>CM077664.1:226589587-227214587 GCA_039707655.1 Elymus sibiricus | reverse complement strand
CATATACTTCTTCCTCAAGCTTACCATTGAGGAATGCACTTTTCACATCCATTTGATATAAGAGGATATCATGATGGTTAGCATATGCAAGCAATATTCGAATGGCTTCAAGCCTAGCAACAGGTGCAAATGTTTCATCGAAATCAATACCCTCAACCTGTGTGTAGCCTTGAACTACAAGACGAGCCTTATTCCTCACCACTAGGCCATTTTCGTCTTGTTTGTTGCGGTAGATCCACTTAGTGCCGATGATATTGTGCTTGCGTGGATCAGGACGCTTGACAAGCTCCATGCCGGCAAGCTTATGCCAACCCTCCAGCGCTCCACCTCGCCGCACAGGTGTTCGCTGATGCGTGAGGTGTCGACCGCGCAGGTTGGTTGGTAAGGCTTGTCGAGCACGTGTCAGCTCGCTGGGACAAGATTTGCCTCTAATGACACCCGTCCAGGAGGCATGTCAAGATAATACGAGGTGGCTGGGCAAGCGGTGCAGAAACCTTGCCGGGACTACCTCTCCGCATGACACCTAACGGCGCATTAAATGCCTTTGTCCTAAACTGGCAGAGTTAGGTATGATAACACTGTTTACTATCTAGTCACACTGTAATTACTGTTTTGCCACTGTGGTAACCCCTTTGAGCTATAAAGGAGGGCCAGGGCAACAGTTTAGAGGATTCAGACTCCTTTTCAAATACAGGCACCTCTCGTGTAGCTGCCCTCTCCGCACCTTGCCGGGAGGAGCGCTCCTTGTACTGTGCTTCCACACCACTAATACACCAAAAGCAGGAGTAGGGTTTTACGCTTCTCAGCGGCCCGAACCTGGGTAAAATCCCTCACGTTCCATCGTTCATGCTCTTTGCGCACGCCGATCCCTCCCGCCGAACCACAAAGGGGCTGCATGGCCCCATAGATGGTCATACCCTGACACTCACATTGGGTTTCTTATCAGTGAGGAGTTCATATGAAGTCTTCTTGAGGAATTTGTGAAGATATACCCGGTTGATGATGTGGCATGCAGTGTCAATTGCCTCAGGCCAGAAGTGACGAGGAGTCTTATATTCATCAAGCATAGTACGCGCCATCTCGATGAGGGTTCTGTTCTTGCGCTCCACAACTCCATTCTGCTGAGGAGTGTAGGGAGCATAGAGCTCATGAGTGATACCAAGTTCATCAAGATAATCATTGAGGCCAGTATTCTTGAACTCAGTGCCATTGTCACTCCTGATGTGCTTGATCTTGAGACCATAATTCGTCATGGCCCGATTGGAAAATCGTCAGAAGACATTCTGAACTTCAGTCTTGTAGGTAATGATGTGCACCCAGGTGTAGCGAGAGTTGTCATCAACAATGACGAATCCGTAGAGTGATGCTGCATTGGTTAGTTTGGCATAATGCGTAGGACCAAACAAATCCATATGAAGCAATTCAAAAGGACGAGTAGTGGTCATGATAGTCTTCGCCTGGTGCTAGGCTCTGGTCATCTTTCCAGACTCACAAGCGCCACAGAGGTGATCCTTGACGAATTTGACACCCTCGACGCCAATGATATGCTTCTTCTTGACGAGAGTGCTCAAATTCCTGATTCCAGCATGTCCAAGTCGTCGATGCCATAGCCAGCATTCCGAAGCTTTTGCCATTAGACATGTTGCAGGCTAAGGACCTGTAGAGAAATCTACAATATACAAGTCACCTCTCCTAAAGCCTTCGAAGACTTTGGATTTGTCAGATTCCAATAGCACAATACATCTATATTTGCCAAAGATGACAATCATATCAAGATCACAAAGCACTGAGACAGACATGAGGTTGAATCCAAGGGACTCGACAAGCATCACCTTTTCCATGTGTTGATCCTTTGAAATGGCAACCTTAACTAGACCCAATACCTTGCTTTTTCTTTTGTCAGCGTAAGTGATATGCTTCAGATGTGACGGAGTAAGGGGAGCATCGGTGAGGAGATTCCTATCTCCTGTCATATGATTCGTGCAGCCACTGTCCAAGACCCATTGAGTGGCAGAGGTTGTATCATCCTGTAGAAGCATTAGTCTGACTTACAAATTCATATGCTTCAAAGTGAAGAATATGATGATGATCAATTTCGCCAGACAATTTCATCAATGAATAATGTAAAGCAGCATAAGGGATGTGTGAAATGAAGTATTCATTCCAGCATGATTAGCCTGCATCCCAATAGGCATTTTGTCAGGTCTTCAGCAAATTCATTAGATATGTGGTTGTCTGAAGGCCTGACCCTGCAGAAGAGATTAGTTCTTCTTCTTAACCACCCACATCTGAATGGGTGGCTGAGAAGCAATGTGACGATGTGCATTGATGGAGAACTTAGGCATTGAAGAATAAGCATTTCTGTTCACAGGAGGGTTATAGTAATTGAATGAATAAGCAGAGAAATTCTTCGAAGATTTGTGAACATTGTGGTTTGAAGAATAATGCTCATATTCATCAAAATGCTGTTTGTTTCCCTGCGAAACAGAGGCATTAGAGCGACCATAAGTGGGTCTGCGTCCATTTGACGACTTCGATCCCTGTGAAGAATTTGTCCTGGGAAGTTTCTTCTTCATCGGTGGTGTCATGATGACATTCACCTGAAGATTTTCCAAAAGTCTTTTGGGCACCCAGATTTTCTTCACAGGTGGACCATTCCTGCAGTTAGTACCAATGAATCTGGCAAAGACCTCACCATTCTGATTCTTGAACAGTTTATAATTTGAGTCAAAAGACTCATCTGAAGAATATGAAGAATCACAAGTATAGCCAGATAAAGTAGACGGGTCTATTGGGGTCCCTTTGCAGCAACCCATGTGGTTTTGGGATACTGCTCAGGCTTCCAGTATGAACCATCATCATTGAGCTTTCCCTCAAAGGCAATACCCTCTTTCCTAGGGTTCCTGTGAAGAATTTGCTTTTTGAGCACGTCACACAGGGTTTGATGCCCTTTGAGGCTTTTGTACATGCCAGTGACATATAATTCCTTCAGCCCTGCATTTTCATCAGTATCACCGGTGGCTTCCTCAGATGAGGGGTTAGTGGCCACCGTAGCAGTTGAAGCAATTGCAAGTACAGAAGCATTTGAACATTCAGCTAAAGAATTAGCATTATCACGTTCAAGGCATTTTAGGCATGGTGCAACAAATTCTTCCTGAGCGGTACTGATCTGTTGAGCGAGGAGTGAATCGTTTTCTTTTTGAAGATCATCATGAGACGCTCTCAGCTTCTCGAGATCTTGCTTCCTTTGAAGAAATTCATAGGACAGCTTCTCATGTTCAGCTGAGAGGGACACATGATGACTTTCAAGTTCGTCATATTTAGACTTAAGCCTTCTGAGATCCTCAGATAGGGCTTGACTACGATCTATTTCCTCCTCCAACAGATCATCGCTTTTGTCTAGCAGTTTTTGAATCTTTTCCATGGCATGTTGCTGTTCAGTTGCAATTTTAGCAAGTTTGTTATAGCTTGGTTTAGATTCGCACTCAGAGTCATCATCAGTGGAGGTTTCAAAGTAAGCTTCTCGTGAGGTTACCTTTGCACCTCGAGCCATGAAGCAATAGGTGGGAGCGTAGTCATCAGCACAGTCATCATTGTTGGTGGAGATACCATTATCCTCAGTGTTGAAGATGGACTTGCTGACGTCTCAGTAGCGAGTGCAAGGCTTGCCACACCAGTGTCTGACTCCTCCTCAGATTCCTCAGCTTGCTGATCATCATATTTTTCTTCAGAATTCATTTCCTTCCCGAGGAATGCACGAGCTTTGCCAGAACTAGATTTCTTGTGAGATGAGGACTTTGATGAAGACTTTGAGTACTTAGATGAAGACTTCTTTTTCTTCCCATCAGATTCATCATCATCCCTGCTCTTCTTCTTCTTCTTTTGCCAAAGAGGGCAGTCGGCGATGTAGTGGCCTGACTTCTTGCATTTGTGACAGGTTCTTTTGTTGTAGTCTCGAGCAGATGCTTCTCCAGTGTTCTTCGAGTCATACCTTGAAGATTTTCCGAATCTGTTCTTCTTGGAAAACTTCTGGAACTTCTTCACCAGCATAGCCAGTTATCTGCCAATTTCCTCAGGACCGTCAGAACTGCTCTCATATTCCTCTTCTTCTTCTTCAGATGAAGAAATAGCCTTGGCTTTTGCTTTAGCCTTCAGAGCGCGGGGGCGACCATAGCTGGGTCCATACATATCTCTCTTCTTAGCTTGCTGAAATTCATGTGTGTTGAGCCTCTTAAGAATATCAGCAGGATCCAGTGACTTGTAATCAGGGCGCTCTTGAATCATTAGTGCCAAAGTGTCGAAGGAACTGTCCAGAGACCTCAGCAACTTCTTCACCACCTCATGATCGGTGATGTCAGCAGCACCAAGAGCCTAAAGCTCATTGGAGATGTCAGTGAGGCGGTCGAAGGTTTGCTGCACGTTTTCGTTGTCGAGTCTTTTGAAGCGGTTGAAGAGATTGCGCAGAACATCAACTCGGGAGTCACGTTGAGTGGAAACACCTTCATTCACTTTTGAAAGCCGGTCCCAGATAAGCTTCGAGGTTTCCAGTGCACTCACTCTGCCATACTGTCCTTTGTTGAGATGCCCACAAATGATGTTCTTTGTTTGAGAGTCCAGTTGCTTGAAACGCTTCACGTCAGCAGCATTGATACTTGGTGAAATGGTGGGGATGCCGTTCTCGACGACGAACCAGAGATCATTGTCAATAGCCTCCAGATGCATTCGCATCTTGTTCTTCAGTAGGGATAGTCTGTGCCATCGAAGATGGGGCACGCAGCGGAGACCTTGATCATACCTGTGGTCCACATAACTAAAACTCCAGGTGGTTAAACCAAAATCACACAGAACAAGGGAGCACCTTGCTCTGATACCAATTGAAAGCGCAGGTTATCTCCCAGAGGGGGGGTGCATGGGAGATTTTTAAAGTAATTCGTCAAACTCTGATGAATTTGACGAAGAACAGAGTGAAGAAATAGAAACGCAAGGGAAACTAAGTCATCAAAGAATCAGAGTACATGCGAACAGGATACATAAGGGTGAAGAACATGCAATCATAGAATCATACACGCATGAAGAATATGAACTAAGGGAATAAAAGATAGCATGATCAAATACTTAAGTTCAAATTCGTCAGAGGATAGATCACAAATTCTTCAGCAGCGGAATAAAGTAAGAGAGGGTGAGGAATTTGAAACCAGGTTGGCTCGGTGAAGACAATGGAATTTGGTAGACCAGTTCCAGTTGCTGCATCAACTGTACGTCTGGTTGAGGCGGCTGAGTAGCAACTCAGAGAACACTTAGTCCTCACCGTATTCCTCTTGAGCTAAGATCACTTAGACCTCGCCCAATCACTCATGGTAAGTTTTCAAGGTAGACTTCAAAAACCTTCACAGACTTGTTCACCGGCACGCCACAATTACTCTTGGGTGCTCAGAACATGTCGCCTAACCGTCTGGAGGAATGACAGTCCTCAAAGGTAACAAGCGTCGGATCACACAGATCAATCTCTTCAGTGATGCTCAATCACTTAGGCTCTGGTTGGGTTTTTCCTCACTTGGATTTTTCCTCACTTGGGTTTACTCAAAGTCGTCAGAGGAAGGGTTGCTCTCAAATGACAAGTGTCAAGTTCTCTCGGAGCAGCCAACCAACAACTGGTTGGGGGGCGGCTATTTAAAGCCAGGGGGCAACCTGACATAAAATGTCATAAATGCCCTTGACTGATTCGACCGTTGTCAGGATAAGGATCCACTCGACAGCTGGCACTCGGCGCAGCAACGGTCGGAAAATTGTACTCTCAATTTCGTCAGGGCACTCAATATCCTCACTTTAGGCAGATCGCGCTGGCGAACTCCTAACTCCTTAGCCTGACCAAATTCGTCAGCGACCAGATGAACTTCGTCACTGTCGCTAGCAAATGCGTCAGCTGTACTGGAGATTTCCAAAGGCTTCACTCGCAGCGGCTTGTGAATGGGTTTCAGTAAGTTTGAGAAGTTTTGAGCATCACTTTGGAAATGTGAAATATGTTTCACCTAGACCCCCTTTAACAGTACGGTTTTTCCTATGACTCAAATAAGAAGAAAAGAAACTACAAAAACCAAAGTCTTCAAGCTTCAAAGTCTTCACATCAATTTCTTCAAAGGCCGTACCAATTTCATCATCAAATTCTTCACTTGAAGAAATCTATTTTTAGGGGTCGTCTTCCATGTGTTAAACCAAATCTTTCGGGACTCTTTCTCCTGTGTATACTCACAAACACATTAGTTCCTCAACCTATTTGTCTTCAATACTCCAAAACCACTAAGGGGGCACTTGATGCACTTACACAAACATTGAGAATCTCGGTTTTTAAATCCCCGTAAATCCAAAACTCACCCGAAATTCATGAAACTTGGCATAGTGTCATTATATGGCACATATATGTCGTGGTAAAAAAATTGTCCAATTTGAGACAAGGCGCACACATTAATAGCCAACGTAGGCATTTTTGGAACAAATAGATGACACGTTAATATCGCAAATGGTTGTATTGTTTGAACCGTGGGTGTTCCACTAACCATTTACGTGCGGCCATGCATCCCTCTTTTTATTGGAGAGTACTACCTCGGTCCTGGTTTATTGTTCCTCTTTGTATTGTGTGCAAAAAATTGACCATACTAGGTGGCGTGCGTGCAGCTGTTTGATTAGACGGGTCGAGTGCGAAAAGTCCGCCGCGCAGGCTTGACGGGACGCGTGCGAGCAGTCCGCCGCACAGGCTCGACGGGACACGTGCGAGCAGTCCGCCACGCAGGCTCGACGGGACCCGTGTGAGCTGTCTGCCGCGCAGGCTCACCGAGAAGCGATCTCTTTGACCTCCACCCGCCACCTTGCTCCCAACTTCTCCATTAATGGCAGCCGAGCAGGCTCATCAGGAAGCGAGCTCTTTGACCTCCAGTCGCCGCCTCGCTCCCAACTTCTCCATTAATGGTGGCCGAGCCGCTGTTTAACATGCGGTTAATGCACCTGGACGGAAGGTGTTAGCGTGTGATCCCATGGCCCCGCTCAACGATAGCTAGCATTGTTTTGTTAGTGCCTCGCTGAGAACGTGAATTTTAGCCTGTTTTTGACTCGTATACATGTACCTACGAGGTTACGAAGGAAATAATGCGACGACAAATTGACAATGGCAACAGATAATAATTGTCTTACATATCCCGGATAATTTCCAATTTAAAATGCCATATGCCGCAACGCCCGAAAGAATGGGGGCAAGAGAAGAAGAAAAAAAAAGAGGAAGAAGGAATTCGCTGCTCTCTACTTCTCGATGGATCTCTTGGCGAGGAGTTCTTCCAGCTCCTTCTTCACATCCCCATGACTTTGCTTGACAGCATCCACGGATTCCTCCACCTGCAGCTCGCGCTTGATGCGGAGCTTCTTCAAGTCATCCCCAAGTTCATGGACGATGGCTGTCAGCGTCATCCGCTAGGCAACACTCTTCTCATACAGCTCCCTCCAGCCGGTGGCCTCCTCCTTCTGCTTGTCGAGCACCTCGTGGAGCTTCGCATTGTCACCCATGAGTTTCACGACGAGGCCGGTCGCCTTATCAACCGAGGCATCGCTAATCTCGAGCAGCTTCTCCAAGCCGGCGAGCAGCTCCTGCTCGTTAATTAGGCCAGCGAGAATGTCATTGTCGCTGGCTAAGGACTTCAGCCCCGCCAGCTCGTCGAGTTCGCCGACGCGGCAAGAGCGCTTGTGAGAGCCCTCACCTGCCTATGAGAGCTTGTTTGAGGGCCCCGCGGTGCGGCAGGACATCTCTGCTGCGGCTGCCGCATTGCGGCGGGACCTCTCTAGTGCTTCCGTGGCCTTGGTCTTTGCTCCCTGATTATATGTCGACCTAGAACTCCTCCTACCGGCCATGGCAGACGCAAGGAACGGCTTAAGAGGAAAGACCTGTTTTTTTGGTGATGAGGAGAGGAATGTGCAGTAATTTTCGAGTGGGTACTAGTTTTTATAGCCTAGTGCTAAGTGGGAACATGTTTAGGTTTGATCGGTGTGAATAGATTTGCATTTACTCATTGCGTGGTAATTTGATCGGTGTGAACATGTTTAGGTTTGATCGGTGTGTCAGCGTGTCCGATGGATGGGCAGTCTCGCCTCCCACGCGTGCCAGACGGTTGACCAGAACTGCTATACGCAGGTGGTTGCTCGCCGTTTAGGCGGCCGCGGTGCGCTATGCTCGCGTCCCTTCGCGCGCTCTGCTCGACGTTGAGGCGGCCGCGACGCGCTATGCTCGCGTCCCTCCGCGCGCGCTCTTTCAGCGGTTGGGGTCGGCGCACGATCACGTTTTGGGTGCCATATGCATGCGGTTGTGTCCGCGCACGTCGCCACGATGCAGTTAATACGTGTGGCACGATGCAGTTACGCACTGCAACAACTGCCATCCACGCGCGCCGATACTCCAGGCTGTTCGGCCTCCCCATTTATTCCCACGGCCATTATAACCTTAGTCTCTTCAACCTTTCGATCGCGCCCCACAACACAACAAGCACACCCACGACGACACATAGAGAGAGAGGATATCCAGTGGCACTCCAATGGAGTACGACATGCATTGTGTGGACCCCCACGTGAGGGAAAAGGAACTCATGTGGTGTACACCATCTACCCGGCCGTGGTGGAGGACTCCATCAACACCATGGAGCAGTTGCTTGCTAAGGACGACAAGTACAAAGTGGTCGGCTTCGACCTCCAGTACACCGGAGGTCGTCCCGGGGTTGATCAGGCGGTTGCCGTCGCCCAGTTGTGCATGGGCCATCACGTCCTTGTCTACCACTACTGCCTGGCCACAAGTGCTTGCGAGCATTTCACCAGGTTTGTCAAGAGTCCCGACTACAAGTTCGCTACGGTGGACACCGTCAACGATGTAAAAGTGCTCCAGATTTCGGGCTTGGCCTGCCCAAAGCTTGTCGACATCCGTGGCCACTACAGGGTCTGGGGTAGCACGAAGATGGACTCCCTGGTTGAACTTGCCACGGCCATCATCGACCCCTACTACGAAAACATGAAGGAAGGTTCCAAGAGAAATCCTGGATCCTGGCACGGTGCCTGGGTGTGGAGACTGGATGAACCTCACCTCAAGTTTGCAGCCAAGAGAGTGTACACATGCTATGAGATGCACAGGCGGATCGTCGACATGAGGGAGTGCCTCCTTCCTGTAGATAACGAGGGATCGAGCCACCAGCAGAGCAACAGCGGCAAGCGTCACAAGAAGAAGTAGATGATGATTAGATATGATCATTTATCCTAGATTATTATGCTTGTTATTGTTTACTTTGGTGTGTGCAAATGTTATGTGTGTAGGCAGTTATGTAATTGGATGTTTAATTTGGTTATGCAATCATGTCCTTATAAGTATATATGTTGTTGTTCTGTAGACAGAGAGCGTAGATGTTGTGCAGACTGAGCAAATCACATCGCACACGGATTAAACTAGCGAACCCGTCGGTGATGATTTCATCAATCGCTGACAATTGTTTACCAGCAAGTGTTTGCCCACAACACACGCGGGTTATTAACAGGAATCGTCTATTTTGTTATCGGTCTTCCCACACATTTTTGGTTACTGACCTGTTTGCCGCGTATCACACACATCTTGTTAAGTTGAACCGTTTATGTTGTGTTGGGTAATCGCAAACAGTTCATTCGAGTGAACCGCATGCGGTATATCGCACACACCTTGATCTGCCTGACCGTTTCTGTTGTGTTGGGTAATCACAAACAGTTCATCCGAGTGAACTGTATGCCTTGTATCGCACACACCACGAACTGGCTGCCCGTTTCTGTTGTGTTGGGTAATCACAAACAGTTCATCCGAGTGAACTGTATGCCGCGTATCGCACACACCACGAACTGGCTGACCGTGTTTGTTGTCCTGGCTTATCGCAAACAGTTTGTATGGATCAACTGTATGCCACGTATCGCACACACGTCTCTAATCTAAATCATTTTTTATGTCTCCAGCATCGCAAATAGTTCGTCTTATTGGGGACCCTTTTTTTACGACACCGTTTGCGATTCATGCATCACACATAGTTTGGTCGCGGGGTCTCTGATTCATGTGTCGCGTTAGCGGTCGCCTGCAGTAGTGTGGGCACATCTTCAAAGACGGTGGCCACTCTTGATCAACCCACTCCAGGTAAGAACACTTCCATTCATCCTATAATATTTAAAACTAAATCAGTTACAGTTGTAGGGAAAATGGGTTTCTAGCAACATAGAAAATCACCACATACATATTTTGAAAAACTGCAGAAACACGTTTATTATGGCATATCTTCTCAAAAAGTTCAATGTGCAAATGAATTAATTGCTACTGAGACAACAACCAAATTCAGGAACATTACAAGCTATAATTATGTTCTTAGTCAGGTACTACAATAATAAATTGACCATTTTATAAGGAAGCTAAATATAACTGCAACACCACAGCGACAGTGTTTCAATGCCATCAAATTAATACTAACAGGTGTGTACATGCACAAATTTAATAACATAGAACTAATACCAATAAAGGCCCTCCACTGTGTAGGCCAAAACCGGTGTCAAATCAACTATTGCTACATTTGGCACCGGTATCCTGCAGTGCCGAGTTGTTGCCAGAGGAAAAATTCAGGGAACTGGAGCACCTAGTTGCTCCGATGCCCAGTTCCTTCCTGCCATAAAGTATTAGTATTTTTTTTAACTATACACAGTAGGGCAACACCCCACTGCAATTTTTATATTTATTAATAAACAAAAAAAGACAAGAGTTCTCAGGCTTGAGTTAAGCCAAGGGGGACCCTAAAGAAAGCAAAAGAGAATAAAAAAAGAAGGAAAGAAGAAAAAAAGGAACTAAAAACTAAGAAAATAAAATTACAACTGCAAGTTATCAAGCCAAGTGTGGAATACAGCAGCATAGCTCCTTTTGATCCTGAATCTGAGAAGTTGTAGCTCTTCCATATAAGTATCTCTCCATCTGGGAATTGTGGGGTTGATATTTTGGAAAATGAAGTTGTTTCTTGTGATCCATAGTGCCCAAGAAGCAAGAATAATAATTTCCATGTAAAAAGGCACTTGTAGTTTTTGCTTGAGGTCTGCAAAGGCCTCCATAACAGAACTATTTCTTTACCTTGAAGGACATATAATGTCCCAACATTGTGCAGCAAAGGGGCATGTCCAGAAGAGGTGTTGCAATGTTTCTTCTTGTTGAAAGTTGAGTGTGGCACAATTGTAGTTGTCCAAGTGGAAAGTCTTCCTTCTTAATAAGTTCCTGGTATTCAATCTATCATGAAGCAATCTCTAGAAGAACATATTTTATTGCTTGGTTGCTCGGATGTCTGGAGCAAAGTTGGGTGCACAAACTGCTGAAGCGGTGCCAAATAATTTTCTCAGGGCATCGCTGATGAGATGGCAACATTTTTAGATACTAGGTAGAAACTTTGACAGTGTCTTAATCACATCCATATTAACATAGCACAGTGACAGTGTCTGAATCACATCTAACAAATGATTTTTAACAACGAAAGTGGGGCTAACCTTCTCTGGACATGCCAGAAACTTCCTCCCACTATCCACAGATTCAAAAGCCACTAACTTCATGCATGGAGATTGATGGTGACAACGAGCAGGCAGATCTTCGGCTACCCCACTCCATTCCTTGCAAGTGATGGTTCTAGGCAGCTACAAGAGGAACAAATGGCTCAAATCGGTATCCAGGTTGAAATCCTTTATTACAAATCAGAACCCTAAGCCTAGGGGGGCGAGAGAGAGGAGAGAGGCATACCCGGCTGGTGACATACTCGTCCGAGGAGGAGGAACCGCTGGAGAGGTCAAAGAAGACCATGGCGTCCGCGGTGGTCGGATGCGAGACGGTGAGAGCGAGGAAAGCAAGCGAGGAAGAGGCTATAGCTTGGGAAGGAAGGAATGAGTAAACAGGGAAAATGTGGCTCATGGTCGGGGAGAAAAGGGAGTGGGAAGGGGGGGAAGAGTTAGATATTTCGGTGGTAAGTAAAAAAATTGAAAGGTGGGGGGGGGGGGGGGGGGACTTGGCGCGCAGTGTCATCGGACACCTTTCACTTTGAAGAAATGTGTGCATCGCAAACGATTCTTCTTCTTTACGCGCATGCGATGAGTTTGAGCACTCAAATTTTGGTGGAAATTTCACTGGGTACAATGCTCATCCACGTCATTGCATATTTAACATCACTTGCTAATTTGGGGGGGGGGGGGTACACAAAAGAGCCTACAGCACACGGACCACACTTACTGAATCGAGGAATTTTAGTAATTAAACAGAGCCAGTTGACCTAAACATTGCTCTAACAAAAGACCAGCGTTATAAACAAAGTCTAAGTACGCATAATTTAAACAAAGCCGCCGACGCACCGCCGCCCTATGCCTCGCCGGTGTAAGATGAGATGTCGATGACTTGTCCTGGCGACATACCGCCGCTGGTGGACTCCGCGTCCCCCAGGCTGAAGTCAACCGCGTCGTCATCCTTGTCCTCGTCCTTGGCGCCGCCCTCAAAGTTGTAGTACTCATAGTAGTGGCGGCGCCAGAGCTCGCGTTGGTACTCCACCGCCGATTCCTCGACGGACAGGCAGCTCCCTACCTCCTCCTTAGCCACGCGCAGCTCCTCCTCCCAGCGCTCCTCGATCTCCGCCGCCTCCTGCATCTCCAGCTCCCGCTGGCGATCTCATGAGGAAGCAGGGGCTCCATGTCCTTCACCGCCGCATTGTCAACAAGCATCTCCGCCGCCTTTTCGGATGTGGGGTGCATGCTGGATTCCAAGGAGGCCTCGAATATCTTGGTGCGGGCGTCTGCTACTTGTAGCCTGCGTTGGTAATTCCCTGAAGAGGAAGGGAGATGCAGTATAGTAGAGATAAGTATTTCCCTTAGTTATGAAACCAAGGTTATCAATCCAGTAGGAGAATCACGCAACACCTCGTTAGCAGCACCTGCACACAAAACAACAAATCCTTGCACCCAACGCAAACAAGGGGTTGTCAATCCATCGGCGGTAAGTTGCAAGATTAAATTGTATGTGATAGATAGATAGATTGAAACAAAAATACAAAATAAAATAAATAAAGAAAAAGTGCAGCAAATATTTTTAGGGTTTTAGTATATGATTTAGATAGACCCGGGGGCCATAGTTTTCAATAGAGGCTTCTCTCAAGAAAATAGCATACGGTGGGTAGACAAATTACTGTTGGGCAATTGATAGAAAAGCAAATAATCATGACGATATCCAAGGCAATGATCATGTATATAGGCATCACGTCCAAGACAAGTAGACTGACTCCTCCTGCATCTACTACTATTACTCCACACAGCGACCGCTATCCAGCATGCATCTAGTGAATTAAGTCCATGAAGAACGGAGTAATGCCTTAAGAACGATGACATGATGTAGACAAGATAAACTCACATATGAATAAACCCCATCTTTTACCCTTAATAGCAACGATACATACGTGTCATGTCCCTTTCTGTCACTAGGATTGAGCACCGCAAGATCGAACCCATTACAAAGCACCTCTTCCCATGGCAAGATAAATCAATCTAGTTGGCCAAACCAAATCAATAGATCGGAGAAGAAATATGAAGCTACAATAATCATGCATAAAAGAGATCAGAGAAGACTCAAATAATATTCATGGATAATCTGATCATAAACTCACAATTCATCGGATCTCAACCAACACACCACAAAAAGTGATTACATCGGATAGAACTCCAAGAACATCGAGGAGAACATTATATTGACGATCAAAAAGAGAGAAGAAGCCATCTAGCTACTAACTATGGACCCGAAGGTCTGTGGTAAACTACTCACGCATCATCAGAAGGGCAACAAGGTTGATGTAGAGCCCCTCCGTGATCGATTCCCCCTCCGACGGAGTGCCGGAAAAGGCCTCCAGATGGGATCTCTCGAGAACAGAAACTTGCGGCGGCGGAAAAAGTATTTCGTGGACTCCCCTGAGGGTTTCTGATTTTTTGGAAATTTATAGTGGTGGAATTAGGTCAAACGGAGCTGAGGTGGGCCCACGAGGCACCAGGGCGCGCCTGCCCCCCCCAAGCACGCCCTGGTGGCTCGTGGCCACCTCCTCTGGCGTCTGGTGTTCCAAATCATCCTAAAGGTTTTACTGGACACAAACACAAATTAAAAACACAAAAAGACAATCATTACAGTAGCATAAAAGTGAAAACACAAAATAACAAAAACAAAAAGTAAAAATTTATTTTATTCATTGGGTTGCCTCCCAACAAGCTCTTTCTTTATAGCCATTAAGATAGGCTTGAGATTTTAATTATGTTCACATAAAAGATAATAATTGAAGCACAAAGAGAGCATCATAATACATGTGACAAACACATTTAAGTCTAATATACTTCCTATGCATAGGCATTTTATATGCAAACAAATTATCAAGACGAGAAATATCTAGCATATGCAAAGGAGAGGAATAAAACCTTGACAATCTCAACATAACGAGAGGTAATTCAGTAACATGAAAATTTCTACAACCATATTTTCCTCTCTCATAATAAGTACATGTTGGATCATAATCAAATTCAACAATATAGCTATCATATAGAATTTTCTCTCCATGATCCACATGCATAAGATTCTTATAGTCTTCCAAATAGTGGGATTATTTTTACCTAGAGTTGACACTCTTCCAAACCCACTTTCAATATTATTGCAAACATTATTATCAATAGCATATTCATCATGAGGCTTAAATAAATTTTTGAGATCATAAGAAGCATTATCACCCCAATCATGATCATTGCAATAAGTAGTGGATATAACAAAATTATCATCCCCAAGCTCGTAGTTTTGCATATTATTAGCACAATTGACATTAATAGAATTTATACTAACATTATTGCAATCATGCTTTTCATTGAAGGAGCTATCATGAATCACTTTATAAATTTCTTCTTTCAACACTTCATCACAATTTTCTGGTTCATGATTTTCAAGCAAAACTTCATAGAGATAATCAATTGCACTCAACTCACTAGCAATTGGTTCATCATAATTGGATCTTTTGAAAAGATTAGCAAGTGGATGAGGATCCATATCAATAGATTTCTAGGAAGCGAAGATGCAAGCAAATAGAAAGCACATGGCAACACAAGCAAAGATAGCAAACAAGAAAAAAGGCAAACCGAAAATATTTTTGTATTTTTGTAAAAACTTTTTAGAAGTGGGGGAGATGAAAATGAGAGGAAAATGCAAATAAAGTAAATGCAAGGAGATGAGAGTTTTATGCGTAGGTACTTGATAGATGTTGATGATGTCTCCCCGGCAACGGCGCCAGAAATTCTTCCTGCTACTTGTAGCCTGCGTTGGTAATTCCCTGAAGAGGAAGGAAGATGCAGTACAGTAGAGATAAGTATTTCACTCAGTTATGAAACCAAGGTTATCAATCTAGTAGGAGAATCATGCAACACCTCGTTAGCAGCACCTGCACACAAAACAACAAATCCTTGCACCCAACGCAAACAAGGGTTGTCAATCCCTCGGCGGTAAGTTGCAAGATTAAATTGTATGTGATAGATAGATAGATTGAAACAAAAATACAAAATAAAATAAATAATGAAAAAGTGCAGCAAATATTTTAGGGTTTTAGTATATGATTTAGATAGACCCGGGGGCCATAGTTTTCACTAGAGGCTTCTCTCAAGAAAATAGCATACGGTGGGTAGACAAATTACTGTTGGGCAATTGGTAGAAAAGAAAATAACCATGACGATATCCAAGGCAATGATCATGTATATAGGCATCACGTCCGAGACAAGTAGACTGACTCCTACCTGCATCTACTACTATTACTCCACACAGCGACCGCTATCCAGCATGCATCTAGTGTATTAAGTCCATGAAGAACGGAGTAATGCCTTAAGAACGATGACATGATGTAGACAAGATAAACTCACATATGAATAAACCCCATCTTTTACCCTTAATAGCAACGATACATACGTGTCATGTCCCTTTCTGTCACTAGGATTGAGCACCGCAAGATCGAACCCATTACAAAGCACCTCTTCCCATGGCAAGATAAATCAATCTAGTTGGCCAAACCAAATCAATAGATCGGAGAATAAATATGAAGCTACAATAATCATGCATAAAAGAGATCAGAGAAGACTCAAATAATATTCATGGATAATCTGATCATAAACTCACAATTCATCGGATCCCAACAAACACACCGCAAAAAGTGATTACATCGGATAGAACTCCAAGAACATCGAGGAGAACATTGTATTGACGATCAAAAAGAGAGAAGAAGCCGTCTAGCTACTAACTATGGACCCGAAGGTCTGTGGTAAACTACTCACGCATCATCAGAAGGGCAGCAAGGTTGATGTAGAGCCCCTCCGTGATCGATTCCCCCTCCGGCGGAGTGCCGGAAAAGGCCTCCAGATGGGATCTCTCGAGAACAGAAACTTGCGGCGGCGGAAAAAGTATTTCGTGGACTCCCCTGAGGTTTCTGATTTTTTGGGAATTTATAGTGGTGGAATTAGGTCAAATGGAGCTGAGGTGGGCCCACGAGGCACCAGGGCGCGCCTGCCCCCCCCCCCCCCCAGGCGCGCCCTGGTGGCTTGTGGCCACCTCCTCTGGCGTCTGGTCTTCTCCCGAAGCTTCTTGTGTTGGTATTGTCTAGAAAAAAATCTCCAAAAAGTTTCGTGGCATTTGGACTTCGTTTGGTATTGATATTCTGTAAAACAAAAACAGGGCAGAAAACAGCAACTGGCACTGGGCACTAAGTTAATAGGTTAGTCTCCAAAAATGATATATAATTGCTGTAAATGTATATAAAAACATCCAAGATTGATAATATAACAGCATGGAACAATCGAAAATTATAGATACGTTGGAGACGTATCAGCGTCCTCGACCTGGATGTGGATGGCCTCAACCCGGGCCAGGGCAACCTCCGCGGCACGGACGGCTGCTCGAGCGCTCTCGGTGTTTGCAGCCGTCGTTGCAACAGCAGCTACAGCCGTCTCGGCTGCTGTAGCTGCCCTGTTGGCTACCGCAGATGCCCTCTCGGCAGATGCGGCCGTGCTCTCGGTGTAGGCAGCCGCACTCTCGGCGGAGACGGAGCCGCTCGGGGAGGACTCAGCGACCATACGGGCCCTCACGAAACGTCTCCACAGTGTCATTCTTTGCAAGAAGGGGATGGGGAATGGGTATCAGGGTCTCGAGGATTCGGGTGTGAACAACGCTTGAGCACACGAATCCGGTGAAGCTTATGGAGGAAGACATAAAAAGACCTGCGAATTTTCATCGCAAACGGTTCTTATAACCAACTGTGTGCGATGTAGTCCATTTTTAATTACCTACGACAGACTAATTTGGAATACACTGGCAACGGATGGTGATGGAAATTGTTCGAATTTTTTTGTACCGTTAACATGCACTGATACAACTGTCATATTAAAATTTGGAATTTTTTAGGGTTCAACTAACCTTTTTAAGACATTAAGTGAGTTCCTAGCAATATAATGGTCGTAATTCAAATTTAAACTGCATGTACTTGCAACGGCAAACCATCATGGGTTGGAAAATCATATTTGTGTCCTTGTGTGCGAGTTAATGCCCTGTGCAGTAAATTGGAAGGAATTTTCAAACATATTGCTGTCACGGCTTGCACACAAACAGCGAGAACCATGGCTTTTAAATTCCAAAAAATTAAAAAATGATCAAAAATACATGAAACCTTGCTTGATGTCATGAAATGGTAGCAAGATGCAGTGGTAAAAGAATTGGACAATTTGACGAAAGTTTTGACACAGACCTCTCACAAATCAGAGCATCTCACGAGAAGACACGTGGTTCCGAGAGGGAACAATGCATGTTTGATGACGAACCGGCGCTCACTTCCTCGTATGACCCTGAATTTTTTTCTACCGTTAACATGCACTAATGCAATGGTCATGTTAAATTTTTGAAATTTTTGGTGTTGATTTGACCTTTTTAAGACATTAAGTGAGTTCCTAGCCATATAATGGCCGTAATTCAAATTTGAACTGCATGTACATGCAACGGCAAACCATCATGGGTTGGAAAATCATATTTGTGTCCTTGTGTGTGAGTTAATCCCCTGTGCACTAAATGTTGGGGAACGTTGCATGAAAATAAAAAAAATCCTACGAAACACCCAAGATCTAATCTAGGAGATGCAAAGCAACGAGAGGGGAGTGTGTCTGCATACCCTTGTAGAACGAAAGCGTTAGCGTCATAACACGGTGGATGTAGTCGTACTCTTCATGATCCAATCGCGATCCAATCCGATCTAGTGCCGAACGAAAGACACCTCTGAGATTAGCACACGTTTAGCTCGATGGTGTCCTCTCCTTCTTGATCCAGCAAGAGAGGGGGAGGAGGTAGGTGAGATCGGAACCAGCACGGCGGTATGGTGGTGGTGGCAACAGCGGAATTCCGGCAGGGCTTTGCCAAGCGCGTACCGGAAGGTGGTGGAGGAGTATACGGGAGAGAGGGAGGCGTCGGGCGGCAGGGTGCAGCCCCCTGCGCCCCTCCCCACTATATATACGGGTGAGGGGGAGAGGGCGGCGGCCCTAGGGGTGGCATACTTTGTTAGCACCTTTAGGATCGACAAAACCTTCCGGTTGCATCATATACAACTCTTCCTTAAGGAAACCATTAAGGAACGCTGTTTTGACGTCCATCTGCCAGATCTCATAATCATAAAATGCGGCAATTGCTAACATAATTCTAACAGACTTAAGCATCGCTACGGGTGAGAAAGTCTCATCGTAGTCAACTCCTTGAATTTGTCGGAAACCCTTTGCGACAAGTCGAGCTTTATAGATGGTGACATTACCACCTGCGTCTGTCTTCTTCTTAAAGATCCATTTGTTCTCAATGGCCTGCCGATCATCGGGCAAGTCCACCAAAGTCCATACTTTGTTCTCATACATGGATCCTATCTCGGATTTCATGGCCTCAAGCCATTTGTCGAAATCCGGGCTCATCATTGCTTCTTCATAGTTCGTAGGTTCACCGTTGTCTAACAACATGACTTCCAGGACAGGATTACCGTACCACTCTGGTGTGGAACATACCCTGGTCGACCTACAAAGTTCAGTAGTAACTTGATCCGAAGTTTCATGATCATCATCACTAGCTTCCTCTCCGTTTGGTGTAGACATCACGGGAACTTCTTTCTGTGATGTGCTACTTTCCAATTTGAGAGAAGGTACAATTACCTCATCAAGTTCTACTTTCCTCCCACTCACATCTTTCGAGAGAAAGTCCTTCTCTAGAAAGGACCCATTCTTAGCAACAAAGATTTTGCCCTCGGATCTGTGGTAGAAGGTATACCCAATGGTCTCTTTAGGGTATCCTATGAAGACGCACTTCTCCGCTTTGAGTTCGAGCTTATCATCTGTGGAGGTAAGAAAATAACGATATCCACCGCGTGATTCAACATTCATCGGACCGCATACAACGGTATGTATTATTTCCAACAAGTCACTTGCCCGCTCCATTGTTCCGGAAAACGGGGTTTCAGTCATCTTGCCCATGAGGCATGGTTCACATGTCTCAAATGATTCATAATCAAGAGATTCCAAAAGTCCATCAGCATGGAGTTTCTTCATGCGCTTTACACCAATATGACCTAAGCGGCAATGCCACAAGTATGTGGTACTATCATCATTAACTTTGCATCTTTTGGCATCGATATTATGAATATGTGTATCACTACGATCGAGATTCAATAGAAATAAACCATTCACGAAGGATGCATGACCATAAAAGATATTATCCATATAAATAGAACAACCATTATTCTCTGTCTTAAATGAATAACCGTCTCGCAATAAACAAGATCCAGATATAATGTTCATGCCTAACGCAGGCACCAAATAACAATTATCCAGGTTCATAACTAATCCCAAAGGTAAATGTAGAGGGAGCGTGCCGACGGCGATCACATCAACCTTGGAACCATTTCCAATGCGCATCGTCACCTCATCCTTAGCTAGTGCCTGTTTATTCCGTAGCTCCTGTTTCGAGTTACAAATATTAGCAACCGAACCAGTATCAAATACCCAGGCACTACTACGAGCACTAGTAAGGTACACATCAATAACATGTATATCAAATATACCTTTGTTGACATTGCCAGCCTTCTTATCTGCCAAGTACTTGGGGCAGTTCCACTTCCAGTGACCATTCCCCTTGCAATAGAAGCACTCAGTCTCAGGTTTGGGTCCAGCCTTGGGTTTCTTCACGGGAGCGGCAACTGGCTTGCCATTCTTCTTGAAGTTCCCTTTCTTTCCCTTGCCTTTCTTCTTGAAACTGGTGGTCTTGTTGACCATCAACACTTGATGCTCTTTCTTGATTTCTACTTCCGCGGCCTTTAGCATCGCGAAAAGCTCAGGGATCGTTTTCTCCATCCCTTGCATATTATAGTTTATCACGAAGCTTTTGTAGCTCGGTGGCAGTGACTGGAGAACTCTGTCAATCGCTACTTCATCCGGAAGATTAACTCCCAACTGATTCAAGCGATTATAGTACCCAGACATTTTCAGTACTTGCTCACTAACGTAGCTGTTCTCCTCCATCTTACAGCTAAAGAACTTGTCGGAGGTGTCATACCTCTCAACCTGGGCATGAGCTTGAAATACCAATTTCAGCTCCTGGAACATCTCATATGCTCCGTGGTGCTCAAAACGTCTTTGGAGCCCCGGTTCTAAGCCGTAAAGCATGGCGCACTGAACTATCGAGTAGTCATCAGAACGTGCCCAGACATTCATTATATCTGCAGGGGCATCTTGAGGGGGTGCATCACCAAGCGGTGCATCAAGGACATATACTTTCTGTGCAGCAGTGAGGATAATCCTCAGATTAAGGACCCAGTCCGCATAGTTGCTACCATCATCTTTCAACTTTTCTTTCTCTAGGAACGCATTAAAATTCAGGGAAATTACAGCGCGAGCCATTGATCTACAACATTAATTTGCAAAGACAATTAGACTAAGTTCATGATAATTGGTTCTTCTAATCAAATTACTAAAGAACTCCCACTTAAATCAACATCCCTCAAGTTGTCTAAGTGTTACATGATCCACATCAACTGACCCATGTCCGATCATCACGTGAGATGGGGCAGTCATCAATGGTGAACATCTCCATGTTGATCATATCTACTATATGACTCATGTTCGACCTTTCGGTCTCTCATGCTCCGAGGCCATGTCTGTACATGCTAGGCACGTCAAGTTTAACCCAAGTATTCTACATGTGTAAAACTGGCTTACACCCGTTGTATGTGAACGTAGAGTCTATCACACCCGATCATCACGTGGTGCTTCGAAACGACGAACTTTCGCAATGGTGCATACTTAGGGTGAACACTTTTATCTTGAAATTAAGTGAAGGGATCATCTTATAATGCTACCATCATCCGAAGCAAAATAAGATGCATAAAAAGATAAACAACACATGCAATCAATATGTTACATGATATGGCCATCATGATCTTTGTGCTTTTGATCTCCATCTCCAAAGCACCGGCATGATCTCCATCATCACCGGCATGAAACCATGATCTCCATCATCGTGTCGTCACGTGGTTATCTCACCAACTATTGCTTCTACAACTATTGCTAACACATAGCGATAAAGTAAAGCAATTACATGGCGTTTAATGATTGACTCACATGTCATACAATAAATTAAAGACAACCCTATGGCTCCTGCCGGTTGCCGTACTCATCGACATGCAAGTCATGAACTTATTACAAAACATGATCATCTCATACATCAACATATATCACATCATGTTTTGGCCATACCACATCACGACATGCCCTGCAAAAACAAGTTAGACGTCCTCTACTTTGTTGTTGCAATTTTTACGTGGCTGCTAGGGCAAACTATAAGAACCGTTCTTATCTACGCAAAACCACAACGGTGATATACAAGTTGCCTTTTAACCTTCTACAAGGACCACCCTTGTCAAATCTGATTCAACTAAAGTGGGAGAGACAGACACCCGCAAAGCCACTTTTATGCAATACAAGTTGCATGTCAGTCAGTGGAACCGGTCTCTTGTGCATGGACAAGTAAGGTTGGTCCGAGCCGCTTGATCCCACAATACCGCCGAATCCAAATAAGACAAAGGAAGTAAGAAATTTGAACATCAACGCCCACAACTTCTTTGTGTTCTACTCGTGCAAATACATCTACGCATAGACCTAGCTCATGATGCCACTGTTGGGGAACGTTGCATGAAAATCAAAAAATTTCCTACAAAACACCCAAGATCTAATCTAGGAGATGCAAATCAATGAGAGGGGAGTGTGTCTACATACCCTTGTAGACCAAAAGCGTTAGCGTCGTAACACAGTTGATGTAGTCGTACTCTTCACGATCCAATTGCGATCCAATCCGATCTAGTGCTGAACGGACGACACCTCCGAGATTAGCACACGTTCAGCTCGATGGCGTCCTCTCCTTCTTCATCCAGCAAGAGAGGGGGAGGAGGTAGATGAGATCGGAACCAACACGGTGGTATGGTGGTGGTGGCAACAGCGGAATTCCGGCAGGGCTTCGCCAAGCGTGTACCGGAAGGTGGTGGAGGAGTATACGGGAGAGAGGGAGGCGCGGGGCGGAAGGGTGCAGCCCCCTGTGCCCCTCCCCACTATATATAGGGGTGAGGGGGAGGGGGCGCCAGCCCTAGCCCCTCCTCCAAGGGAGGGAGCGACGGCTCTAGGGGTGGCTTGCCCCCCAAGCAAAGGGGGGGGGCGCCCCCATCTAGGGTTCCCCCAAACCCTAGGCGCATGGGCCCATGGGGGGAAGTGGCGCCTAGCCCACTAGGGGCTGGTGCGTCCCCCTTTGCTGTCCATGTGCCCCTCCGGGGCAGGTGGACCCCCACCCCGGTGGACCCCCGGAACCCCTTTGGTGCATCCGGTACAATACCGATATACCTCCGAACTTTTTCAGCGACCAAAATAGGACTTCCCATACATGAATCTTTACCTCTGGACTATTTCGGAGCTCCTCGTGATATCCTGGATCCCATCCAGGACTCCGAACAACCTTCAGACTTTCCACCGTTAATATCTCATTACTACCCTAGCACTATCGAACGTTAAGCGTGCGACCCTACGGGTTCGGGAACATGTAGACATGACCGAGACACTTCTCCGGTCAATAATCAATAGCGGGATCTGGATACCCATATTGATTCCCACATGTCCAACGAAGATCTTTATCGGTTGAACCACGATGTCGAGGATTCAATTAATCCCGTATGCAATTCCCTTTGTCCGGCGATATGTTACTTGCCCGAGATTCGATCGTCAGTATCTCCATGCCTAGTTCAATCTCGTTACCGGCAAGTCTCTTTACTCATTCCATAATACAAGATCCCATGGCTAACTCATTAGCCACATTGCTTGCAAGCTCTTTACGATGTTGTATTACCGAGAGGGCCCAGAGATATCTCTCCGTCATACGGAGTGACAAATCCCAGTCTCGATCCGTGCCAACCCAACAAACACCTTCGGAGATACCTGTAGAGCACCTTTATGACCACCCAGTTATGAAGTGACATTTGGATACACACTAAGTATTCCTTCGGTGTCAGGGAGTTGCACGATCTCATGGTCTAAGGAACAGATACTTGACATGAAGAAAGCTGTAGCAAATAACTAAAACGATCTGATGCTAAGCTTACGGTTGGGTCTTGTCCATCACATCATTCTCCTAATGATGTGATCCCATTATCAAATGACAACTCATGTCTATGGTCAGGAAACCATAACCATCTTTGATCAACGAGCTAGTCTAGTAGAGGCTCACTAGGGACATGGTGTTGTCTATGTATTCACACATGTATTTAAGTTTCCGGTCAATACAATTCTAGCATGAATAATAAACATTTATCATGAACAAGGAAATATGCTAATAATCAATTTATTATTGCCTCTAGGGCATGTTTCCAACAGTAAATTGGAAGGAATTTTCAAACATATTGGTGTCACGGTTTGGACAAAAACAGTGAGAACCATGGCTTTTAAATTCCAAAAAATTCAAAAATGATCAAAAATACATGAAACCTTGCTTGATGTCATGAAATCGTACTGAGATGCAGTGGTAAAAGAATTGGCCAATTTGACAAAAGTTTTGGCACAGACCTCTCACAAATCGGAGCATCTCACGAGAAGACACGTGGTTCCGAGAGGGAACAATGCATGTTTGATGACGAACCGGCGCTCGCTTCTTCGTATGACCCTGAATTTTTTTCTACCATTAACATGCACTAATGCAACAGTCATGTTAAATTTTTGAAATTTTCGGTGTTGATTTGACCTTTTTAAGACATTAAGTGAGTTTCTAGCCATATAATGGCCGTAATTCAAATTTGAACTGCATGTACATGCAACGACAAACCATCATGTGTTGGAAAATCATATTTATGTCCTTGTGTGCGAGTTAATGCCCTGTGCAGTAAATTGGAAGGATTTTTCAAACATATTGGTGTCACGGCTTGGACACAAACAGTGAGAACCATGGCTTTTAAATTCCAAAAAATTCAAAAATGATCAAAAATACATGAAACCTTGCTTGATGTCATGAAATGGTACCGACATGCAGTGGTAAAAGAATTGGTAATTTGACGAAAGTGTTGGCACAGACCTCTCACAAATCAGAGCATCTCAGGAGAAGACACGTGGTTCCGAGAGGGAACAATGAATGTTTGATGACGAACCGGCGCTCGCTTCCTCGTATGACCCTGAATTTTTTTCTACCGTTAACATGCACTAATGCAATGGTCATGTTAAATTTTTGAAATTTTCGGTGTTGATTTGACCTTTTTAAGACATTAAGTGAGTTTCTAGCCATATAATGGCCGTAATTCAAATTTGAACTACATGTACATGCAACGGCAAACCATCATGTGTTGGAAAATCATATTTGTGTCCTTGTGTGCAAGTTTATGCCCAGTGCAGTTAATTGGAAGGAATTTTCAAACATATTGGTGTCAAGGCTTGGACACAAATAGTGAGAACCATGGCTTTTAAATTCCAAAAAATTCAAAAATGATCAGAAATACATGAAACCTTGCTTGATGTCATGAAATGGCACCAAGATGCTGTTGTAAAAGAATTGCCACTTTGACGAAAGTTTTGGCACACACCTCTCACAAATCGGAGCATCTCACGAGAAGACTCGTGGTTCCGAGAGGGAAGAATATGCATGTTTGATGACGAACCGACAGTGGCTTCCTCTTATGGCTTGGCATTTTTTTTCTATCGTAGACATCCACAAATACATCTTTCATGTTAAAATTTGGAAATTTTCAGGGGTTATTTGACATTTTTAAGACATTAAGTGAGTTTCTAACCATTTAATGGCCGTAATTCAAATTTGTACTACATGTACATGCAACAGAATATCATCACGGGTTGGAAAAATCATTTATGTAATACATTTTCCAACAATATCATGGTAACACAAAATAAGCATTCATGCAAAACATTTGGAAAGAATATGTAAATATCTGGCAAGACAACTGGGCCCCCCATGATTGGCACTCTGTTTCGCGCTGCGAGGTTTGGAAGGTGAGTGGCGTTCTTGCCTCTGCCTGAACTCATGCAGGCATTCGTCCAAGCGGTTGACACGCTCGCGGTACATCTGGAGCGCGATCTCGAGCTCCAAGTTGGCTATTACATCAGAGATCACCAGCTCGAGGATGCGACGGCCATGTTCCTCTACTGCGCCTATGTGGACACCTGGGCCAAGGAGGCACTCAAGCCTAGCGACCAGCGCATTGGCATCGAGAGGGCCGTGGACAAGGCGAATGGCGTGACCCATGCGAACGGCACGGCCGACCCCTGGTGCTAGTACGGCGCAGACGGCCTCTGTCCACTCCTGGTGAGGAATGGGGCTACTAATGGGCCGTGTAGCCAGCTACAATGCCCTGTCGACAGCAGGCAAGCGCCGATGGAATCGCTCTTGCTGTGCGGCACGCCGTGCCTCTCGCTCTGCGGCGGTCCGTCGGTCTCGTTGTGCGGCGAGCCGTAGCCTATCGGCGCGGATGCGCCTGTCTTGCGCTGCGGGGCACCACCGATCATGTTGTGCGTCAAGCTGCAGCCTCTCGGCGCTGAGTTGCCTTTCTTGGTCCGTGGCGCTGAAGCGCCGTCCGCCAAGGGTCTGCTCAACCCTGGCGATAACGCACAACACGACGTCGTCCATCGCGTTGCCGGCGATGCCCTTGGCCTCGACGGGCCGTGGCGCCTGCTCATTTACCTCGTCGAGGAGGTTGATGGCAGAGGTGGCACTTCGGTGGGTTGGCATGCTTGCAAAAGGTAGCTAGAGGGGCTATTGGCTGCGCTTGTGCCTCGGTGTGTTGCGCGCCGCCTAGGCTTATGCGCAATCGCTGGGTGGCGGTGGGAAAACGATGGGGAAATGGTGGGAAACGGTGGCGTGTTCATAAAACGCCATCAATTAATGGAAACTTAGCATAGAAGGAAGCGCGAGCTAGCACGACGCGTGCGCTCACATTGCTTGCCAACGGGTGTGATCCATATATCTCGTGTGCCCAACAGAGCACACTATTCACACAAAATAATATTGTTCTATACACAGAGAGCGTTGATGTTGTGCAGACTGAGGAAATCGCATCGCACACGGATAAAACTACGGAACCCGTCGGTGATGATTTCATCAATCTCTTACAATTGTTTACCAGCAAGCGTTTGCCCACAACACACACGGGTTATTAGCAGGAATCACTATGTTGTTATCGGTCTTCCCACACATTTCGGATTACTGACCTGTTTGTCGCGTATCACAAAAATCTTGTTAAGTTGAACCGTTTCTGTTGTGTTGAGTAATCGCAAACAGTTCATCCGAGTGAACCGCATGCCGTATATCACACACACCTTGATCTGCCTGAACGTTTCTATTGTGTTGGGTAATCACAAACAGTTCATCCGAGTGAACTGTATGCCGTGTACCGCACACACCACGAACTGGCTAACCGTGTTTGTTGTTCTGGCTTATCACTAACAGTTCATATGGATCAACTGTATGCCACGTATCGCACACGCGTCTCTAGTCTGAATCGTTTTTGATGTCTCCGCCATCGCAAACAGTTCGTCTTATTGGCGACGGTATTTTTAAGACATTGTTTGCGATTCATGCATCGCACATAGTTTGGTCGCAGGGTCTCTGATTCATGTGTCGCGTTAGCGGTCGCCTGTAGTAGTGTATGCTTGTTTGCAATTGGTTTATATGTCTAGTTCCTGTCGATTTTGGCCGTTTGGTGATCTACATAGTTGATAGCCTACAAGTGCACAGGGTTTAGTTGTAGCCTTTTCGAAGTAAGAGTATCGATCCCACAGGGAGCACAGGAATTAGGCTTTTGCCCCTTGTAGAGAATTATGTAACTTTGTGCCTGCAGATAATTGTAGACTTGAAGCAGAGTGAAGGCAGATTTAAATAAGGTTTGAGTGAAATGGTGACTTGTAACTGAATAACATAGAAGTAAATGAAAGACAAAGATGGTAAATGACGATGAAACAACAAAATTAAAAAGGCATTCTCAGGGAGTCCGGAATCCCCATTGGTATGTTTCTAGTACTCTACACATGAGCAAAGCATGAGAAGGATACTTAGGCCACCGTTGACGTTTATGCTGGGCGGAGCCGGGTACAGAACACGTTCTACTCATGGTAGACTTCGTGCCACACATGCCACCATCATAGTCTCCCCCTGTGGGTTACGATTCATGATAATTAAGGGTTTCCCCGTGGACGCGGCCTCACTAAGGGTTCTCTATAAATCCCCGGTCACTTGTAAAGGTTAGGAGCAGTAGGCTTTTACTGTCACCTTGAATTACCTCCACATCCTAAACCTATGCAAAGACAGTGATATACTTCGTGGCCAATATAGGCACAAATGCTGAGTGGGGCCCCTTCACAACATTCACGAAGTTATTAAACTAAGCATTCAACAGAGGATCTCATATCCATGACAAATGTTTCAGATCCAACACAAACCAAGGTTCATCCATATCTCCGAGAACTAGGGGGTCTACTCACACATAAGAACAACAATCATCATGATAATGGTAATGAGATACATGGCGAATGATTCAACCGATACACCGAAGGATCCACTAGGGTCTTGATGTTTTTTTTTGACTGGACACTGTAGGGAAAGCCCCCCACAGCCTTTGCAATTCAATAAAACTTATACAGTATGTACAAAGGTTACCAAAGGTAACCAGAAAAGTAGAAAGAAGAAGAAAAAGCTTACCTAATACAAACTAAAGTAAGAAAAGGCACTCATGGGGGGAGGAAAGAGACCCATCTAACAAGTTCCTCTTTATGCCTAGCCTTAATCCTATGAGAAAGAAGATACATGTCATGAATAAAAGCCCCTCTCCAATGATTAAAACTAGGCCTTTCATGTCTGAAGACTTTCCCATTCCTGATGATCCAAATATTCCAACATGCTGTGAAAACCACCTCGGCAAAGAAAGGTTTACCAAAATTTCTTCTAGCATTGAGGGCAATCTCTCCCATTTCATTGCCAGTAGACCAGTCAATCTGCAAGAAGTTCCAAACTCTCTGGCTGAAATTGGAATTAAAGAATAGATGATCTCTATCCTCCCTGGAGTGTGTAGGGCAGAGCACACAAGTAACCCCATCATTAATATGCCAGTGCCTTCTTTCCACCATGTCCTTGGTGTTTAATCTATCCATTATAAGCATCCAAGAAAAAACCTTTATTTTCATAGTACAACAACTCTTCCAAACCCATAAAAGGAGTGGATTGAAAGTAAGGTTTGAATGCAGGAATGTATAAAAGATTTTGGGGGTGTAGGGCTTGCAAGTGCCATGCCAGAACCAAACATCCTTCAATTCAGGTTGCCTAACGTGGGATTGAAGTAAAGCTTGCAAAGACTGAAGCTCCAGATATGCTTGCCCAGATAGAGGCAAATTAAACCAGGACAGAATATGTTGACACTCAAGGCCATCTTTGACTGACACCAGTGTGTCCTTTGCATATGAAAACAACCGTGGGAATCTGTTTTGCAAAGGCAGGACTGAATCCCCAACCTTCCATTTGTCTAGCCAGAACAGAGCAGTATCCCCTTGGTTGATCTCCACCCAAGAAACCTCTCTGAACTGATCAAACAACTTGAGAATGTCCTTCCACCAAAAAGATCCACAGGAAGCCGTTCCTTGGGGCACAAGTCCATGATAATAAGAATTCCAAATGAGTTGTACCCATGGAATATCTGCTCTGTTAAGAAATTTATTAACATGCTTCATCAACAGTGCAACGTTCTGAATCCCCAGGTTGAGAATGCCCAAACCACCTTTATTCTTGGGTCTACAGATTAACTCCCAGGAAGCCAAAGAGGGGGTGGGCTCTTGCTTGTTTTTCCTCCAAAGACACTGCCTCTGGATTCTCTGAAGCTGTTTGAGGATACCAGGAGGGATGAACAAGCTGCAGAGGAAGAAAATTTGTAGGGATGATAACGCAGAGTTCAGATATTGCAGCCTTCCCCCTGAGCAAGGAAGGAAGAACTAGCAGTCATTCTCCTCTCCATGCAATTCACTAAGGGCATCAGATCATTAATTGTTGGTCTAGTAGTACCCACAGGCAGTCCCAAATATGTAAATGGCATCTTGCCCACCTGACACCCAAAAACAGAAGCTAGCCTCTCAGTTTCCTCCTAATTGACATTAATGGGGACCATTGATGATTTGTGATAATTAACATCAAGTCCAGTTGACTGTGAAAAGACTAACATCATTCTCTTCAAGGCCAGTAACTGATGCCCATCTGCTGGTACAATGATCAGAGTATCATCAGCATATTGCACAATTGGATAATCCCTATCATGACAAGGAATAGGTAATTGCAGTTCTCCTCTCTGGTGCATGGCATTAACCACAGATTGCAAAAGATCAGCAGCCAGGACAAAGAGGAGCGGGGATATGGGATCTCCCTGCCTAACCCCTTTTTTGCATAAAAACTGCTTTCCAGGCACCCCATTCAGAAGGACAGAAGAAGTCCTAGTGGACAACAACTCTTTAACCCAGCTAATCCATTTTGCATTAAAACCTTTGTGCTTCATTATTTAAAAAATGGCAGAATGCTCAATGGAATCAAAAGCCTTCTCAAAGTCAAGTTTGAGGATTAGGATGGGTCTAGGACCATTTAGCCAAGCTGTCATTTTTTAAGATCTTGCCTAAGAGTTTTCAACTTGTCAGCAATGATAGCAGAAATGTGTGTTTTGTGAGAAGGTTTACTCCATGATTTCTGAACACACTCATAGAACCCCTCCATTTGTACCCAATAGTTTTCAAACCTGAAAATCTTGCACTTGGGCATTGTGGTTTTAATTACAACCACACAAGGGACATGATCAGAAGCTGTCCTGGCCAAAGGAAGGACCTCAGTAATGGGGTAGAATGTAATCCAATTAGTGGATGTAAAAAACCAATCCAGTTGTTTCAACAGGGGGGAATCCTGCATGTTTGACCAGGTGAAAGATCTACCCTTAAGTGGCAGTTCCAGAAGACCAAGGTGGCCAATGATCTCATTAAAGATAAAAATATCATTGATATCCCCTCCAGGCAAGTTTCTATTTTCAGTAGATCTGATAAAATTAAAATCCCCAATGATCAACCAATTATCATCAACTGGGATATTTAAATTATATAACCAAGAGACAAAAATATCCCTGGGTTCCCCCTGACAAGGTCCATAGACTGTCACTAGAGTCCATTGCTCATTATTCTGCCTGGAAGTAAAATGGATGATTACAGCAAAGGATTGAACTTCGACTAGCATTCCATAGAGACTGCAGAGTTTCAGACCACCAGAATTCCTCCAGATGCACCCACAGCAGGTGCAAATGCAAAAGTATCAAACTGTTTAGGGAAAAAAGCTCGAATTTCTCTGATATCAAAACTACTGCATTTTGTCTCCTGAAAGCATGGCACCACACACTGACTTTCCTCAATTTTCTGCTTAACAGCATGTTTTCTAGCAGGGGAATTGAGTCCCCTCACATTCCAGCAAAGAACACTCCAGCTTTTATAGTTGCTATTACTCATGATAAACATCACAAAGCAAGAAGCAAAGAAGCGCTACATAGTAGTACTTTAGACTTTGCAGACACATAAGACAGAAAGGTTCATAGCCTAGGATATTACAAAGATCATAGAATGCCAATAGTTCGAAGCAAAATAACCCAGCCAATTTATGGGCTTGCCAGACCCATAGGACCATATAGAAACTAAACATCGCTCGCAGATGCCTTGTCATCATCAGGATTGGCCATAAGCTTCTCCACAGTGAGCTGTTCGGCCGGAATCCCTAGATCCAGCCCAACCTCTTGGATTTGCCTGATTGGAGTTGGAGGTGGCACACCATCTGGACCCGCAGCTTCCTGGTTTTCTTCAGAGAGTGAAGCACTCAGAGGTTTGCACCTTGGCTTCTTCTTCTTAAACTGTTGCTGCAGTTCCTGAAAAACAGGTGTATAGCCATCGCGTTTAACTGAACCGCGAGTGCACCTGCGCACAGAAGTTTCCACTATGGGAGTTGGAGCGAGCGTCTTGCGACGTCTAGTCTTCTTCTTATCACATTGCACCGTGAAAGAAAAGGTTTCATCAGACTTGAGCTGAGTAAAAGAAGGACCATCAAGTTGCACAAGACTGTCTGCAGCAAGTTCAGACTGACTGCTCAAAGAGCCAACAGCAGGATCAGAGTGGCTGTCCACAGAGCCAATTGAAACCGGTTCAGAGAACAGAGCACGAGCAACAGGCCGAATCTTGGGTGAGCTAGGCAACTGGGCCTCCATCCACTGGAGCTTGGACATCACTTGGACATCATCAAAGGCTAAGGCCCAGCTGCGTTTGGAGAGCACAATGGGCTTCATGTGCACAGCAGGCATCTGAGGAGGAATTTCCAGGGTGGGGCAGAATTGCATGAGAGTTTCAAAAGATCTCTTCCAGGCCAATTCAGGCGGCAAAACTGGCCCATAAACAACCTTGACTGAACCAACAATAATTCTGTCATACTGAATAACCGGTGGCTGATATGGGACAATTGCCCAAGCATTAGCATCAAAGAGCTGCTGTGGTGGAACTGGCATTTGAACTTCAGATTCTGATTGCAGAGAATGGTCAATAACCATGGACTCCTGGTCTTGAATAGGAGGATCATCCAGATGAGGCTGGTTATCGTGCTGCGCTGCATCCTCATCTCCCCAGTGACCATGGCCCCAATTATCAGGGTCGACGTGATCAGGCATTGGTGGCGGCACTGGAGGAAGATCATTCCAACCTAGTGCAGGGTAAGGTGGCAACACAAAGTTATGAACGTCCGGAACAAAATCACCTGGCATAGGATGTGGGTTTCCATCTAACGGCATTGGATCCTCATCCGTTGGCATCTGATCAGCAAAGTTTGCACCCAGGATGTAGCAAGGCGCAGTCCAGGAGACCTTGGCACCCCCATAGGCAGCATAATCAGTAAAAACCACATCTCGAGGGACCAGGATGTCCTCGGGGAATGACGCAAAAACAATCGATCTGACCAAGTAAGGATCATCTTCCACCCAATGTTGAAACTTGCCAAAGGTGTTGACAGCAACACAAATATTCTCAGTGTTGCGCAAATCAAGTGTAATACCCAGAAACATAAGACAACCATCACGAAAGCCATGGGTGCCCCTAAAACCAACCCCGTCATCATGCTTGAGAAAACGAACAAAAGTATCATTGCCCAACGGCTGAGGTGGAAGTTGCAATAGTGGGAATCTTACACCAGCATCACGAAGCCTAAACAGACCCACACCACATACCCATGGCTGAGCAGATCGAACATGAACTCCTCTGTTCTCCAGGAAGTCGACCACAGCTTCACGGGCAGGCCCCACCTGGTTCAGCGGCGGCAATGGCATAACCTCAGCCACCATGTACTCCTCATGACGCCGCACAATCGGCGAGGGGGGAGTGACAAACGTCCGGGGCAGGCGATTGGCGCCTCCATCGATGATGTGGTGGCCGGCAGGCACATACCGATGAGGATCAATGGCGAAAACCGCCATGGGCTCAGATGATGGCGCCGGAGGGAGCAACGGCGGTGGCGGAGTAGCCGGAGGACTGCCGAGGGGGGTTTTTGGAGGAGATGCAAGGGGACTAGACGTGACGTCTCTGACAGAGGAGCACGAAGTGTCTTCAGTTTGGAGGAAAAGAGGGGAGGCGGCAGCCTCGAGACCGGTATTGGGAACCGGAAGAGCCGGCGGATATTTTTGCTTCCAAAACAAACCTTGCTCATTTGAAATCTTTTCACAATCCCGCCTTCTGTGGCCCGTGCGCGAACATGCCAAACAAATAATATTGAGAGGGCAATTTTTTTCGAAGTGACCAGACACAAAACATTTCTGGCAAGTCAAGATTTCCTCCACCATATTATCGATCATGGCTGCAAAAGCATTTTGAGCATCCTGCGACTCAGGAATTTCCTGTGAAGGCCCGGATGATGAAACCAGTGGAGACCGCGGGCGATTAGACTCACAAGGAGCAGCAAAAGGGCCCGCCAAGGAGGGTGCAGGGTCATTGATCCCAGATAATAATGGCCCAACATGGGCATTTGAGGGACTGAACGTCCCGCCCAGAGATGGATCCGAAATTGCGGGCGTGAGAGACGAATTACAACGCAAATCACGGCGCTACTGAACCACCAATGAACTCATCGTGCCAAACACAATCGGCGGTGAGGCCATGGTCCACTGAAGATCAGTGGGGGGAGGTGGATGAATGATGACACGCTCATTATCAGGGATCTAATATCCTGCAATCTCAGTAGTAGCAATGCAGTTGGCCGTGGCATGATATCTATATCCTTTACAAACACTATAATTCTGAAAAGTAGCAAATGATAACTTCTTACGAACAGAAGAAGCCGACTTGATAGCAGATTTGACAGGAGGATTATGCATTGCTAAAAGTCCCAAGGCGGCTCTACGCTTAGATGGACTAACCAAAATCCACTCAGCATCACATTCTTTCTTCCAAATTTTGAACTCACGGACCCAATTGGGCCCTCCATTACCCCACAGATGGAAATACAATTTGAATTGAGGGCATGAGAAAGAACGTAGATGCACAATATAAAATCCAACATCCTTGCACGATACATTAAAACTGAATACCTTATCACCAATGGCCGAGACCATGAATTCAATGGCAGAACCTCCCAACGCAGATTCAAGTGATGCCGCCACAGAATCCTCAGAAAGCCTGAAATCATGCCTGCTGAATGAGACCACCAAGGTGAAAGATCCCATATTCTCCATAGGATGAACCGTGAGACCAGAAGCCTTGTAGATCTCATCTGCAAAAACTCTACCCTTGGAGAAATCCAAGCCAAGAGTAGATCCAGAGGAGGAACCCATCACAATGGGTATGGGAACGTGGATCGAGAGACGTCGGAGAAGATGATCGGAGCAAAACCCAAAGTTACTGGCTATGTGTGGGGATCGCCGGTGGGCTAGGGTTTAGGGGTGGGAGGGTGGGTGGGAGCGCCATTTCCGCGTTGATACCATAAGGTATTTAATCCTAGGGTCTTGATGTTGCAGATGATAAGGATGTGAATGAAGATGGTGATGACGTAGGTGTTGATAATGATGCCGTTCCTCGCGCGGTGAGAGGAATCCCCTTCTTCTCCCGATTGATCCTCCCCCCGGATGAGCTCCGGCGGCCAGGGTTTTGCTTTCTGGATGCGTTTATGTAGTCTCCTCTCCTCCTCTTTTCGATCCGCTTCAACGGGGTGAAAGTAGTCGATCCCCCAGAGGCGGTGGCGCGCCAAACGACCACTCATGCCAGCGCGCGCAATCGCATGGAACGCCGTCGTTCGCTCTGAAAGCGCAACGACGGCTGTTTCTTTGGCCTTCTTGCTTGATCTTTTTATGGAAAGTGTTTATCACCTTTAATGTGTGATTCCACTGCCATTTCCGAGGATTTCCTCGATTAAATGGATATTGCTCCAAAAGACGTTACCTGAGGGATTATCAACAAAAAGAAGTGCGCGAACGCGGTAAAATTGCACAAAGCCCACCTTGTAGGCACAAAATATATAGGAAAAACGTCATGTAAATTGGACTCATCAACTCCCCCAAGCTTAAGTCTTGCTCGTCCCCGAGCAAGTACAGTGGCTTGGAAAGAACGAGGTCACCCTTGTGTTTATAAGATACGGATATCCAAAGGTATGAGTCCATTACTCCCAAGAGGAACATTTGTTGATGCGTATATGTGGCAAACAATAGCCCATGCTTACCCTGGTAATGATCATGCAGGCATCCACATCTTGTCATTTAATTTTACTGAGGACAAGTAACAACTTCATATCCTAGTTCATTGTTGTTTCAACCGGGCAAGTGGTTTCTTTCATTTTCCTTGTAAAAAGTTTTTATCAAAGGGTTCAGTCTCTCATCATTGAATCATACTAAAGGCTCAATGTAATTTTAGGTGTAAGCCAGCCTTATTCTTAGAGAGACTTCTTTTCCCAAGGCATTTCAGTAGAGTATTAATTTGTTTGCTTGCCCTTAAGTAAGTTGAACCTTTCAATGAGCTAGCATATATGGTTGTTTTATCTCCCTTCAAAAATTCACACAACTAAGATGTGGGGGAGTTATAATCATCATGTAAGTAAATATGCACTACTACTTAGAACACAATAACATCAAGCACGTTCTTCAGACAAAAGTAACGATCTCACACATCAAGATATCCTTAAACTCAATTGATAGGATCATTCCTTATTCAAGAGGAAAATCGATAGTTCAACCTTATTGAAAATAAAGCTTATTATCTAATCTCACAGAAAGGTAAATGCAGAAAGGGTAAAGATACAAAATGCACATGAATCTCCCCTAAGCTTACAATCAAGCCAGGGAGATCCAGGCACAAAGCGTTTCATGCTCACTCCTGGAATTCCTAGAAGGCAGCGCAGATGCTCTTAAGCTTGTTCTTCAGTTCCTCTATCACGGCTTGCTGATCATCTACAACCTGGGTCAAAAACTCAAGTTGTGCAGTGTTGTTGTTAAGAGTATCAATCATAAGCCCGATTTTATGGAAAAGACCATCTACTCTTGCTTCCAAATCCTTGCTCATCAACCAGTAAGAATCAATCCCATCTCTGATCACATTAACACAAGCCTTGGAAACTTTCTCCAACTCCCGAATCTTTTCCTTCATCTCCTCTGGGGTTGGTGGTTCCTTTCCCCACTCAGATTGAGGAGGCCCTAGAGGAAATAATGGAATAGATCCGCGGATATTGAATTGATAGGGATTAGGGGGATACCCATCTGGAATAGTGTCATCATCTCCTTCTTTTGCTGGTTCTTCCTCCTCGATCTCCACCACCTTGACCTTCTCCTCCATATCCTTCTTCTCCTCATGAGGTTCTTCCTTGATGCTAAGCTTCCTTAGGTCTTCCCAACCCGAGGGCTCAACATCGTCCAAGTTGGGGAAGGGGATGATGCGAGCACAGGTGGACGAGATCATGGCGGCGATCGTGCTTGTTGCCTGCAACTAAAAGCTTTTTGGAGGAGATGGGAGGCAAAGAAGATGAGAGATTAGATGGTTTTAGGTTTATGGGCGTCCCTTTCTCCCTTTTATGAAGGCTAATCCTGTAGGTAATCACGAGATATGAGATAATAAGTTAGTTAGAAAGAAATCACAACGAAATCGGGAAAGAATCGCGCCAACCGGGTCAATGACGGCCTTCCATAAGGGCGCTTGCGCTCGTATGGCCGGTCATTTGGCCTGCTGCTAGATCTCTTCTCCCCCTTTTTTTTTACCTGCCGCAGGGAATGGACCGAACGACCGCTCGTACGGGCGCGTCCGGTCGTCGGGAACACCGTCTTTGATTATGTTTTCACAGCGTTCGCCGAGTGTCCCCCAAACGACCGCTCAAACGAGCGCCTACGCCCGTATGGTACGCCGTCTTTGATTCTGACTCCCGTGGCTCCTCCGTCTTTTTTTTGTACGGCCGCTGTCGGTGTACTAAAGTATGGGTCTTTTTAGTACCCCTTACTTGTGCACGGGCAGTTGTAGCCGTACCGCGGCAAGCCTTGCCGGGGAATAGCTATGAGTAATCACGAGACTAAGATGCCAAGGAGACGTTCAAGTCAACGATCAGACCAGAAGACAGAAAGCCAAAGGGTTGCGGAGGCCCGGCAAGACACTTGCCGGCAAGGCCTCGCACCCGGCAAGACCCGATCCCGGCAAGCCCCGGACCCGGCAAGGATTCGGTCCCGGCAAGCCCCGGGCCCGGCAAAGATTCAGCCCCGGCAAGGCTCTGCACAGTGCATCGCTATCGCTCCAGTGCAGCGGCCAGCCTTGTCGTTTAGGGCTTGTCCTCATGGTGACGTGGTGTGATGCTGGCCACGAGATGCTTAAGCGGTGCTGATGGGATGGCTGCTTTTTCCCATCCCCTGTAAAGCTTTTCCAAGCCCAAGACGCTGAGGGACACCTCACGGTGCATTTAATGAGCTTGTCCTAAGCCGTCAGGGTTAGGTATGATAACACTGTAGCTACTTTCCACCTCATGCCTTATCTCGTACGCCACTGTGGTAGCCCCTTTGACCCATATAAAAGGAGGCCTGAGGCGTACAGAGAGAGGGGACTTCAGAGGGCCCATTCTGTTTGCGTAGCCACTGAGTACTGTAGCTCCCAGAACTTGGCCAAGAACACAATTAATACAATCAAAGCAGGAGTAGGGTTTTACGCATCCGTGCGGCTGAACCTAGGTAAATCCCCGTGTGCTGCTCGTTAGTTCTGCTCTCTGTGTAATCCTCTCCCCTTGCCGAACCGTAAAGGGATCCGCTCGATAGCGATCCCATAGGTGTCTGTTTCCCACGACATCTTTGGCGCGCCAGGTAGGGGAGAGGAGGTTGTGCGAACCTGATCTAGCGATCAGTGCGTCAGATCTTTGATCATCTTCACCACCATGGCTCCCAAGAAAAAGGGTTTCATGGCGGTTGGTCCATCTGCATCCGTCGTGCCTGATGCTGCGCGCACATGCGACGGGGTAGACGCGGGTGGAGGAGGTGGAGGCTCCGAGCTTCCACGGCGTTCCCGCGATCCGAGCCGGACGAGCAACAGGTCCAAGGATGGAGCTGCGCAACCTGCGGGTGGTGCAGCGACTTCCAAGGATGGAGCTGCGCAACCTGCGGGTGGTGTAGCGACTTCCAAGGATGGAGCGGCGCCTTCCAGGACGAATACGCCGGCGCATGCACCGCGACCTTCTCAGGACGCGCGTGACGTGCGGCCTCAAGACGTTGGTAGTTCTAGGCGTCCGCATGGGAAGACCCCTGCGCATCACTCTAAAGATGCGCGGGGCCAAGATCCACGCCAGCGCGCTGGTGGAAGCCGCGCGCGGGTGCAGAGTCGTGATGATGCTCCTTCTAACCTTGTTAGGAGTTTGAGCACCTCACGTTCTTCGCACCTGTCGCCGCCGCCTATGCCAGCAGAGGCGTTGGCGCGAGCTCAACTGCTCCTAGACTTCCCTCCTGCCGCGGAGAAGCTAGACGAGTGGCGAGCCGCTATCCAGAGCCTCATCGGCCTAGCCAACAACGACGTACCGCAGCAGGGTGACCCCTCGCGGCTGCAGTCGTCTAGGCTGGTGCGTGGCGATGGAGAGAAGACCGGAGCTGGAACGACTGCGTTGCGTTCCCCTCCGCTTCATCAAGAGCGGTCGTTAACTCGACGGACCAGCGCCCGTGAGGATGATTCCACAGCATCGTCTGATCCGCGGGCTCGCCGCGATCAACGTCACGTTCTTCGGGAACGGAAGAAGGAGGACGCTCGAACCACCATCGAGCGCCGAAGGGAAGCGCGTCGCCAGTCCGACAAGCGCGTTGGGACCACTGTTGACGAGCCCGCGCCAGGGTACCCTGGCTGCCTACCTTACGAGGTGGGTTGCCCAGCGTTTACTCGTGAGCTGCGGCAAGTCCAGTGGCCCAGCTCCCGCTCCTTCAAGCCGGAAGTACCGGAGAAGTACGACGGCAAGACTCATCCGTCCGAGTTCTTGAGCATCTACACCATCGCGGTGCAGGCTACCGGGGCTCGTGATGATAAGGTACTGGCCAACTACTTTCCGTTGGTGCTGAAGCCCAACGTGAGATCGTGGTTGATGCACCTGCCCGAGAATTCCATCTCTTCTTGGGCCGACCTGTGCCACCAGTTTGTTGGCGCCTTCACCGGCGGCCATCAAGTTCCCGGCCAGGAGAGTGATCTGCACATCATTACCCAGAAGGAGGGCGAAACCTTGCGCAAGTATATCCAGAGGTTCAGCCGCATCCAGCACAACATTCCTGACGTTCATCCCGCCGCCGTCATCAACGCCTTTCATCAGAATGCGCCCAATCGTAAGATGCGGGAGGAGCTGGCGATGAACAAAGTCAGAGATGTCGCCGAGCTCTACGCTTTGGCCGACAAGTGTGCTCGGGCAGAAGAAGGAAGGAGGCTCCCCGGCGAGAACGCTGGCGCCGGAGTTGACTCCGAGAGCGAAGACGCTCCTGCCCCGGCAAGGAAGGGAAAGCGGAAAAACAAGAAGCGCAAGGGCAAGACCGTACTTGCCATCGAAGGTTCCGGCAACCCCGGCACCGCCAAGAAGTCCAAGACCGACGACCCCGGCAAGGAGGTTGCCGGGTGTGCGGCGTGTCAGGCCTTAGCGGCTGCCGACAAGCCAGAAGGATCCGGCAAGTAGTACTGCAAGATCCACCGTACCAAGGGCCATGATCTCCAAGACTGCCGGCAAGTTGAGGAACTTGCCGAGAAGCAGCGCGCCGAGTACGAAAGGCGCGACAAGGAGAGAGCCCAAGATGGTACCGGGGGGTCTGGCAGGAAGTGCAGTCGAGGAGGTCGCCGCGGCAAGCCCAGGCAGCAGCAAGAGAAGCCTGCCCGAGGCTGTGGCAAGAGGCAGGGGGATGATGATGATGATGCAGAAGGCGACGAGTCCAGCGAACACGAGTTCCAGAAGGCTACAGAGGCCATGTGCGTCGACGGGGGCGCTTCGTTGCATTCCTCTCACCGCCAGCTCAAGCAGTGGGCGCGCAAGATTAATGCGGCAGAGCCATCCCTCGATGCCCGGAAGCCACTGAAGTGGTCGCACACGCCTATCATTTTTGACGCCGAGGATCACCCTGATCGCACAACTGCGGTCGGGTGTTTGCCGTTGTTGGTTTCACCAACGATCCGCAACCTCCAGGTGACGAGAATGTTAGTTGATGGTGTGGCCGGCCTGAACTTAATCTCGCCAGACGTCATCAAGAGGCTGCAGATTCCTGACGAGGACCTTGAGGAGACAGGCTCATTCCAAGGGGTCAATCCGGGAAGGAACCAGCCGAAAGGCAAAATCACGCTGCCGGTAACATTCGGCAGCGAGCTGAACTTTAGGACGGAGAAGGTCGTTTTCGACGTCGCCAAGATTCCGTTACCTTATAATGGAATCCTTGGCCGCCCAGCGCTAGCTAAGTTCATGGCGGCCTCGCACTACGCCTACAACGTCTTGAAGATGCCCGGTCCAATGAGCGTCATCACTGTCTACTCCGACAAGAAAGACGCGCTCATTTGCACCGACAAGCTCTACCGGGAAGCAGTTGCAGCGTCCGCCGCCAAGGCGCATGCTCCTGCCGCTCAAGGTCCCGGCAAGAAGGAGAAGCCCGGCAAGACCTCTGGGACAAACTCCGGCAAGCGCGCCTCCGGAGCGCTGTGCTACCGTCGAGGATGCACCGGAAAGCTCTGCCGGCCAGACCAAGAAATCCAAGGCTACTCCACCTAAGACCAAGAAGGTGCCCGCCAAGGAGGACGGGACGGGGGGAACTTTCACTATAAGTTCCACCCTTGATGGCAAATAGGAAAGCGCGCTCGTTGCTTTCCTACGGGCGAATGTCGATGTGTTTGCATGGCAACCATCTGACATCCCCGGTGTTCCCAGGGAAGTAATTGAGCACCACCTAGCTGTCTGTCCTCACGCGCGGCCCGTCAAGCAGAAGGTGCGGAAGCAAGCTTTGGAGCGGCAAGAATTTATTGTAGAAGAGATTAAGAAGCTTGAGGCGGCAGGCCTGGTTAGAGGAGTCCTCCATCCTACATGGTTGGCCAATCCAGTTGTTGTGCGCAAGGCGAATGGTAAATGGAGGCAATGTATTGACTTTACAGATATCAATAAAGCCTGCCCAAAAGATCCCTTTCCCTTGCCGCGCATCGACCAGATTGTGGATTCCACTGCCGGCTGCGATCTGCTGTCATTCCTTGACGCATACTCAGGCTATCACCAGATCTTCATGGCGAAAGAAGACGAAGAGAAGACCGCATTTATCACCCCGTGTGGCACATATTGCTTTTTGCGTATGCCTTTCGGGTTGAAAAGTGTTGGTTCGACCTTCGCAAGAGCTGTCCAGATTGGTTTCGGGGCCCAGCTGCATAGAAATATGGAAGCTTACATGGATGATATAGTGGTCAAAACCAAGGACAAGGCAACGCTCATTCAAGATCTGGAGGAGACTTTTGCAAACCTGCGCAGGATCAACCTGAAGCTCAACCCCGAGAAGTGCGTGTTCGGTGTCCCATCCGGCAAGCTTCTCGGGTTCTTTGTATCTCAGCGTGGAATTGAAGCCAATCCCGACAAGATCAAGGCAATTGAGCAGATTGAAGCGCCGAGACGAGTCAAGGATGTGCGCCGCCTTGCCGGCTGCGTCGCTGCTTTGAGTAGGTTCATCTCAAAGTCGGCTGAGCACGCCCTGCCATTTTTCAAAATTTTGAAGAAGGCAGGTCCAATGAAATGGACCCCAGAAGCGGAGGCAGCGCTGCAGGATTTGAAGAAGTACCTCTCCTCTCCGCCAATACTAGTCGCGCCTAGACCACAAGAGCCGTTGCTGCTATATCTAGCGGCAACGAATCAAGTGGTTAGTGTTGCGCTGGTGGTAGAGAGAGAAGCAGAGGAGGATGCAGCGGCAACGGCAGGTCCGCCAAGTGACTTGCCGGGGCCGGCCCCGGCAGAGCCTGGTGCCGACAAGGAAAGATCCGCGCAGTCAAGTCAAGCAGTGCAGAGGAAGAAGATGGTGCAGCGCCCAGTCTATTTCGTCAGCTCCCTGTTGCAGGGGGCTAGGTCGAGATATTCTGGCGTGCAAAAGCTGCTCTTCGGCCTCCTTATGGCCTCGAGGAAGCTGCGCCATTATTTCCAAGCACATGACATCACCATCGTCACTCGCTTTCCGCAGCAACGGATTCTCCGGAACCCAGAAGCAACCGGTAGGATCGTGGAGTGGGCGTTGGAGCTGTCATGCTTTGGTCTCAAGTTTGAAAGTTCTTCAACTATCCAGAGCAGAGCCTTGGCAGAGTTCATTGCAGAATGGACCCCAACGCCAGACGACGAAGTTCAAGAATCAGCGATTCCCGGCAAGGAAACAGATCGCGAATGGATCATGTACTTTGATGGAGCCTTTTCGCTGCAAGGCGCCGGTGCCGGCGTGCTACTTGTCGCACCCACCGGAGAGCACCTCAAGTACGTCATCCAGATGCATTTTTCCCGGGAGAGATCGACCAACAACACGGCAGAGTATGAAGGACTGCTTGCCGGTCTCAGGATCGCGGCAGACCTTGGGATCAAGAAGCTCATCGTCAGAGGTGACTCCCAGCTCGTCGTGAGGCAGGTCAACAAAGATTATCAGAGCCCGTTGATGGAAGCGTACGTCGATGAAGTGAGGAAGCTGGAGGAGCGCTTTGACGGTCTTCAGACAGAGCATGTTCCTCGATCAGAGAACAGCATTGCCGACGACCTGTCGAAGCGTGCCGCACTCAAGCTGCCTGTGGAACCAGGGACTTTTGTGCTCCGCTTGACTCAACCATCCGTGTCGCCATCGACAAGGCCTGATAAGAGAAGAAAGTTAAGTACCGGCGAGTACTTCCCGGCAGGGCTTCCCGAAGCCCCCGGCAAGGATCTTGCCGGGAACGACATGGTTGCCGGTGAGCAGCGGCTTCGCACAGAACCTCAGGTTCTTCCCACCGAAGCAAGCGCCCCTGCTGCCGAGGAAATACCGGTTGCCGGTGAGCAGCGGCTTCGCGCAGAACCTCAGGTTCTTGCCACCGAAGCAAGCGCCCCTGCTGCCGAAGAAATACCGGTTGCCGGTGAGCAGCGGCTTCGCGCAGAACCTCGGGTTCTTGCCGCCGAAGCAAGCGCCCCTGCTGCCGAAGAAATACCAGTTGCCGGTGAGCAGCTGCTCCGCCAAGAACCTCAGGTCCTTGCCGTAGAAGCGAATGCTCCCGCAGCTGAAGAGTCGCCATTAGTCCTTGTCGTCGAGCCACAGGCTCCGGCATGGGCACAGCAAATAGTCCATTTCCTTCAGACAGGAGAACTCCCTGAGGAGCAGGAAGAAGCTGAGAAAGTAGCCCGTCAGTCAAGTATGTACCAGTTCGTCGACGACGTCCTGTACAGAAAGAGACCCAACGGTGTGAAATTGAAGTGCATTCCTCGGGAGGATGGACTAGAGCTGTTGGCAGAGATTCATGGGGGGATATGTGGATCCCACATAGGCTCGAGAGCCCTTGTCGGCAAGGCATTCCGGCAAGGATTCTTCTGGCCTACTGCCCTCCAGGATGCAGCTGCACTAGTAACCAAGTGTGAAGCGTGCCAGTTCCATTCAAAGCAACTTCATCAGCCAGCTCAAGCCCTCCAGACGATCCCTCTCTCCTGGCCCTTCTCGGTCTGGGGGCTCGACATACTGGGTCCTTTCCCCCGCGCTGCCGGGGGCTTCGAGTACTTGTACGTTGCTATCGACAAGTTCACGAAGTGGCCGGAAGTGGAAGCAGTGAGAAAGGTGACAACACAGTCAGCCGTCAAGTTCTTCAAAGGAATAGTGTGCCGTTTTGGTGTGCCGAACATGATCATCACCGACAACGGTACGCAGTTCACTAGTCGCACCTTCATGCAGTACGTCCAAGACCTTGGCGGCAAGATTTGTTTTGCCTCTGTTGCTCACCCGAGAAGCAATGGCCAAGCGGAAAGGGCGAACGCTGAAGTGTTGCGTGGTCTCCGGACCAGAACTTTCGACAAGCTGCACAAGCATGGAAGACGCTGGATTGATGAGCTGCCGGCGGTTCTTTGGTCGATCAGGACGACGCCAAATCGAGCCACCGGCCAGACGCCCTTCGCTCTGGTTTATGGAGCGGAAGCAGTTCTCCCCACGGAACTCATATACGGGTCACCTCGAGTGCTCGCTTATGATGAGCTTGAGCAAGAGCAGCTGCGGCAAGATGACGCGCTGCTCCTTGAGGAGAACCGTCTTCGGGCTGCTGTGCGAGCCGCTCGCTACTAGCAAGCTTTGCGCCGCTACCATAGCCGCAAGGTTCAAGCCCGGAGTCTTGAGGAAGGCGACCTTGTTCTTCGGCGCGTTCAGTCGGCCAAGAATTCCAACAAGTTGACGCCGAAGTGGGAAGGCCCTTACCGGGTAGTGCGAGTCACCAGGCCTGGCGCTGTCCGCCTGGAGACCGAAGAGGGCTTGCCAGTGAGCAACTCCTGGAACATCGAGCACCTTCGCAAGTTCTACCCGTAAGGCACAGTTGTTCGGGTTTCTTGCTGTGATAGCGATACGGCCAGCAGGCTGCTGACGACCCGAATCCAGCGCTCGCGGCAGCGTAACGCTCCGGCAAGATCCCGGCAACGCCATTCTGTACGAGTGTTGCCGGATGGCATGTAATCCTTTGTACAGAGCAGGCGCATCCTTTGTGCATATTTAATAAGATCTGTGTGCTTTACATTTCTTGTTGATTTCATGTCATATATATGCATGTATTATCTGAGATGTGTATTGCACTTGATCCCGGTAAGAGCTAACGAACCGTCAAGGTTCCATACCTTTATTTTCTCTTCTTTCTTTTTCTCAAGAGACAGAAGATTCCCTCGCGCGCAAGTTTGCCGGGGGGGGGGAAGGAATGGTGGTATGGATACCAGACGACGTTCAAGGTTGGCGTCTTGCCGGAAGAAGAAGAATAGCGACGAAAAGCAGAGCTAAGTTGCTGAACCCCTTAAGCAGATTTTTGATTTTTGTAAGGCTGTATGCCCTTGAACGATTTCGGCTTTGTATGGAAAACCTACACGCGATGGAATCTTGTCGTGATCGGCTGCGCCCTTACTCTGTTTCGAGTCCACTCAACAGTCTAGGTGGCCGCGCTGAAAGCGTCAAGATTTCTTGCCGTGACCAGCACTGCCCGCAAGCTGCTGACGACCCGAATCCAGCGCTCGCGGCAGGGTTATGCTCCGGCAAGTTCCCAGCAAAGCGTAGGGTATACGCCATACAGAAAGAAATTGAACAAAGGGAATAGCATGCCATAATTCAAATAGAGCAAATTATATTACATCCAGTGCTTGCCACGTTTCTGACATAAGGCAAATTGTCTTTTCCATAGAATGCTGGTGGCAAGATGAGGAAGAGATGAGGCGGATGTGGCTAGTCCCGGCGATCGCCCTCGACCCTCTTCACCTGGCTCACCCGATCGGCGATGGGCGCGACAAGCTCTTCGAGAGCCTTGACGTCCGCGTCCTTCGGCAAGCTCTTCGAGGCTTTGGAGAGGTTGATGCCAGGGTTCCTGTACGCCACCTTCATCAACACCTTGCGGAGGACGAGCTGGCAGAGTTTCCGGGATTCGTCGGCCAGCTTGCTTGTCTGGTTTGCCTGGAGTAGCTTGAGGGCATCGACGAGCTTGTCGAAGAACATGGTTAGCCTGGCGCTTGAGGATATGTTGTCGTCGACAGGGTATCCGAAGCCCGGCAAGTCCATGGCCTCCAGCTCCGCGCCAAGCTTCTCGGCGACGTCCGCCAGCCTGGCAGTCCAGAGCTTCACGCTAGAAGTGTACTCGTTGTGGGTGGTGGCGGCGTTCTGGAGCAACTCTTGTTCGTCGTGGAGGTCTTTGATAAGAGTCCTCTTGCGGATTCGAGCAGCCTCAAGAGACTCCTCCAGCGTGGATAGCTTCAGCTTCAGATCTTCAATGGAGTCCTTGGCGGAGGAAAGCTGCTGGACCTTCTCGGATGCGGCAGCCTGCGTCTCCATCAGGCTGTGGAGAGCCTTGTCTCTCTCAGCCTCGAGTGCTGAGACCTTCTTGCCGTGGTCCTCGAGAGCGGCCTCCAGCTGCTTCGTTTTCTCCTCCAGCAAGTTCTTGGCGGTCTCCGCAGCTCCGGCAGCGTCGAGGGCCTCTTTGAGCTTGCCGGCGTGTTCTTCAGTTAGAGCTCTGAGCGTCTTCAAGTGTTTCTGCTCAAGCTCCTGGACCCGCCGTGCAACAAGACTTTCGAGCTCTTCATCCTTGTTGCGAAGCTTGGCGGCAAGCGCCGCCTCGCGTGCGGCAAGGTCCTCTTCTTGGGTGTCAAGGCTGATGCGGCGCTGCGTCAAGAGGGCTCCTGCCGCGGCGGCTTGCTGGGCGGCCTCCTCCTGCGCTTTCTCGATGTCTGATTGCTTCAGCAGGAGGATGTTCCACTCTTCCGCCAGCTGCTCCCGATAAACATTCAGCTCTTGGAGGGCCTCGCCGTACCAAGCCTGTGTCTCCGTGACGCATTGTTGAAAGTCTCCTTCCGCTGCCTCGACGAGCGCTGCCCGGGAGTCCAGTTTCTCCTTCCGGGCGCGGTAGAGCGTTTGGAGCTTCCGATAGTTGTCATTCATGGCTTGGAGTAGCTGCTCCTCCTTGAGCTCGCTGGCGGCGGCGACGATGATTTCCCCGTCAAGATGTTCTCCTTCAACCAGCTCTTCGATGTTTGCCGACCCCGGCATGCTGACAATGTTTTTGCCGGCCTTGATGTATTGGCTTGAGGAAGGGGCCTGGGTCGACGAGGGTTGGTCTTCGGCAGTCGAAGGCCCCGCGGCAGTAGAAGCGCCTGGCGCTCCTGCAGCGGAAGCGCCGTCAGTATGGCCGCGGGTCTCCTCACCAGCTCCCTCGGTGGACACCTTGGCGGCCTCCTCTTGCGCGGCCTTGGCGGCCTCAGCGGCAGCGGCCTTGGCGGCCTCGGCGGCAGCGGCCTTGGCGGCCTCAACGGCAGCAGCCTCGGTGGCAGCAGCTTTGGCGGCCTCGGCGGCGGCATGCTTGGCGGCCTCTTCGGCAGCAACCTTGTCAGCTTCAGTGGCGGCATCCTTGGCAGTCTCTTCAATGACAACGTCAGTGTCCATGAGCTCTGTCAGAAGAAGATTGAAAGCCAAGGAGTTAATTAAGATGAAGCTGGGAAGGAAGTTCAAGAAGACGAAAAGAAGAAAAACCAAAGCGACAAGAGTTCTGGGCTGAGCCATTTACCTGCGTCAGGGAAGGAGTTGCCGGAGCTTACGCTTGCCGGCCCCTCCTTATCGTCGTGGTAGAGCTTGCCCGAGGACTCGCCCCTGGGCGGTGTGGTCGACGGAGATGGCATGTCAGAGGCAGCTCCCGCTGTTGCTCCGCTCCTGCACGCCCGGAGATGTCAGCAGAGAAGATGCACACCCCGGCACGCGCCAGTGGGTAGTGAGTAGAAGACTCACGCTGGGGGCTGCGCCGGGGGCTGGGTCGAGGGCTGCATCGAGGGTTGCGTTCTGGGCTTGACTCCGAGCTGACGAGAACCGTTTCCGGCGCGCCCGAGGTGCTTGCCGACGGCTCGACGCTTGTTGAGGTCTTAGCCCTCTTCGCCATTCTCTGCGCCAGAGTCTCCGTATCCCTGAGGAGGCAAAAACAGAGCAAGTTAATCAAGCAAAACTAGAAGGATAAGAATCGAAGCTGTGGCGGGACTCTTACTCTTCTTCTTCTTCCTCGGAGCTGATGGCGGAGAGGTCGAAGCCGACCCCCGCCGCGGTACCTGACGGAGGAGGAGGAGTGGTCCTGGGCCGCTTGGCAGCGGCAGGTTGCGGTGCGGCCTCGCCGGCCGCCCCTTTGCCGGAAGCCTCGCTGCTTGAAGAAGGTTGGCGGGCTGGAGCGCCAGTGGCGTTCTTCCGGAGGACGCGCCTCTTCCTGTGTTGAAGAGCTGGGGGCTCTTCCTCCTCCTCTTCTTCCTCTTCGGCGGCGCCTCCGGCAGAAGAGCTCCCGGCAGCGGCTCCGCTCGGCTCCCCGACAGCCTTATCTCGCCCGGCGAGGTCTTCCCGCAGCGAGTCCTCGCCTTCGCTGGACTCAGCGCTGCTGGCTTCTTTGGCAAGGTTTGCCTCTTCCGCCCTGCTGGCGATGTAGGCGAGCTCCTCCTCCGTGGTGGCGCGGACAAGGTTCTCCTCGCGGATGGCCTTCTCCGTCAAGTTGTCGAAGAACGCCAGCGCCTGCTCCGCGGACGGCTCGATCCATCTCTAGTCGATGCTATGGGCATTGAGCACCGGCATCATGGCGATGATGGAGGTCAGCGACGAGTTGTTGCATAGTGGGACGACGCCTGCCGGCAAGTCTCCCACTGCTCCAGATTTGAACAGCTGTTGGCAGAGGGTTGCGTGCCCCATGGCTGTCAGATCATTATCCAGCCCAGGCCGCACCCTCATGACGTCGGCAGCGTTCATGTACTCCCAGGCAGGGCGCCCCTTGTTCTGCAGTGGGGCGATGCGCCGGCGAAGGAAATCTGAAGCACTCATTTCCACCTTCAACCCGGTAGCCTTGAGGCGCAGTATCCTGGTGATGGCGATGGTGAGCTTGCTGTCGTCAGGGTCCGCGGCGCCCCAATCCTTGCCGCGGACCACCTTCTGCTTCCGCACCTCGCAAAACGGTTTGGGCTCCTTTTCCCAGACCCAGCACCACTTGCCGCGCCACTCATCCCATCTCTCGCGGTAGAGCCCCTCTGGGTACGCCTCCTTGGTCGCCGTCCTCGGAATCCAAGTGATGATGCCGGAGAGGGCGTCGCCCTTTTGGATGCGGGGGTAGAAGTAGTGCCGGAAAAGTGCAGTGCTCGGGATGACCCCGACAAAATTCTCGCAAAGGTGCGCGAAGATGGACATGCAAGTCACGGCATTCGGCGTGAAATCTAGCAGCTGGAAGCCGTAGGTGAGCATGATATTTACGAAGAAATCCGAGTACGGAGGACAGAGGCCGCACCAGAAGTAATCGGCAAAGAAGGGATAATCTCCTGGCTCTGCCTTACGAGAAGCTACACTCACTTTGGTGGCTGGATGCGCCGTGGCCTCAGTCGCCCATGCGAACTGGTACCTCTTCTTCAAGGTCTCCGCATCAAGCGTCGAGGGGAAGACAGCGCGTTCCTTCCGCATCTTTGCCAACCTGCTCTCCGCGGCGGCCGCTTCCGCCGCCTTGTCCTTGCTCGACTTGGGCGGCATGGTGGCTATGGAAGTGGGCGCCGAAGGAGTCGAGAGCGCGGTGGAGGAGGGTGGAGGAAGGAAAGCTCTGCTTTTGGGCGCGAGGAAGAAGACGATGGCGACGGCTCTGAGATTGAGATTGGAAAGGCGGAGGGGGTAAATGAGCAGTGCCCTCTGCGATTCCCTTTTTTATGGGGAAGGCGCGAGGCAGGCTATTTACCGCCCGCTTTTGCAGTGGAGTTTCCGCCCACGTCTCCCACGTCGCGCGATTAATGCGCATAGTGGAGGGGCGTGGTAAAAGAGATAATGATTGCGGGCGGTTATTCCCTGCCACGCGTGCCCGTGCACTGTTTTGGGCCTAGCCCAACAGGCCTGGCACCCGTGTATGGCCTAGGCCCGGGGGCTCCTGTCGGTGTACTAAAGTATGGGTCTTTTTATTACCCCTTACTTGTGCACGGGTAGTTGTAGCCGTACCGCGGCAAGCCTTGCCGGGGAATAGCTATGAGTAATCACGAGACTAAGATGCCAAGGAGACGTTCAAGTCAACGATCAGACTAGAAGACAGAAAGCCAAAGGGTTGCGGAGGCCCGGCAAGACCCTTGCCGGCAAGGCCTCGCACCCGGCAAGACCCGATCCCAGCAAGCCCCGGGCCCGTCAAGGATTCGGTCCCGGCAAGCCCCGGGCCCGGCAAAGATTCAGCCCCGGCAAGGCTCTGCACAGTGCAGCGCTATCGCTCCAGTGCAGCGGCCAGCCTTGTCGTTTAGGGCTTGTCCTCATGGTGACGTGGTGTGATGCTGGCCACGAGATGCTTAAGCGGTGCTGATGGGATGGCTGCTTTTGCCCATCCCCTGTAAAGCTTTTCCAAGCCCAAGACGCTGAGGGACACCTCGACGGACACCTCACGGTGCATTTAATGAGCTTGTCCTAAGCCGTCAGGGTTAGGTATGATAACACTGTAGCTACTTTCCACCTCATGCCTTATCTCGTACGCCACTGTGGTAGCCCCTTTGACCCATATAAAAGGAGGCCTGAGGCGTACAGAGAGAGGGGACTTCAGAGGGCCCATTCTGTTTGCGTAGCCACTGAGTACTGTAGCTCCCAGAACTTGGCCAAGAACACAATTAATACAATCAAAGCAGGAGTAGGGTTTTACGCATCCGTGCGGCCCGAACCTGGGTAAATCCCCGTGTGCTGCTCGTTAGTTCTGCTCTTTGTGTAATCCTCTCCCCTTGCCGAACCGTAAAGGGATCCGCTCGATAGCGATCCCATAGGTGTCTGTTTCCCACGACAGCCGCCCAAACAGGCGCTCGCGGTCGTTTGGAACGCCGTCTTTGATTCTGTTGGCAGCTGCGCCAGTTTCTTCCTTAGAAAAAATTTCATCACTGAAAGATTATTGACAAAACTCTCAACTATAGACAAAAATTCCAAGCTCTGAGATGTGAGATTTAACAAGTCTATAAGAACAATATAATTTTTATCTAGATATTCACATCTATCTTACCGGAGTGCTGACCTATACTCGTTGTTCCTTACGGAGAGCTTCGGCTTGCTCGATCGTGAGGAAACTTACCTCTTCTATATTCCGCTCTTCTTGTTCATCTGCAAGGTATATCTTTAAGCGTTGTCCATTCATGATCCAGGAACCATTCTTCCCTTCTTTAAGATGAACAACTCCGAAATTCTACACCTCTTCTATCTCATAGGACCCTTCCCAGCGAGACCTAAGCTTCCCTGGAAACAACTTGAGACGAGAGTTAAATAGGAGGACCTTGTCCCCTGCAGTGAAGGTTCGTTTCAGTATCTTACGATCATGCCACATTTTAACCTTTTCTTTGAACAACCTGGCACTCTCGTAAGCACTGTTGCGAAGTTCCCCTATAGCATTCATATCCAACAACCTCTTTTCTCCAGCTTCTTTAAGATTAAGATTTATATTTTGGGCCATTTGCATTTCTATCCCTAACTTGAACCACCTACTCATATTTGCCCCTAATTTCGAAGCCTACTCAAATTTGCCCCTCTGCCGTAATGTGCACATATAGAAATGCCCCTCTCTGCCGTTACCGTCCGGTCAAAGGGCTTTGACCGTCCTGAAAAAAATAGCAAAAAAAATCTAAAAAATCTAAAATTTTGTGGGATCGAAGATACTCATGTGCACAAGGTGCGTGCAAATTTTCGTGCTGTTTGGACATTCCACGAGCTCGTGGCGAGGAAAAAACAGTAAATCTGTACGCTTGTGAATAGTAAATTTGAAATAAAATAGCAAGAAAATTCAAAAAAATATGAATTTTTTTGGCATCAAAGAGGCTTGGGTGCACAAGGTGCTTGCAAATTTTTGTGATCAAATGACATGCGAGGAGCTCTATCAAAAAAAACAAAATAGTCATTTTTTCCAAAGTTTTTTCCCGAGCCAAATTTTGTTTTTTTTCTCCACGAGCTCCTACAATTTCCAAACACAACAAAAATTTGCACACACCTTGCGGACCCGAGCCTCTTTGATGCCAAAAAATTTCATATTTTTTTGAATTTTCTTGCTATTTTTTTTGAATTTACTGTTCACATGCGTACATATTTACTGTTTTTCCTTCGCCACGAGCTCCTGGAATGTCCAAACAGCACGAAAATTTGCACGCACCTTGCGAACCTGAGTATCTTTGATCCCACAAAATTTCAGATTTTTTATATTTTTTTGCTATTTTTTCAGGATGGTCAAAGCCCTTTGACCGGCTTTGACTGGACGGTAACGGCACAGAAGGGCATTTCTATAAGTGCACATAACGACAGAGGGGCAAATTTGAGCAGACTTCAGAATTAGGGGCAAATATGAGTAGTGGGTTTGAGTTAGGGGCACAAATGTATAAAACCCTTATATTTTTTATTGCCCAGAATGCTTTATGCTCTAATTCTAAGGGTAGATGGCAAGCCTTACCATACACCATTTTGTATGATGACATCCCCATGGGATTCTTGCAAGCGGTGCGGTAAGCCCAGAGCGTTTCATTCAGCTTTGATGCCCAATCTTTCCTGGACTTCTACACCGTCTTTTGCAGTATCGTCTTTATTTCCCTGTCAGAGAGTTCCACCTGCCCACTAGTTTGTGGATGATATGGTGAAGCTATTCGGCGAGTCACCCCGTACTTACGAAGTACTCTTCCGAATATTCCCTGTATAAAATGAGATCCACCGTCAGTAATAAGAATTTTAGGAACTCCAAACCTGGGCAGTATGATGTCCTTTATCATCTTCAACGAAGTAGCCGCATCTGCATGCTTGGTTGGCAGAGCTTCAACCCACTTTGTAACATAATCTATAGCCACAAGAATGTGAGTGTACCCATCTGAGATAGGAAAAGGTCCTAAATAGTCCAATCCCCAAACATCAAAAGGTTCACAAACTAGACTATAGTTCATAGGCATTTCTTGTCTCCTCCCAATATTACCTGTGCGTTGACATGCGTCACAAATTTTAACAAACCTGTGAGCATCTCTGAAGAGTGTAGGCCAGTAAAATCCCGATTGAAGCACCCTGGCGGCGGTCCTATCTCCAGCATGGTGTCCTGCATAAGGGCTACTATGTCACCCTTCCATTATAGCATTCATTTCATGTTCTGGGACACATCGCCTTATCATGTCATCTGGTCCATGCCGATAGAGAAATGGGTCATCTCAGAAATAATACTTCAGATCACTAAAGAACTTTTTTCTTTGATGATAACTCATGTCGGGCGGCATGTACTTTCCTACAAGAAAGTTAGCGTAATCTGCAAACCAAGGTTCTATCTTTTTAATCATAGCCAAACTCTCACCTAGAAAGGATTCATTTATAGCCACCGGATCATAAGGTATTCTTTCCATGCGTGATAGGTGGTCTGCTACTGGGTTGTTCTCCCCTTTGCGGTCTACTATCTGCAAATCAAATTCCTGAAGTAGTAATATCCACCTAATCAACCGGGGTTTAGCGTCCTTCTTTGCAAGAAGGTAACGTAAGGCACGGTGATCGGTGTGGACTATCACTTTTGAGTTAATAATATATGGACAAAATTTGTCGCAAGCAAAAACAATAGCTAGCAATTCTTTTTCAGTGGTTGCCAAGTGTACTTGGTCTTCATCCAAACTCCTGCTAGCATGAAAGATCATGTTAAGTTTTTTATCAACCCGCTGTCCTAGAACAACACCAACAACATAATTGCTAGCATCACACATGATCTCGAAGGGTTCATCCCACTTTGGAGGGAGGATGACAGGGGCTGTGATCAAGGCATCTCTTAATTTCTCATAAGCCCGCACACAGATCTTATCAAAAGAATAAGGCACATCTTTGTGCAATAGGTCAGTCAGAGGTTTAGATATTTTGGAGAAATCTTTGATAAATCTTTTATAGAAACTAGCATGTCCTATAAATGTTTGCATACCTTTCGCATCTTGGGGGTACGGTAAATTTTCTATTACCTCAATTCTATCTTGGTCTATCTCAATACTCTTCCCTGAGACTCTATGTCCCAGCACCACACCTTCCGTGACCATGAAGTGACTCTTCTCCCAATTTAGCACAAAACCTGTTTCTTCACATCTCTACAAAACTTTTGTGAGATTATAGAGACAATTATCAAAGGACGTGCCTTGGACAGAAAAACTGTCCATGAACACTTCAACAATTTTTTCAATATAATCAGGAATTTTTTTAGATATGCACTTTTGAAATGAGGGTGGTCCATTACATAGACCAAATGGCATTCTACGATATGCATAAGTACCGTACGGGCAGGTGAAGGTAGTCTTTTCTTGATCTTCAGGTCAGATCGGTATTTGAGAGAACCCAGAATATCCATCAAGGTAGCAAAAATAAGAGTTGTTGGCCAATCTCTCCAATATCTCATTTATGAATGGCAATGGGTAGTGATCCTTTTTCATATATTTATTTAATTTCCTGAAATCAACACACATTGCATATCCAATAACAACCCTAGTATGGACTAGGTCATTGTTTTCATTAGTTACTAAGGAAATTCCTCCTTTCTTAGGAACGCAATGGACCGGACTTACCCATTTGCTATCAGATATAGGGTAAATTACCCCCGCTTCAAGGAGACATATTATTTCTTTTCTTACCACACTTTTGGATGCCGGGTGGATTCTCCGTTGGCTCTCAATTACGGGTTTAGCCCCTTGTTCAATGTGTATTGCATGAGCATATATAGAAGGATGTATCCCTTTTACATCTTGGATTGAGTAGCCCAAAGCCTTTCGATGCTAACTCAACACTGATAAGAGTTTCTCTTTCTCTTTACCTGAAAGGTCGGCATTAACAATAATAGGGAATCTTTCTGTATTATCCATAAACTCATACCTCAACCCTTTGGGTAATGGTTTTAAATTCGGAGGAGGTAAATCCTCATCTCCCTTTCTTTCGAGTGCTTCATAAACTTTATTAAGACGCGGGCATACTATTGGTGTTGCATCCATTATCATCTTGATCTCCTCTTTTTCTTCATCTTCATATAACGATCCTGGACTCACCAATACCCATTCAACTTCATCTTCTGGTGTTTGGAGATGGATTTCAGCTAGTTGATTTAGTTCCTGTTCCTCATTATCCCGAACTTCCTCTTCACACGGCTTACTTAATATAGAGGAAAAAGGGAACTTTATCATCTCATCTCCCCACATGGAGATAGATTTCTTTTTTATGTAGGCTCCTGCAACATTCAAAAAGGCGGTTCCAAAAACAACAGGACAATCTTTATCCTCAGAGATCATTAGTACAAAAATGTCAATGGGATAAATGGGAGAGCCTATTATTATATTGACATCTTTAAGGATGCCACAGGGTTTCCTCTCGGTTTTATCTGCAAGCTTGATAATAACATCAGTAGGCTCAAGGGTGCAAGGAGCAATCTCATCATAAATTTTAGCATATAGGCTATAAGGAATAATATTAACCGGCGAACCAGGGTCACACAACCCAAAATATGTCTTGCATCCAAAGGAACATGATAAAAATTGCTTACCTGCGTTTTTACCTTCGGTGCACCCTTTAAGATAGGAAGTGGTATCCCTATCCAATTAGACCTCTGTATTCACCACCGGTATAGGTGTAGCAAGTTCTTTCATTATGTTGACGTAGGGTGGAGTCCCACATTGTTCCATCTTGACATTCTTCTTCCCCTTTTCTGTGGGTGTCCCTTCTAGTTTTTTACCATCTGGCTTATGATAGGCTTCTTTTCGCCTTTCAGGTGGGGTAGTCTTTATCTTTATGGCTTCCACCATATGAATGGCCTTAGACTCCCTGCTGGATTTTAAGTACTTCTTCTCTGGCAAGTTTAAGAACTTAGAAAAATCTTTCAAAACATGCAGCATGGGATCAGTTCCAATATTTAGCTCATGACGTAAATCCTTTACTTTCGAAGTTCTAAGGAAAGATTTAATGCTATCATAAACAGGATCAACTTTACTCTTTTCTTTTGAACAAAGGTACCAATTCTCAGCATTGTACATCATCCTGTCAAGTAAACTCCAAGCATCTGAAATCTCGGTTCCCAAAAAGGAACCTTTAGAGGCAAGATCTAAAGCTTTTTTACTTTGGGAATTAACCCCCCCATAAAAGAATCTGGATAATGATGTTCAGGGCATGCAAGAAGTATTTCACGATACCTTATATATGCATCCACTAACTTCTCACCTTCCCGCTGTCCAAAACTGCTTATCTTCCTCCTGATCGTATATAGCTTCCCTTGAGAAAAATAATAAGAGGAAAATGCAGCCAATAATTTTGGCCAGCTTCTCAGTGTATTTATATCTTGGCATCTTAGCCATCTTGTAGCTGCTCCCTGGAGAGAATATGGAAATACTTTTGCTTTGGTCTCGTCATTGGTTAACTCCTGCAACTGAAGAGTTCCACATGCAAGATTAAAATTGTTAATATGCTCATAAGGACATTCAGTTGCATCACCTCAGATTTTTTTTCATATCATATCAATTAACCGAGGATTTATCTCATATACTTTACCAGGTAGGTCAGGCTCGGTTGTTATAAAGTTCTCTCCTCGAACCGGTCCTGCTACTAACTCAGCACCAACCCGATAAACTTGTTCTTGAAGGACCATGGCTGCTCTTTCTCTGCAAAAACTGTTAGATCACAAAATAATTCAAAACTCAAGGCAAGGCCCAAAAGCGCTCAACTCCCCGGCAACGGCGCCAGAAAAAGCTTGATATCCTGCAAGTGCACAGGGTTTAGTTGTAGCCTTTTCGAAGTAAGAGTATCGATCCCACAGGGAGCACATGAATCAGGCTTTTGCCCCTTGTAGAGAATTATGTAACTTTGTGCTTGCAGATAATTGTAGACTTGAAGCAGAGTGATGGCGGATTTAAATAAGGTTTGAGTGAAATGGTGACTTGTAACTGAATAACATAGAAGTAAATGAAAGACAAAGATGGTAAATGACGATGAAACAACAGAATTAAAAAGGCGTTCTCAGAGAGTCCGGAGTCCCCATTGGTATGTTTCTAGTACTCTACACATGAGCATAGCATGAGAATTAAAAAGGCGTTCTCAGAGAGTCCGGAGTCCCCATTGGTACAGAACACGTTCTACTCTTGGTAGACTTCGTGCCACACATGCCACCATCATAGTCTCCCCCTGTGGGTTATGACTCATGATAATTAAGGGTTTCCTCGTGGACGCGGTGTCACTAAGGGTTCTCCATAAATCCCCGGTCACTTGTAAAGGTTAGGAGCAGTAGGCTTTTACTGTCACCTCGAATTACCTCCACATCCTAAACCTATGCAAAGACAGTGATATACTTCGTGGCCAATATAGGCACAAATGTTGAGTGGGGCCCCTTCACAACATTCACGAAGTTATTAAACTAAGCATTCAACAGAGGATCTCATATCCATGATAAACGTTTCAGATCCTACACATACCAAGGTACATCCGTATCCCCGAGAACTAGGGGGTCTACTCACACATAAGAACAACAATCATCATGATAATGGTAATGAGATACATGGGCGAATGATTCAACCGATATACCGAATGATCCACTAGGGTTCTTGATGTTGCAGATGATAAGGATGTGGATGACGATGATGATGACGTAGGTGTTGATGATGATGTCGTTCCTCGTGCGGTGAGAGGAATCCCCTTCTTCTCCCGGTTGATCCTCCCCCGGATGAGCTCCGGCGGCTAGGGTTCTGCTTTCTGGATGCGTTTCTGCAGTCTTCTCTCCTCCTCTTTTCGATCCGCTTCGACGGGGTGAAAGTAGTCGATCCCCCAGAGGCGGCGGCGCACCAAACGACCGCTCATGCGAGCGCGCGCGGTCGCATGGAACGCCGTCATTCGCCCTGAAAGCGCAACGACGGCTATTTCTTTGGCCTTCTTGCTTGATCTTTTTATGGAAAGTGTTTATCACCTTTAATGCGTGATTCCACTGCCATTTCCGAGGATTTCCTCCATTAAATGGATATTGCTCCAAAAGACGTTATCTGAGGGATTATCAACAAAAAGAAGTGCGCGAACGCGGTAAAATTCCACAAAGCCCACCTTGTAGGCACAAAACATATAGGAAAAACGTCACGTAAACTGGACTCATCAATAGTATGTTGCATGATTTTGTATGGATATAGGGTGTCAGATATGAGATACGTGGCTGTGGACGCACCGATTTGGGGACTGCCCGGTCACTGTCCACGGATGCGCCGCGGGCGTATAGGGTGCCGGATTTGGCAAGTCTGGCCGTAGATATTCTAACCGAGCGCTGAAACCATGTTCCCAGCAAGGAGTAACTTAGAGCATCTACAGCCGGGCGCCCCAAACCGTCCTCAAACGCCCGGGCAGCCCGTCCGGTCACTGACCGGTCACGAAAATCTGACCCAGACGGGCGCCTCAAACGGGCCTCGAACGCCCGGGCTGACCGGTACCCCTCATATCCAGCCCAAATATGGGACGGATATGGGGGCGCCCGGGCGTGCCCGCCACGTCGGCTTGGCCCGTGCTGGCCTGCAACGACCCCACATATATTCGTCCCATCCGCTCGCCGGACTAAACCCTAGCCACTTCACACTCCACTCCCCTCCACTCCCTCCGCCACCCAAGCTCACCTCAGATGAGGAAGCCATTTGTGCCCGCATTGTGAAGAAACGGCAGCAGAGGAACACGCGCGCCCTCGCCCGAGAGCAGAATCGGGCGGTACGTGTCATGGCCGGATTGCCATCGAAGGAGAAGAAAGAGACAACGACGGCGAGGACAGCTCCGGCGACGAGCAGATCCGGCTCGATCCCTACTGCGTCTTCGACCGGTACTTCCGCGAGAAGGACGGCAAGGGCGCCGGGAAGGGCAAGGGCAGCCGTGGATGATCTCCACCATAGCCAAATATGCTAAATTTTGGTAGTCCGATGGCATGTTAGTAACAATGGAGTAGCCGGATGATGTGTGTAATGCGTCGACGTAATTGCATGAGTTTGTATAGATTTGAGATATGATAATTGAAGTGTCCGGTTGTGAGAAGGCAAATTTAAGGGTTGACCGGTCAGTGTCCGCGGGGCGCGTTCGCGGACGTTTGAGGCCCCGGACTTGGAGATGCTCTTAATTATGCGGATTTGACCTGTCGATTCTTGCCGCCGCTGCAGGGTTAGCTACAGCCGTGCATACAGTACTACCAGCGTGGAATCGCAGTGGGATTACACAGAAAACGCGTGCAATCCAAGGCATGCAGTGAGTTCACGCATGACATCCATCACGCTCTAAGCCACGTGGTGTCGCAGAGTGACAGTTTGGTCTTCAGATAATTTTTCCGCGTGCAGGTTTGTGCTTACTCAGTTGCTGTGCGTGCTCTGCTGATTAACCGGATCCTCGATCTCATCTGTATGTACGTCGATCCGGTTCTCAGGGGCTGGATGCGCGCAGCGTATACCAAATTACCAACTGCAATCGCATGCGGAACATTGAGCCGACGAAGATCTGAGTCAGCCTCTACCTCTTAGCCCGAGCTCACCTGCACTCAGCAGAAAGAAAAAAAAACGGAGAAAACAAATATCAAAACATTAAATAAATAACATGTGTGTTTTCTAATTACGTGCACATTTTAACAAACGACATTCATACTAGTCTGTCAAAATAAATCATTGCTTGAACATGCTTGAAAAATAGCATGTCTAGAGCACTGATTTTATATTTTTTGCTCGTCGGAGCACTACAGAAGTCATTTGTCCGTAAATAAATGTGCACGTAGTTGTAGCTGCACATACATGTTTGTTGTCCAAAAAATCACGATAATTCAAAACGGTGTCCAGGCTCATCTGCTCCTGGTGAACAGTAAATTCGAAAAAAATAGCAAACAAATTCAAAAAAAAAAAAAACTGAACTTTTTGCACATGAAAGATGAGAGAATTTTCTATGTGCGTGCAAAATTTCAAGGTGTTTGGACATTTGACGAGCTCGTGATGAAAAAACAAAATTCGGTCTACACAGTGCACTTTTTGAAAGTTTCTTTGACAAGCCAAATTTGTTATTTTTGGCACGAGCTTCTCAAATGTTCAAACACCTTGAAATTTGGCCCGCACCTAGAAGATTCTCTCAACTTTCGCGCGTAAAATTTTTAGATTTTTTGAATATGTTTGCTATTTTTTTCGATTTTACTCTTCAACGGCAGGTACAGCTGAGCCTAGGTGCAAAAACGCTGCACTCATATATAATCTTTTTGTTTTGTTTCTCAAAAAGATTGAAGCAAGGTGCAAGTGAGCTCGGGCTTCGAATCCGTCCCCAGCGGCCAGCCATTTTAGATTTAACGATGCGAATAGAGTAGGTGTCGAACTATGGATGAGCCTGAATGCCTGATCCCATTCTCCTATTAGGCATCTCCAACGCCGACCATCCGAACCTCGCTGTCCGGACTGCGGAAGCCATCCAACACGGGTCTGTATCGGTCCGCAGAGCTGTCCGAACATACTTTCTCCCGCAAATCGGAGATAAACGTTAGGGGCTTTGCGGGCGTCCGGACAACACCCACGCCCGCTTCTGATCTTCCTGGCTCACCCAAACCCCCTCCTCCCTTGCCCGCTCGCATTCTCACTCGGCGTCAGCTGCCCGCATTCATGCTGCTGTAGAGCGCGCCGCTCGAGATTGAAGACGGCTAAGGGCGGACGCGACCTCTCATTGCCTCCGCCATTGAAGCAGCGCGCCGGCCAATGGCGCCGCCTGTTGCACGCCCGGCTGAACACGCCTCCTTGCCGTATTCAAATGCCTCCATTAAACCCACGTGGAAGCCGAGAATCTTACTCCGGCCACACGTTCGTTCAAGAGCGGACCAGCATTAAACACAACGCCGGGCAAGCTCCTCCCGTCCGCCCGCTATTTAAAGGAGGCCAGACGCGGGGCAAGAATCGCATCACTCCGCCGCTCCCAATCTCCTCCTTCCACCATTTTCTCCCCCTTTTCGATGGCATCCGACGAGTAGGACGAGCAGTTCTCCGGCATAAAGGCCGGCTGGGTGGCCCGCCGAGCCCGCCGGATACGAGCGAGACAGCTCACGGCTCCACCTCCCTCGCCTAGCCCGACGGAGCAAGTTGCCGCCCCAAGTCGTCGATGTTGTGGACGACGCCGCGTCGTACCGCCCCTCCCGTGCCTGCGACCGCGCTATCCGTCGTCAACGCGCGCGTAGCCGCGCCCTGCCGACAGAGAAAGAAGCCGGCTGCACGGAGATCGACGAGTCGATGGCCAACGTGTCCGCTGCCAACATCGAAGGAAAGTAGAATACGGGAGGCCGCCGCCGCTTGGGTCCCAGGAAGGTCACTGCCGGCGCGTCGCCGGCTTGCACAGCCGGTGACTTGCCCGGTTCTTCAGTGCAAAACATCGTCGACCCCCGCCTGGGCTTCACGAAAGCCGAGGAGCCCCACTTCCCCTTCAGCCGAAGCATCCCCTTTGCCACTCCGATGAGCGGCGCAGCCGGACATAGGGAAGATACGAGGGAAGAATATTCCTTCGGGGCTCCCTGCAGTCCGATGAGCGGGCCGCCGAACATGGGGAAGACCAAGGGATCCGCTGCCGCCAGCCATAGACTAGTTTAGTGTATCCGTGTTGTGGGAGTGGAGCTCCGCGCGACCGTACGTGCACATAGTTTTACCTTTTTAGTTAAAATATGTCCAAAATGGAAACATTTTCATCCGGTTCGTATGAAATCCGTTGTATTTGCATGAATTTCATCCGGTTTGTTGAAAAAATATTTGAAATGTATGCGAGCAGCGTTGGATGGCGGCCTCTCGTATCCGTGTCCGCGGACTGATCCCCTGTCGATGAACGGATGTGGGAGAAAATTTAGAGGTCGCCTTGAAGACGCCCTTATCTTTCTGAAATACCTTGTTCATGCCGAGCGCCGCCGCGGAATAAAATTTGTAGCTCCATTCCAAACTACGGGTCAGTGAATATTCTAAAAGATGCAGGCACGTGGTTCTGACCGTAGTTTGCACTCCAAGAAGTTGCGTCTCGCCACGGGAGCTAGATCTCGATGTATGCTCTCTTCGCGGGTAGCTTTTCCCTGCACGTTACTGGGCCGGCCTATTTCCGTGCGTTCGTTCCATCGCTTGTTGTCGCTGCGCTTCCCTCGTTCGCTTTGTTTCCCTTTTCCTTTTCGTTTTTTTGTTTTCTTCAGTTTTTATTTGTTTCTTTCTTGCTAGTCTTCGGTTTCCTTGGATTTTCATTTTATGTTTTTCTTCTACAATTTTCTTTGTTTCCTTCTCGGTTTTTGAGTTTTTCGTTTTTGTTTTCTTTCTTTTTTATTTTCTTTGCTTATTTCTCGGTTTTCTTAGATTTTCATCATTGTGGCACCCTGATTTAGCGCCTCGTGTTTCAGCCCAGATATTTATGTCTTCTGGAACACGGTATAGCTTGATACCGAATAAACCATAACACTGAAATACTAAGGGTACAAAGTGTTAAAGGTACAATACTCTTGCAGCACAAGGGTAGTACAACTGGAGCAACTATGCTCAATTCGTTATTCTTCGAACTATTCGTCGTGGAAGTATTGGGGGCGGAAGCGATATAACACAATGGTAGGCGTGACGACGGCTAGACTCCAGTCCAAAGAGACACTGCTTGGACATGTCCTAGTTCGCACTCTCGACGTCCTTAGACTTGGCTTCTCCTGCATCTGGCATGATAAGTGAGGTGAGTACTTCGAATGTATTCGCAAGCTCACAAATAGTCCAAAAACAAGCAAGCAAGCAAGAATATGAGATATTAAACAAGAAAACAGATTAAAGACTTAGCTAATAAAAAAAAAGTTAACTAGTGTGTACACTGAGCCTGCCCGTTTAACGTCCCGTGGACCACTCCCGGCTTGATCCCCGATCATCCGGTTTTCCTCAACTGACCGCCTCGTGATCGATACAATTTCCTACCGACTCTTATTTCCCGTCACTTAGTTTCTTCATGAGGTTCATCAAATAGTGTGACTTAATACGAACTGTGTCCAATACCGAGGACGCGGCTATTCGAATAGATTTTAAATAATTTGCAGAGGTTGTACACTTTACCCACACCATGGACTAATAGTCTGACATATCCCACTTATAACATGGCCCTCTTACTGTGTCTCCGACCTCCCGCGGGCTAGCCCTGGGTGAGAGAAAATTGGGTCCCTGCCACCCCGTGGCACAACTCTTCCCATCGGGGAATCAATCAACTTTCCTGCACACATCCACAACCCAGGCTCTCGTGAATGGACGACAATCCCCCGACCAAGGGAATACTGACCGTACACCCATCCCTAATTGGCTACACGCGTAAGAGACATAACTATAAACGAAGTAGTGCCTTCCCACAAAGACAAATGTGGTCGTACGGAAAAGGCCCGATTCGGTGGCACTATGAATTAACCAGTCATGAAGGTTTAATTTAATGAACTTGTTTCAATTATAATTAACCCTTCTAGTTTTAGTTGGCCTAGACCAATTCATTTTTACACTAAAGTCTTTCCCCGATTATGATCATTCTACTTCTAAAGTCATTCCTCCAAAGGTGATCATTCTACTTATTCAAGTTAACTCTTTAAGATGATCACTACTATTCTAAAGTCTTTCCCCAAGGTGATCTCCTTTTAAACTAAAGTCAATCCACCAGGACTATCGCTTTTATTATTATGATTCACTTTGCTGAAATTACATGTTCTTTCGCTAGCATCACTCAACTTCCTTCTTAGTGAAAAGCTACTGCCAAACTAAGCACAAGAAGATGAAACACTAATGTGACCACAACTTTAGCATAATTACCACTCAAATAATAATTCAAAGTAATTCAAAATAAATAAAGAAAATGCAAGTTTGAACCCATGGCCTTGCAATGCCATCAAGCAAATGGAGGTGGTGGCTTGCCTTGCTCAAATGGAGTGTCACACAACTCCTGGTCTTCACCTCCTGAATTATTTCTCTCTGGAAGTAATTTTAAAAGTAAAATAAAATGAAGCAATAAAAAAGTTTTCTGTCCAAAAATTCTAGACAAGTCAAACAAATCTCAAATTTATTCAGCCGATACAGAATTGCAAAAGAAAAATAGTGCAAAAAGAATCAACTCAATTGGACTTATAGTTTAAATGTTAATAAGGGTCAAAGTTTGGTCAACATAATATTTTTAAATAAAACAAAAATCCTAGAGCGGCCACGTCGAAGGTGTATTCTGCAAATACGTCTCCACTTACGTACCACTTCGGGAGCGTAGTGAGTCACTGACGGGTGGGGTGCACCCGTTAGGTTTTACTTTTAAAAATGCGGCAGAGAGGAACAGCTGCAAACCGATGAGGGTTCACCGGCGTAGGGGGCTCGACAGCATGCGTGGGTGGGCCCGTTGCAATGAAAACTTGGTGGCGATTCTTCTCGAACCCATAGCTCTTCCTGGGACGGCCTGCTACTTGTGATCTACGTTGGTTTTTCCCCGAAGAGGAGGGGATGATGCAGTACAGTAGAGATAAGTATTTCCCTCAGTTATGAAACCAAGGTTATCAATCCAGTAGGAGAATCACGCAACACCTCGTTAACAGTACCTGCACACAAAATAACAAATCCTTGCACCCAACGCAAACAAGGGGTTGTCAATCCCTTGGCGGTTAATTGCAAGATTAAATTGTATGGTGATAGATAGATAGATTGAACTAAAATATAAAATAAAATAAATAAAGTAAAAGTGCAGCAAGGTATTTTTAGGATTTTTAATATATGAATAAAGTAGACCCGGGGGCCATAGTTTTCACTAGAGGCTTCTCTCTTGAAAATAGCATACGGTGGGTAAACAAATTACTGTTGGGCAATTGATAGAAAAGCAAATAATCATGATGATATCCAAGGCAATGATCATGTATATAGGCATCACGTCCGAGACAAGTAGACCGAAATGATTCTGCATCTACTACTATTACTCCACACATTGACAGCTATCCAGCATGCATCTAGAGTATTAAGTTCATAAAGAACGGAGTAACGCCTTAAGCAAGATGACATGATGTAGACAAAGTAAACTCACGTATGAATAAACCCCATCTTTTTACCCTTAATAGCAACGATACATACGTGTCATGTCCATTTCTGTCATTGGGATTGAGCACCGCAAGATCGAACCCATTACAAAGCACCTCTCCCATTGCAAGATAAATCAATCTAGTTGGCCAAACCAAATCAATAGATCGGAGAGAAATACGAAGCTATAATAATCATGCATAAAAGACTTCAGAGAAGACTCAAATAATATTTATGAATAATCTGATCATAAACTCACAATTCATCCGATCCCAACAAACACACCGCAAAAAGTGATTACATCGGATAGAACTCCAAGAACATCGAGGAGAACAAGGAAAAGCTAAGTTCAAAAACTTTGAAACTTTTTCCTTGTTACATTTGCAATTTCCCTTGAACGATTATGTGTTTGTATGAAAAACCTGCACGCGAAGGAACCTTGTCACGATCAGTCCGCGCTCTAGTTTGCCTCGAGTCCGCTCGGCAAGCTTAGCAGCTGCGTTCTTGCCCGGTAATTTACCTTGCCGGCAGCGGCACTTCCAGCAGGCTGCTAAGGACCTGTTCCTCGAAGCGCTCGCGGCAAGTGTGCGCACCGGCAAGTTTTCCAACAGCGTAGGGAGCACAATCATACAAAAATGAAGTGAGACAAGGGAAACAACACGCATTCATTTTAGCCCGGCAAACAATAGATATTCGCTAAAAAGGGTGCTCGATTACATTTTATTGGCCCTCCCCTGCAGGGTTTACATCGAGTGCAAGGGGGCAAAAGGGGCGCCTAGGCAAAGACCAACTCGTTCCCGGAAGACCAGATGATGGTGCTGCCGGCGTTCAGCCAGACTCGTCGCTGTCTTCCTCAATCTTGCTGTCTGGAGAAGAGTCATCGTCATCGCCGTCATCATCGACATCCTCAGCCTCGCTGGAGGAAGCGGTGTCGCTGTCGCTCGAGCTTTCTACGCAGCATTCCAGGCAAACGCCCGAGGCCCCGAAGAACTTCACGACGAGCGTGTCTGGTCCGTCCAACCTGAAGTGAAGGAGGTGCCCTTGCCCTACGCAACGAGCACGGACAAAGGATTTCCACCCGCGCGTGAGGTACATGATGCCGTTGTTGGAGGTCTCAACGGTCACCCAGACTGGGCCGTTGCAGGAACCATCCACACGCAGCCACAAGCCGCGCAGATGGCAGCCCTCCATCTCCCTAGCAAAAGGGCGAGGAAGCCGCCGCCAGCTCCGCGGCCGATCGCGCAGTTCCACGATGAATTCCTACGATGTGTCCTCCGTGTGGCCCTCTGCCGGGGGAGGAAGGGCCAAAGATGAAGCAATGAGCGCTCCGCCACGGCCGCCCCGACCACGAGCACCGCGTCCACGACCATGACCCGCGGCCCCTCCTTGGGCGCTGGAACCAGCTTCCGCATCCATGCCCGAGGCGTGGGCGTGGGGCCGAGAAGAAGTCCACGTGGCGACGGCGGACGCACGACCTCGGCCTTTTCCCCTCGCCATTGTGGTGGTGGATGCGGGGGGAAGAAGAAGACAACGGCGGCAGGGAGATTGGGATGAGAAGAGGCGGATGAGCACCGCACTCCGCAGCCCCCCCCCTTTTATAGGGAGAGCGCGAGGGCTGACGCTCCACTGCTTTAGGGCGACCGCCCAGCTTCGCCAATCCAATGCCCTGCGCTGCTGGCGGGCGCACTACTCCAGCAGCCATCCGAGCTCGCCAATCCCGCGCCCTGTGCCCTTGGCCAGGCGCATCACTCCAACGACCGCCCTTCTTCACTAATCTGTTGCCTTGCATGCATGCAAACGCGCGTGATGGAAGGGCGCAGGACAAGGAAAAGTAATGACATGGATGGCAGTTATTCCTTGCCACGCGTGACCATGCACCTATTTAAGTCTGGCCCAACGGCAAGGTTGCCAGGGGATAGCCAAGAACAGACACAAGTGCAGATTAATGAAGAAGCAAAGAAAATCTTAAGAGGTGAAAATCATGATGACTAAAAATTACAGCGGCAGTTTTCCCGCCGCGTGTCTGTGCATTATTTGGACCTAGCCCAACGACGCTTCAGACGCGCGTATGGCCCAGGCCCGGGGGCTCCTGTCAGTGTATAAAACATGGGTATTTTATACCCTGACTTATGCACAGACAGTGGCAGCCTCCCTGCCGGCCAAGGCTTGCCGGAAACCACAAAGACCAAGATTCAAGGCCCAGTTGCAGAAGTTACTGGGAAGAAAGCTCAAGACGAAGCATCAACGAGCCCTCCACGGGTACTGAAGATGAAGACATTCCTTGCCGGCAAGGTTGAGCCAGCAAGGTGAGGACCTGGCAAGCTCCGTGCCGGCAAGCTTTCGCCAGCTCGTCAGCGCTGCACCTCACCGAGCAGCTAGTCTCTAATCGATGAGGTGTCGACCACACAGGCTGGTTGGTGAGATTTGTCGGGCACGTGTCAGCATGCAGGGAGAAGATTGGCCTTTAATGACACCCGTCCAGAAGGCGTGTCGAGATAATATGAGGTAGCTGGGCGAGCGGTGCAGAAGCCTTGCCGGGAGCTCCTCCTCCACATGACACCTAACGGAGCATTTAATGCTTTTGTCCTAAACTGGCAGACTTAGGTATGATAGCACTGTTTGCTATCTAATCACTATGTAATGACTGTTTTGCCACTGTGGTAACCCCTTGAGCTATAAAAGGAGGGCCAGGGCAACAGTTAGAGGGATTCGAATCCTTTTTCAAACCCTAGCACGTCTTGCATGCGTAGCTGCTCTCTCCGCACCTTGCCGGGAGAAGCGCTCCTTGTACTTGTGCTCACACACATCCAATACACCAAAGCAGGAGTAGGGTTTTACACCTCACGGTGGCCCAAACCTGGGTAAATCCCTTGCGTGCTCTGTTGATTCTGCTCTTTGTGCACGTTGATCTCCCCTGCCGAACCACAAGGGGCTAGATGGCCCCATAGATGGTCGTACCACAGCCCCCCCTTTTATAGGGAGAGCGCGAGGGCTGACACTCCACTGCTTTAGGGTGACCGCCCAGCTTCGCCAATCACATGCCCTGCGCTCCTGGCGGGCGCACTACTCCAGCAGCCGTCCGAGCTCGCCAATCCCATGCCCTGCGCCCTTGGCCAGGCGCGTCACTCCAATGACCGCCCTTCTTCGCTAATCCATTGCCTTGCATGCATGCAAACGCGCGTGATGGAAGGGCGCTGGACAAGGAAAAGTAATGACATGGATGGCAGTTATTCCTTGCCACACGTGGCCATGCACCTATTCAAGTCTGGCCCAACGGCAAGGTTGCCGGGGGATAGCCAAGAACATACACAAGTACAGATTAATGAAGAAGCAAAGAAGATCTTAGGAGGTGAAAATCATCATGACTAAAAATTACAGTGGCAGTTTTCCCGCCGCGTGTCTGTGCATTATTTGGACCTAGCCCAACGACGCTTCAGACGCGCATATGGCCCAGGCCCGGGGACTCCTATCGGTGTATAAAACATGGGTATTTTATACCCTGACTTATGCACAGAGTGGTAGCCTCCCTGCCGGCCAAGGCTTGCCGGAAACCACCAAGACCAAGATTCAAGGCCCAGTTGCAGAAGTTACTGGGAAGAAAGCTCAAGACGAAGCATCAACGAGCCCTCCATGGGTACTGAAGATGAAGACATTCCTTGCCGGCAAGGTTGAGCCGGCAAGGTGAGGACCCGGCAAGCTCCGTGCCAGCAAGCTTTCGCCAGCTCGTCAGCGCTCCACCTCACCGAGCAGCTAGTCGCTAATCGGTGAGGTGTCGATCGCGCAGGCTGGTTGGTGAGATTTGTCGGGCACGTGTCAGGATGCAGGGAGAAGATTGGCCTTTAATGACACCCGTCCAGAAGGCGTGTCGAGATAATATGAGGTAGCTGGGCGAGCGGTGCAGAAGCCTTGCCAGGAGCTCCTCCTCCACAGGACACCTAACGGAGCATTTAATGCTTTTGTCCTAAACTAGCAGAGTTAGGTATGATAGCACTATTTGCTATCTAATCACTATGTAATGACTGTTTTGCCACTTTGGTAACCCCTTGAGTTATAAAAGGAGGGCCAGGGCAACAATTAGAGGGATTCGAATCCTTTTTCAAACCCTAGCACGTCTTGCATGCGTAGCTGCTCTCTCCGCACCTTGCCGGGAGAAGCGCTCCTTGTACTTGTGCTCACACACATCCAATACACCAAAGCAGGAGTAGGGTTTTACACCTCACGGTGCCCCGAACCTGGTTAAATCCCCTGCGTGCTCTATTGATTCTGCTCTTTGTGCACGTTGATCTCCCCTGCCGAACCACAAGGGGCTAGATGGCCCCATAGATGGTCGTACCACCCACGACATCTTTGGCGCTTGTCGCGATCAGTCCGCTATCTAGTTTGCATTGAGTCCGCTCGGCAAGCTTAGCAGCTGCGTTCTGGCCCGGCAAGTTACCTTGCTGGTAGCGGCACTTCCAGCAGGCTGCTAAGGACCTGTTCCTCGAAGCGCTCACGGCAAGTGTGCGCACCGGTAAATTTCCAACAGCGTAGGGAGCACAATCATACAAAAACGAAGCGAGACAAGGGAAACAACACGCATTCACTTGAGCCCGGCAAACAATAGATATTCGCTAAAAAGGGTGCTCGATTACATTTTATTGGCCCTCCCCCGCAGGGTTTACATCGAGTGCAAGGGGGCAAAAGGGGCGCCTAGGCGAAGACCGACTCGCTCCCGGAAGACCAGATGATGGTGCTGCCGACGTTCAGCCAGACTCGTCGTCGTCATCCTCGATCTTGGCGTCTCGAGAAGAGCCGTCATCATCGTCATCCTCAGCCTCGCTGGAGGAAGCGGTGTCGCTATCGCTCGAGCTTTCTGCGCAGCATTCCAGGCGAGCGCCCGAGGCCCCGAAGAACTTCACGATGAGCGTGTCTGGTCCGTCCAACCTGAAGTGAAGGAGGTGCCCTTGCCTAAGCAACGAGCACGGGCAAATGATTTCCACCCGCGCGTGAGGTACATGATGCCGTTGTTGGAGGTCTCAACGGTCACCCACACTGGGCCGTTGCAGCCGCCATCCACACTCAGCTACAAGCCGCGCAGATGGCGGCCCTCCATCTCCCTAGCAAAAGGGCAAGGAAGCCGCAGCCAGCTCCGCGGTCGATCGCACAGTTCCATGACGAATTCCAGCGCCGTGTCCTCCGTGTAGACCTCTGCCGGGGGAGGAAGGGCCGAAGATGAAGCGATGAGCGCTCCGCCACGGCCGCCCTGACCACGAGCGCCGCGTCCACGACCACGACCCGCGGCCCTTCCTTGGGCGTTGGAACCAGCTTCCGCATCCATGCCCGAGGCGTGGGCGTGGTGCCGAGAAGAAGTCCTCGTGGCGACAGCGGACGCAAGAGCTCGGCCTTTTCCCCTCGCCATTGCGGTGGCGAATGCGGGGGGAAGAAGAAGACAATGGTGACAGGGAGATTGGGATGAGAAGAGGCGGATGAGCATCGAACTCCGCAGCCCCCCCCCTTTTATAGGGAGAGCGCGAGGGCTGACGCTCCACTACTTTAGGGCGACCGCCCAGCTTCGCCAATCCCATGCCCTGCGCTCCTGGCATGCGCACTACTCCAGCAGCCATCCAAGCTCGCCAATCCCATGCCCTATGCCCTTGGCTAGGCGCGTCACTCCAACGACCGCCCATCTTTGCTAATCCGTTGCCTTGCATGCATGCAAATGCGCGTGATGGAAGGGCGCATGACAAGGAAAAGTAATGACATGGATGGCAGTTATTCCTTGCCATGCGTGGCCATGCACCTATTCAAGTCTGGCCCAACGGCAAGGTTGCCGGGGGATAGCCAAGAACAGACACCAGTGCAGATTAATGAAGAAGCACAGAAGATCTTAAGAGGTGAAAATCATCATGACTAAAAATTACAGTGGCAGTTTTCCCGCCGCGTGTCTGTGCCTTATTTGGACCTAGCCCAACGACGCTTCAGACACGCGTATGGCCCAGGCTCGGGGGCTCCTGTCGATGTATAAAACATGGGTATTTTATACCCTGACTTATGCACAGACAGTGGCAGCCTCCCTGCCGGCCAAGGCTTGCCGGAAACCACAAAGACCAAGATTCAAGGCCCAGTTGCAGAAGTTACTGGGAAGAAAGCTCAAGACGAAGCATCAACGAGCCCTCCACGGGTACTGAAGATGAAGACATTCCTTGCCGGCAAGGTTGAGCCGGCAAGGTGAGGACCCGGCAAGCTCCGTGCCGGCAAGCTTTCGCCAGCTCGTCAGCGCTCCACCTCACCGAGCAGCTAGTCGCTAATCGGTGAGGTGTCGACCGCGTAGGCTGGTTGGTGAGATTTGTCGGGCACGTGTCAGCATGCAGGGAGAAGATTGGCCTTTAATGACACCCATCCAGAAGGCGTGTCGAGATAATATGAGGTAGCTGGGCGAGCGGTGCAGAAGCCTTGCCGGGAGCTCCTCCTCCATAGGACACCTAACGGGGCATTTAATGCTTTTGTCCTAAACTGGCAGAGTTAGGTATGATAGCACTTTTTGCTATCTAATCACTATGTAATGATTGTTTTGCCACTGCGGTAACCCCTTGAGCTATAAAAGGAGGGCCAGGGCAACATTCAGAGGGATTCGAATGCTTTTTCAAACCCTACCACATCTTGCATGCGTAGCTGCTCTCTCCGCACCTTGCCGGGAGAAGCGCTCCTTGTACTTGTGCTCACACACATCCAATACACCAAAGCAGGAGTAGGGTTTTTCACCTCACGGTGCCCCGAACCTGGGTAATCCCTTGCGTGCTCTGTTGATTCTACTCTTTGTGCACGTTGATCCCCCCCTGCCGAACCACAAGGGGCTAGAGGTCCCCATAGATGGTCGTACCACCCACGACACAATCCCTCAACGTGCGACAAAGAATCACTCCAAAGTTCCTATTAGCGGAGAACATAAGATAGAAATTGTTGTAGGGTACGAAACCACCTCAAAGTTATCCATTCCGATCAATCTATTGAGCCATCCCTATAAGTGTCACAAACGGCCCTAGAGTTCGTACTAAAATAACACCATATGATACGCATCAGCCAACTCTAATGTCAGCTAGATACTCCAATGTCACCACAAGTATCCGTGAGTTGATTATTCGATATGCATCAAACAACTTCAAATTCATAATATTCAATCCACACAAAGAACTTCAAAGAGTACCCCAAAGTTTCTTATCGGAGAAAAGATAATGAAAACGTGCAACCAACCCATATGCCTAGATCACCCCAAGGTCACGGGAATCCGCGAGTTGATCACCAAAACATACATCAAGTGACTCAATAGAATACCCCATTGTCACCACGGGTATCCACATGCAAGACATACATCAAGTGTTCTCAAATTTGAAATATTCAATCCGACAACAACGAAACCTCAAAGGGAAAGACTCAATTCATCACAAGAAGATAGAGAGGGAAGAAACACCATATGATCCAACTATATTAACAAAGCTCATGATACATCAAGATCGTGCCAAATCAAGAACACGAGAGAGAGAGAGAGAGATCAAACACATAGCTACTGGTACATACCCTCAGCCCCGAGGGTGAACTACTCCCTCCTCGTCATGGAGACCTTCAGGATGATGAAGAGGGCCTCCGGTGATGATTTCCCCCTCCGGCAGGGTGCCGGAACAGGGCTCCGGATGAGATCGCTTCGGAACAGAGGCTTGCGGTGGTGGCGTGGAGGTTCTAGGTTTCTTTCTAGGGTTTTTGGTATTTATAGGAATTTTTGGCGTTGGTTTCATGTCAAGGGGGGCCACGAGGGAGCGACAAGCCTGCTCCGCACGCCCTGGGGGGGAGGGCGCGCCCCCCAGGCTTGTCGCTTCCTCGTGAGGCTTCCGGTCCTTCCTCGAAGCTTCAGGGGTCTCTTTTGGTCCACAAAAAATCATCATAAATTTTCAACCCATTCCGAGAACTTTTATTTCTGCACAAAAAACAACACCACGGTAGTTCTGCTGAAAACAGCGTCAGTCCGGGTTAGTTCTAATCAAATCATACCAAAACCATATAAAATTGTTGGAAACATGGCATGAATACTTCATAAATTATAGATACGTTGGAGACGTATCAGCATCCCCAAGCTTAATTCCTGCTCGTCCTCGAGTAGGTAAATGATAAAAGAATTAATTTATGAATCTGAATGCTAGCATTGTGCATAAGTTTGATCAATGATAATTCCAAACACTTTTTCTAGCATCATTATATATCCTAGACAGTAGCTCATCTCATAAAACTTCTCATGATCAAGTAAAAAGCTATTCACATGTTAAAGTATAGATCATAAACTTTTTTGAAAACTAACAAACTATGTTCTCAGTCATCAAACAATTGCAATTCATCTTATTTTCAGGAAGGGTCTATGTAAGAGATGTGATTTAGCAAATTTCACATACTCAACTATCATTTAGTCTTCCATGATTGCTGGCACTCAAAGCATATTTTTAGAACAAACCGTTTCAGTCAAACACATAGGAAGATAGGGGCTTAATGTTTTGCCTCACAACTTATTTATCTCATGGATAATGTCAACTATAATAACTCATGGTCACCTATATTCAACTAGATATATGGGCCTGGATCTTTCCCCACCACATGATGCTTGCCAAGAGAGAAAATAAAAACGGAATAGAGAAGAACACTATTGACTCTTGCATAAAAGTAAATACATAAAGTAAAAGATAGGCCCTTCGCAGAGGGAAGCAGAGGTTGTCATGCGCTTTTTATTTTTGGATGTGCAAGCTCTTAATGCAAAGGAACGTCACTTTATATTGCCCCTTGTGATAGCAACCTTTATTATGCAGTTCGTCGCTTTTATTTCCTTACCATCACAAGTTCGTACAAAGCTTATTTTCCCTTACAATAAAAGATCATACATATTTAGGAGCAATTTTTATTGCTTTTGCACAGATGACAACTTACTTGAAGGATCTTATTCAATCCATAGGTATATATAGTGGACTCTCATGGCAAGAAACTGGGTTTAAGGGTTTTTGGATGCACAAGTAGTATCTCTACTTAGTACGAAATTTTGGCTAGCAAAAGATTATGGGCAAGCACCACATGTTAGAGGATCCATGAACATATAACTTCTATGTGAATATAAACAAACATAACCTATTACGTTGTCTTCCTTGTCCAACATCAACTACTTGATCAAGTATGAAAATAATTAATGGGGGCTCACAATCATATAAGATGTCCAAGATAGTATATTTATATGTGAAATCTCTCTTCCTTCAATATTCTTTCATGAATTGTTCAAGTGACCAATGCTGTGTTTACTAACTTTCAATAAATTTTACCACTTATACTTCTTATATGTGAAGTCATTACTACCCATGGGATAAGCATATGAAGCATATATAATTTCATATTTATGACATTCAATTCATTCAACAATTCACTCTTAGGATATAAGTGAAGCACGAGAGTGAATGACAAACTACACCAAAAGATCTAAGTGAAGAACAATGAGTTGTCAAACAATTAAGTAGCTATGTGAAGACTCTCTCCAAATAAATATTTCAGATCTTGATAATTTTATTCAAACAGCAAACAAAATGAAAATAAAAGGACACTCGAAGAATAGCACATATCATGTGAACAAGTAAAAACTTAGGCTAACCGATAGGTGTTGATGAAGAAAGGTGGGATGCCTACCGGGGCATCCCCAAGCTTATTTGCTTGAGAATTTTTGGAATGTTATCTTGGGGTTCCTTGGGCATTCCCAAGCTTGAGCTCTTGTGTCTCCTTAATTCCTCTCATATCATGGCTTCTCCTAAATCATAAAAACTTCATGCACACAAAACTCAACAAGAACTCGTGAGATAAGTTAGTATAAATCAACTCAAAACCTTAACATTCTCTACTGTAACGAATCACTAAAATTATAATTAAACATTGCATACTAAATGCCTCTGCATATTTAATACTCCAATCCACAAATAGAAACATTAAACAAGCAACATATGCAAACAATGCAACTATAACCGAAATCTGTCTAAACAGAACAGTCTGTAAAGGGTGAATAAGAATTCATACTTCCCTAACTCCAAAAATTCTGAAAAATTACCAGGTGACAGAGAACTCATACATGATTACTATGTAAAAATTTCATATTTTTATCATGTTCTAACTATTGAGTAATATTCTGGACTTAACAGAAAACTTTCTGTTTTTAAACAACAACACATGAACTTGCTAATTGAGCATGGTAAAGGCTATAATTGGCATTTTATTGAACTAAAAGATACAAAACATGATTATTGATAACAGAAAGAAAATCTCAACAAGAGAAAATGATGCTCCAAGCAAAACTCATATTATGTGACGAATAAAAATATAGCTCTAAGTGAGGTTACCGATAGTGTTGAAGACGAAAGAGGGGATGCCTTCCGGGGCATCCCCAAGCTTAGACGCTTGAGTCTTACTTGAATATTACCTTTGGGGTGCCTTGGGAATCCCCAAGCTTAGGGTCTTTCCACTCCTTATTCTCCTCATATCGATATCTCACCCAAAACTTGAAAACTTCAATCACACAAACTTAACTGAACTTGTGAGATAGGTTCGTATGATAAAAATAAATCATCCACTTTGGTACTTTCAAGACAAGATTCATAATTGTTCTCACATAATACCTAATGTATTATATCATTTCCATAATTTATATTACTCAATATAAGCTATGGAAACACTAAAACAAGCAAACTATGTAATAAAAACAGAATCTGTCAAAAACAGAACAACATACTTCTGTACCTCCAAAAATTTTGAAAAATTAGGAAAACGTAAACAATTTGTAACAAAATACTGTGTAAGAATTTCAGAATTTTCTCACACTCCAGTACAGAATATAAATTCCAGCACTGGACGCAAAAGTTTCTATTTTTGCACAGAATCAAATCAACAAGCATCCACACTATCCCAAAGGCTTTACTTGGCACATTATTGAAAGAAAACATATAAAACATGATTACTACAGTAGCTTAATCATGTGAACACAAAAAAAACAGTAGGGTTAAATGTTGGGTTGTCTCCCAACAAGCGCTTTTCTTTAATGCCTTTTAGATAGGCATGATGATTTCAATGATGCTCACATAAAAGTAAAGAATTGAAAAGTAACAAGAGCATCATGAAGAATATGACTAGCACATTTAAGCCTAACCCACTTCCTATGTATAGGGATTTTGTGAGCAAACAATTTATGGGAGCAAGAATTAACTAGCATAGGAAGGCAAAACAAGCATGAAAAACAAGCATGACTTCAAAACTTTCAACACATAGAGAGGAAACTTGATATTTCTGCAACTCCTAAAAGCATATGTTCCTCTCTCATAATAATTTTCAGTAACATCATGAAGAAATTCAACAATATATCCATCACACAAAGCATTCCTTTCATGATCCACAAGCATAGAATTTTTACTACTCTCCACATAAGCAATTTTCTTCTCATTCATAATAGTGGGAGCAAACTCAACAAAATAGCTATCATGAGATACTTGATTGGCATAATCCAATTGAAAATTAAAATCATGATGACAAGTTTTATAGTTATCATTATTCTTTATAGCATACATGTCATCACAATAATCATCATAGATCGCAACTTTGTTATCATAGTCAATTGAAACCTCTTCCAAAATAGTGGAATCATCATTAAATAAAGTCATGACCTCTCCAAATCCACTTTCATCAAAATTGTAATAAGATTCAACACCCTCCAAAATAGTGGGATCACTACTACCTAGAGTTGACACTCTTCCAAACACACTTTCATCAATATAATCATCATAAATAGGAGGCATGCAATCATCATAATAACTTTGCTCATCAAAATAACTTTGCTCATCAAAACTTGGGGGACTAAAAATATCATATTCATCAAACATAGCATCCCCAAACTTATGGCTTTGCATATCATTAGCATCATGGATATTCATAGAAAGCATACTAACAACATTGCAATCATGCTCATCATTCAAAGGACTCACATTAAACATTTTATTAAATTCTTCCTCTAGCAATTGGGCACAATTTTTCGATCCATCATTTTCAAGAAAGACATTATAGAGATGAAGTATTTGAGGCAACCTCAATTCCATTTTTTGTAGTTTTGTTTTATAAACCAAACTAGTGATAAAACAAGAAACTAAAAGATTCAATTGCAAGATCTAAAGATATACCTTCAAGCACTCACCTCCCCGGCAACGGCGCCAGAAAAGAGCTTGATGTCTACTACGCAACTTTTATTCTTGTAGACGTTGTTCGGCCTCCAAGTGCAGAGTTTTGTAGGACAGTAGCAAATTTCCCTCAAGTGGATGACCTAAGGTTTATCAATCGTGGGAGGCGTAGGATGAAGATGGTCTCTCTCAAACAACCCTGCAATCAAATACAAGAAATCTCTTGTGTCCCCAACACACCCAATGCAATGGTAAATTGTATAGGTGCACTAGTTCGGCGAAGAGATGGTGATACAAGTGTAGTATGGATTATAGATATAGGTTTTTGTAATCTGAAAATAAAAAAACATCAAGGTACCAAGTAACAAAAGTGAGCACAAATGGTATTGCAATGCTAGGAAACAAGGCATAAGGTTCATACTTTCACTAGTGCAATCTCTCAACAATGCTAACATAATTGAATCATATAACAATCCCTCAACGTACGACAAAGAATCACTCCAAAGTTCCTATTAGCGGAGAACATAAGATAGAAATTGTTGTAGGGTACGAAACCACCTCAAAGTTATCCTTTCCGATCAATCTATTGAGACATCCCTATAAGTGTCACGAACGGCCCTAGAGTTTGTACTAAAATAACACCATATGATACGCATCAACCAACTCTAATGTCAGCTAGATACTCCAATGTCACCACAAGTATCCGTGAGTTGATTATTCGATATGCATCAAACAACTTCAAATTCATAATATTCAATCCACACAAAGAACTTCAAAGAGTACCCCAAAGTTTCTTATTGGAGAAAAGATAATGAAGATGTGCAATCAACCCCTATGCCTAGATCACCCCAAGGTCACGGGAATCCACAAGTTGATCACCAAAACATACATCAAGTGACTCAATAGAATACCGCATTGTCACCACGGGTATCCACATGCAAGACATACATCAAGTGTTCTCAAATCTGAAATATTCAATCCGACAATAACGAAACCTCAAAGGGAAAGACTCAATTCATCACAAGAAGATAGAGAGGGAAGAAACACCATATGATCCAACTATATTAACAAAGCTCGCGATACATCAAGATCGTGCCAAATCAAGAACACGAGAGAGGGAGAGAGAGAGATCAAACACATAGCTACTGGTACATACCCTCATCCCCGAGGGTGAACTACTCCCTCCTCGTCATGGAGACCGCCGGGATGATGAAGATGGCCTCCGATGATGATTTCCCCCTCCGGCAGGGTGCCAGAACAGGGCTTCGGATGAGATCCCTTCGGAACAGAGGCTTGCAGCGGTGGCGTGGAAGTTCTAGGTTTCTTTCTGGGGTTTTTGGTATTTATAGGAATTTTTGGCGTTGCTTTCATGTCAAGGGGGCACACGAGGGAGCGACAAGCCTGCTGCGCGCGCCCTGTGGGGGATGGCGCGCCCCCAGGCTTGTCGCTTCCTCGTGAGGCTTCTGGTCCTTCCTCGAAGCTTCGGGGGTCTCTTTTGGTCCACAAAAAATCACCGTAAATTTTTACCCCATTCCGAGAACTTTTATTTCTGCACAAAAAACAACACCACGGTAGTTCTGCTGAAAACAGCGTCAGTCCGGGTTAGTTCTAATCAAATCATACCAAAACCATATAAAATTGTTGTAAACATGGCATAAATACTTCATAAATTATAGATACGTTGGAGACGTATCAATTATCTAGGAGTTTTGTAGCTTCTCCCAATGTAATTTCCATAAAAGTGCCACCTGCGGCAGAGTCTAGCAAATTTCTAGAAACAAAGTTTAGTCCCGCATAAATTTTTTGTATGATCATCCACAAGCTTAAACCATGTGTTGGGAAATTTCTTATCATTAATTTCATTCTCTCCCAAGATTGTGCAACATGTTCATGCTCAAGTTGCTTAAATTTCATAATTTGATTTCCTAAAGAAATAATCTTAGCGGGAGGAAAATACTTGGCAATAAAAGCATACTTACACTTATCCCATTAATTAATACTATTTCTAGGCAAGGATGAAAACCAAGTTTTAGCACGATCTCGTAGTGAGAACGGAAATAATTTTCAATTTGACAATATCATTATACACATTTTTTTTCTTTTGCATATCACAAAGTTTAACGAAAGTATTTAGATGGGATGCAACATCTTCATTAGGACTACCAGAAAATTGTTCTTTCATAACAAGATTAAGCAAAGCAGTATTAATGTCACACGACTCCGCACTAGTGGCGGGAGGAGAAACATGAGTACTAATAAAATCATTATTATTAGTATTGGAAAAGTCACACAATTTTGTGTTTTCTTTAGACATCACGACGAAGCAAGCAAACAAGCAAATAAAAATATTTTTGTGTTTTTGTAAAAAAAAATTAGAAGTGGGGGGGATGAAAACAAGAGGCAAATGCAAATAAAAGGGCAAATAAAATAAATGAAAGTGGATGATAGTTTGTGCGAAGGTACTTGATAGATTTTGGTGATGTCTCCCCGGCAACGGCGCCAGAAATTCTTCCTGCTACTTGTAGACTGCGTTGGTATTTCCCCGAAGAGGAGAGGATGATGTAGTATAGTAGAGATAAGTATTTCCCTCAGTTAAGAACCAAGGTTATCAATCCAGTAGGAGAACCACACAGAACCTCGTTAGCAGCACATACACACACAAAAGCAAACACTTGCACCCAACTCAAATAAGAGGGTTGTCAATCCTCTTTGCGGTTATTTGCAAGGATTAATTCTGATAGTGATAGATAGATAAAGTAAAATACTAAATAAAATAAAGGTAAATAAATTGCAGCAATGTATTTTGGATTTCAATATATGATAAAAGTAGACCCGGGGGCCATAGTTTTCACTAGAGGCTTCTCTCTCGAACACATAGCATACGATGGGTAAACAAATTACTGTTGGGTAATTGATAGAAAAGCAAATAATTATGATGGATTCATGGCAATGATCATGTATATAGGCATCACGTCCGAGACAAGTAGACCGACTCCTGCCTACATCTACTACTATTACTCCTCCCATCGACCGCTATCCAGCATGCATCTAGGGTATTAAGTTAATAAAAACAGAGTAACACCTTAAGCAAGATGACATGATGTAGACAAAGTAAACTCAAGCAATATGATTAAACCCCATCTTTTTATCCTTAATGGCAATAATACAAATACATGTCATGTCCCTTTCTGTCACTGGGATTGAGCACCGCAAGATTGAACCCATCACAAAGCACCTCTCCCATTGCAAGATAAACCAATCTAGTTGGCCAAACCAAATTGATAGATCGGAGAGAAATACAAAGCTATAACAATCATGCATAAAAGATTTCAGAGAAGACTCAAATATTTCTCATGAATAATCTGATCATAAACTCACAATTCATCGGATCCCAACAAACACACCGCAAAAGAAGATTACATCAGATAGAACTCCAAGAACATCGAGGAGAACATGGTATTGAAGATCAAAGAGAGAGAAGAAGCCATCTAGCTACTAGCTATGGACCCGTAGGTCTGTGGTAAACTACTCACACATCATCGGAAGGGCAGCAAGGTGATGAAGAAGCCCTCCATGATCGATTCCCCCTCCGGCAGAGTACCAGAAAAGGCCTCCAGATGGGATCACGGAAGAACAGAGGCTTGCGGCGGCGGAAAGGTTTTCTCTTCTGTCTCTCTGGTATATTGGGAATATTTGGGAATTTATAGCGTTGGAATTAGGTCAGGATGTGCCACGAGGGGCCGACAAGCCTGGGGGGTGCCTCCCGAGCTTGTCGCTCCCTCGTGGCTCGTCTGGTCTTCTCCCGAAGCTTCGAGGGTCCCTTCTGGTCCAGAAAAAAGTAATCCAAAGTTTTTTCTTTGTTTGGACTCCGTTTGATAATGATTTTCTGAAAAGGCAAAAACAAGCAAAAAAACAGCAACTGGCACTGGGCACTGGGTTAATAGGCTAGTCCCAAAAAATGATATATAATGGCATATAATTGCATATAAAACATCCAAGATTGATACTATAATAGCATGGAACAATCAAAAATTACAGATACATTGGAGACGTATCACAGTACAGTTTGGGGTTCGGATGAGGAGGACGATGGGGAATGATACGTCCATTTTGCATCATGTTTTCCTACTGTTATTTATTATGTTTTTGATCATTATTTCACTTCATGGTACAATTCTTATGCCTTTTCTCTCTTATTTTCCAAGATTCACATGAAGAGGGAGATTGCCGGTAGCTGGAATTCTGGACCGGAAAGGGGCGAAACAGAGATAGCTATTCTGCACAACTCCAAATGACCTGAAAATTGACGGAGAATTATTTTGGAATATATAAAAAATACTGGCGAAAGAATTACCAGGAGGGGGCCCACCAGGAAGCCACAAGCCTGGGGGGTGCGCCCTGATACGTCTCCAACGTATCTATAATTTATGAAGTATTCATGCCATGTTTATTATAGTTTTGTACGATTTTGGTGCACTTTTATATGGCTTTTATATGACTTTTATGGACTAACATATTGACCTAGTGCCCAGTGCCAGTTATTGCTTTCTGCTTGTTTTTGGTTTTCCAGAAAATCCATATCAAATGAAGTCCAAATGCAGCGAAACTTTTTGACGATTTTTTCTGGAAGGAAACGGACCCAGGAAACTTTGGGGAAGCAGCAGAAGAGCCACAGGCGCCCCACAAGCCACCTGGGTGCGCCTTTCCCCCAGGCGCGCCCTGGTGCCTCATGGGCCCCCTGTGGCACCTCTTTGTGTGATTCCAACGCTGAAAAATCATATATATTCAGAAACCCCTGAAAGTTAACCTAGATGAGTTTTTACGCCGCCGCAAGCCTCTGTACCTCCACGATCTCATCTACAGCCCTTTTCTGGCACCCTGCCGGAGGAGGGAATCATCACCGGAGGCCATCTTCATCATCCCGGCAGTCTCCATGATGAGGAAGGAGTAGTTCACCCTCGGGGCTGAGGGTATGTACTAGTAGCTATGTGTTTGATCTTTCTCTCTCGTGTTCTTGATTTGGAACGATCTTGATGTACCACGAGCTTTGTTAATATAGTTGGATCATATGGTGTTTTCCCCTCTCTATCCTGTTGTGATGAATTGAGTTTTTACCTTTGAGATTTCACTATTATCGGATTGAATACTTTTATGGATTTGAGAACACTTGATGTATGTCTTGCATATGAATACCCGTGGTGAAAATGGGGTATTATATTGATTCACTTGATATATGTTTTGGCACTCAACTCGCGGATTCCCGAGGTGACATTGGGGTAATCTATGCATAGGGGTTGATGCACGTTTTCGTCCTACTTTCTCCGGTAGAAATCTTGGGGCACTCTTTGAAGTTCTTTGTGTTGGATTGAATATTATGATTATGAAGTTGTTTGATGCATATCGTATAATCAACTCACGGATACTTGTGGTGACATTGGAGTATCTAGGTGACATTAGAGTTGGTCGATCTGTATCATATGGTGTTATTTTAGTATAAACTCTAGGGCTGTTCGTGACACATATAGGGATGGCTCAATAGATTGATCGGAAAGAATAACTTTGAGGTGGTTTCGTACCCTACAACAATTTCTATCTTATGTTCTCCACGAATAGGAACTTTGGAGTGATTCTTTATCGCACGTTGAGGGATTGTTATATGATCCAATTATGCTAGCATTATTGAGAGATTGCACTAGTGAAAGTATGAACCCTAGGCCTTGTTTTCAAGCATTGCAATACCGTTTGTGCTCACTTTTACTACTTGTTAACTTGCTGTTTTTTATTTTTAAGATTACAAAAACCTATATCTACTATCCATACTACACTTGTATCACCATCTCTTCGCCGAACTAGTGCACCTATACAATTTGCCATTGTATTGGGTGTGTTGGGGACACAAGAGATTTCTTGTATTTGATTGCAGGGTTGTTTGAGAGAGACCATCTTCATCCTACGCCTCCCACGGATTGATAAACCTTAGGTCATCCACTTGAGGGAAAATTGCTACTGTCCTACAAAACTCTGCGCTTGGAGGCCCAACACGAGTCTACAAGAATAAGTTGTGTAGTAGACATCAAGCTCTTTTCTGGCGCCGTTTCCGGGGAGGTGAGTGCTTGAAGGTATATCTTTAGATCTTGCAATTGAATCTTTTAGTTTCTTGTTTATCACTAGTTTGGTTTTATGAAAGAAAACTACAAAAAATGGAATTGAGGTTGCCTCATATTATTCGTCTTTATAATGTCTATCTTGAAAATGATGGATTAGAAAATTGTGCTCAATTGATAGAAGAAGAATTCAATAAAATGTTTGGCATAAAATCTTTGAATGATGAGCATGATTGCAATGTTGCTATTATGAATTCTTTCAATATCCATGATGCTAGTGATATGAAAATCCATAATCTTGGGGATGCTATGTTTGATGAAGATGATATTTTTAGTCCCCCAAGTTTTGATGAGCAAATTTATTATGATGATTGCATGCCTCCTATCTATGATGATTATAATTATGAAAGTGGATTTGGAGAGGTCATGACTTTATTTGAAGATGATTCCACTATTTTGGAAGAGGTTTCAATTGATTATGACAACAAAGTTGCTATCTATGATGATTATTGTGATGACATGTATGCTATAAAGAATAATTATAACCATGAAACTTGTCATCATGATTTTTATTTTCAATTGGATTATTCCAATCAAGTATCACATGATAGTTATTTTGTTGAGTTTGCTCCCACTATTATGAATGAGAAGGAATTTGCTTATGTGGAGAGTAATAAAATTTCTATGCTTGTGGATCATGAAAAGAATGCTTTATGTGATAGCTATATTGTTGAATTCATTCATGATGCTACTGAAAATTATTATGAGAGAGGATCATATGCTTGTAGGTGTTGCGATAATATCAAGTTTCCTCTCTATGTTGAAAGTTTTGAAGTTGTGCTTGTTTTGCCTTCCTATGCTAGTTGATTCTTGCTCCCATAAACTATTTGCTCACAAAATCCCTGTGCATAGGAAGTGGGTTAGGCTTAAATTTGCTTTTCATATGCTTCATGATGCTCCCATTATGTTTCAATTCTTTACTTTTATGCGAGCATCATTGAAATCATCATGCCTAGCTAAAAGGCATTAAAGAAAATCGCTTATTGGGAAACAACCCAATATTTATACCTACTGTTTTATTGTGCTAACATGATTAAGCTACTGTGGTAATCATGTTTTATATGTTTTATTTCAATAAAGTGCCAAGTAAAGCCTCTGGGATAGTGTGGATGCTTGTTGATTTGATTCTGTGCAAAAACAGAAACTTTTGCGTCCAGTGCTGGAATTTCTATTCTGTACTGGAGCGTGAGAAAATTATAAATTTTTTACACAGTATTGTGTTACAAATTTTTTACGTTTTCCTAATGTTTCAGAATTTTTGTAAGTACAGAAGTATGGTTTTTAAATAGGTTACTACATGCTGTTCTGTTTTTGACAGATTCTGTTTTCGATGCATAGTTTGCTTGTTTTAGTTTTTCCATAGCTTATATTGAGTAATATAAATTGTGGAAATGATAGAATATATAAGGCATTATGTGAGAAAAATTATGAATCTTGTCTTGACAGTACCTAAGTGGATGATTTAATTTTATCATACTAACCTATCTCATGAAGTTCCGTTAAGTTTTGTGTGATTGAAGTTTTCAAGTTTTGGGTGAGATATCGATCTGAGGATAATAAGGAGTAGCAATACCATAAGCTTGGGGATGCCCAAGGCACCCCAAGGTAATATTCAAGGAAGACCCAAGCAACTAAGCTTGGGGATGCCCCGGAAGGCATCCCCTCTTTCGTCTTCAACATTATCGGTAACCTTACTCGGAGCTATATTTTTATTCGTCACATAATATGAGTTTTAATTGGAGCGTCATTTTCTTTTGTTGAGATTTGCTTGCTGTTATCAATAATCATGTTTTGTATCTTTTAGTTCAATAAAATGCCAATTATAGCCTTTACCATGCTCAGTTTGCAAGTTCATGTGTTGCTGTTTGAAAACAGAAAATTTTCTCTTATGTCCAGAATATTCCTGAATAGTCAGAACATGATAAAATCTGAAATTTTTACAAAGTAAGAATGCATGAGTTCTCTGTCACGTGCTAATTTTTCAGAATTTTTGGAGTTAGGGAAGTATGAATTTTAAATCCCCCTTTACAGACTGTTCTGTTTAGACAGATTTCGGTTATAGTTGCATTGTTTGCATATGTTGCTTGTTTAATGTTTCTATTTGTGGATAGGACTATTAAATATGCAGAGGCATTTATTATGAAATGTTAAATTATAATTTTAGTGATTTGCTACAGTAGAGAATGTTAAGGTTTTGAGTTGATTTATACTAACTTATCTCACGAGTTCTTGTTGAGTTTTGTGTGGATGAAGTTTTTAAGATTTAGGAGAAACCGTGATATCAGAGGAATTAAGGAGACACAAGAGCTCATGCTTGGGGATGACCGGCATCCCAAGTATTTATTCTAAGAAGTCTCAAGCAACTAAGCTTGGGGATGCCCCGGTTGGCATCCCAACTTTCTTCATCAACACCTATCGGTTAGCCTAAGTTTTTACTTGTTCACATGATATGTGCTATTCTTGGAGTGTCCTTTTATTTTCATTTTGTTTGTTGTTTGAATAAAATTATCAAGATCTGACATCTTTATTGAGAGAGAGTCTTCACATAGCTACTTAATTGTTTGCCTACTCATTAATCTTCACTTATACCTTTTGGAGTAGTTTCTCGTTTACTCTCGTGCTTCACTTATATCCTAAGAGTAAATTGTTGAATGAATTTAATATCATAAAGCTGAAATAATATGAGCTTCATATGCTTGTATCATGCCTAGTAGTAGCTTCACATTGGGTTCAGAAGGTAAAATCTATTGAAGCTTGACAATCACAATATTGGTCATACAAGCAATTCATGAATGATTAGTATAAGGAAGAGAACTTTCACATATAAATATATTATCTTGGACATCTTTTATGATTGTGAATACCCATTAATTATTTTCAAACTTGAGCAAATTAGTTGAAGTTGGACAAGGAAGACAACGTAATGAGTTATGTTTGGGTATATTTGTATAGAAGTTATATTGTTATGGTTCCTCCAACATGTGGTGCTTGCTTAGGATCTTTTGCTAGCCAAAAATTCGTACTAAGTAGAGATACTACTTATGCATCCAAAAACCCTTAAACCCAGTTTCTTCCCATGAGTGTCCACCATATCTACCTATGGATTGAATAAGATCCTTCAAGTAAGTTGTCATCGGTGCAAAAAGCAATTAAAATTGCTCCTAAAATATGTATGATCTTTTATTGCAAGGGAAAATAAGCGTTGTACGAACTTGTGATGGTAAAGAAATAAAAGCGACGGACTGCATAATAAAGGTTGCTATCACAAGGGGCAATATAACGTGACGTTCCTTTGCATTAAGGGCTTGTGCATCCAAAAATAAAAAGCGCATGACAACCTCTGCTTCCCTCTGAAGGGCCTATCTTTTACTTTATGTATTTATTTTTATGCAAGAGTCAATAGTATCCCTTCTCATTTCAACCTCAATTATTCTTTAGTTGGCAAGCATCATGTGGTGGGGATAGATCCAGGCACATATGGCCAGTCAAATAAGTTGGGAGGCGAAACATTAAGCCCCTATCTTTCTCTGTGTTCGATGGAAGCCATTTGTTCTAAAAATAGGCTTTGAGTACTAGCAATCATAGAAGACTATATGATAATTGAGTATGTGGAGCTCTTACTTAGACTTTGTTGAAATTAAGTTGAAATGCAATTGTTTGGTGACTAAGAACATAGGGTGTTAAGTTTCAAGAGATTGCATTGTTTGAACCATACCATGTGAATTGATTGCTACTTTATCATGATGAGTTTTATGACAAAAAGTTGTTGTTATGATGCTAGGAAAAGTGATTGAAATTATCATTGATCAAACTTATGCACTATGCTAGCATTCACACTTCATAAATTATTTCTTTTATCATTTACCTACTCGAGGACGAGCAGAAATTAAGCTTGGGGATGCTGATACGTCTCCAACGTATCTATAATTTATGAAGTATTCATGCCATGTTCATTATAGTTTTGTATGATTTTGGTGAACTTTTATATGGCTTTTATATGACTTTTATGGACTAACATATTGACCTAGTGCCCAATGCCAGTTGCTGTTTTCTGCTTTTTTTTGGTTTTCCAGAAAATCCATATCAAATGAAGTCCAAATGCAATGAAACTTTTTGATGATTTTTTCTGGCAGGAAACGGACCCAGGAAGCTTCGGGGAAGCAGCAGAAGAGCCACAGGGGCCCTACGAGCCACCTGGGCGCGCCTGCCCCCCAAGGCGTGCCCTGGTGCCTCGTGGGCCCCCTGTGGCACCTCTTTGCGTGATTCCAATGCTGAAAAATCATATATATTCAGAAACCCCTGAAAGTTAACCTAGATGAGTTTTTACGCCGCCGCAAGCCTCTGTACCTCCACGATCTCATCTACAGCCCTTTTCCGGCACCCTGCTAGAGGGGGGAATCATCACCGGAGGCCATCTTCATCATCCCGGCGGTCTCCATGAAGAGAAGGGAGTAGTTCACCCTCGGGGCTGAGGGTATGTACTAGTAGCTATGTGTTTGATCTCTCTCGTGTTCTTGATTTGGCACGATCTTGATGTACCGCGAGCTTTGTTAATATAGTTGGATCATATGGTGTTTTCCCCTCTCTATCCTGTTGTGATGAATTGAGTTTTTACCTTTGAGGTTTCACTATTATCGGATTGAATACTTTTATGGATTTGAGAACACTTGATGTATGTCTTGCATATGAATACCTATGGTGACAATGGGGTATTATATTGATTCACTTGATATATGTTTTGGCACTCAACTCGCGGATTCCCGAGGTGACATTGGGGTAATCTATGCATAGGGGTTGATGCATGTTTTCGTCCTACTTTCTCCGGTAGAAATCTTGGGGCACTCTTTGAAGTTCTTTGTGTTGGATTGAATATTATGAATCTGAAGTTGTTTGATGCATATCGTATAATCAAATCAGGGATACTTGTGGTGACATTGGAGTAACTAGGTGACATTAGAGTTGGTTGATGTGTATCATATAATGTGACACTTATAGGGATGGCTCAATAGATTGATCGGAAAGAATAACTTTGAGGTGGTTTCGTACCCTACAACAATTTCTATCTTATGTTCTCCGCGAATAGGAACTTTGGAGTGATTCTTTATCGCACGTTGAGGGATTGTTATATGATCCAATTATGTTAGCATTGTTGAGAGATTGCACTAGTGAAAGTATGAACCCTAGGCCTTGTTTTCAAGCATTGCAATACCGTTTGTGCTCACTTTTACTACTTGTTACCTTGCTGTTTTTTATTTTTCAGATTACAAAAACCTATATCTACTATCCATACTACACTTGTATCACCATCTCTTCGCCGAACTAGTGCACCTATACAATTTGCCATTGTATTGGGTGTGTTGGGAACACAAGAGATTTCTTGTATTTGATTACAGGGTTGTTTGAGAGAGACCATCTTCATCCTACGCCTCCCACGGATTGATAAAACTTAGGTCATCCACTTGAGGGAAAATTGCTACTGTCCTACAAAACTCTGTGCTTGGAGGCCCAACACGAGTCTACAAGAATAAGTTGTGTAGTAGACATCACGCCCTACCCCCCTGGGCGCGCCCCCCGAGCTTGTGGATCCCCTGGCAGGCCTTTGGCCCCCTCCTTCTGCTATATGAAGCCATTTTCCCTAGAAGAAATAAGGAGAAGACTTTCGGGACGAAGCGCCGCCGTCTCGAGGCGGAACCTGGGTAGGAGCTATTTTGCTCTCCGGCGGAGCGATTCCGCTGGGGAAACTTCCCTCCGTGAGGGGGAAATCGAAGCCATCGACATCACCAACGATCCTCTCATCATGGGAGGACCAATCTTCATGAACATATTCACCAGCACCATCTCATCTCAAACCCTAGTTCATCTCTTGTATTCAATCTTTGTCTCAAAACCTCAGATTGGTACCTATGGGTTGCTAGTAGTGTTGATTACATCTTGTAGTTGATACTAGTTGGTGTATTTGGTGGAAGATTATATGTTCAGATCCTTAATGATATTCAATACCCCTCTGATCTTGAACATGAATATGATTTGTGAGTAGTTACTTTTATTCTTGAGGACATGGGAGAAGTCTTGTCATAAGTAATCATGTGAATTTGGTATTCGTTAGATATTTTGATGATATGTATGTTGTTGCTTCCTTTAGTGGTGTCGTGTGAACGTCGACTACATGACACCTCACCATCTTTGGGCCTAAGGGAAGGCATTGTGGAGTAGTAATTAGATGATGGGTTGCTAGAGTGACAGAAGCTTAAACCCTAGTTTATGCGCTATTTCGTAAGGGGCTGATTTGGATCGATATGTTTCATGCTATGGTTAGAGTTATCTTAATTCTTCTTTCGTAGTTGCGGATGCTTGCGAGAGGGGGTAATCATAAGTGGGAGGCTTGTTCAAGTAAGAACAGCACCCAAGCACTGGTCCACCCACATATCAAAGTAGCGAACGCGAATCAAACAAACATGATGAAAGTGACTAGATGAAATTCCCATGTGTCTTCGAGAACGCTTTGCTTATTATAAGAAATTGTTCCGGCTTGTCCTTTGCTATAAAATGGATTGGGCCACCTTACTGCACTTTATTATACTTGTTACCGTTATTGCTTGTTACTTGTTATGAATTACCTCACTATCAAACTATCTGTTACCGATAATTTCAGTGCTTGTAGAGAATACCTTGCTGAAAACCGCTTGTCATTTCCTTCTGCTCCTCGTTAGGTTCGACACTCTTACTTATTGAAAGGACTACGATTGATCCCCTATACTTGTGGGTCATCAAGACTCTTTTCTGGCTCCGTTGCCGGGGAGTGAAGCGCCTTTGGTGAGTGGAATTTGGTAAGGAAACATTTATATTACGTGCTGAAATTTACTGTCACTTGTCACTATGGAAAGTAATCCTTTGATGGGTTTGTTCGGGGTATCTTCACCTCGATCAGAAGCATTGAGAGTTGCCACTCAACCTACTGAACCTACTGAAAATATTTATTATGAAATTCCTTCGGGTATGGTAGAGAAACTGCTAGCTAATACTTATGCAGGAGATGGAACGGTGCATCCTGATGTGCACTTGATATATGTGGATGAAATTTGTGGATTGTTTAAGCTTGCAGGTCTATCCGGAGGTGGAGTTAAGAAGAAGGTATTCCCTTTATCTTTGGAGGGAAAGGCATTGGCATGGTATAGGCTATGTGATGATACTGAAACATGGGATTGGAACCGGTTGAAGCTAGAATTTCACCAGAAATTTTATCCTATGCATTTGGTTCATCGTGATCGAAATTATATATATAATTTTTGGCCTCGTGAAGGAGAAAGTATCTCTCAAGCTTGGGGGAGGCTTAAGTATATGTTGCATACATGCCCCAATCATGAGCTCTCAAGAGAAATAATTATTCTAAACTTTTATGCTCGGCTTTCTCATGATGATCGATCCATGCTCGATACTTCTTCTAATGGTTCCTTTATGAAGAGGACTATTGAATTCAAATGGGATCTTCTAGAAAGAATTAAAAGCAAATATGAAGATTGGGAAATCGACAAAGGTAAAGAGTCAGGTATAAATCTTGAGTTTGGTTGTGTTAAATCTTTTATGGAAACTGATGCTTTTCATAAGTTTAGTACTAAATATTGACTTGACTCTAAGATAGTAGCTACCTTTTGTGAATCTTTTGCTGCTCATGTTGATCTCCCTAAGGTGAAATGGTTTAGATATCATCTGCCTATTGAATTAAATGAAGAACATGTTAGTGTTAAAGAAGAAACAATTGTTTACAATGTTGATCCAGTTGTGCCTACTGCTTATATTGAGAAACCTCCTTTCCCTGTTAGGATTAAGGAACATGCTAAAGCTTCAACTGTGGTTAATAAAAGTAATATAAGAACACCTAGACCTTCTGAACAAATTAAGGTTGAACCTAATATCGCAATGGTTAAAGATCTTTTGGTTGATGATATTGATGGACATGCTATTTACTTTTGTGATGAGGCTGCTAGAATTGCCAAACCTGTTAGAAATGAAAGAGATATGCTAGATAAGAACATGCTCATAGTTGGCATGCCTGTTGTTTCTGTTAATATTGGAGATCATTGCTATCATGGTTTATGTGATATGAGTGCTAGTGTGAGTGCTATTCCGTTTTCTTTATATCAAGAAGTAATGAATGATATTGCACCTGTTGAGATTGAAGATATTGATGTTACTATTAAGCTTGCAAACAGAGATACTATTACACCACTTGGGATTGTTAGAGATGTTGAAGTCTTGTGTGGTAAGATCAAATATCCTACTGATTTCTTAGTACTTGGTTCACAACAAGATAATTTGTGTCCCATTATATTCGGTAGACCCTTCTTGAATATTGTTAATGCTGAAATTGATTGTGTTAAAGAGAAAGTTGGAGTTAAGTTTGGTGATATATCTCATGAATTTAATTTCTCTAAGTTTCGTAGACAACCTCATGATAAAGAATTACCCAATAAAGATGAAACTATAGGTCTTGCTTCTATTGTTGTGCCTCCTACTAATCCTTGAGAACAATATTTGCTAGATCATGAGAATGATATGCACATGAACGAAACAAATGAAATAGATGAGCTGTTCTTTAAACAAGCACCTGTTCTCAAACATAACTTGCTGGTTGAAACCTTCGGAGACCCACTTCCACCCAATAGTGATCTTGTGTTTGATTTAAAGCAATTACCTGATACACTTAAATATGCTTATCTGGATGAAAAGAAGATATATCCTGTTATTATTAGTGCTAAACTTTCAGAGCATGAAGAAAAGAGATTACTTAAAACTCTGAAGAAGCACCGTGCCGTTATTGGATATACTCTTGATGATCTTAAGGGCATTAGTACCACTTTATGTCAGCATAAAATTCATATGCAGCCAGATGCTAAACCCGTTGTTGATCATCAAAGAAGGCTGAATCCCAAAATGAAGAATGTGGTAAGAACTGAAATATTAAAGCTTCTTGAGGCAGGTATAATTTATCCCATAGGTGATAGTAGATGGGTGAGTCATGTTCATTGAGTTCATAAGAAAGGAGGTATTACCGTAGTTCCTAATGATAAAAATGAACTCATTCCACAAAGATTGTAACCGGTTATAGGATGGTAATTGATTTCAGGAAATTAAATAAAGCTACTAGGAAAGATCATTACCCTTTGCCTTTTATTGATCAAATGTTAGAAATATTATCTAAGCATACACACTTTTGCTTCCTAGATGGTTATTCTGGTTTCTCTCAAATACCTGTATCACCAGAAGATCAAGAGAAAACCACATTTACTTATCCTTTTGAAACTTATGCTTATCGTCGTATGCCTTTTGGTTTATGTAATGCACTTGCTACCTTTCAAAGATGTATGACTGCTATATTCTCTGACTTTTGTGAAAAGAATGTTGAGGTTTTCATGGATGATTTCTCCGTTTATGGAACTTCTTTTGATGATTGCTTGAGCAACCTTGATCGAGTTTTGCAGAGATGTGAAGAAACTAATCTTGTCTTGAACTGGGAGAAGTGCCACTTTATGGTAAATGAAGGTATAGTCCTTGGGCATAAAATTTCTAAAGGAGGTATTAAAGTTGATAAAGCTAAAGTTGATGCAATTGAGAAAATGCCATGTCCTAAAGATATCAAAGGTATAAGAAGTTTCCTTGGTCATGCTGGTTTCTATAGAAGGTTTATAAAAGACTTCTCTAAAATTTCTAGGCCTCTTACTAATCTTTTGCAAAAATATGTTCCATTTGTTTTTGATGATGATTGTGTAGAAGCCTTTGAAATACTTAAGAAAGCCGTAATTTCTGCACCTATTGTTCAACCACCTAATTGGAACCTACCCTTTGAAATTATGTGCGATGCTAGTGATTATGCTGTTGGTGCTGTTCTAGGACAAAGAGTTGATAAGAAATTGAATGTTATTCATTATGCTAGTAAAACTCTAGACATTGGTCAAAGAAATTTTGCTACTACTGAGAAAGAATTTTTAGCAGTTGTGTTTGCATGTGATAAATTCAGATCTTACATTGTTGATTCCAAAGTTACTATTCACACTGATCATGCTGCTATTAAATATCTTATGGAAAAGAAAGATGCTAAACCTAGACTTATTAGGTGGGTTCTGTTGCTACAAGAATTTGATTTGCATATGATTGATAGAAAGGGAGCTGAGAATCCCGTAGCTGATAATTTGTCTAGAATGGAGAATGTTCTTGATGACCCATTTCCTATTAATGATGATTTTCCTAATGAACAATTAGCTGTGATAAATGCTTCTCGTAGCACTCCTTGGTATGCAGACTATGCTAATTATATTGTTGCTAAATATATACCACCTAGTTTCACATACCAATAAAAGAAAAAGTTCTTCTTTGATTTAAGATGTTACTTTTGGCATGACCCACATTTATAAAAGAAGGATTAGATGGTGTTATTAGACGTTGTGTACCTGAGCATGAACAGGAACAAATCCTACAGAAGTGTCACTCTGAGGCATACGGGGGACACCATGCGGGAGACAGAACTGCACATAAGGTATTACAATCTAGTTTATATTGGCCTACTCTTTTCAAAGATTCACGAAAGTTTGTCCTTTCTTGTGATGAATGTCAAAGAATTGGTAATATTGGTAGACGTCAGGAAATGCCTATGAATTATTCACTTGTTATTGAACCATTTGATGTTTGGGGTTTTGATTATATGGGACCTTTTCCTTCCTCTAATGGGTATACTCATATTTTAGTTGATGTTGATTACGTTACTAAGTGGGTAGAAGCTATTCCAACTAGTAGTGCTGATCATAACACTTCTATTAAAATGCTTAAAGAAGTTATATTTCTGAGGTTTGGAGTCCCTAGATATTTAATGACTGATGGTGGTTCACATTTTATTCATGGTGCTTTCCGTAAACTCCTTGCTAAATACGATGTTAATCATAGAATTGCATCTCCTTATCATCCTCAGTCTAGTGGTCAAGTTGAATTAACTAATAGAGAAATAAAATTAATTTTGCAAAAGGCCGTTAATAGATCTAGAAAGAATTGGTCTAAGAAACTTGATGATGCACTATGGGCTTACAGAACTGCTTATAAAAATCCAATGAGTATGTCTCCATATAAAATGGTTTATGAAAAAGCATGTCATTTACCTCTTGAGTTAGAACATAAAGCATATTGGGCAATTAAAGAAATTAACTATGATTTTAAACTTGCCGGTGAAAATAGGTTATTTGATATTAGCTCTCTAGATGAATGGAGAACACAAGCTTATGAAAATGCCAAGTTGTTTAAAGAAAAAGTTAAAAGATGGCATGATAAGAGAATTCAAAAACGGGAATTCAAGGTAGGTGATCATGTTCTATTATAAAATTCACGTTTAAGATTTTCAGGAAAACTTCTCTCTAAATGGGCAGGACCGTATATCATCAAAGAAGTTTATCGCTCCGGAGCCATCAAAATAAATAACTCCGAAGGCAATAATCCGAGGGTGGTTAATGGGCAAAGAATTAAGCATTATATCTCAGGTACGCCCATTAATGTTGAAACTAATATTATTCAAACAATGACACCAGAAGAGCACATAGAAGAAACCTTCTGGAACACTCCAGAATCCTGAAAAGGAGTAGGTATGTGGTACGGTAAGTAAACCGACTCCAAAACTTCCATAAAGTACTTTCTGTCCGTTTTGGAATATATAAAAAATTAGGAAAATAATAAACAGTTCGAAAGTGCACGAGGAGGCGACAAGCCTGGGGGGCGCGCCTGATACTTCTCCAACGTATCTATAATTTTTGATTGTTCCATTCTATTATAGTATCAATCTTGGATGTTTTATATGCAATTATGTGCAATTATATATCATTTTTTGGGACTAACCTATTAACCTAGTGCCCAGTGCCAGTTAATATTTTCTGCTTGTTTTTGGCTTTTCAGAGAAACAGTACCAAATGAAGTCCAAATGCCACGAAACTTTTTGGAGATTTTTTTCTGGACAAAAGAAACCTTGGAAGCTTCGGGAGGAGGCCAGAATACTCACGAAGGCTTCACAAGGCAACAGGGCGCGCCGCAGGGGGGCGCGCCGTGTTGCCTTGTGGGGCCCACGTGACTCCGTTTGACCTAATTCCACTTCTATAAATTCACAAATATTGGGAAACCAACAGGGAGCCAGAAGAAATAACCTTTCCGCCGCTGCAAGCCTCTGTTCTTCCGCGATCCCATCTGGAGGCCTTTTCCGGTACTCTGCCAGAGGGGGAATTGATCACGGAGGGCTTCTACATCAACCTTGCTGCCCTTCCGATGATGTGTGAGTAGTTTACCACAGACCTACGGGTCCATAGCTAGTAGCTAGATGGCTTCTTCTCTCTCTTTGATCTTCAATACAATGTTCTCCATGATGTTCTTGGAGTTCTATCCGATGTAATCTTCTTTTCCGGTGTGTTTGTTGGGATCCGATGAATTGTGAGTTTATGATCAGATTATTCATGAGAAATATTTGAGTCTTCTCTGAACTCTTTTATGCATGATTGTTATAGCTTTGTATTTCTCTCCGATCTATCGATTTGGTTTGGCCTACTAGATTGCTTTATCTTGCAATGGGAGAGGTGCTTTGTGATGGGTTCAATCTTGCGGTGCTCAATCCCAGTGACAGAAGGGGACATGACACGCATTTGTATTGTTGCCATTAAGGATGAAAAGATGGGGTTTATTCATATTGCTTGAATTTGCTTCTCTACATCATGTCATCTTGCTTAAGGCGTTACTCTGTTTTTATTAACTTAATACTCTAGATGCATGCTGGATAGAGGTCGATGAGTGGAGTAATAGTAGTAGATGCAGGCAGGAGTCGGTCTACTTGTCTCAGACGTGATGCCTATATACATGATCATTGCCATGAATCCGTCATAATTATTTGCTATTCTGTCAATTGCCCAACAGTAATTTGTTTATCCACCGTATGTTTCTGTGCTCGAGAGAGAAGCCTCTAATGAAAACTATGGCCACCGGGTCTATCTTTATCATATAAAACAACCTAAAAATACCTTGATGAAATTTATTTACTTTTATTTTAATTAGTATTTTAGTTTATCTATTTACCTCGATAAGATTTAATCCTTGCAAATAACCGCTAAGAGGATTGACAACCCTCTTATTTGCGTTGGGTGCAAGTGTTTGCTCTTGTGTGTGCAGGTGCGCTTAACGGAATTTTTCTTGGTTCTCCTACTGGATTGATAACTTTGGTTCTTAACTGAGGGAAATACTTATCTCTACTGTACTGCATCATCCTCTCCTCTTCGGGGAAATACCAACGCAGACTACAAGTAGCAGGAAGAATTTCTAGCGCCGTTGCCGGGGAGACATCATCAAAATTACCAAGTACCTTCGCACAAATTATCATTCACTTGCATTTACTTTATTTACCTTTTATTTGCATTTGCCTCTCGTTTTCATCTCCCCACTTCTATTTTTTTTTACAAAAACACAAGAATATTTTATTTGCTTGTTTGCTAGTACCCTTGTTTGCCTCGTCACCATGACTAGTTTTACTATCCCTCCTTTGTCTCCGGATTTTGAAGTTATGTACTTCAAACAGAAACAAGGAGAAAATTTGAAAGATGCTTGGTATAGGATAATTGAATCTTATCGTGTTAGCACTATAAAAGGGGATATGAAAATTTTGTTGCGAAACTTCTATGTAGGGCTAACTGTGCCCAATAGACAACTCTTGGATTTTTCTACCAAAGGGAATTTTATTGATAGTGATCCTAATACGGCTTATGAATTAATAGAGGGAATAGTGGGATCCCCACCATTACAAAAAGGACCTAATTATACTCAAGAGGGGATTCAAATTTTGGAAAAGCTAGGTGACATACAAAAAAAATTGGTGGAGTTACAAAAGTCTAATGAACCCCTTAAAAATATTAGTGGTAACCTCAATCGTATGAATAATCTCCTCACTATTTGCAATAAGAAGATAGACACTTTAGATAGTAAAATTGCTTTATTTTCTAAAAATCATGGGAAGCGCAAGGAGCCTCCCGGGTTCGAGACCAATCCTTCCAAATTAGCAAAAACCAAGGATTACAACACTTGAAACTATGCATTATGCCTAGCTAGGGGCATAAAACAATAGCGCTTGTTGGGAGGCAATCCAATGAATAAAATATTGTTTTGCTTTTACCTACTGTTTTTGTGGGTTTGCATGATTATAGCTTCTGTTATGATTGTGTTTCTATGTTTTAATTATTGTTTGTGCCAAGTAATGCCTTTGGGATAATGTTGATGATAGTATAATTGATGCTGTTTGGAAAACAGAAAGTTTTGCGTCCAGTGCTGGAATTTTAATTCTGTACTGGAGAGTCAAAAAAATCTGAAATTTTTACACAGTATTGGTATATGAATTGTTTATGTTTTCCTAATTTTCATAAGTTTTGGAGTTACAGAAGTATGGCTTTTAAATAGATCTTTACAGACTGTTCTGTTTTAGACAGATTCTGTTTTTGTTGCATAGTTTGCTTATTTTGATGAATCTATGGATCGTATCGGGGGGTATGAGTCATGGAGAAGTTGGAGTACAGTAGCATTATGCCAATATTAAATATGAATCAATTTACAATAGTACCTAAAGTTTAAGATTTGTTTGTTATACTAACGGATCTCACGAGGTTTCTGTTGAGTTTTGTGTGCTGAAGTTTTCAAGTTTTGGGTGAGACTACGATGGATAAAGGAATAAGGAGTGGCAAGAGCCTAAGCTTGGGGATGCCCAAGTCACCCCAAGGTAATATTCAAGGAAGACTCAAGCGTCTAAGCTTGGGGATGCCCCGGAAGGCATCCCCTCTTTCGTCTACAATCTATCGGTAACTCACTTGGAGCTATATTTTTATTCATCACATGATATGTGTTTTACTTGGAGCGTCTTGTGAAATAGTTTGTTTGCTTTTGTTTGCTTTTTAGTTTATCACAATCATCTTTGCTGAACACACCTTTTTGAGAGGGACACACATTATTCGTGATTTGTTAGAATACTCTATGTGCTTCACTTATATCTTTTGAGCTAGGCAGTTGCTCTAGTGCTTCACTTATATCTTTTAGAGCACGGCGGTGGTTATATTTTAAAGAAATAGTTGCACTCTCATGCTTCACTTATATCTTTTTCAGAGTCTCATGATAGCAATGGTAATATGCACGGGTTATGATTTTGGTCCTGATATGATAGGTATTCAAGAGGGAGATAATAAAAACTTTCATGTAGATCACTGAATATGATAAATTTGATTCCTTGCAATAGTTTTGCGATATTAAGGTGGTAATATGTGGGAGGTATTAGTAGATAATTGTGGTTTAGTAAGAATAACTGTGTTAAGGTTTGTGATTCCTGAAGCATGCACGTATGATCTGTCGTTCTGCTAAGAAGTTGGAGCATGATTTATTATTGATTGTCTTCCTTTGTGCGGCGGTCGGGGGCGCGCGATGGTTAAATCCTACCAACCTCCCCCCTAGGGGCATGCATAGTAGTACTTTGCTTCGAGGGCTAATAAACTTTTGCAATAAGTATGTGAGTTCTTTATGACTAATGTGAGTCCATGGATTATACGCACTCTCACCCTTCCGCAATTTGCTAGCCTCTTCGGTACCGTGCATTGCCCTTTCTCACATCGAGAGTTGGTGCAAACTTCGCCGGTGCATTCAAACCCCGTGATATGATACGCTTTATCACACATAAGCCTCCTTATATCTTCCTCAAAACAGCCACTGTACCTACCTATCATGGCATTTCCATAGCCATTCCGAGATATATTGCCATGCAACTTCCACCGTTCCGTTTTTATGACATGCATCATCATTGTCATATTGATTTGCATGATCATATAGCTGACATAGTATTTGTGGCTCAGCCACCGTTCATCATTGTTATACATGTTACGCTAGCATCATTGCACATCCTGGTACACTGCCAGAGGCATTCATATAGAGTCAATTTTTTGTTCTAGTATCGAGTTGTAATGTTGAGTTGTAAGTAAATAGAGGTGTGATGATCATCATTATTAGAGGATTGTCCCAGTGAGGTAAGAATGGTGGAGACTAATGAGTCCTCGAAAAAGTGGGGATGAGGTCCTTGAGACCGTTCTAAACTAAAAAATAAAAGAGGCGAAAAAGAGCCATGAAAAAAATGAGAGAAAAAGAGAGAAGGGGCAATGTTACTATCCTTTGCCACACTTGTGCTTCAGAGTAGCACCATGTTTTTCATATAGAGAGTCTCCTATTTTGTCACTTTCATATACTAGTGGGAATTTTTCATTACAGAACTTGGCTTGTATATTCCGATGATGGGCTTCCTCAAATGCCCGAGGTCTTCATGAGCAAGCAAGTTGGATGCACACCCATTTAGTTTTCATGTTGAGCTTTCATACACTTATAGCTCTTAGTGCATCCGTTGCATGGCAATCCCTGCTCCTCGCATTGACATCAATTGATGGGCATCTCCATAGCTCGTTGATTAGCCTCGTTGATGTGAGATTATCTTCTTATTTTTGACTTCTCCTATTTATCTCTACCACCATACTCTATTCCACCTATAGTTCTATATCCATGGCTTGCGCTCATGTATTGCGTGGGAGTTGAAAAAGCTGAAGCGCGTTAAAAAGTATGAACCAATTGCTTGGCTAAAACTGGGGTTGTGCATGATAAATATTTTGTGTTAAGAAGATGGAGCATGACAGGATTGTATGATTTTGTAGGGATAACGTTCTTTAGCATTTTTATTTTGAAAGGCGTGATTGTTTGCTAGTATGCCTGAGTATTGATGTCTTTATATCATATTATAGACTATTGCTTTGAATCATTTGGATCTTATTATTCATACCGTAAAAGAAAGATTACATGATGAAACATGATAGGTAGCATTCCACATCAAAAATTCTGTTTTTATCATTTACCTACTCGAGGACGAGCAGGAATTAAGCTTGGGGATGCTTGATACGTCTCCAATGTAACTATAATTTTTTATAGTTCCATGCTATTATAGTATCAATCTTGTATGTTTTTATGCAATTATGTGTAATTATATATCATTTTTTGGGACTAACCTATTAACCTAGTGCCCAGTGCCAGTTGTTGTTTTCTGCTTGTTTTTGGCTTTTCAGAGAAACAGTACCAAATGAAGTCCAAATGCCACGAAACTTTTTGGAGATTTTTTTCTGGACAAAAGAAACCTTGGAAGCTTCGGGAGGAGGCCAGAAGCCTCACGGAGGCTTCACAAGGCAGCAGGGCGTGCCCCAGGGGGCGCCGTGTTGCCTTGTGGGGCCCACGTGACTCCGTTTGACCTAATTCCACTTCTATAAATTCACAAATATTGGGAAACCAATAGGGAGACAGAAGAAATAACCTTTCCGCTGCCGCAAGCCTCTGTTCTTCCGCGATCCCATCTGGAGGCCTTTTCCGGTACTCTGTCGGAGGGGGAATCGATCACGGAGGGCTTCTACATCAACCTTGCTGCCCTTCCGATGATGTGTGAGTAGTTTACCATAGACCTACGGGTCCATAGCTAGTAGCTAGATGGCTTCTTCTCTCTCTTTATCTTCAATACAATGTTCTCCTTGATGATCTTGGAGTTCTATCCGATGTAATCTTCTTTTACGGTGTGTTTGTTGGGATCCGATGAATTGTGAGTTTATGATCAGATTATTCATGAGAAATATTTGAGTCTTCTCTAAACTCTTTTATGCATGATTGTTATAGCTTTGTATTTCTCTCCGATCTATCGATTTGGTTTGGTCTACTGGATTGATTTATCTTGCAATGGGAGAGGTGCTTTGTGATGGGTTCAATCTTGCGGTGCTCAATCCCAGTGACAGAAGGGGACATGACACATATTTGTATTGTTGCCATTAAGGATAAAAAGATGGGGTTTATTCATATTGCTTGAATTTGCTTCTCTACATCATGTCATCTTGCTTAAGGCATTACTCTGTTTTTATTAACTTAATACTCTAGATGCATGCTGGATAGCGGTCGATGAGTGGAGTAATAGTAGTAGATGTAGGAAGGAGTCGGTCTACTTGTCTCGGACGTGATGCCTATATACATGATCATTGCAATGAATCTGTCATAATTATTTGCTATTCTGTCTATTGCCCAACAATAATTTGTTTATGCACCATATGTTTCTGTGCTCGAGAGAGAAGCCTCTAGTGAAAACTATGGCCCCCGGGTCTATCTTTATCATATAAAAAACATAAAAATACCTTGCTGCAATTTATTTACTTTTATTTTAATTAGTATTTTAGTTTATCTATTTACCTCGATAAGATTTAATCCTTGCAAATAACCGCTAAGAGGATTGACAACCCTCTTATTTGCGCTGGGTGCAAGTGTTTGCTCTTGTGTGTGCAGGTGCGCTTAAAGGAATTTTGCTTGGTTCTCCTACTGGATTTATAACATTGGTTCTTAACTGAAGGAAATACTTATCTCTACTATACTGCATCATCCTCTCCTCTTAGGGGAAATACCAACGCAGACTACAAGTAGTAGTGCCCTACCCCCCAGGGCGCACCTACCAGGCTTGTGGCTCCCTCGTGGACTTTCCCGACTACGTTTTTCTTCCATATTACTTGTCCTGCACGGGAAAAATTCTTTATATATACTCTTGGATGTTTTGACCACCATATCGCAAGTTTCTCCTCTGTTCTTGTTTCAGGCTATTTTTCTGACAGATCTCAATCGCCATGGCTCCCCGAAAGCTCCGCACCAAGCACCGGATTGTTCAACCTTCGCCTGTCAAATGCCCTTTTAGAGAAGTATATTTTGAGTGGTCGTCCGGAGAAGAGGATACTACTATGGAGGGGGAACCAAGGAAGGTCGTGGAGGACCGGATTCAAGAAGAAAGAGATCAAGCCTTGCTCAGGAAGGAAGCACCAGAAAAGGGAGATCATGGCAAACTCTTTATAATAATCTTCCCCCATCTAAAATTGATACACTAAAAGTTTTTGAAGCAATTTGTGCTCAGAATACGTTACTTACTCATGAAGTTATTGTGTTAGAAGAGCAGAATCATGCTCTTCGGAGGATCAATGGAAATTTGGAGTACTTGCGGAAGCTGAAGGACAAGCCCACCACTTCATCTCCGCCATCACCGAAGAAGGAGACTTGAGCACATGGGTATGGGCACCACCCTTGGCTTGTGCCAAGCTTGGGGGAGGTGCCCCAGTATCGTTTCACCATCACTTTTTATCATCATTATCTATCTTAGTTCGATCCTTAGTTATTTCGTGATTTAGAAGAATAAAGTTTAGTATGATTTAGCTTCGAGTGCTTGCTTTGTGATCTATCTATCTATGTAATCGTCTGTGAAAGTCATATAATAAAGAGTAGTTTGAGTTGAGTGTTTTGCTTTTGTTGATCCAATCTTAGAGATAAATAAAGAAAAAAAATAAGATCACATGCTAATCCCATGGGGAGTGATGACTTCACATAAAAGAAGTATAATTGATAAAACTTGTTGGAAGTTGACAAACATAGCATTGGTCATTGTTGCAATTCATGAAAAAGTAATAAAGGAAGAGAGGTCTCACATATAAATACACTATCTTGGACATCTTCTATGATTGTGAGCCCCCATTAAATATTCTATGTCAAATAGTCGATGTTGGACAAGGAAGACAACGTAATGAGTTATGTTTGCTTATATTCACATAGAAGTAATATTGTTTTGGATCCTCTAACATGTGGTGCTTGCCCCCTATCTTTTGCTAGCCAAAATTCCGTACTAAGTAGAGATACTACTTGTGCATCCAAAAACCCTTAAACCCAGTTTCATGTCATGAGAGTCCACTATATCTACATATGGATTGAATAAGATCCTTCAAGTAAGTTGTCATCGGTGCAAAGCAATAAAAATTGCTCCTAAATATGTATGATCTTTTATTGTAAGGGGAAATAAGCTTTGTACGAACTTGTGATGGTGAAGAAATAAAAGCGACAGACTGCATAATAAAGATCGCTATCACAAGGGGCAATATAAAGTGACGTTCCTTTACATTAAGAGCTTGCACATCCAAAACAATAAGCGCATGACAACCTCTGTTTCCCTCTACGAAGGGCCTATCTTTTACTTTATGTATATACTTTCATGCAAGAGTCAATAGTATTCCCCTCTATTCCGTTTTTATTTTTTCTCTTGGCAAGCGTCATGTGGTGGGGATAGATCCCGGCATATATATCCAGTTGGATGTAGGTGATCATGAGTTATTATTGTTGACATTACCCTTGAGGTAAATAGGTTGGGAGGCGAAATTATAAGCCCCTATCTTTCTATGTGTCTGACTGAAACTTTTGCTCCATAAGTATGCCGTGAGTGTCAGCAATCATAGAAGAGTAAATGATAGTTGAGTATGTGAACTTGCTAAACAAAGCTCTTACATAGACTCTTTCTGATAATACGATGAATTGCAATTGCTTCAGTGACTGAGATCATAGTTTGTTAGTTTTCAATTTGGTTTATGGTTCATACTTTAAGTTGTGGATGAATTGTTACTTTTTCATGAGAAGTTTTATGATGATGTATTGCTGTTATAATAAAGATCATGATGCTTCACGTCCGTATTTTATTTTTATCGACGCCTCCCTCTCTAAACATGTGGTCATGATTATCGATTTCAGTTTTCGTTTGAGGACAAGCGAGGTCTAAGCTTGGGGAAGTTGATACGTCCATTTTACATCATGTTTTCCTACTGTTATTTATTATGTTTTTGATCATTATTTCACTTTATGATACAATTCTTATGCCTTTTCTCTCTTATTTTGCAAGGTTCACATGAAGAGGGAGATTGCCGGCAGCTGGAATCCTGGACCGGAAATGGGTGAAACAGAGATGGCTATTCTGCACAACTCCAAATGAGCTGAAAGTTTACGGAGAGTTATTTTGGAATATATAAAAAATACTAGCGAAAGAATTACCAGGAAGGGGCCCACCAGGAAGCCACAAGCCTGGGGGGCGCGTCCTACCCCCCTGGGCGCGCCCCCGAGCTTGTGGGGCCCCTGGCAGGCCTCTGCCCCCCTCCTTCTGCTATATGAAGACATTTGCCCTAGAAAAAAAAATAAGAAAAAGACTTTCGGGATGAAGTGCCGCCGTCTCGCGGCGGAACCTGGGCAGGAGCTATTTTGCTCTCCGGCGGAGCGATTCCGCCGAGGAAACTTCCCTCCAGGAGGGGGAAATCGAAGCCATCGACATCACCAACGATTCTCTCATCGTGGGAGGACCAATCTTCATCAACATCTTCACCAGCACCATCTCATCTCAAACCCTAGTTCATCTCTTGTATTCAATCTTTGTCTCAAAACCTCAGATTGGTACCTGTGGGTTGCTAGTAGTGTTGATTACATCTTGTAGTTGATTCTAGTTGGTTTATTTGGTGGAAGATTATATGTTCAGATCCTTAATGATATTCAATACCCCTCTGATCTTGAACATGAATATGATTTGTGAGTAGTTACTTTTGTTCTTGAGGACATGGGAGAAGTCTTGTCATAAGTAATCATGTGAATTTGGTATTCGTTCGATATTTGGATGATATGTATGTTGTTGCTTCCATTAGTGGTGTCGTGTGAACGTCGACTACATGACACTTCACCATCTTTGGGCCTAAGGGAAGGCATTGTGGAGTAGTAATTAGATGATGGGTTGCTAGAGTGACAGAAGCTTAAACCCTAGTTTATGCGCTATTCCGTAAGGGGCTGATTTGGATCCATATGTTTCATGCTATGGTTAGAGTTATCTTAATTCTTCTTTCGTAGTTGCGGATGCTTGCGAGAGGGGGTAATCATAAGTGGGAGGCTTGTTCAAGTAAGAACATCACCCAAGCACCGGTCCACCCACATATCAAATTATCAAAGTAGCGAACGCGAATCAAACAAACATGATGAAAGTGACTACATGAAATTCCCATGTGTCCTCGAGAACGCTTTGCTTATTATAAGAAATCGTTCGGGCTTCTCCTTTGCTATAAAAAGGATTGGGCCACCTTGCTGCACTTTATTATACTTGTTACCGTTATTGCTTGTTACTTGTTACGAATTACCTCACTATCAAACTATCAGTTACCGATAATTTCAGTGCTTGCAGAGAATACCGCTTGCTGAAAACCGCTTGTCATTTCCTTCTGATCCTCGTTGGGTTCGACACTCTTACTTATCGAAAGGACTATGATTGATCCCCTATACTTGTGGGTCATCACGGACATCGAGGGCACGGTCCCGGAACCGACCTCCTTCGAGGACGTCGGGTCAAATCTCTTGCCCCTACAGGACCCTGCGGAGAGGTTGGCTACCTCCACCACGTACAGCCTCGTCCTGTCATCAAGCCACGATGCCGCTCCGATCATCACTTCGGATACTACGTTGGATCTAGAGCCGGCTCGGATGGCGGATTCGGAATCATCCACGGCTCCACACCAGGCTAATGACGCGTCAGACGATCTACCAGTCATGCTTCGAGTCAGCCCGGTTTATAGCCAGGCCATGGACTCCGAAGAGCTATCTCACTTAAATGAGATGCTGGATCGCATCCAAAGCTTTTCAATCTCCAATAGCCAGACTTTGGTCTATGGCAAGATCAGACTTAAAGCTGATGATTGGGAAATTTATATACCACCCACCACCCATCTAGTCACCACGGTCGATGATTTAACCGACGTGTTGGATTATGATGAAGCCACCGACATGGATGAAGATGTCGACGGCCCCGCAGGAACCACCACGCCACTGGTCAACACGGGCAAGTGGACTGCTACCTCCACCTATGATGTATACATGGTGGATACTCCGAAACCTCCATCAAGATGCCGGCGGAGGCGCGGACGAGGTACCAATGGGGTCCCTAGCAGGCACAACGCCGCTGCTACCAACACTAAGGCAGCGGCAGACGACGCCGATGACCTGGGAGAGGATTTACAAGCCTCCCCTGAGTGGCCGCATAGCCCTGCGGGAATCCCCGAGGATGAAGACCCCGATGACCTCTTCGAAGGGGCTGGTGACAATTACTTCCCTCAGTCCGAAGAGGACGAAAACCTGGGCACCGAGGACTTTATATTCCCTGAAGACCCCTTCGAGCAGGAGCGGTTCCGACGATGCCTTGTAGCCACCGCCCAAAGCATGAAATGAAAGCAGCATCAGCTACAAGCCAACCAAGACACATTGAATGATAAGTGGGTCGAGATACTCTCGGCCGAGCAAGACCTCGAGGACCGACTCCGGAGTGCGCCTAAGTCTTACCCACGCAGGCGTTTGCTGCCCGAATTCGATGAAGAACTAGCTAACGACATGCTCTTAACACGCGGACGGGCTGACGAACCTGACCGTCCCCCTAGAGGGCGCGACAGGCCGGTGCGGGAAAATTTACGCACCCAAACAACTACTCACCGTTATGGCAAGGATCCGGTCGATTACACCGATCCATACGACGTGAGACGCCAGATAGAGGCAAATCGGGCGCCCCCTCGGTCCATATACGGGTCAAGAGGACGTGCACCAGCCGGGCTCGATGGCTACGACGCCTGGATAGATAGGAACGGCTGAGCTCGGGAGCAAGCCTATACATGGAATACCCCCAAAGACCGACGCGAGACTGCTCGGTTCCGAGGTCCCGCCCACCCAATCTGCTTCACAAACAGGGTAATTGAACATCAGTTCCCTAACGGATTTAAGCCCATAAACATTGAACTGTATGATGGTACTACTGACCCAGCGGTGTGGATCGACAAAAATATTTTTATTTGCTCGTTTTGCTTGCTTTGTCGCCATGTCTCAAGAAAATACCAAGTTGTGTGACTTTTCAAATACTAATAATAATGATTTTATTAGTACTCCAATTGCTCCTCCCGCCACTAGTGTGGAGTCTTATGATATTAATGCTGCTTTGTTAAATCTTGTTATGAAAGAACAATTTTCTGGAACTCCTAATGAGGATGTGATACGTCTTCATCGTATCTACTTTTCCAAACACTTTTGCTCTTGTTTTGGACTCTAATTTGCATGATTTGAATGGAACTAACCCGGACTGACGCTGTTTTCAACACAACTACCATGGTGTTGTTTTTGTGCAGAAATCAATGTTCTCGGAATTGGACGAAACTTTTTGGAGATTTTTTATGGAATATATAAAAAATATTGGCGCAAGAATTAACTGGAGGGGGGCCACCTGCTGCCCACAAGGCAACAGGGCGCGACCCCCCCGGGGGCGCGCCGGGATACCTTGTGGGGCCCACAGAGTCCTTCTGGCCTAATTCCAACACTATAAATTCTCTTTCCCCGAGGAAAAAAATAGGAGAAGAAGTTTCATCGCGTTTTACGATACGGAGCCACCGCCGCCTCTTGTTCTTCATCGGGAGGGCTGATCAGGAGTCTGTTCGGGGCTCCGGGGAAGGGGATCCGTCGCCATCGTCATCATCAACCATCCTCCATCACCGCCGGGTGTGAGTAATTTCTTCGTAGGCTTAATGGACGGTGATGGGTTGGATGAGATTTATCATGTAATCAAGTCAATTTGTTAGGGCTTGATCCCTAGTATCCACTATGTTCTGAGATTGATGTTGCTATGACTTTGCTATGCTTAATGCTTGTCACTAGGGCCCGAGTGTCATGATTTCAGATCTGAACCCTTTATGTTTTCATGAATATATTTGAGTTCTTGATCCTATCTGCTAGTTATATGCACTTGTTATTGTTCTGATCCGTAGACCCCAAAGTGACAATTGTTTGGGTTACTCTCCGGGGATGACTGTAATTCGAGGAGTTCATGTATTCACCATGTGTTAATGCTTTGTTCCGGTTCTCTATTAAAAGGAGACCTTAATATCCCTTAGTTTCCTTATGGACCCCGCTGCCACGGGAGGGTATAGGACAAAAGATGTCATGCTAGTTCTTATTATAAGCATGTATGACTATATACGGAATACATGCCTACATTACATTGATGAATTGGAGCTATTGTGTATCGCTCTAGATTGTGACTGTTACATGATGAATGTCATCCAACATAATTATCCATCACTGATCCAATGCCTACGCTTTCCGCATATTGATTTTTGCTAAGTTACTTCCGTTGCTGCTGCTATTGCGATCACTACAAAACTACTACTATTACTGTTTCTATTCCTATTGCTATTGTTCCTACTGTGCTACTAAACACTTTGCTACAGATATTTAGTTCTCCAGGTGTGGTTGAATTGACAACTCAACTGCTAATACTCGCAAATATTCTTTGGCTCCCCTTGTGTCGAATCAATAAATTTGGGTGAAATACTACCCTCGAAGACTGTCACGATCCCCTATACTTGTGGGTTATCAAGACCTTTTTCTGGCGCCGTTGCCGGGGAGCATAGCTCTATTTGTTGAGTCACTTGGGATTTATATCTGTTGATCACTATGAAGAATTTGAAAGACGCTAAGACCAAGATCGTACCCTCTAAGATGAGGGGAGGTAAGGAACTGCCATCACACTCTACACTTGATTCACCTTCTGTTTTGTCTGCTATAAATGAAACTTGTGATGACGCTAGTACTCTGCTTGATAATACTGTGCCACTAGGTGAATTTCTTGATGAACAAATTGCTAAAGTTAAAGAAATTGAGAATGCTGAAACTGATGAAAATTATGATTCACCTATTATGCCTAGCTCTCCTACTAGAGTTGAAATGCCTAAGATACCTGATGGTTATGTTATAGATGGAGAAACAGCTAGAGAAATTCTTGCTTGTAATGATAGAGATGATGATAGAAAATTGCCGGTTAAGTTAAAAGAAATGTCTATGATGGAGAGAATGAAATATGATCCTAAGTTTGATACCTCTCCTATCTTTGTTACCGATAAGGATTACGAATTCTCTATCGATCCTGAGTTAATTACTTTGGTTGAATCTGATCCTTTTTATGGTTATGAAACTGAAACTGTTGTGGCACACCTTATTAAATTAAATGGTATAGCCACCCTGTTTGCTCATGAGGAAAAAATTCGTTACTATTACATTCTTAAGTTGTTTCCTTTCTCATTAAAGGGTGGTGCTAAGAAATGGTTTAATACTCTTGCTCCTGGTTGTGTGCGTAGTCCCCAGGATATGATATATTACTTCTCTGAAAAATATTTTCTTGCTCATAAGAAACAAGCTGCCTTACAGGAAATATTTAACTTTGTGCAAATTGAAGAAGAGAATCTCCCTCAAGCTTGGGGGAGGCTTCTCCAATTACTTAATGCTTTGCCTGACCATCCTCTTAAGAAAAATGAAATACTTGATATCTTTTATAATGGACTAACCGATGCTTCTAGGGACTACCTAGATAGTTGTGCTGGTTGTGTTTTCAGGGAACGAACTGTTGGACAGGATGAAGAACTCTTGAATAATATATTAAAGAATGCCAACGATTGGACACTTCCTAAACCACCGCCCAAACCAACTCCAAAGAAGAGAGGTATTCTATTCCTCAGTCCTGAAGATATGCAAGAGGCAAAGAAATCTATGAAGGAAAAAGGTATTAAATCTGAAGATGTTAAGAACTTACCACCTATTGAAGAAATACATGGGCTCGACACCCCGACACAGATGTAGGAGATCAAGAACCATCGGAAGTAATCCAAGACTTGTCCATTGGCAAGATTCGACCCGGGGAAGTGAAGGAGAGTACTTCGTCAATTCAAGTGGAAGCTCCAACTTCATGTCAAGGTGAACAACAAGTTGACATGGAGGCATCCACAAGTGGAACACGCCAAGATGGAGGAAATGAGGAAGTGCAACAAGATGATCCACCTCAACCTCCTTCTCCACCTCCACAAGCGACCAACAACAACAACAACAAATAAGAAGAAGATGATGATGAGGAAGCCTCACCACAACCCAAGCAAAATCTACCTCGAATTAGAGCAAGAATTGACAAGAATCATCCCATCGAACAAATACTTGGAGATATCCAATTCGGGAGAATCACTCGCTCTAAATCTCGTTTAGCTAACTTTTGTGAGCATTACTCATTCATCTCTAGTGTTGAACCTCTGAAGGTAGAAGAATCTCTCAAGGATCCCGATTGGGTAAATGCAATGCACGAGGAGCTACACAACTTTGAGAGGAATCAAGTTTGGACGTTGGTTGAGAAGCCTAAAGATGAGCAAAACATTATTGGAACCAAATAGGTGTTTCAGAATAAGCAAGATGAAGATGGACAAGTTGTACACAAGAAGGATCGTCTCGTAGCACAAGGTTACACACAAGTCGAAGGTATGGACTATGGTGAGACCTATGCCCCCGTTGCTAGACTTGAGTCCATTCGCATTTTACTTGATTATGCCAATCACCATGATATCACTCTTTACCAAATGGATATTAAAAGTGCTTTCTTAAATGAAGAAATTGAGGAGGAAGTGCATGTTAAACAACCTCCCGGCTTTGTTAATCCCAAGAAACCTAATCATGTTTACAAACTTCGTAAAGCTCTTTATGGTCTCAAACAAGCCCCTAGAGCTTGGTAAAAATGCTTGACAAAGTTTTTTCTTGAAAAGGGTTTTGAAATTGGGAAAATTGATTCAAGTTTGTTCACTAAGAGGGTTAATGGAGAACTATTTGTATGCCAAATTTATGTTGATGACATTATCTTTGGATCTACTAACCCCTCTTTTAGTGAAAAGTTTGGAAGGTTGATGTCGGAAAAGTATGAGATGTCTATGATGTGTGAACTCAAATTCTTTCTTGGCTTGCAAATTAAGCAAACTAAGGAGGGTACCTTTGTTTCTCAAACAAAGTATACCAAAGACTTATTCAAGAAGTTCAACATGCAAGAAAGTAAAGGTATGAAAACTCCAATCCCCACGAGTGGACATCTTGACTTGACCAAGGATGGCAAACCGGTTGATAAAAAAGTTTATCGATCTATGATTGGTTCATTGCTATATCTATGTGCCTCCCGTCCCGACATTATGCTAAGTGTGTGCATGTGTGCACGATACCAAGCGGCACCAAAAGAGTGTCATCTTAAGGCTATGAAAAGAATCGTGAGATACTTGTTACATACACCAAACTTTGGCATTTGGTACCCCAAAGGATCTTCTTTTGACCTTGTTGGCTATTCCGATTTGGACTATGCCGAAGACAAGGTTGATAGAAAATCCACTTCGGGTACATGTCAATTTCTTGGTAGATCTCTTGTGTCTTGGTCCTCCAAGAAACAAAACTCGGTATCTCTATCTACTGCCAAAGCGGAATACATTGCCGCGGGATCGTGTTGTGCTCAATTACTATGGATGACACAAAGTCTTAAAGACTATGGTGTGCATAAGAGACATGTGCCATTACTATGTGACAATGAGAGTGCTATTAAGATTGCACACAATCCCGTGCAACATTCTTGAAGTAAGCATATTGAGGTTCGTCACCATTTCATTGGAGATCATGTTGAGAAAGGTGACATTGACCTTAAACATGTTCGTACTGACAAGCAATTGGCGGATATCTTCACCAAACCTCTTGATGAGAAGGTGTTTTGCCACTTGAGGAGTGAGTTGAACATCATTCATGCTTCAAATGTGAACTAGAGGTTCATGTGGATGCATACAAGGGCATGAGCATTCTTGACTAATCCATGATACTTCCATGATCATATTATATCTTGAACATTTTGCTCCCTTGTATTGTATCTAACCTTTTGTAGGTACTTGGACAATCTACATGTCACAAGATTGCATCTCACTCTTATTATGAGCAATCTTGTATGAACCGAGTATCAACAATCCTTGGTGGGACAAGGAACAAGACAACCTAAACATATCCTTTGACAACACTTGAGTTTATGCTACACTCTTGTCATTTTGGATATTCATGTTGTTCATTGCAAATCTAACCCATGTAGGAAGATGAACTACAAATGATAGGTTTGCTCCCAACTTCAACTCATGAGCATCCACTTCAAATTCAACTACATGATGGACATCACCACCAAATCCCAATGTAAGTTCTCACATCTTAGAGAAGCTTTACTCAAAGTCATGAGCTAAAGCAACTCAACAAGATGTGAATACAATGTATTCACATCTTGTGTTTCTTTTGTGTTCCTCTTCTTGCTAGAGTGTTTCTATTTCAAAAAAAAAACTTCATCTAGATGTTTCTTTGTTTCTCTGTTTCTGTTCTTTCAGTGTTCACTTCTCTTAGCTAGTTTAGTAGTAAATTCATTGCAAATCCTTGTGAGGATTCCTTTATCTAGTGACCTGAGTTGACAAATTTATCCAATTGCACCAGACTCGGTCACACTGAATTGCTTCAACTCGGAGTCACCGATTTTGCTACTCTAAGGGCTTTTCTGTCAAATATTTTCTGAGTTTTTCTGCTCCAGCTCCACTCAATGATTCTTACCCTCTACTTGCATCTGGAACTACTCAATAGTTAGATGTATTTCTCAAGGATCACACCTACTTGACCAATGACCTTGAAGTAGCCCTTCTTGGAAATTGATGTCAAAGGGGGAGAGTGAGATACATCAAAGCTTATCTCCACAAGCTCTTCTTTACAAGAAGGGGAGAGAGAGATGCACTTTACAAGAGGAGAGAATATTACATGTTTCTAAGAGGGGAGAAACATGATCTCAGTGTTTTAGTTGGCTTAGTTTTCTCACCCTACCTGCTCCCAATATCCAATGTCAGATTCAGGGGGAGAGGAAGTTTTTAAGTTTTTAAGGGGAGACAACTATTTCCTTTTGGGGACATGTCTGCCTCTGACAGAAGTATTCTAGCAATACTCTCTTCTACATGTCATCCCAATCTTGGTTTCTTGTTGGTCTTGTGTCATTTCTTGAAGAAATTGTCTTGTGTTATCTAACTCTGTTTTCTCAAGTGTATTTCTTCAGGTACTTGATCAAGAACTTCGAGGTAAGTATATGCATCACACTCATGTACATGATGACTGCTTGCTTTTGCACATATTGTTTGCAAGAAGATAATCATGAACATGTGAGTACTTCAATTTCATTTTATTGCTCTGATGCATGTAGCCAAGATACATGTTACATGTGTATTTCCTTCACTTTGTGCCTCTACTTTCCATGAACTATCATCGGTGTCTATGCACATCTTTAGGGGGAGCTCATACATGTTACATGTTTTCTTCAAAGCTTTCATATAATCTTCAATTTACATCTTTATTTGAAGCTTTGATGTATGTTGTCATCAATTACCAAAAAGGGGGAGATTGAAAGCACATTTGCTCCCTTGGTGGTTTTGGTAATTTATGCCAACATACAGGTTGTTGGACTAATGCCTTTATCTAGTGAATTTGAGACAAGTTCAACAAATGGTATGGCAAGGACAAGGAGATGGAGAACCCTTCAAAATGCTAAGGACATACATTGGCAAAAGCTCAAGACTCTTCATTTTTGGTTTAGTGATCCAAGATCACATTAAGTCCATAGGAAAGCCAATACTATTAAAAGGGGATGAGGTTTTGATAATGATCTATTAGCTCAAGTGCTTAGTAATATTGCTCCAAAACCCTCAGCCACTTTATCCAAACTTGTCCTATTTTCCCAAAGTCAAACTCGGTTCCACCGAATCCTATCCTACCGGACCCACCGAGTTCATAAGGACAGTGCCACTAGCCAAACCCTAACAAGTCGGATCCACCGATATGGATCTCGGTCCCACCGAGATGGCCTTGCCAACTCTCTGTCATCTATTGCAATTATTTCGGTCTACCCGAGTTTTGCAATCGGCGCCACCGAGATGGCTTGACCAACTTTCTGTTGCCTTGTTGCAATTATTTTGGTCTCACCGAGATGTTGCAATCGGTGCCACCGAAACGAGGTTTGCCCTACCATTGCACATCGGTCACTCCGAGTTGTTTCCATTCGGTCCCACCGAAACTTCAAAAGTTCACATCTTTTGCACAGGTCGGTCTCACCGAGAATTCCAGTCGGTGCCACCGAGTTTGGTCAAAAGTTTGTAACGGTTGGATTTCGTGTGGAGGCTATATATACCCCTCCACCACCCTCTTACCAAGTAAGAGAGCCATCAGAACATGCCTACATTTCCACCATATATTTTCTAAGAGAGAACCACCTACTCATGTGTTGAGATCAAGATATTCCAATCCTACCATTTGAACCTTGATTTCTAGCCTTCCCAAGTTGCTTTCCACTTAAATCTTTCTTCCACCATAGCCAAATATGTGAGGGAGTGTTTGAGTGTTGGGGAGACTATCACTTGAAGCACAAGAGCAAGGAGTTCATCATCAACACACCGTCTATTACCTTTTGGAGAGTGGTGTCTCCTTGATTGGTTAGGTGTCACTTGGGAGCCTCCAAGATCATGTGGAGTTGAACCAAGGAGTTTGTAAGTGCAAGGAGATCGCCTACTTCGTGAAGATCTACCCCAAGTGAGGCTAGTCCTTCGTGGATGGAAGCCATGGTGGAATAGACAAGGTTGCCTCTTCGTGGACCCTTTGTGGGTGGAGCCCTCCGTGGACTCGCGCAGCTGTTACCCTTCGTGGGTTGAAATCTCCATCAACGTGGACGTACGATAGCACCACCTATCGGAACCACGCCAAAAACCACCGTGTCTTCATTGCGTTTGATCTTCCATACTCTACCCCTTTACTTTCCGTACACTTGCATGCTTTACTATTTTCGTTGCTCAATCTCTAGATATGCATGTGTAGGAAGTCTTGGTGTTATCTTAACTTGTGCCAAAATCTGCCTAAATTTCAAGCGAACTAAAAATCTGCACCTTTGGTTGGTTAAGGGTCTATTCACCCCCCCTCTAGACCTATCTCGTCGACCCCACAATTGGTATCTGAGCTTTGCTCTCCATTGCTTTGGTTTAATCACCATTGGAGGGAGATGGATGTGTCTACTTTGGGGAGTCTTAGACGTAGAGTGCCTATTCTCAATGGGGAGTATTATCACCTTTGGAAGGATGAAATGATTGATATCTTTGATGAATTTAACTTGAGCAAGTACATTCATAATCCTTATGTGCCTCCCATTGATCCCTTGCATCCTACTCATGAAGAGGAAATTGACATGCTTCGTAATCTTAGAACCATCAAGTCATTAGAGGATTACCTAAAATTGTGCTTGGTTGTATGCAAAACTTTGAGTGTGCATATACTCTATGGAATGACTTGGAAAAGCGATATCCCAACTATTCTTTAAAGATTCTTGATGAGATTCTTCATAAGACTATTGATTTTCACAAGATGAAGCCTAGTGATCCTAACTTTGATGATTGCTTGTTTGAGCTTCGTGATCTTATGCATGCTAAAGGAGATGTTAGAACTATTAGTAACATTATCACGGAAGCCATTAGAATTCATAAACTGGAACATTGTCATGATCATGAAACTAATGAATTCGTTGACTTAGGTGATGATCACATACATGTTGATGATGATGATGTTGAACATGGCTATTATGATGAAGACGAGGAATTTGATATTGAATTTGAGAAGACCATGAGGAATCTTAGTCTTATGGCAAATCTTTGAGATTACATGGCCGGAGGAAAAGAGTGCATTCTTGATAGTGGATGTACCGATCACATGACCGGAGATAGAGACATGTTTCGTGAGCTTGCAAAAAATGATGGTCCACGCAAGTATGTGACTTTTGGAGACAACTCCAAGGGTAAGGTACTTGGCCTTGGTAAGGTGGCCATATCCAATGATAGCTCCATACAAAATGTTATGCTTGTTGAATCCCTTGGCTACAATCTTCTTTCTGTATCTAGACTAGCCGACTTTGGTTTCAATGTTCTATTTACCGAAGTAGACTGCCAAGTGTTTCGTCGAGATAATCATAATATGGTCTTTACCGGGATTCGTAGAGGTGATCTATACATTGTTGATTTCACTAAAAGAGCTCAACCTCGTACATGTATGTTAGCAATCAATTAAAACAAAATGCCTCATGATAGATCGTTTGAGTGATTTGATGTTTAGAACTGCTAATGATGTTAAAGGCTTAAGTAAACATGTTTCTATGGTTCATACTCAGTTAGAACAAATTGCTAAGTCACAAAATGATTTGCTTAATGAAATGAATAATAAAATGAATGATCGTGCTGTTAGAGTTGTTACTAGAGGAGGAAGAATGACTCAGGAGCCTCTTTATCCTGAAGGTCATCCTAAAAGAATTGAACAAGATTCTCAAAGAACTAATATTGATGCACCTAGTCCATCTTTGAAGAAAAAGAAAAAGAAAAACGATAGGACTTTGCATGCTTCTAGTGAACCTGAGATAGAAAAACCTCCTGCAAATCATAATGATGTTTCTATTTCTGATGCTGAGACACAATCTGGGGATGAACATCCACCTAATGATAATGAAAATGATAATGATAATGATGTTCATGTTGATGCTCAACCAGATAATGATGTAGAAATAGAACCTGTTGTTGATCTTGATAACCCACCTCCTAAGAATAAAAAGTATGATAAAAGTGATTTCATTGCTAGAAAACATGAAAAGGAAAGAGAACCATGGGTTCAAAAACCTATGCCCTTTCCTACTAAACCATCTAGAAATAAAGATGAGGAAGACTTTGAGCGCTTTGTTGAAATGCTTAGACCTGTCTTTTTGCGCACTCGGTTGACTGATATTTTGAAAATGCCTCCATATGCTAAATAGCTAATTTTTTTTAAATAATACATTTTTTTATAAATTACAGAAATAATACATGAATTTGAAAATTTTCAAAAATAGAATCCAGTCGGCTGGAGCTAAGCCGATAGGCCACGTGGCAGGTTCAGTCGGCTACGACTAAGCCGACAGGCCACGTGGCAGCTTCTGATTTGCCCGAACACGTCGACCGTCGCGTTGGATTCGCCAGTCGGCCTGGCGCGCTGCAGTCGGCTGCGGCCCAGCCGACAGGGTTCCAGTCGGCCCCGGCGCAGCCGACAGGCCGTCCAATCGGCCGGGGCGTGGCCGACAGGGGCCTGCCAGCCCACCGCGCCTTTTCTCCTTCCCTCCTCCTTTTATCCTTCCCTTCTTCTCCTTATCTCCTTCCTCCTGCGCCCGTGAGCTCTCCTTCTTCCTCTTCTTGCTCTCTCTCTCATTTCTCTCTCAGTCTCTCGCAACCCCCCGTCGATCTCCTCGCTGGTCCATCCATTTTTGCATCCAACCCACAGAAAGAGTAGATCATAGCCAACTCCGGTGGCCTACGGTATTTTTTTTTCCAATAGGATAGTTTTTTTTCTCGTTCAAGTGAGGTGAGGAGGAGGCATGGTGGAGGTGGTTGAACCATGGTAGAGGTGGTGGTGAGGAGGAGTTGCTGCTGGGGAGGAAGAGGTGGTGAGGAGGAGGAGGAGGTGCGGCTGAGTTGAAGAGAGGAGCAAGAAGCAGTGGCACACGCGTCGAAGGTATACCTATGTCGTCAAATAATTTCTCTGAGTTGTACATATTTTGAAAAATTAATGTCAGTATTTTTAGTTGCTCCGGGTAATATTTCGTGTTATATGTGCATGTCAAATATTTAGGTCTGTTAGTATTTTTAGTTGCTCCGGTAATATTTCGTGTTATATGTGCATATCAAATATTTAGGTCTGTTAGTATTTTTAGTTGCTCCGGTAATATTTCGTGTTATATGTGCATGTCAAATATTTAGGTCTGTTAGTATTTTTAGTTGCTCCGGTAATATTCCGTGTTATATGTGCATGTCAAATATTTAGGTCAGTCAATATTTTTAGTTGCTCCGGTAATATCCCGTGTTATATGTGCATGTCAAATATTTAGGTCTGTCAGTATTTTTAGTTGCTCCGGTAATATCCCGTGTTATATGTGCATGTCAAATATTTAGGTCTGTCAAATATTTAGGTATGTCAGTATTTTTAGTTGCTCCGGTAATATCCATAATATATTAAGTTGTTTCAATATTTAGCTTCGTTAATATTCCCTAATCTATGTACTTGTCAAATATTTAGGAGTGTGAATATATGTAGTTTGTCATGTTGTTTAACAGTTGTCTGTCCATGTTAAAAAAAATTATAGGTGAGCCGAGATGTCTGATATAGTGAAGTTCATATTTTTCTACGGTCCTGGTAATGTCCAAACAAATGAGATTGGGGTTGATCTGAGTGAATTTGAGCACATAGAGGTGGCACTGACCGACCCTCAAACATGGTCTCGTAGTCAGTTGAAAGAATGGGTGACAGCATGTTTAGGGCTGAATACTGAAACACAGACCGTGGGTGTTCATGCATTGTGGACCCGGTCAAGTTCGAATGTCTTCTTCTATTTGAGGCCAGTAGAGAGGGATTCTCAGTGGGTGCGCTGGTTACAAGGTTGCGAAACAAGGGGATGCAATCCTTGTGCCTTAGTGCTTCCCGTTCTGAAGGAGGTAATTGCGCCTGAAGGCCAGGGTGGTAACGATCCTGGGCAAAGCAGTGACGGGATGATGTTATCTGTGTCAAATGCTAGAGATGATGGTTACGAACAAGGGCAGAGTAGTCAGGTAGAAGGAGGAAATGGCGATGGTTATTACAGTGGCGAGGCGGACGCGGACGAGGTAGATGGGCACATGCAGAACATCATGGAAGAAGAAAACACCGATATTGAAAGTGGTCATGCAGATAATTCTGACGAGTCAGATGAAGAAGAAAATGCAGAGGAGGTCCCGATTCCTGCTTCTTGGAATCATGACTTCTCATCTGCAATGACCGTGAACGATGGTCATGATTCTGCCTGGCAATATCACCAAAACAACATTGCGACCGGTGCTATGTATCCCAACAAAGAAGCTCTGAAGGACGCAATAATAAATTGGGCAATGTCCACGCAAAGGGTTTTCATAGCTGAGGTGTCCAGTCAGAAATACTTGACAATGGTATGCAAGAATGCAGGTTGTCCTGCCAGGGTGCACGGCTATCTCCCTAAGTATGGCACAAGTTGGGTGATCAGTGACCTAGTTCATCACACATGTCTTATTCCCTGCATCCCTCAAGATCATCCCAACCTTTCATCCACGCTTATTGCGAGGTTGTTTTACAGTGAGATAGTGGAGAGCAAAGCGATGGAAGTTAAGGCTATCCAGACAAAAGTATTCGTCAGGTTCAGGTACAGAATTTCTTACGGCAAGGCTTGGAGGGCTAAGCAAAAGGCGCTTGAGAGCAGATTTGGTTCTTATTTCGATGCATATGACTTAGTTGTCCGGCTCCTCCAGACGCTGAAGGACAGGAATCCGGGCACCTATGTCAACATCGAAGACCTCTTCATGCCAGAGTTCCCAACTGTGAGGGTGCTGCATCGACTGTTCTTCTCTTTCGGTGTATGCATCGAAGCTTTCAGGCACTGTCGACCGGTGATATGTGTAGATGGCACTTTTCTGACTGGCAAGTACAAGGGTCAGATCCTGATAGCCATTGGTCAAGACGGCCAAAATCAAATAGTCCCACTGGCATTTGCTTTTGTTGAGAGTGAGAACATTGGAAGTTGGACATGGTTCTTCAGGCAACTGAAAATATCAGTTGTGAAGGATAAGCCCAATGTGTGCATCCTTCATGACAAGCATGCAGGTATACTCAGTGCGATAAAGACACTGACAAACCCTAGCCCTGAGGAACAAACTCCATGGCAGGACTTGCAGAGCCGTTGGTGCATGCGCCATCTGGGGGCTAATTTCTTCTCGCAGTTCAGAAATAAGAGCCTGATGAATCTATTCAAAAAACTATGCAAGCAGAACCAGCTATGGAAGTACAATTTGATATGTGACAGACTTAATGTGTGCACGCGGAGACACGTTAGGGACAGGAAAGCTGCAAGAGATGCAGCGGTCAAGGCACATGTTGAAGCAGTAGCAGCACAGTTAGCAACAGGACCAGCTGCCGTGGAGGAGGAGTCCGTTGGGCTTTGTGACTTGCCAGGATTTGACCCACCTGGTACTAGGAGAAGGCTCGGGAGGTCGATTAAAACCTTCGAGCAGTGGATAGAGCATGAGCCTCTGGAGAGGTGGTCTTTGCTGCATGACACACATGGAGCAAGGTACGGTGTCATGACTACCAACCTCGCAGAAACATACAACTTTGTCCTCAGAGGAAACCGGGCATTGCCACTTACAGCCATCGTTGAGGGTATTTTCTATGGCACCGTGAAGTACTTCAGAGATAGACGTCAAAAGGCAGAGCAACATATGTTGAACAACCCAAACACACGTTACTGTGAAAGGATTATGAAGTACATGGAAGAAAAGATGGAAAAAGCCAGGTCACACACTGTAGTCCCCATTGGTAATCAAGAAAGAAGGTTTGAGGTCCGCTTAGCTAACAACAAATTCGGCTGTGCAAATGAGCTGAGGACGCATGAGGTGAAAATTGGAAATGAAGTCTGGCCAACGTGTGAGTGCACATGCAACAAACCGAAGTTGCTTCACCTACCATGCTCCCATGTACTTGCTGCTTGCGGGCAGCTTGGAATGGACGCAATCTCGTTTGTGACTCCATATTTTCTGAAAGAGTCCGTCCTCAATACCTGGACAGGTGAGTTGCTGGGATTTCGCTCAATGGGTAACTTCAGCACCGTTAATCCTGATGAAAGGCGGTACATTCCAGACCCAGAGAATATGCGAACAAGTAGAGGCAGACGATAATGTCATCGCATCCGGAATGATATGGATGAATCTGAAGCGGGAGGCCCCACTATGCAATGCATTTTATGCAATGAAATTGGCCATAGGGACACTAATTGTCCCACTTTCGTCACTGCCAGTGGTACTGGGCGTGGACGAGGCAACCGGGGACGAGGAAGCAGAGGAGGAAGAGGAGGAAGAGGAGGAAGAGGGAGAGGAAGAACCTAGGCTGCACTAAGTTCTAAATTTGTATTCAGTGTGGCATTAACTTCTAAATTTGCATTAAGTGTGACACTAAGTTCTAAATTTGTATTAAGTGTGGAACTATGTTGAACTTTGTATTAAGTGTGGCACTATGTTTGAAATTTGTATTAGTTGTGATATTATGTTGCAAATTGTATTAAGTGTGGACTATGTTTAAAATTTGTATTAAATATGCCACTAAGTTTGAAATTTGTATTAATTGTGGCAATATGTTTGAAATTTGTATGTGCAGGAATGACAGAAATGTCGTTGCTTAATCCGGAAATTGATAGTAAACATCGTGCGGCGGTAGGTTATGAGCGCCAGCTTGAGCCCCTGTGCACTCGCACTCAAAGGGAAGACTGGATGATACACGAGGGATGGGTTGAACGGTACGTGCTTTATTTATTTGTTTCAATCACGTATATTGATGGGACGCACTAACTGAATTGCCCTAACATGCAGGTTGAAATGGGCTGGCCTATTACCTTTCGCGCGGCTGGTTGAGCGCACGGATACCTCCAGACGCGTCGCCATCGACACCTCTTTGCTCACGTGCTTAGTGGACCGGTGGAGGCCTGAGACCCACACGTTTCACTTCCGCTGGGGAGAGATGGCTCCTACTCTGCAGGATGTGTCACTTTTGCTGGGACTACCGTTGGCAGGTCATGCCATCGGACCGTTGGAGGCAGCGGCTCGTTGGCAGGAAGATTTTGCACAACGTTTCGCGGGTCTTTATGACGGTGCTCCGGCTCTGGCATCGGAGCATCACGGACCTAAGTATGATTGGTTGCTCCATTTCCAGGTTAGTTCCCCTGCCTCATATCTTTCAGTTGTCGCTATGTACTAATGCTTTATCTTTGCTCAATACAGATCCAGAAGTTCCCGGGGTATCCGCAGGTCCCGTTGAATGCGACACAGATCACTCGCAGCCTGGAGGCATATATACTGTGGCTTCTCGGTAAGGTGATGTTCACAGAGAACCATGTCACCACTATAAGCGCGCTCTACATCCCTATTGCACTAGAGATCGCGAGAGCTCAGACGCTGGCTCAGATCACACAGAGGAGTTGGGGTTCGGCGGTCTTAGCGGCTACATATCGAGGTATGTGCAACGCCTGCCAGCTGACGGCACCCACGTCAGCTCTTCTTGGATGCCCTCTATTTCTACAACTGTGGTCGTGGGAGAGGTTCTCTATAGGACAACCGGACGTACGTATTCAAGAGCCTATGCCCGTAATGTTCGATGCTGAAGGCATCGATATGCCTACTTTCGGTCTGTGTTGGACACGTCGCAAGGTATGTCCCGTGTTATAATTTTCTTCTTTGTGTACACTATGGCTGAAACTAACTTGTGTTTGCCGCAGAGACGCTATGCTGGTGATCAGACTAGGCGAGCATACAGGGCATTAAACGAGCAGTTTGATTTGTACACTGGGGTGATCTGGCAGCCGTACACGCAAGGAATCATGAATGCAAGATACCCCGGCGGTATGTCTGAGCTATGCTTCAGAGATAGTGATTACTGGATGACGAAAGCGAAGATCATATTCGACGTCTTCATCGAGGAGATGGCCCAGCAGAGGGTTATGAGGCAATTTGGTCTTCAACAGTTGGAGGTGCCTCCCCCTACAGAGCACCCGGTGCCAGCACACATCCACAGGTATTGTCTTGTTATTCAATATTGAATTGTCTTTCACAATTGTCCATAGTGAAGCATTACTTAATTGTTTAACAACATAATTTTAGGATCACAAGGAAGGGGATTCACAGGACTGCTGCTGAGTGGCTACAACGTGTTCAGCCGTACGTTACACAATGGGAGACCGCGAACACACTTGTGTGGCAGGAGAATGTCGAGTTTGATCTCGATGAATTCGATCTCTATTTGCAGCGGTACATGAGCAGAACACGGTTATGCATCGTTCAACACACTCACCCAGATGAGTTACCTGCCCCTAGTGTGTCCGATATGTACCCGAGCTATGATATTTCGGGCTCTAGGCAATTGGCGGTAAGATATATTCTCTTTGTGTAATGCATCTAGTTGTTACATACTTTGCCGTGCATACTTAATAATCGTCGTGACAATTTCAGCCTGAGTTGACTATCGGACTTGGCGAGGAGGTGTCCAACTATCGGCGTTCACTTTCGGATGCACCACTACTCGTTGCTCGGCCTCAGGTGCAGAACTTTATGGCGCGCATTGAGGGGAGGCTACGAGCTGTGTATCGGGATATCACGTGCAGACGCACTTCGGACGTTCTTCATCAGCAGCCCGTACAACGCCCCCCGCGTCACTCGACTGGTCAGGTAGACCCCACGCATCACCGACATGACCCGCGTCCACGTCTAGCAGAGCAGTGGACGCCCAGGCCACCACGTCCTGACCAGGCTGGTAGTTCGGCGTGGCATCAGCAGCAGGATCCCACGTCAGGCTACGTGTTTCGGCCAGGACCACAGCAGCAGGGTCCCACGCCAGGCTACGTGATGCAACCCCCCCCTACAGGTATGTTTCTTCATATTAATTCTTTCCAATATCGATTGCGACTACGTATTTCGTCAGTACTTATGTTCCATCCCTCCCGCAGCAGGCTACGGATATATGGCGTCTATGTCCGGACATGACGCGTCTATGTCCGAATCCAGGTGGGAGAGTGAGCCTGACGATGGGCATAACACACAGGAATACTTGTCGCAGCACAACGAGTGGGTGGACATGTATTCGACTCCTGCACCACCTCCCACACAGGAAACACAGTATGACCTGGACGGGTCCGAGCTTCCTCCCCGTATCATCCGGCCACCCCACAGGTATATGTGGCCGATGCCGGAGACACCACCTCAACGACGTGGCGGATGAGGTGGCTGATGATTGTGTGTCACTTATATCTAGCTATGTATGCGATAGACATATATCTGCCTATGTATGCGAGAGACATATTCTACCTATGTATGCGAGAGACATATTTCTGTTCATTCGCTTTGTTAATCGAGTTACATTTCTGGAGAGACTGCTGCAGATAATTAAGATACAAGTACATCTGAATTAAACGGTACGACTGACCATAAATAATACTGCATACAAACTACATGAAGACATCATCGTGCTTCTCGCTAACACTACATAAAGTCATCATCACTATTCTCACTAACATGTTTCTTCGACTTAGATTTTTTATTGGCTGACATAAACTCATCGCTGGAAGAGTAACCATCATCACCGGGCTTTGGTGATGCATCGCTGCATTTCTTCTTCTTCGAGCTTGAGCCATCATGAGTTGATACATATTTCGGCGGCGGAACGGACCCAAATAAAAGCTTGAACCATGCCAACATACTGACATCGTGGTTCATTTCTTTAGCGTCCACATTGTATCTCTACAATTCACAAAATGAACAAAAATTAAAACGACAAACATATTAAATATGTAAATCAAATACGAAATTTAAATTACCTTTTGAAACGCAATATATTCATCAACTGGCAAATCTATCACATGATGATCTAAATCATCAAATGATCGTGTGAATCGTGCTGATTCATATATTAGTTCACAAAGTCTTTCCCACCTTGCACGCAACCGAAAAAGTTCTAGTCGAATGTCCGCTGTGTTTCTACTATGACAAGCTGTTTGTCTAAACCTCCGCAAGTTACTCTCACTGCTAACTAATTCATCGAAAGATACACCTGGAGTTCCATGAAGCCCGGACTTCATGGAAACCGCACCCATCAAGACATCACGAGATGCCTCTCGTGAAAATGGACGAGGATCACCCATCACTGCGGATTTGTTAATGCTACCACAACAAGTAGTGAGGAGAAGAGGAAGTGAGGAGAAGTATTGTGAGGACAAGAGGCAGAGAAGAGCTCTTTTTAAATAACCGTCGAGGCTCAGTGCGCTGTTGTTTTCCAGTCACACTCAACACCGAAAGCAACACTTCCAGTCAAACTCACCACCGAAAGCAACACTGCCAGTCAAACTCACCACCGAAAGTAGCACTGCCAGTCACACTCACCACCGAAAGCAACACTGCCAGTCAAACTCACCACCGAAAGTAGCACTGCCAGTCACACTCAGCACCGAAAGCAACACTGCCAGTCACTTCCTGTCACACTCACCACCGAAAGTAGCACTTTTTCGTTGCCTTGCGGCGGCCACACCCGACAGCATCAATTTTCCCTCACTTTCGGTGGTGAGTATGACTGGCAGTGTTGCTTTCGGTGGTGAGTGTGACTGGCAGCGCACTGAGCCTCACAACACTTCTCGTCACTGCCTCTTCTCCTCACTGCCTCCTCTCATCACAGCCTGTAAACCGTCTAAATCAGCATATGGGCAACGAGAAAAGAGAAAGGGCTTGTGGGGCTACTCTGCCTTGCCGCTAGAATTGCATTGCATTGTGGATGGTGGCCGCAGAAGGTCAGATGAGCTGGATGGCGGCGGCGGGCATCACCGGCATCACCGAAAGGGGGGTAAAAAAAAACCCAGTCGGCTTAGCCCCAGCCGACTGGCCAGTCGGCTTAGCCGTAGCCGACAGGAGCCCCAGTCGGCTGGGGGGGGGCATGCAGTCGGCAGGGGCCATGCAGTCGGCTATGCTGGGCCCAGTCGGCTTAGCCGCAGACGACTGAATCCAGTCGGCTTAGCTCCAGCCGACTGGATTCTATTTTTGAAAATTTTCAAATTCGTATATTATTTCTGTAATTTATATAAAAAAAATTATTATTTAAAAAAAATGAGCTGCTAAATACATGAATGATATTGTCACTAATAAAACAAAGATACCCGAGGCTGAAATTTCCACCATGCTTGCAAATTATTCTTTTAAGGGTGGAGTTCCTAAAAAGTTAGGAGATTCGGGAATACCTACTATACCATGCTCCATTAAAAGATGTTATGTCAAAATTGCTTTATGTGATTTAGGAGCCGGTGTTAGTGTTATGCCTTTCTCTTTATATAGAAGACTTGATTTGAATAAGTTGACACCTACTGAAATATCTTTGCAAATGGCTGATAAATCAACTGCAATACCTATTGGAATTTGCGAGGATGTGCCCGTTGTTGTTGCAAATGTTACTATCTTAACAGACTTTGTTATACTTGATATGCCCGAGGACGACAACATGTCGATTATCCTTGGTAGACCCTTTTTGAATACTGCAGGGGCTGTTATTGACTACAACAAAAGCAAAGTCACTTTTCATGTCAATGGTAATGAACATACGGTTTATTTTCCGAAGAAACAAAGTTCGGTGAATGGTATCAACTATATTGAAAAGGTTTCGACAATCACTATTGGAGGATTTAAATTCCCTCTTCCTACCTTTAAAAAGAAGTATGAAATTCTTATTGTTGGGGAGATGCATATCCCCGTTGAGATAACTTAGTGCTATACGAAAATTCTTCAGTTTCATGTTACTCGGAAATAATTTGTTAATAAGACTTGATCAACCTTATTAATGGACTCTTTTTGAGGGGCATGTGGTCGATGAATTCAGTAAGCACAACTTTCTGTAATCATAGTTTGCTCTCTGTTATTTATAGTTTAATAGAGTAAAATGCCATGATTATCCTGTTTTCTGAATTATCTGTGCAATAAAAAATGGCCCAAAATAAAAGTACTCAGAATGTAATAAAATTTTAACATGAACTTTTCTAGAATATTTAAGAATTTTTGGCACTGAAAACAACCCAGGGAGGTGCCCCTGTTGCTCACAAGGCAACAGGGTGTGCGACCCCCCTGGGGGCGCGCCAAGATGCCTTGTGGGTCCCAGAGGGACCCACTCACTTATCTCTTCAGCCCACTTCATCTCCTACCTCCAGAAAAAAATTGTGGTAGCTCTCTCTCTTGTGATCTTGCTCCCAAACCTGAGATTTTGGGGGATTGCTCTTTGGTATATGACTCCTTCATTGCTCCAATTAGTTTTTGCTCTAGTGGATTATATTTTGCATAAATTGCTGCTATTGGTGCTACTGAAAATGAGCTTGCATGTTGAATTCTTTGAGTTCTAAGTAGTTTGAATGCTGGATATAGCCTCTAGGCACTTGTATGAGTAGTTGCTATGAATCTTGTGAAGTTTTGTTGACATTATTTTGTGGTCCAAATTTTTTTAGAAATTTTCCCTTAGGAAAATGAACCTCTTTAGAAGGAGTTCTAATAGGAGGAGGTCTTCTGAAGCATCGTCGAGCGAAAGTCCGGCACGCCAATCATATGTTGGACCAAGGGCATGTTCGGTGCGAGGTGCTGAAGCAAAATCTTGTCGATGGCCGTGCAACGAGTTCATGATAGGTGCAGGCATTAAGGAGGAATTTGATCAATATATTCAAAACACCGATCTCTCCGCCTTCATCGCAGATAAGCCTCCGCAGCACTATAACCTTACCCATTCATTCACTCAAAAGTTTGTGTATCACTCTCATAATTCTAGAGTTTTATTCCATCTCTATGATAGATCCTATGGTATGCCTCTAGAAGAGTTTTGTGATGCATGCAAAATTCCATTTTGGGGTTCGCTTAATGAACCACGGCAATCTGATTATGAAATGTTTCTCAATAGTCTGTGCAATGGTGAGGATAGGGGGGTTACGCAAGCTAGAATAAAAAGCATTCACTTTCCCTCTATTTGGTACTTTGCACTTTTTAATGGGAAATGCATTGTAGGTAAACAAGATGATGTGAATTGAGGACCCGATCTTTCGATGAGAGGTGATAACTACGATTTTTGTGGGACTTGACCCTCACGATCCGGCTACCAACCGTACAGGGAGAACCGTACACGACTGATATCCACGGCAATCGCTGAACCAACTCCATGGTGTTATCGACCGAGCCAATGGCGCGATCGACCTATCCACGAAGGATTTTTCCTGCAAGCAAATCGAAGAACATGCAAGAAAATAATAGCCAAGCAATCTGAAATTGCGAATATGCTAGTTGGAATAAAATCTCACAAAGATGAAGTATTTGGGGTTCCGATAGAATATCTTGACAGTCGCACTAGCCGCTATGAGCGAAGACAAATAAAAGTAGCAATAGCTAAACTTCTCTAAACAAACCCGAGTCTAAACCCTAAATATAGTCGACTATATATAGATAGTCGAAATCCTCTCACGCAAGACAATACCGGAGTCCAAAGAGATTTCGGCATGCACGGTTGCTGTTATTGTTGTTGCAGGCTCGTGGTGCCTGGCCCGCCTTGGCCCACCATGTTTGGACGCCGCCCGTTCGTAGAAAGTTTGGACAGTCTGCCTCCTGCATCTCGTACTTCATGTATATGGGCTCCACCACTTGTGCATTCAATTTCACATGCATGGAACGATCCTTTCCTATGCATGCACACATGCTAGGACTCACGCCTGGAGCATGCATGGCAGCACCAACTCATCCGTAGCATATGAATGGGTGTACACACAAGCATGTATGTGTACATATACTTAAGCAACCATATCTTGACACGTAGTTTGTATAAATCTTTGACAATTCTGCATGAAAGAAATAGAGATGTAGTAATTTTGTCTTCAACAACAAAATAATACATTTTATAATTAGTACTAGAATTCACTTGTAAAATATAAATGTGTGCGGACTTTTTGGTCGTAGGCGAGGTAGCCATGGCCACATCATCCTCCCTTTCTTGAAAATAAAGCCGTCCTCGGCTTTCATCTATCTGGAATACATCATAGAGCAAAGCAAAAATAGATGCAACATATATTGTCCGTTTCAAAGGCGGTAGCTCATGAGGGTGTGAGAAATTTTTAATAGCACCAATATCAATATCATGATAATGTTTTTCCTGTCGGAGCATAACAATATGAATATCATGATCAATTTTATCCCACACAGAGTCTATATATGAATTACGGGGACGCAAATGAACTTTCTGAACGCGCGGTATTTCCCGATCGTAAGTTGGGACACTCAACGGAAAAATTTCAGAATTGATAGCAAGCATACTAGGCATATTATAATTCGTTGATTTAGCTTTCTCATCATTTATTATTTCATCGGGGGTCATAGGAAGCAAGTTAATGGGCTTTCCTTCAAACATGAGAGTATATGAATTTGTTCTACCATGATGGGTAACACTATTATCATATTGCCAAGGTCGACCTAACAATAAAGAACAAGCTTGCATAGGGACAACATCACAGTCAACATAATCATGATACGAACCAACTGTAAAATGAACCCTCACACGACGTGTTACCTTCAACTTACCACAGTCGTTGAACCATTGGATGTAATATGGATGGGGGTGTCTTGTTGTGGTGAGGCAAAGTTTCTCGACCATCTCCATACTCGCCAAATTATTGCAACTTCCACCATCAATGATCACACGAACGGAACACCCTTTGACAACAAACTTAGTTTGAAAAATATTATGGCGTTGAGGCATCTCAGTATGCCCCACCTGGGCACTAAGTACTCGCATGGTTACAAGGCTTGGGTATTGATCTGCCATTGCAGCATTAACATGTATCGTCTCCGTGTCATGCTCCTTAGTGTCACCTGCATTATTAGTGGCAAGCATAGCATGTGTATCTTCATCCAAATCACTAGCAGAGGATTACTCACCATCTTCCCGCACAATGAATGTACGTTTATTTGGGTAGTCCTTCATCAAGTGCCCGCCACCTTTGCATATATGACACTTCATGTCCCTTGTGCGTCCAGACGAAGTGGTGGGTGCTAGAGACATTGCTTTCGAAGCCTCGAAGGATTGTGGAGCTGATTTCGAACATGTTGGGTGTGCACCATTGTTCAATATAGGTGGTGTTGCCTCAGTTGTGGACGAAATTGTGGGAGAAGGTGTCCATGATGAGCGGCGACCTGCAGAAAAGTTACCTCATCCCTTGTTGTGTCGTCCATGTACTTCACTTTCAGCTTTACAAGCAAAATGAAACAAACAAGTAATAGAATTGTACTCCTTATAGCCCAATATATCATGAATGTCACCATTCAAACCACCTAAAAATCTAGCCATCATAGCATCTTCGGTTTCAACTAATCCACATCGCATTAAGCCAGTTTGCAATTCTTGATAATAATTCTCTACAGAACTACTACCTTGTTCTAAACGTTGCAATTCATTCAGTTTATCACAAGCATAATATGAAGGAACATAACATTGTCGCATAGCTTGTTTCAAAGCATCCCAAGTAGTAGGTATATTGTTTGCGTTTATACGACAATACTCACTCCACCAAATAGAAGCAAAGTTTGTAAATTCACTAGTGGCTGCCCTAACTCTTTGGTTCTCGGGAATATCATGACATGCAAATTTTTGCTCAACTAAAAGTTCCCAATCAAGATAAACATCAGGATTATATTTACCATTGAAAGCAGGCATAGTAAATTTAATTTTAGCACTAGAGTGGTCATAATCTCGAACACCATACCTGTGTGGACCACGTGCCATACCTTGACGGTTGAAACGCAATTGTCGATGAGCACGGTCATTGTGGTGGTTGACAATTTGGTCGTCCTCAGTGTCACCGGAATAATCCTCGTAGTTGTCGCCATGTTCCTCGGTGACGCAGGGAGGAATTTGTTGGTGTTGGTTTATGGTGGCAGCATCAGTGGCACTAGCTAGGTGTTGTGGATGACCCATGGGCACACGTCGAGCTCGCGAAATAGCGGTGACACCCGTGGAGTTGGGAGGAGCAGCGTTGTTGTTGACGCGGGGTGCAGTCTGCAACCCGTCCAGATGTGACAAGATGTCCTATAGATGTGTGTTGGCAACACCTTGTGCATCCTCTATGGCCTTGAGCCTCTCTTCTGCCACAATCTGAGCACCCTCAAGTTGGGTGAGGCGCTCGCTGGTGACTTTTACATCCTCGGTGAGGCCCTCAAGTGTGACTTGATTCCCTGCCATTGTTAGTGGAAGAGAAAAAAACATAGCGTACAATCCCTATCAACTAATAGGGTGTGGTGGAGAAAATTCGCTCACACTCAAGCTTAGTATCAAATTCTTACTTGTTCTTACCAATGCAACAGGTGGTGATCGGCGTGTTGGTGTTGGCTTCAAACTACCGATGAAGATTGGATGGAGCGATAACCAGGAATCAGTAGAGCCGGAACCTGTACTTATTGGTGAAAAAAAGTGTAGCTTGGCAAAGGCTTCTCAACTCACAATATTAGTGGCACAATTTAGCAAAAAGCAATGCAAGTTGAATAATTGCTCAAACTCCTAACTAGTGCTGACAGTCGACTAGTAAGAGTTAAAACAATCTAAGCCTAGATACTGAATCAGATAAGTGAAAATTGCTGATTAGGAAAAGGCACACAAGTATATAACAAAGCTCAAAACAGATGATAAGTGTGCGGTGTCCAAAGTGCAGCAGCCAAAATAATGTCTGGAGTAGCGAACAGAACAAAACAGCCCAGAATAGATGCTAGCCGGCCTGATTTGTTTTTTTTTTTCCTTTTTTTCCTTTTTTTTTTACTTTTGCTCGTTTCTCTTCTCTGCTTTTTTTCCTCTCTTTTTTTTTGCTTTTTTTTGTTACCAAGCCGGCTACTAGCGAAAGATAGAAAGAAAGGAAACGTTTCAAAACAACGTTTGTGCTACTAGTGCCAGAAGTGTACTATTAGATATGCGAAAAGCAAACCAGTCAAACAAAAGCACTACACAATGTGTGTGTTGATGGGACGTGTACTGCACGCATGCGAGAGCAACCAAGCGATATGTTGTGAGGGAACAGCGGCGCGGCAGGGCAAACACAACTGATCTGGTTGGCTGCGTAGTAGCAAAAGAACAGCGGCGCGCAGGAAACTGTTGCTGCAGCGAAAAGGAAAAAAATCTGGCGTAAACTTCGTGGATGGAAAACGGGGTGGACTGTGTGGACACGGGAAACAGCGGACGACGCGGAAAAAAAGGTGATACGCGGTAGACAATGGACACGTATAACAGAACAAGATCTAATATGGATTTATGTTTTCCGATGACAACGAACTCGCGGAAGGAAATTCTGGTGGACAAAAACAAGTATGATCTAGTAGATAATTTCTCCCAGACTAATCTAAACCAGCACTAATTCTAGGATGAATGCAACCAAGAATTCAACAAAGCAAATACTAGATGCAAATTGCTAGAGGCTAAAAAGATAGGTGCAGCGGACGAACTAATCTAATTTTTTTGGCTTTTTTTGTGGGTTGTAGGACTGAAAAACAACCTAATCTAATAAAACTGTAAATCTCTCACCGATGAACCTGAAAACTGATACCACTTGATGTGAATTGGGGACCCGATCTTTGGATGAGAGGTGATAACTATGATTTTTGTGGGACTTGACCCTCACGATCTGGCTACCAACCGTACAGGGAGAACCATACATGACTGATATCCACGGCAACCGCTGAACCAACTCCACGGTGTTATCGACCGAGCCAATGGCCCGATCGACCTATCCACGAAGGATTTTTCCTCTAAGCAAATCGAAGAACATGCAAGAAAATAATAGCCAAGCAATCTGAAATTGCGAATATGCTAGTTGGAATAAAATCTCACAAAGACGAAGTATTTGGGGTTCCGATAGGATGTCTTGACGGTCGCACTAGCCGCTACGAGCGAAGACAAATAAAAGTAGCAATAGCTAAACTTCTCTAAACAAAACCCGAGTCTAAACCCTAAATATAGTCGACTATATATACACAGTCGAAATCCTCTCGCGCAAGACAACACCGGAGTCCAAGGAGAGTTTGGCGTGCACGGTTGCTGTCATTGTTGTTGCAGGCTCGTGGTGCCTGGCCCGCCTTGGCCCACCATGTTTGGACGCCGCCCGTTCGTAGAAAGTTTGGACAGTCTACCTCCTGCATCTCGTAATTCATGTATATGGGCTCCACCACTTGTGCATTCAATTTCACATGCATGGAACGATCATCTCCTATGCATGCACACATGCAAGGACTCACGCCTGGAGCATGCATGGCAGCACCAACTCATCCGTAGCATATGAATGGGTGTACACACAAGCATGTATGTGTACATATACTTAAGAAACCATATCTTGACACGTAGTTTGTATAAATCTTCGACAATTCTGCATGAAAGAAATAGAGATGTAGTAATTTTATCTTCAATAACAAAATAATACATTTTATAATTAGTACTAGAATTCACCTGTAAAATATATATGTGTGCGGACTTTTTGGTCGTAGGCGAGGTAGCCATGGCCACATCACAAGATTGTAGTGCACTTTGTGCTCCTGACCTGAGCCTTATTTATGTTGCCTTAACGGGTAACAAACATTATAACCTTGGGGCCATTGTTGCACGTAGGTTGCACCACAACGTGGGTAATGGTGATTTGTATGGAGAAATTTATGCCTCCCGCGTAGCTGCAAGGCTAGGGGTCTCACCCAGACCCAATGATCCTCTATTACCTGATAGATATCTAAATTTTGAGACGATGCAGAGCCATGAGTTTATACAGCACAAAACTCACAGATATGACTATAACTTGATATTCAATAAATATCGTTATGTGTCTGTTATTTTGCCTGCTCCTGTCCTCTTTGATTTTCAGAGCAAACAAAGATATTTTCTTTATGAGAATGAGGTACACTAGTATAACGTGGCAATTGAGGCTACCCGTCTCGCTGAGGAGGTGGCACAGAACGCCTCCACGAGCTACCACTTTGATTATTATTTTGGTCAACCATGGCAGTAGACCAAGTTAGGCCAAAAGCCTAAGCTTGGGGGAGTACGTATTTCTCACCGACATTACATTCGTGTTCACACATTCATTCCAGTTGTCGGTGTTTATCCTTCTTCATTGTATATCCATGTTAGTTTTATTTTCGCTTTCTTCTTGTGTGTTTGAAAAACTTCAAAAATTAAAAAATATTTCTCGCTTCTTTTTGGTTTTTCTTTCTCGTTAGTTAGTTCGTAGTATTAAAAGAAAACCCAAAAAGATTTATTGTTTCTTCTTTTGCTTGTTGGGAGTTCTCCCGTGTAAATAGTTTTTCTCACTTTTCGTTTTTCTTCTTTAATTTGCTTTCTTCAGAAAAACCAAAAACTCCAAAAATATTTCAGTGTGTTTCTCTGAATTTCTTTTCTTGTCGTTGACTCGTTGATGTCTACTACACAACTTATTATTGTAGACTCGTGTTGGGCCTCCAAGCGCAGAGTTTTGTAGGACAGTAGCAATTTTCCCTCAAGTGGATGACCGAAGGTTTATCAATCCGTGGGAGGCGTAGGTTGAAGATGTACCTCTCAAACAACCCTGCAACCAAATACAAGAAATCTCTTGTGTCCCCAACACACCCAATACAACGGTAAATTGTATAGGTGCACTAGTTCGGCGAAGAGATGATGATAAAAGTGTAGTATGGATAGTAGATATAGGTTTTTGTAATGAAAATATAAAAACAGCAAGGTAGCAAGTAACAAAAGTGAGCACGAACGGTATTCCAATGCTTAAAAACAAGGCCTAGGGTTCATACTTTCGCTAGTGCAATCTCTCAACAATGCTAACATAATTGGATCATATAACCATCCCTCAACGTGCGATAAAGAATCACTCCCAAGTTCCTATTAGCGAAGAACATAAGATAGAAATTGTTTGTAGGGTACGAAACCACCTCAAAGTTATCCTTTCCGATCGATCTATTGAGCTATTCCTATAAGTGTCACAAACAACCCTCGAGTTCGTACTAAAATAACACCATATGATACACATCAACCAACTCTAATGTCACCTAGATACTCCAATGTCACCACAAGTATCCGTGAGTTGATTATACGATATGCATCAAACAACTTCATAATCATAATATTCAATCCACACAAAGAACTCCAAGGAGCACCCCAAAATACGATCGGAGAAAAGATAATGAAAACGTGCATCAACCCCTATGCATAGATTACCCCAATGTCACCGCGGGAATCCGCGAGTTGAATGCCAAAACATATATCAAGTGAATCAATATAATACCCCATTGTCACCACGGGTATTCATATGCAAGACATACATCAAGTGTTCTCAAATCTGAAATATTCAATCCGACAATAACGAAACCTCAAAGGGAAAAGATTCGATTCATCACAACAAGATAGAGAGGGGAAAAACACCATATCATCCAACTATATTAACAAAGCTCGCAGTACATCAAGATCGTGCCAAATCAAGAACGCGAGAGAGAGAGATAAAACACATAGCTACTGGTATAAACCCTCAGCCCCGAGGGTGAACTACTCCCTCCTCGTCATGGTGACCACCGGGATGATGAAGATGGCCTTCGGTGATGATTCCCCCCTCCGTCAGGGTGCCGGAAAAGGGTTGTAGATGAGATCGTGGAGGTACAGAGGCTTGCGGCGGCGGAGTCGAAGTTCTAGGGTTATTTCTAGGGTTTATCTATTTATAGGATTTTTCAGCGTTGGAATCAGGTCAGACGGAGCCACGTGGGCCCCATGAGGTACCAGGGTGCGCCTGGGGGGTGGCGTGCCCTGGTGCCTCGTGGGCACTGGGTGGCCCCCCTCAAGTGGGTCTTGGTTCCAGTATTTTTTATTTATTCCATAAAAAATCTCCAAAAAGTTTCATCCAATTCCAAGAACTTGTATTTCTGCACAAAAAAACAACACCATGGCAATTCTGCTGAAAACAACGTCAGTCCAGGTTAGTTCTAATCAAATCATACCAAAACCATATAGAATTGTTATAAACATGGCATGAATACTTCATAAATTATAGATACGTTGGAGACGTATCAGCATCCCCAAGCTTAATTCCTGCTCGTCCTCGAGTAGGTAAATGATAAAATAAATAATTTATGAAGTGTGAATGCTAGCATAGTGCATAATTTTGATCAATGATAATTTCAATCACTTTTCCTAGCATCATTATATATCATAATCAGTAGCTCATCTCATAAAACTTCTCATGATCAAGTAGCAAGCTATTCACATGTTTAAAGTATAGGCTATAAACTTTCTTGAAAACTAACAAACTATGTTCTCAGTCATCAAACAATTGCAATTCATCTTATTTTCAGGAAGGGTCTATGTAAGAGCTTTGATCTAGCAAATTCCACATACTCAACCATCATTTAGTCTTCCATGATTGCTGACACTCAAAGCATATTTTTAGAACAAACTGTTTCAGTCAAACACATAGGAAGATAGGGGCTTAATGTTTCGCCTCCCAACTTATTTATCTCAGGGATAATGTCAACAATAATAACTCATGATCATCTACATTCAACTGGATATATGTGCCTGGATATTTCCCTACCACATAATGCTTGCCAACTAAAGAATAAATAGAGTGGAATAGGGATGAGCATTAATGACTCTTGCATAAAAGTAAATACAGAAAAGTAAATACAGAAAAGTAAATACAGAAAAGTAAATACAGAAAAGTAAAAGATAGGCCCTTCGTAGAGGGAAGCAGAGGTTGTCATGTGCTTTTTGTTATTGGATGCACAAGCCCTTAATGCAAAGGAACGTCACGTTATATTGCCCCTTGTGATAGCAACCTTTATTATGCAGTCCGTCACTTTTATTTCTTTACCATCACAAGTTCGTACAATGCTTATTTTCCCTTACAATAAAAGATCATACATATTTTAGGAGCAATTTTTATTGCTTTTTGCACCGATGACAACTTACTTGAAGAATCTTATTCAATCCATAGGTAGGTATCGTGGACACTCATGGCAAGAATCTGGGTTTAATAGTTTTTGGATGCACAAGTAGTATCTCTACTTAGTACGAATTTTTTTGGCTAGCAAAAGATCCTAAGCAAGCACCACATGTTAGAGGATCCATAACAATATAACTTCTATGTGAATATAAACAAACATAACTCATTACGTTGTCTTCCTTGTCCAGCGTCAACTACTTGATCAAGCTTGAAAATAATTAATGGGGGCTCACAATCATAGAAGATGTCCAAGGTAGTATATTTATATGTGAAATTTCTCTTCCTTCAAAATTCTTTCATGAATTGTTCAAGTGACCAACGCTATGTTTGTTAAGTTTCAATAAATTTTACCACTTATACTTCTTGTATGTGAAGTCACTACTCCCCATGGGACAAGCATATGAAGCATATAAATTTCAACTTTATGATATTCAATTCATTTCAACAATTTACTCATAGGATATAAGTGAAGAACAAGAGTAAATGACAAACTACTCCAAAAAGATATAAGTGAAGACCAAATGAGTAGTTAAGTAAATAGGTAGCTATGTGAGGACTCTCTCTTATTTAAAAATTTCAGATCTCAAGTATTTTATTCAAACAGCAAAGAAAACAAAATAAAATGACATTCCAAGGATAGCACATATCATGTGAAGAAGCAAAAACTTAGGCTCAACCAAAACTGACTGATAGTTGTTGAAGAAGAAAGGTGGGATGCCTACCGGGGCATCCCCAAGCTTAGATGCTTGAGACTTCTTGAAATATTATATTGGTATGCCTTGGGCATCCCCAAGCTTGAGCTTTTGTGTCTCCTTAATTCCTCTCATATCACGGTTTCCCTAAATCTTAAAAACTTCATCCACACAAAACTCAACAAGAACTCGTGAGATAAGTTAGTATAAATCAACTCAAAACCTCAACATTCTCTACTGTAACAAATCGCTAAAATTATAATTAAACATTGCATACTAAATGCCTCTGCATATTTAATACTCCTATCCTCAAATAGAAACATTAAACACGCAAACATATGCAAACAATGCAACTATAACTGCAATTTGCCAAAACAGAACAGTCTGTAAAAGGGGAATAAGAATCCATACTTCCCTAACTCCAAAAATTCTGAAAAATTACCACGTGACAGATAACTCATGCATGCTTACTGTGTAAAAAGTTCAGATTTTTATCATGTTCTGACTATTCAGGAATATTCTGGACATAACAGAAAACTTTCTGTTTTCAAACAGCAACACATGAACTTGCAAACTGAGCATGGTAAAGGCTATAATTGGCATTTTATTGAACTAAAAGATACAAAACATGATTATTGATAACAGCAAACAAATCTCAACATAAGAAAATGATGCTCCCAGCAAAACTCATATTATGTGACGAATAAAAATATAGCTCCGAGTGAGGTTACCGATAGTGTTGAAGACGAAAGAGGGGATGCCTTCCGGGGCATCCCCAAGCTTAGTTGCTTGGGTGTTCCTTGAATATTACCTTGGGGTGCCTTGGGCATCCCCAAGCTTAGGGTCTTGTCACTCCTTATTCTCCTCATATCGATATCTCACCCAAAACTTGAAAACTTCAATCACACAAAACTTAACAGAACTTGTGAGATAGGTTAGTATGATAAAAATAAATCATCCACTTAGGTACTGTCAAGACAAGATTCATAATTGTTCTCACATAATTCATACTGTATTCTATAATTTCCACAATTTATATTACTCAATATAATCTATGGAAACACTAAAACAAGCAAACTATGCATCGAAAACAGAATCTGTCAAAAACAGAACAGCGTGTAGTAAGAGATTTTAAAACCATACTTCTGTACCTCCAAAAATTCTGAACAAATTAGGACAACGTAAAAAATTTGTAACCCAATACTGTGTAAAAATTTCAGAATTTTTTCACGCTCCAGTACAAAATAGAAATTCCAGCACTGGACGCAAAAGTTTCTGTTTTTGCACAGAATCAAATCAACAAGTATCTACACTATCCCAAAGGCTTTACTTGGCACATTATTTAAAGAAAACATATAAAACATGATTACTACAGTAGATTAATCATGTGAACACACAAAAACAGTAAGGTAAATGTTGGGTTGTCTCCCAACAAGCTCTTTTCTTTAATGCCTTTCTAGCTAGGCATGATGATTCCAATGATGCTCACATAAAAGTAAAGAGTTGAAATATAAAGAGAGCATCATGAAGCATATGACTAGCATATTTAAGCCTAACCCACTTCCTATGCATAGGAATTTTGTGAGCAAATAGTTTATGGGAGCAAGAATCAACTAGCATAGGAAGGCAAAATCAAGCATGACTTCAAAACTTTCAACACATAGAGAGGAAACTTGATATTATTGAGATATGTAAAAGCAAATGTTCCTCTATCATAATAATTTTCAGTAGCATCATGAATGAATTCAACAATATAACTATCACATAACTCATTCTTTTCATGATCTACAAGCATAGAAATTTTATTACTCTCCACATAAGCAGAATTATTCTCATGAATAGTAGTGGGAGCAAACTCAACAAAATAGCTATCATGTGATACTTGATTGGCATAATCCAATTGAAAATTAAAATCATGATGACAATTTTCATAGTTATCATTGTTCTTTATAGCATACATGCCATCACAATAATCATCATAGATAGCAAGTTTCTTGTCATAATCAATTGAAACCTCTTCCAAAATAGTGGAATCATCATTAAATAAATTCATCACCTCTCCAAATCCACTTTTATCAATATAATCATCATAAATAGGAGGCATGCTATCATCATAATAAATTTTCTCATCAAAACTTGGGGACTAAAAATATCATCTTCATCAAATATAGCATCCCCAAGCTTGTAGCTTTGCATATCATTAGCATCATGGATATTCATCGAATTCATACTAGCAACATTGCAATCATGCTCATCATTCAAAGATTTTATGCCAAACATTTTATTGAATTCTTCTTCTATCAATTGAGCACAATTTTCCTTTCCATCAATTTCACGAAAGACATTGTAAAGACGAATAATATGAGGCAACCTCAATTCCATTTTTTTTGTAGTTTTCTTTTATAAACCAAACTAGTGATAAAACAAGAAACTTAAAGATTCGATTGCAAGATCTAAAGATATACCTTCAAGCACTCACCTCCCCGGCAACGGCGCCAGAAAAGACCTTGATGTCTACTACACAACTTATTCTTATAGACTCGTGTTGGGCCTCTAAGCGCAGAGTTTTGTAGGACAGTAGCAATTTTCCCTCAAGTGGATGACCTATGGTTTATCAATCCGTGGGAGGCGTAGGTTGAAGATGTACCTCTCAAACAACCCTGCAACCAAATACAAGAAATCTCTTGTGTCCCCAACACACCCAATACAACGGTAAATTGTATAGGTGAACTAGTTCGGCGAAGAGATGATGATAAAAGTGTAGTATGGATAGTAGATATAGGTTTTTGTAATCTGAAAATATAAAAACAGCAAGGTAGCAAGTAACAAAAGTGAGCACGAACGGCATTGCAATGCTTAAAAACAAGGCCTAGGGTTCATACTTTCGCTAGTGCAATATCTCAACAATGCTAACATAATTGGATCATATAACCATCCCTCAACGTGCGATAAAGAATCACTCCCAAGTTCCTATTAGTGGAGAACATAAGATATAAATTTTTTGTAGGGTACGAAACCACCTCAAAGTTATCCTTTTCGATCGATCTATTGAGCTATTCCTATAAGTGTCACAAACAGCCCTAGAGTTCGTACTAAAATAACACCATATGATACACATCAACCAACTCTAATGTCACCTAGATACTCCAATGTCACCACAAGTATCCGTGAGTTGATTATACGATATGCATCAAACAACTTCATAATCATAATATTCAATCCACACAAAGAACTCCAAGGAGCACCCCAAAGTTACTATCGGAGAAAGATAATGAAAACGTGCATCAACCCCTATGCATAGATTACCCCAATGTCACCGCGGGAATCCGCGAGTTAAATGCCAAAACATATATCAAGTGAATCAATATAATACCCCATTGTCACCACGGGTATTCATATGCAAGACATACATCAAGTGTTCTCAAATCTGAAATATTCAATCCGACAATAACGAAACCTCAAAGGGAAAAGATTCGATTCATCACAACAAGGATAGAGAGGGGAAAAACACCATATGATCCAACTATATTAACAAAGCTCGCGGTACATCAAGATCGTGCCAAATCAAGAACGTGAGAGAGAGAGATAAAACACATAGCTACTGGTACAAACCCTCAGCCCCGAGGGTGAACTACTCCCTCCTCGTCATGGAGACCGCCGGGATGATGAAGATGGCCTCCGGTGATGATTTCCCCCTCCGGCAGGGTGCCGGAAATGGGTTGTAGATGAGATCGTGGAGGTACAGAGGCTTGCAGCGGCGGAGTCGAAGTTCTAGGGTTATTTCTGGGGGTTTCTCTATTTATAGGATTTTCAGCGTTGGAATCAGGTCAGACGGAGCCACGTGGGCCCCACGAGGTACCAGGGCGCACCTGGGGGGGGTGGCGCGCCCTGGTGCCTCGTGGGAACTGGGTGGCCCCCCTCCAGTGGGTCTTGGTTCCAGTATTTTTTATTTATTCCATAAAAAATCTCCAAAAAGTTTCATCCAATTCTAAGAACTTTTATTTCTGCACAAAAAACAACACCATGGCAATTCTGCTGAAAATAGCGTCAGTCCGGGTTAGTTCTAATCAAATCATACCAAAACCATATAGAATTGTTATAAACATGGCATGAATACGTCATAAATTATAGATACGTTGGAGACGTATCACTCGTCGTAGGGAGAAGACCACGATGAAAATGTTGAGTGGCTCTCATATGCTTTATTGTTGATCTAACCACTGGTGCAGCGACGTGCTATACAAACGGTTTTTACCCCCTTTCCGCGACAGAGTTTTAAACCGTCGCCTTGCTTGTGTGTGCGATAGGGGGGTCCTTGCCACATGACCCAGAAACCGTCCGCGATAGGGCCTCCGGTCACACACGCGGGGCTAAAAGAGCTCGTGTGCGATCGGGCGAGCCATCGCAGACAATATACTGGCCCAATCATTTCTGTTCATATGTACATCCCACACAGTGAATCTCAGAAAAATGTTTATGTTCATATGTACATCACACACAATTTGTATGTGGAAACGTTTGGGCAAGGTGGCCTAACGCCAACATTTGTCGGGCGGAAGTCGTGTGTGATTGTTCATTGATCCAACACGGCTACTTTCTAGAAACTATGTGCGTTGTTTGAGGTCATCGCCACGGTGTTGTCTGAGAAACTGTCTGCAATACAAAAACCCAATAAGCAGGCTAATTGGCCTATTATTGATAATGCATTTAGTAATCAAATTGACATTTCATATCAAACACACCATATGTTTCATAGCTGTATTACAGCAACCCGGATTTCATAGCTGAATTACATCAGAGTACAACATCACATAGCTTCAGCACTCAGTTACACCATATAGGCATATAGCTAGCTACGCCATTACACAACAGCACGAAGTTTCACATGCAACATCTAAAACCTTTGGAAAGTAGCATCATATGCGGTGTATAGAGAGATGAATCTCTTCTGGAAAACTGCTGAATCTGAAGGTGTATATTGAGCCTTCAATGATGTTGAATGTCCTTGAAACTTTACGCCAGTGGCAGCGGATGATTGCCCGCCCAACCTTCGTCCTCTTGAGGAAGACTTCAATATTGTACCGTGGGTGTTGAATGAGTACCTTCCTCGCCTCCTGACCATGTAGGTGGTTTGAGAGGTAATCATCGGTGAACTGCTTTGGAAAGGACTGAAAACAAAGATATGAATAAATATCTATTCTAAATTTTGAAATGGTGCATAGGAAAAAACACAAGGTAAAAGATTTAGTACCATCCTATAGTTGACTGATGTCTTCTTCATTGTGCAAACAAAGATCTTGTTGTTATTCATCGCTAGTTTCTTTATCCTAACAATCTTTCTGAGTTTCTTGACTTGACTGATATTCATGTCCATCTCATTTCCCCATATGCAAAATGGATTGAACAGTGGGTCTAAACCTCTGACAGCATGACCTACATGTGCAAGACCAAATTGTTAAAAATCTAAATATTAGAATGGTTCCTGCAATTGCACAATAATGTGCTATTAGCCAAAGGACCATGCATGTGCAAACCTCGATGGTAAACCTCAGTGCCTCCCATTGTTTCCCTGCAACACATATAAGGCAGATATTGATCAGTTTAAGTGAGAGTTGGCGTACTATCAGTATAATATATTAATGAAAACTTGTACCCACAACAAATGAACGTCACACTGCAGAATTGAACCAAACAGTTAACTGAACAACACAACAAATGAAGCAAGCAGTTAACTGAGAACCACATTGCAGAATAGAACATATACTAGAAGATCATACAGTTAACCAAGCCAAGCATGCTTAAGAACTACTAGGAAATATAGCATTTGTGTATGTTTCTCATGTATAGAGTACATCCAAATTCGATTTTATTCCTTAGATGCATAACAATAAAAAATTTGTACCCACAGGAATTGAACATCACATTTCATAATTGAACCAAACATTTAACTGAACATCACAACAAATGAACCAAACTGTTAACTGAACATCACATTTCAGAAGATCAGATTGCATATTAACATTACAGAGGACAATTCACTAGAAGGCACCGGAGGCGTCCTTGAGAAAACACCACGAATTGTCGTTTAAAGCAGCCAACCGTGTGGCGGTGTCCGCGCACGAGGGGTCGACGGTGGCCTCGACGGCGAGGTGCTTCTCCAAGATCTGGCGGTTGGCACGCATGGCAGCCATCGCGACCTCATCCGCGCGTGCGGCCGCGATTTGCTTCACTGCTGCCAGATGCTCCTTGAGCTCCTGGCTATAATGCGTGCATCGTGTCTATGGGCAGTGCTTATTTGGAGGATGGGGTAATGATTTGGGTGGAAGGTGTCGCGCCGGCGGTCGAGGCATGTGGGATGGAGAAGGAGGAGGATGGGGGTGGGGTGTGGATTACCTGACTATATCGACGAGGCCGCGCAGCGGGAAGGAGCGCCGCCGGCGAGGAGGCGGCGCTGCAAAGCAAGCATTGAAGGTTTGAACTTGGAAAGGAAGGAGGAAACAGTGGAAATGTGGCTTTTGGTGTGGGGGAGGGGGCGGGGACCTAGATATTTCCGCGGTTGCCGAAAATTTACGAACGGTGCAGCAAAAAACTGGCGCGCAAGTGTGGTTGACGCGCGGCCGGTGGACTGTAGCCGATGAACCTTCTGGCGTAACCCATACATGAGGGAGCCCCAAGATATTTTATACTGCATCGCAGACGATTCTTGCTAATAAACTGTTTGTGGTGTACTTGATTTTTTCATTTTGATTTGAAAGACAAAATGGGGTTACGGCAGGAAAGGTCGGTGTTTGAATTGCTAGAACATTTATCTGTAGTGAACATGCAACTATAGGAGTGTCGTGCTAAAATTTGGAATTATTCCAGGTTCGTTTGGCCTTTTTTATACATTAATTGAGTTTTCTAGGCATCTAATGTATGTAATTCAAATTTGAACTACATGCACATGCTCTAGTGCACCAAAATGGGTTGAAAAATCGTATATGTGTCCTTGGGTGAATGTTTAGGTCGCATACAAGAAATCGGAGTGAATTTGAAACATCTGGGCGTCGTGGCTTGGCCGAAAACATTGAGAAACTTGGTTTTTAAATTCCTGTAAATCCAAAAATTGCCTAAAAATCACGGAACTTGGCATGGTGTCTTGACATGGCACCAACATGCTGTGGTAAAATTTTTGTTTGATTTGAGACAAGTTTTGGTATAAGCTTCTTACAAACCGGAGCTTCTCTCAAGAAGGCTCATGGTTCCGATAGGGAACGTGTCACCTTTGTGGGCGAAACGACATACGCTACCTCTTCCTGCCTTGATTTTTTTTACAGAGGCAACAAAGACCAATAGGAGTGTCGTGCTAAAATTCGGAATTATTCTGGGTTCGTTTGGTCTTTTTTATACATTTATTGAGTTTTCTAGGCATTTAATGTGCATAATTCAAATTTGAACTACATGCACATGCTCCAGTGCACCAAAATGGGTTGAAAAATCGTATATGTGTCCTTGGGTGAATGTTTAGGTCCCATACAAGAAATGGGAATGAATTTCAAACATCTGGGCGTCGTGGCTCGGCCGAAAACATTGAGAAACTTGATTTTTAAATTCCTGTAAATCCAAAAATTGCCTAAAAATCACGGAACTTGGCATGGTGTCTTGACATGGCACCAACATGCTGTGGTAAAAAATTTGTTCGATTTGGGACAAGTTTTGGTATAAGCTTCTTACAAACCGGAGCTTCTCTCAAGAAGGCTCATGGTTCCGATAGGGAATGTGTCATCTTTGTGGGCGAAACGACATACGCTGCCTCTTCCTGCCTTGATTTTTTGACAGAGGCAACAAAGACCAATAGGAGTGTCATGCTAAAATTTGGAATTATTTCGGTTTTGTTTGGCCTTTTTTATAAATTTATTGAATTTTCTAGGCATTTAATGTGCATAATTCAAATTTGAACTACATGCACATGCTCTAGTGCACCAAAATGGGTTGAAAAAGCGTATATGTGTCCTTGGGTGAATGTTTAGGTCCCATGCGAGAAATGGGAATGAATTTCAAACATCCGGGCGTCATGGCTCGGCCGAAAACATCGACAAACTTTGTTTTTAAATTCCTGTAAATCCAAAACTTGCCTGAAAATCATGAAACTTGGCATGTTGCCTTGACATCGCACCAACATGCTGTGGTAAAAAATTTGTCTGATTTTTTGAAGGTGCACACATTAACAACCAACAAAGTCATTTTGGAACAAAGAGCTGCAACGTTACAATCGGAAACACAAGTGTTATTCACACCGTGGTCGTTGTACTAACCATTTACGTGCCACCATGTGTCCCCATTTTTATTGGCTAGGAGGCGCCGTGCGGGGTAGCTATTTGAGTAGACGGGAGACGTGGAGCAGACCGCTGCGCAGGCTCATCGGGAGGTGAGCCCTTTGACCTCCATCCGCCACCCACCGCGCTCCCAACTTCTCCATTAATGGCACCCGAGCCCCTATTTTATAGGTGCTTAATGGTGTGGCTAGGTCTCAGTCGACTGAGATTTAAGGGAGAAAAAAGAAAATTTGAAAACAAAAATTTGCATGGATAACTCACGGACATAGCCTCGACTGAAACTTAATGAAGACTTAGCAAGACTGTTATATATGATGACGATGGCAATGGATAGTAATTGTCTTACATATTCAGGAAGATAATTAAAAATGCCACACGCGGCAACGCCTGAAAGACACAGGGGCAAAAGAAGAAGGAAGAAGACGCAGATGATAACCCACAAGTATAGGGGATCAGTTGTAGCCTTTCTAGATAAATAAGAGTGTCAAACCCAACGAGGAGCTAAAGGTAGAATCAATATTCCCTTCAAGTTCTATCGACCACCGATACAACTCTACGCACACTTGACGTTCGCTTTACCTAGAACAAGTATGAAACTAGAAGTACTTTGTAGGTGTAATGCTAGAACTACTTTGCAAGAATAAAACTAGGAGTAATTTGCAAGATAATAAAACTACGAGTAATTTGCAAGATAATAAAAGTTAGTTGTTTAGTAGAGAGGTTTTTGTAACACAAAAAAAGGATTTGTCCCTAGGCAATCGATAACTAGACCGGTAATCATTATTGCAATTTTATACGAGGGAGAGGCATGAGCTAACATACTTTCCATACTTGGATCATATGCACTTATGATTGGAACTCTAGCAAGCATCCGCAACTACCAAAGATCATTAAGGTAAAACCCAACCATAGCATTAAGTAACAAGTCCTCTTTACTCCCATACGCAACAACCCCCTTACTCGGGTGTAAGCTTCTGTCACTCTAGCCACCCACTATAAGAGAATTATGAACGTATTGCAAACCCTACAGAGGGAATCCCTCATACTTTCATGACACGGAGGGCACCATAAGACAGCACCAAAATAAAACATACAACTCAAACCAATCACGATCATCAATCAACCCATCAGACAAAATGAATCTACTCAAACATCATAGGATTGCCATACATCATTGGATAATAATATATAGCATTAAGCACCATGTTTAAGTAGAGATTACAGCGGGGAGAAGAGGTGTTACACCGCTGCATAGAGGGGGAGAGAGTTGGTGTTAACAGCGGCGAAGTTGTTGGTGTAGATCGCCGTCACGATGATTGCCCCGGCAGCATTCCGGCGCCACCGGGAGAGAGGGGGAGAGAGCCCCCACCTTATTCTTCTTCCTTGGCCTCCCCCCTAGATGGGAGGAGAGTTTCCCCTCTGGTCCATGGCCGCCATGGCTCCCGGAGGGCAGGAGCCCCTCCGAGATTGGATCTCTCTCTCTGTTTCTCTTCTGTTTCGCGTCCCCCTTTTCTGGCCTTTCACCGTTTCTTAAATATCCGGAGATCCGTAACTCCGATTCGGCTGAAATTTTAACATGATTTTTTTATCGATATAAGCTTGCTTGCGGCCGAAGAAGGGCCCCAACTGACTTACGATGTGCCCACAAGGCAACACCACGCGGCCGGGGGGGAGGTCGCGCCAAGATGCCTTGTGGAGGCTGTGGGCCTCCGTTTGCATTGATTCCACCTCCAAAAATCACATATATTCCAAAATAATTCTCCGTTAAATTTTATCGCGTTTGGACTTCGTTTGATATGGATTTTCTGCGAAACAAAAAACAAGCAGAAAACAGGAACTGGCACTGGGCACTGGATCAATATGTTAGTCCCAAAAATAATATAAAATGTTGCCAAAAGTATGTGAAAGTTGTAGAATATTGGCATGAAACAATCAAAAATTATAGATACGATGGAGACGTATCAGCAGACAACAATCTGGGTCGCTGCTGTCTACTCCTTCTTGATGGGTTGCTGCAGGGCACGGAGTTCCTCCAACTCCTTCTTCATCGCCTCCACAACCTTAACCTCCTTTCGCCTCTCCTCTGCCATCTTCGTCATTGGATCCATGGCGATGGAGTTCTCGCGGCGAACGGCAATGATCACTTTCACGTCCTCAATACTTCGGTTGACAACAACTTTGGATTCCCGCATCGGCCTTTCGCGCTCGATGCGGAGGTTGGCATTCTCGTCCATAATTTTCTCGACCATGGCGGCCGTCTTCTCCAGCAAGGCTGTGCTCCCCTCGTGTTGCTTCACACTGCCGGCGATCTTCACCCTCAGCAGGTCGCACTGGGTGCGGAGCTTCGCCTTGTCATCCCTTAGTCCCCGGATGATGCCGATCGCCTTATCAAATGAGGCATTGATCTCCTCGTGCAGCTTCGCCCAGCCAGAGATCTCATCCTTCAGCTTATTGAGCTCAGCGCGCATGCACCTGTGAGAGCCCTCGCGGCCTCGGAAGAGATCTTCCCAGGCCGCCGCGGCACGGCAGGACCTCTCTGCTGATTCCGCGGCACGGCGGGTCATCCTTGCTGCTTCCACGGCGCGGCCGGACCACTGTGCTGCTTCGGTGGCGTGGCGGGACCTCTGTGCTGCTTCGGCGGTGCGGCGGGACCTCGCGGTTGCTATCGCGGTGAGGCGGGACATCTCTGCTGCTTCCGCTTCCATGCTCGCCACTCTGTCGGTGTATAAAACATGGGTATTTTATACCCTGACTTATGCACAGACAATAGTAGCCTTCCCAGTGTCCAGGGCTTGCCGGGGATTACCAAGATCAAGATTCAAAGCCTAGTTGCAGAAGTACTAGGGAGAAGATCAAGACAAGATATCGAGAAGCACAAGACGATATTTGCTGGCAAGGCTCAAGCCGGCAAGATGGAGGCCCGGCAAGCTCCGTGCCGGCAAGCCCTCGCTAGCTCGTCAACGCTCCACCGCACCGAGCTGCTAGTCGCTAATCGGTGAGGTGTCAACCGCGCAGGCAGTTTGGTGAGGTTTGTCGGGGCACGTGTCAGCCTGCTGGAAGGAAGATTAACTTTAATGACACCCGTCCACGAGGCATGTCAAGATAACAAGAGGTAGCTGGGCGAGCGGTGCAGAACCCTTGCCGGGGCTCCTCCTCCACATGACACCTAACGGCGCAATAAATGCTTTTGTCCTAATCCGGCAGAGTTAGGTATGATAGCAGTGTTTGCTATCTAATCAACTTGTAATGACTGTTTTGCCACTGTGGTTACCCCTTGAGCTATAAAAGGAGGGCCAGGGCAACCTTTACAAGGGTCGACAGTTTGCTTATTCTGCATACATAGCTGCTCTTCCTGCACCTTGCCGGCAAGAAGCGCTCCTTGTACTTGAGCTCAAACACTTCCAATACACAAAGCGGGAGTAGGGTTTTACACCTCACGGTGGCCGGAACCTGGGTAAATCCTTTGCATTCCTGCTGATTCTGCTCTTTGTGCTTGCGCATCCCCCTAGTCGAACCGCAAAGGGGCTAGATGGCCCCATAGATGGTCGTACGCATGACACGCTCCCTGGTCAATTCTCGACCAAGAACTCCTATGGGCCATGGCAGACGCAAGGAACGACGAAGAAAGACTTGTTTGTTTGTTGATGGGGAATTGAGGAGGAATGTGCAGTCATTTTCGAGTAGGTAGTATTTATAACCTAGTAATAAGCTGCTAAGTGGCAAAACGTTTAGGTTTTGATTGGTGTGAACAGGTTTGCAATTAAATATAGCGTGGTAATTTGGAATGTGACGGGAAACAAGCTCAAAATTATCTGACGGTTCCGGTTTCGAAGTGCGACACGATTCCCGGATGGTGTAATTAACATGGGCAAGCGTTCTCGGATGCGTACATGGCGTGTGCACCGCAATCGGCGATGTCAGCACACGAATTGTTCCATCAACCGTGTGCGCTTGTTATTACCATCGCGCACAATTCTTTTAATTAGAATGTGCGCCCGTATATCGCAGACTCCTTGATCTGGCTGACCATTTCTGTTGTTTTGGCTCATCGGAAACAGTTCATCCGAGTGAACTGTTTGCCGTCTATCACACACACCTTGATCTGGCTGACCGTTTTTGTTGTACTGGATCGTCGCAAACAGTTCATCCGAGTGAACTGTATGCCATCTATCACACACACCTTGATCTGGCAGACCGTTTCTGTTGTTCTGGCTTATCGCAAACGGTTCATATGGATCAACTATATGCCACGTATCGCACACACAACTCTAATCTGAATCATGCTTGATGTCTCTGCCATCGCACACAGTTTGTCTAATTGGTGATGGTTTTAGTACGATGTCGTTTGCGATTAATGCATCGCACACAGTTTGGTCGAGGGGTCTCTGATACATGTGTCGCGTTAGACCATCCTGCAGTAGTGAACGAAGAGCCAATATTACCTTGTCTTCTCCCTTGAATAAAATGTTTGTAGATTCCAGCTTACTCCACGGCACTCTTGCAGTATTATTATTTTCACATCATTCGGTCATGCAAGTGAAAGGCAATAATGACGATGATTTGATGAAGTGACTGTGGCAAAGAGCTGGTATGAACTCTTCTTGTTTTTGTTTTTGTAAATATGTTTAACTCAATATCCATGATTCAGCATATTATGAGTAAACATGTTTGTGATGACAATTAGAGATTATAGTTGCTCATGCCATGCTTAAGTAGCTAGGAGTGGATAATGATTTATCTTGGATGTCAACATGCATTAAAATGGATATGATGTAGTATGTTAGTATGGTATCCTCCTCTGAATGTTTCAAGTGGCTTGACTTGGCACATGTTCACGCATGTAGTTGATTCAAAACCAATGCAGCCTTCACGATATTTATGTTCAGGGTGTTTATATCCTACTCATGCTAGTATTCAATGTTAATTATTCGCAATGCATGATTATGACCATTTTCACTCTCTAGTTGGTCGCTTATCAATCTATTTGCTAGCCTTCGCCTGTATTAAGCGGGAATACTGCTTGTGCATCCACAATCCTTAAACCAAAGTTGTTCCAGATGAGTCCACTATATCTACCTATATGCGGTATTACTCTGCCGTTCCAAGTAAATATTCATGTGCCACCTCTAATCATTCAAATAAACATCTGTTTGGTGTGCCCATACCGCTCATGGAGCGACAGGGGGTGGTAAATATCTTCCATGCTAAGTGGGTTATTCTCGAGATGAGTGTTTATTCACTTGTCATTGCACGAGAGAGGATGGTAATTGGGATGCCCAGTCCTATAATCAAAATAAAGAAAAATATAATAAAACAAACTCCCCCGGAAATTTGATCATTTCGAGGGCACCCGTGAATTCGGCTAGCCATGGCTTGTGTTGGTATGTGGAGGGGGAGTAAACTTTACCTTTCCGCTTGGGAACCGCCGATAATGTGTTTAGCATGGAAGATATTGAAAATTCTCGGTCGTGACGTTGATAGGGAAAGTACACCTCTCAAAATTGTTTTCATCTCTTATTTAAGCTTCGAGCTCTGGCACCTCTGCAAATCTCTGCTTCCCTGTGCGAAGGGCCTATCTATTTACTTTTATGTTATTTATTTTTATTGTTGAGTCATCACCTTCTCATTTTAAGCACCAACCCTGAGAGCACTATTGTCATTCTTATACATTGTGTACAGTTAATGTTGGCTAAATCATGACTGGATCTCTTCTACCCTGAATTACAATGTTTAGTTGCTGCTTGAACTTTGGAGGTGCTCTGCATTTATGTTTTGCGGTCTCAGAAAGGGCTAGCGAGATACCATGTTATGATATCATGTCTTGATTGTTTTGACAAATTGTTAGCATTTGAGATATGTTATTATTGCTCGCCAGTTGATTATGCCATTGATATGAGTAAATGTGAATTCTAAGTGTTATCATTTGCATGGTTAGTTCATGATATTTGCTGAAAACTTGGGTGCTATTTAAGCTTATGTACGGATACAAGAACAAAAGGGTTCATAAAAGTTTTTCTTTATCACTTTCAGTTTGTCAACTGAATTGCTTGAGGACAAGCTATGAGTTAAGATTGGGGGAGTTGATACGTCTCCGTCATATCTACTTTTCCAAACACTTTTGCTCTTGTTTTGGACTCTAATTTGCATGATTTGAATGGAACTAACCCGGACTAATGCTGTTTTCAGCAGAACAACCATGGTGTTGTTTTTGTGTAGAAATCAAAGTTCTCAGAATTGGGTGAAACTTTTTAGAGATTTTTTATGGAATATATAAAAAATATTGGTGCAAGAATCAAATGGAGGGGGGGCTCCTGTTGCCCACAAGGCAACAGGGCGCGACCCCCCTAGGGGCGCGCCAGGATACTTTGTGGGGCCCACAGAGGTCCTTCTGACCTAATTCCAACGCTATACGTTCTCTTTCCCCGAGAAAAAAATAGGAGAAGAAGTTTCATTGTGTTTTACGATACGGAGCCGCCGCCACCTCCTGTTCTTCATCGGGACGGCTGATCTGGAGTCCGTTCGGGGCTCCGGAGAGGGGGATTCGTCGCCATCGTCATCATCAACCATCCTCCATCACCAATTTCATAATGCTCACCGCCGAGTGTGAGTAATTTCTCCGTAGGCTTGCTAGACAGTGATGGGTTGGATGAGATTTATCATGTAATCAAGTCAATTTGTTAGGGCTTGATCCCTAGTATCCACTATGTTCTGAGATTGATGTTGCTATGACTTTGCTATGCTTAATGCTTGTCACTAGGGCCCGAGTGCCATGATTTCAGATCTGAACCCTTTATGATTTCATGAATATATTTGAGTTCTTGATCCTATCTGCTAGTTATATGCACTTGTTATTGTTCTGATCCGTAGACCCCAAAGTGACAATTGTTTGGGATACTCTCCGGGGATGACTGTAATTCGAGGAGTTCATGTATTCACCATGTGTTAATGCTTTGTTCTGGTTCTCTATTAAAAGGAGGCCTTAATATCCCTTAGTTTCCTTATGGAGCCCGCTACCACGGGAGGGTAGGACAAAAGATGTCATGCAAGTTCTTATTATAAGCACGTATGACTATATACGGAATACATGCCTACATTACATTGATGAATTGGAGCTATTGTGTATCGCTCTAGGTTGTGACTGTTACATGATGAATGTCATCCAACATAATTATCCATCACCGATCCAATGCCTACGCTTTTCACATATTGATTTTTGCTAAGTTACTTCCGTTGCTGCTGCTGTTGCGATCACTACAAAACTGCTACTATTACTATTTCTGTTCCTATTGCTATTGTTCCTATTGTGCTACTAAACACTTTGCTGCAGATATTTAGTTCTCCAGGTGTGGTTGAATTGACAACTCAACTGCTAATACTCGCAAATATTCTTTGGCTCCCCTTGTGTCGAATCAATAAATTTGGGTGAAATACTACCCTCGAAGGACTGTCGCGATCCCCTATACTTGTGGGTTATCAGGATGCTCCTTCCCATCTTAATACTTTTGTTGAATTATGTGATATGCAAAAGACAAAATATGTGGATAATGATATTATTAAGTTGAAATTATTTTCGTTCTCACTAAGAGATCGTGCTAAAACTTGGTTTTCATCCTTGCCTCGCAATTGTATTGATTCATGGGATAAGTGTAAGGATGCTTTTATTGCCAAGTATTTTCCTCCCGCTAAGATTATTTCTCTAAGAAATCAAATAATGAATTTTAAGCTACTTGAGCAAGAACATGTTGCACAAGCATGGGAGAGAATGAAATTAATGGTTAGAAATTGTCCCACTCATGGTTTAAGTTTATGGATGATAATACAAAATTTCTATGCGGGACTGCTACTTGTAGACTGCGTTGGTATTTCCCCGAAGAGGAGAGGATGATGCAGTATAGTAGAGATAAGTATTTCCCCCAGTTAAGAACCAAGGTTATCAATCCAGTAGGAGAACCACACAAAACCCCTTTAGCAGCACCTACACACACAAAAGCAAACACTTGCACCCAACGCAAATAAGAGGGTTGTCAATCCTCTTAGCGGTTATTTGCAAGGATTAATTCTAATAGTAATAGATAAAGTAAAATACTAAATAAAATAAAGGTAAATAAATTGCAGCAAGGTATTTTGGGATTTTAATATATGATAAAAGTAGACCCGGGGGCCATAGTTTTCACTAGAGGCTTCTCTCTAGAACACATAGCATACGGTGGGTAAACAAATTACTGTTGGGCAATTGATAGAAAAGCAAATAATTAAGACGGATTCATGGCAATGATCATGTATATAGGCATCACGTCCAAGACAAGTAGACCGACACCTGCCTGCATCTACTACTATTACTCCACCCATCAACCGCTATCTAGGATGCATCTAGGGTATTAAGTTAATAAAAATAGAGTAACGCCTTAAGCAAGATGACATGATGTAGACAAAGTAAACACAAGCAATATGATTAAACCCCATCTTTTTATCCTTAATGGCAACAATACAAATACGTGTCATGTCCCTTTCTGTCACTGGGATTGAGCACCGCAAGATTGAACCCATCACAAAGCACCTCTCCCATTGCAAGATAAACCAATCTAGCTGGCCAAACCAAATCGATAGATCGGAGAGAAATACAAAGCTATAATAATCATGCATAAAAGAGTTCAGAGAAGACTCAAATATTTCTCATGAATAATCTGATCATAAACTCACAATTCATCGGATCCCAACAAACACACCGCAAAAGAAGATTACATCGGATAGAACTCCAAGAACATCAAGGAGAACATGGTATTGAAGATCAAAGAGAGAGAAGAAGCCATCTAGATACTAGCTATCGACCCGTAGGTCTGTGGTAAACAACTCACACATCATCGGAAGGGCAGCAAGGTTGATGAAGAAGCCCTCCGTGATCGATTCCCCCTCCGGCAGAGTACCGAAAAAGGCCTCCAGATGGGATCGCGGAAGAACATAGGCTTGCGGCGGCGGAAAGGTTTTCTCTTCTGTTTCTCTGGTATATTGGGAATATTTGGGAATTTATAGCGTTGGAATTATGTCAGGATGTGCCACGAGGGGCCCACAAGCCTAGGGGCGCGCCCTACCCCCCAGGGCGCGCCTCCCGAGCTTGTCGCTCCCTCGTGGCTCGTCTGGTCTCCTCCCGAAGCTTCGAGGGTCCTTTCTGGCCCATAAAAAATTAATCCAAAGTTTTTTCTTCGTTTGGACTCCGTTTGATAATGATTTTCTGAAAAGGCAAAAACAAGCAAAAAATAGCAACTGGCGCTGGGCACTGGGTTAATAGGTTAGTCCCAAAAAAGATATATAATGGTATATAATTGCATATAAAACATCCAAGATTTATACTATAATAGCATGGAACAATCAATAATTATAGATACGTTGGAGACGTATCAAGCATCCCCAAGCTTAATTCCTGCTCGTCCTCGAGTAGGTAAATGATAAAAACAGAATTTTTGGTGTGAAGTGCTACCTAACATGTTTCATCATGTAATCTCTCTTACGGTATGAATAATAAGATCCGAATGATTCAAAGCAATAGTCTATAGTTTGATATAAAGACATCAATACTCAGGCATACTAACAAACAATCATGTCTTTCAAAATAAAAATACTAAAGAAAGTTATCCCTACAAAATCATATAATCCTGTCATGCTCCTTCTTCTTAACACAAAGTATTTATCATGCACTACCCCGATGACAAGCCGAGCAATTGGTTCATACTTTTAACGCGCTTCAGCTTTTTCAACCCCCACGCAATACATGAGCGCAAGCCATGGATATAGCACTATGGGTGGAATAGAATGTGGTCGTAGAGATTAATAAGGGGAAGTCAAAAATAAGAAGATAGTCTCACATTGACGCGGCTAATCAACGGGCTATGGCGATGCCCATCAATTGATGTCAATGCGAGGAGTAGGGATTGCCATGCAACGGATGCACTAAGAGCTATAAGTGTATGGAAGCTCAACATGAAAACTAAGGGGTGTGCATCCAACTTGCTTGCTCATGAAGACCTCGGGCATTTGAGGAAGCCCATCATCGGAATATACAAGCCAAGTTCTATAATGAAAAATTCCCACTAGTATATGAAAGTGACAAAATATGAGACTCTCTATATGAAAAACATGGTGCTACTTTGAAGCACAAGTATGGAAAAGGATAGTAACACTTCCCCTTCTCTCTTTTTCTCTCATTTTTTTTCTTTTTCTCTCTCTCTCTTTTCTTTCTTTTTTTATCTTTTTTTCGTGGGCTCTTTTTGGCCTCTTTTTTGTTTCCTCACTGGGACAATGCTCTAATAATGGTTATCATCATACTTCTATTTACTTACAACTCAAAAGAAAATTACAACTCGAAACTAGAACAAAAATATGACTCTATATGAATGCCTCTGGCAGTGTACCAGGATGTGCAATGATACTAGCGTAACATGTATAAAAAATGATGAACGGTGGCTGAGCCACAAATACTGTGTCAACTATATGATCATGCAAAGCAATATGACAATGACGATGTGTGTCATAAAAACAGAACGGTGGAAGTTGCATGGCAATATATCTCGGAATGGCTATGGAAATGCCATGATAGGTAGGTATGGTGGCTGTTTTGAGGAAGATATAAGGAGGCTTATGTGTGATAGAGCGTATCATATCACGGGGTTTGGATGCACCTGCGAAGTTTGCACCAACTCTCGATGTGAGAAAGGGCAATGCACGGTACCGAAGAGGCTAGCAAATTGCAGAAAGGTGAGAGTGCCTATAATCCATGGACTCACATTAGTCATAAAGAACTCACATACTTATTGCGAAAGTTTATTAGCCCTCAAAGCAAAGTACTACTATGCATGCCCCTAGGGGGATAGATTGGTAGGAAAAGACCATCGCTCATCCCTGACCGCCACTCATAAGGTAGACAATCAATAATAAATCATGATCCAACTTCTTAGCATAACCACAGATCATACGTGCATGCTTCGGGAATCACAAACCTTAACACAAATATTCTTACTAAACCACAATTATCTACTAGCACCTCCCACATATTACCATCTTAATATCGCAAAACTATTGTAAGGAATCAAACTTATCATATTCAGTGATCTACATCAAAGTTTTTATTATATCCCTCTTGAATACCTATCATATTAGGACCAAATTCATAACCCGTGCATATTACCATTGCTATTCATTATTCTCTCAAAAAGATGTAAGTGAAGCATCAGAGTGCAACTATTTCTTTAAAATATAACCACCGCCGTGCTCTAAAAGATATAAGTGAAGCACTAGAGCAACTGCCTAGTTCAAAAGATATAAGTGAAGCACATAGAATATTCTAACAAATCACGAATAATGTGTGTCCCTCTCAAAAAGGTGTGTTCAGAAAAGATGATTGTGACAAAATAAAAAGCAAACAAAAACAAACAAACTATAGCACAAAACTCTCCAAGTAAAACACATATCATGTGATGAATAAAAATATAACTCCAGGTGAGTTACCGATAGATTGTAGACGAAAGAGGGGATGCCATCCGGGGCATCCCCAATCTTAGACGCTTGAGTATTCCTTGAATATTAACTTGGGGTGACTTGGTCATCCCCAAGCTTAGGCTCTTCCCGCTCCTTATTCCTTTATCTATCGTAGTCTCACCCAAAACTTGAAAACTTCAGCACACAAAACTCAACAGAAACCTCGTGAGATCCATTAGTATAACAAATAAATCTTAAACTTTTGGTGCTGTTGTAAATTGATTGATATTTAATATTGGCATTATTCTACTGTACTCCAACTTCTCCATGACTCATACCCCCCCGATACGATCCATAGATTCATCAAAATAAGCAAACTATGCAACAAAAACAGAATCTGTCTAAAACAGAACAGTCTGTAAAGATCTGAATTAATGTCATACTTCGGAAACTCAAAAAATTCTGAATAATTAGGAAAACATGGGAAATTAATATATCAATACCGTGTACAAAATTCAGAAGATTTTGACCCTCCAAAAAAATCAAAATTCCAGCACTGGACGCAAAAGTTTCTGTTTTCAAACAGCATCAATTATACTATCTTCCAAATCATACCAAAGGCATTACTTGGAACAAACACTAATTAAAAGATAAAAACACAATCACAACAGATGCTACAATTGTGTAAACACACAAAAACAGAAGGTAAAACAAAATTTTATTTTATTCATTGGGTTGCCTTCCAACAAGCGCTATTGTTTTATGCTCCTAGCTAGGAGTAATGCATAGTTTCAAGTGTTGTCATCCTTCAAATTAATTCCATAGGTGGCCCTCATAATAGATTCATAAGGTGGCTTAATTCTCTTTCTAGGGAAGTGTTCCATACTTTTTCTTTAATGGAAACTGAAATCTTATATTACCTTCTTTCATATCAATAATAGCACCTATGGTTCGTAGGAAAGGCCTACCAAGTATTATAGGACAAGACAGATTACATTCATATCAAGAACAATAAAATCCACGGGCACATAATTTCTATTAGCAAGAATAAGCACATCATTTATTATACCCAATATTTTTTTAATATTGGAATTCGCAAGATGTAGATTAAGGAACAAGCATCCATATCGGTGAGACCTAGCACGTCACATAAAGACTTTGGTATAGTAGAGATGCTAGCACCTAGATCACACAAGGCATTACATTCATAATCTTTAATTTTAACTTTAATAGTAGGTTCCCATTCATCATGTAATTTTCTAGAAATTGAAACTTCCAACTCAAGTTTTTCTTCATGAGCTTTTATCATGGCTTCTACAATATGTTTAGTAAAAGCTTTATTTTGTTCATAGGCATTAGGTGAATTGATCATGGATTGTAACAAGGAAATACATTCAACTAAAGAATAGTTATCATAATTAAAGTCCTTGTAATCCAAAGTAGTGGGTGCATCACTATTTAAAGTTTTGACCTCTCCAAACCCACTTTTTCATTTTTATCATTAAGATCATCACCCTCCAAACAATTGAGACGCCTTCTAGCTAAAGTTGACTCATCTTCAGTCCCTTTTTATTCAAGTTGTATATTACTAAATAAGGATTCAATAGGGGTGACACCAATCATTTTAATATCTTCATGATAAAAATCGGGTGGAATAGCTTTTTCTAGGAATTCTCGCTTAGCTCTCAACCTAGCCCTCCTTTCTTTACTTTCATTAATGGAAACATGTGTGGCCTTAATAGACTCATTTATATCATGCTTGGGTGGCAAAATTTAATTTTGAGATTTTCCACATCATGAGCAATTCTATCCATGTTCCTAGACATTTCATCAACTCTATTCAATTTTTCTTCTATCATAGCATTGAAAATCTTTTGCGAATTAATAAATTCTTTAATATTAATTTCAAGATCAGAGGGTGTCCTATTATAATTATTATTATATGGATTACCATAGGAATTACCATAATTATTAGAGGAATTTCCAGGAAACGGTCTAGGATTGGAATTACCCCTATAAGCATTGTTGTTGAAATTATTTCTAGAGACAAAATTCACATCAATAGCATCATTATTTTGCTCAATAAAAGTAGACAATGGCACATCATTAGGATCAATATGAGCATTTTTACTAGCAAGCAATTTCATAAGAGCATCCATCTTATCACTCAAAGTATTAATTTCTTCAACAGAATTTACCTTCTTACCAGTTGGAGTTCGTTCAGTGTGCCATTGAGAATAATTTGTCATAATATTATCTAGGAGTTTTGTAGATTCTCCCAATGTAATTTCCATAAATGTACCACCTGCGGCAGAGTCTAGCAAATTTCTAGAAACAAAGTTTAGTCCCGCATAAAAAATTTGTATGATCATCCATAAACTTAAACCATGTGTTGGGCAATTTTTTATCATTAATTTCATTCTCTCCCAAGATAGTGCAACATGTTCATGCTCAAGCTGCTTAAATTCATAATTAGATTTCTTAGAGAAATAATCTTAGCGGGAGGAAAATACTTGGCAATAAAAGCATCCTTACACTTATCCCAAGAATCAATACTATTTCTAGGCAAGGTTGAAAACCAAGTTTTAGCACGATCTCGTAGTGAGAATGGAAATAATTTCAATTTAACAATATCATTATCCACATCTTTCTTCTTTTGCATATCACAAAGTTCAACGAAAGTTTTTAGATGGGATGCAGCATCTTCATTAGGACTACCAAAAAATTGTTCTTTCATAACAAGATTAAGCAAAGCAGCATTAATGTCACACGACTCCGCACTAGTGGCGGGAGGAGCAATAGGAGTACTAATAAAATCATTATTATTAGTATTGGAAAAGTCACACAATTTTGTATTTTCTTGAGACATAGCGACAAAGCAAGCAAGCAAACTAGCAAACAAGCAAACGAAATATATTTTTGTGTTTTTGTAAAAAAAAATAGAAGTGGGGGAGATGAGAATGAGAGGCAAATGCAAATAAAAAGGCAAATAAAATAAATGCAAGTGGATGATAGTTTGTGCGAAGGTACTTGATAAATTTTGGTGATGTTTCCCCGGCAACGGCGCCAGAAATTCTTCCTGCTACTTGTAGACTGCGTTGGTATTTCCCCGAAGAAGAGAGGATGATGCAGTATAGTAGAGATAAGTATTTCCCTCAGTTAAGAACCAAGGTTATCAATCCGGTAGGAGAACCACACAAAACCCCTTTAGCAGCACCTACACACACAAAAGCAAACACTTGCACCCAACGCAAATAAGAGGGTAGTCAATCCTCTTAGCGGTTATTTGCAAGGATTAATTCTAATAGTGATAGATAGATAAAGTAAAATACTAAATAAAATAATGGTAAATAAATTGCAGCAAGGTATTTTTGGATTTTAATATATGATAAAAGTAGACCCGGGGGCCATAGTTTTCTTTGTCGAACACATAGCATACGGTGGGTAAACAAATTACTGTTGGGCAGTTGATAGAAAAACAAATAATTATGACGGATTCATGGCAATGATCATGTATATAGGCATCACGTACAAGACAAGTAGACCAACTCCTGCCTGCATCTACTACTATTACTCCACCCATCGACCGCTATCCAGCATGCATCTAGGGTACTAAGTTAATAAAAACAGAGTAATGCCTTAAGCAAGAAGACATGATGTAGACAAAGTAAACTCAAGCAATATGATTAAACCCCATCTTTTTATCCTTAATGGCAACAATACAAATACGTGTCATGTCCCTTTCTGTCACTGGGATTGAGCACCGCAAGATTGATCCCATCACAAAGCACCTCTCCCATTGCAAGATAAACCAATCTAGTTGGCCAAACCAAATCGATAGATCGGAGAGAAATACAAAGCTATAATAATCATGCATAAGAGAGTTCAGAGAAGACTCAAATATTTCTCATGAATAATCTGATCATAAACTCACAATTCATCGGATCCCAACAAACACACCGCAAAAGAAGATTACATCGGATAGAACTCCAAGAACATCAAGGAGAACATGGTATTGAAGATCAAAGAGAGAGAAGAAGCCATCTAGCTACTAGCTATGGATCCGTAGGTCTATGGTAAACTACTCACACATCATCGGAAGGGCAACAAGGTTGATGAAGAAGCCCTCCGTGATCGATTCCCCCTCTGGCAGATTACCGGAAAAGGCCTCCAGATGGGATCGCGGAAGAACATAGGCTTGCGGCGGCAAAAAGGTTTTCTCTTCTGTCTCTCTGGTATATTGGGAATATTTCAGAATTTATAGCGTTGGAATTAGGTCAGGATGTGCCACAAGGGGCCCACAAGCCTGGGGGAGCGCGCCCTACCCCCCAGGGCGTGCCTCCCGAGCTTGTCGCTCCCTCGTGGCTCGTCTGGTCTTGTCCCGAAGCTTCGAGGGTCCCTTTTGGTCCATAAAAAATTAATCCAAAGTTTTTTCTTTGTTTGGACTCCGTTTGATAATGATTTTCTGAAAAGGCAAAAACAAGCAAAAAACAGCAACTGGCACTGGGCACTGGGTTAATAGGTTAGTCCCAAAAAATGATATATAATGGCATATAATTGAATATAAAACATCCAAGATTGATACTATAATAGCATGGAACAACCAAAAATTATAGATACGTTGGAGACGTATCAGGGACAAAACTTTGTTTCTATAAATCTTCTAGACTCTGCTGCAGGTGGTACTTTTATGGAAATTACATTGGGAGAAGCTACAAAACTCCTTGATAATATTATGACAGATTATTCTCAATGGCACACCGAGAGAACTCCAAATAGTAAGAAGGTAAATTCTATCGAAGAAGTCTCTACTTTGGGTGATAAAATGGATGCTATTATGAAAATGCTTGCTAATAAAAATACTCATGTTGCTCCTAATGATGTGCCATTATCTACTTTGATTGAGCAAAATAATGATGCTATTGATGTGAATTTTGTCTCTAGAAATAATTTCAATAACAATGCTTATAGAGGGAATTTTAATCCTAGACCGTTTCCCGAAAATTCCTCTAATAATTATGGTAATTCAAATAATAATAATAATAATAATAATAGGATACCTACTGATCTTGAGAACAATATTAAATAATTTGTTAATTCTCAAAAGATTTTCAATGCTATGGTAGAAGAAAAATTGAATAAAGTTGATGATATGTCTAGGAACATGGATAGAATTGCTCATGATGTGGAAACTCTTAAAATTGAAATTTTGCCATCCAAGAATGATATTAATGAGTCTATTAAATCTATCTATGTCTCCATTAAAGAGAGTAAAGAGAGAACCGCTAAGTTGAGAGCTAAGCGAGAATTCTTAGAAAAGGTTATTCCACTCGGTTTTTACCGTAGTAATGAGGAAGATATTAAAATGATTGGTGTCTCACCTATTGAATATTTTTTAGTAATATAAAACTTGATGAAAAAGGGACTGGAGATGAGTCAACTTTAGCTAGAAGGTGTTCCAATTGTTTGGAGGGTGATGATCTTAATGATAAAACTGATAAAAGTGGGTTTGGAGAGGTCAGGACTTTAAATAGTGATGTGCCCACTACTTTGGATTACAAGGACTTTAATTATGAAAGATGGTCTTTAATTGAATGTATTTCCTTGTTACAATCCATGATTAATTCACCTAATGCCTATGAACAAAATAAAGCTTTTACTGAACATATTGTAGAAGCTATGATAAAAGCTCATGAAGAAAAGCTAGAGTTAGAAGTTTCAATACCTAGAAAATTGCATGATGAATGGGAACCTACTATTAAAGTGAAAATCAAAGACTATGAATGTAATGCTTTGTGTGATCTAGGTGCTAGCGTCTCTACCATACCAAAATCTTTATGTGACGTGCTATGTCTCACCGATTTGGAAGCTTGTTCCCTTAATTTACATCTAGCGGATTCAACTATTAAAAACCATTGGGTAGAATAAATGATGTGATTATTCTTGTTAATAGAAATTATGTACCCATGGATTTTATTGTGCTTGATATTGAATGCAATCCATCTTGTCCTATAATACTTGGTAGGCCTTTCTTACGAACCATAGGTGCTCTTATTGACATGAAAGAGGGTAATATAAGATTTCAATTCCCTCTAAAGAAAGGGATGGAACACTTCCCTAGAAAGAGAATTAAGCCACCATATGAATCTATTATGAGGGCCACTTATGGAATTAATTTTAAGGATGATAATACTTGAAATCAATGCATATGCCTAGCTAGGGGCATAAAACAATAGCGCTTGTTGGGAGGCAACCCAATATTTATCTTTTTTTGCAATTTTTATTTTTCTTGAGTCACACAATTTTAGATTCTATTATGATTGTGTTTTTATCTTTTAATTAGTGTTTGTGCCAAGTAATGGCTTTAGGATGATTTGGATGATAGTATAATTGATGCTGTTTGGAAAACAGAAAGTTTTGCGCTCAGTTCTGGATTTTTCGTTCTGTACTGGTACGTCAGAAAAATCTGAAATTTTTACACAGTATTTTTATATGAATTGTTTACGTTGTAATAATTTTTCAGAATTTTTCGAGTTACAAAAGTATGGATTTTAAATAGATTTTTACAGACTATTCTGTTTTAGACAGATTCTGTTTTACTATTGGATGGTTCACTTATTTTGATGATACTATGTATTATATCGAGGGGTATAAGTCATGGAGAAGTCAGATTACAGTAGCATTATGCAAGAATTAAATATGAATCAATTTATAACAGTACCTAAAGTTTAAGATTCGTTTGTTATACTAACGGATCTCACGAGTTTTCTGTTGAGTTTTGTGTGCTGAAGTTTTCAAGTTTTGGGTGAGATCACGATGGATGCAGGAATAAGGAGCGGCAAGACCCTAAGATTGGGGATGCCCAAGGCACCCCAAGGTAATATTCAAGGAAGACCCAAGCGTCTAAGCTTGGGGATGCCCCATATGGCATCCCCTCTTTCGTCTACAATCTATCGGTATATCACTTGGAGCTATATTTTTATTCATCACATGATATGAGTTTTGCTAGGAGCGTCATGTGCTATAGCTTTTTTTTTGCCTCTTAGTTTGCCACAATCATCTTTTGCTGAACACACCTTTTTGAGAGGGACACACATTTATCATGATTTGTTAGAATACTCTATGTGCTTCACTTATATTTTTTAAGCTAGACAATTGCTCTAGTGCTTCACTTATATCTTTTAGAACACGGCGGTGGTTATATTTTAAAGAAATAGTTGCACTCTCATGCTTCACTTAAATCTTTTTGAGAATCTAATAAATAGTAATGGAAATTTGCACGGGTTATAATATTGGTCCATAAAGGATAGGTATTCAAGAGGGATATAATAAAAACTTTCATGTAGATCACTAAATAAGAAACGTGTGGTTTAATGATATTGATGTCATAATATGAAAGGATATAGGTTCATGATCATTGGTTAGTAGAAATATCGGTATTAAAGTGTGTTATTGACTGTTCATCTAAGTGTTGGTCATGGCATGGTGAGGATGTCCAAGCATTCTTAGGTTTGAAATGAAATCCTTGAGTGCTGTTACAATCGGGGGTGCGCGATGGTTAACTCCTACTAACCTCCTCCCTAGGGGCATGCGAGTAGTAATTTGCTTCGAGGGCTAATAGGCTTCGCAATAAGTATGTGAGTTCTTTATGACTAATGTGAGAGTCCATGGATTATACGCACTCCTATCTTTCCGCAATTTGCTAGCCTCTTTGGTACCGTGCATTGCCCTTTCTCACCTCGAGAGTTGGTGCAAACTTCGCCTGTGGATCCAAACCCCGTGATATGATACGCTCTATCACACATAAGCCTCCTTATATCTTCCTCAAAACAGCCACCGTACCTACCTATTATGGCATTTCCATAGCCATTCCGAGATATATTGCCATGCAACTTCCACCATTCCGTTTATATGACATGCATCTTCATTGTCATATTGCTTTGCATGATCATATAGCTGACATAGTATTTGTGGCTCAGCCACAGTTCATCATTTTTTTATACATGTTAAGCTAGATCATTGCACATCCTGGTACACTGCCAGAGGCATTCATATAGAGTCATATTGTTCTAGTATCGAGTTGTAATATCGAGTTGTAAGTAAATAAAAGTGTGATGATCATCATTATTAAAGCATTGTCCCAGTGAGGAAAGGATGATGGAGACTGTGATTCCCCCACAAGTCGGGATGAGGCTCCGGACGAATAAAAAAAGAGGCCAAAAAGAGCCCACAAAAAAATGAAAAAACAGAGAAGGGGCAATGTTACTATCCTTTTCCACACTTGTTCTTCAAAGTAGTACCATGTTCTTCATATAGAGAGTTTCCTATTTTGTTACTTTCATATACTAGTGGGAATTTTTCATTATAGAAATTTGCTTGTATATTCCGATGATGGGCTTCCTCAAATACCAGAGGTCTTCATGAGCAAGCAAGTTGGATGCACACCCACTTAGTTTCAGTTTGAGCTTTCATACACTTATAGCTCTTTGTGCATCCGTTGCATGGCAATCCCTACTCCTCGTTTTGACATCAATTGATGGGCATCTCCATAGCCCGTTGATTAGCCACGTAGATGTGAGACTATCTTCCTTTTTGACTTCTCCTATTGATCCCTATTACCTCATTCTATTCCACCCTGTGCTATGTCCATGGCTCACGCTCATGTATTGCGTGAAGTTGAAAATGCTGAAGCGCGTTAGAAGTATGATCCAATTGCCTGGTTTAACACTGGGGTGCTCATGATTTATATTTATGCAGTGAAGGCAGAGTCATGCCATGCTAACATGATAAAATGAGTGGCGAGTAACATTCGTTAAGGATCGTATATTTTGAAAGTTTAATGATTATGCTTCTTATGTTCATGGATATTATTACGTTAATGTTGTTAATTCATCGCTTCTCAATATTTATACCGTTAAAAGAGATTACATGATAAACATGTTAGGTAGCATTCCACATCAAAAATTCTGTTTTTATCATTTACCTACTCGAGGACGAGTAGGAATTAAGCTTGGGGATGCTGATACGTCTCCAACGTATCTATAATTTTTGATTGTTCCATGCTATTAATATCAATCTTGGATGTTTTATATGCAATTATATGTTATTCTATATCATTTTTGGGACTAACCTATTAACCTAGTGCCCAGTGCCAGTTGCTGTTTTCTGCTTGTTTTTGGTTTTTCAGGAAATCAGTACCAAACGAAGTCCAAACGCTATGAAACTTTTGATGATTTTTTCTGGACAAAAGAGACCCTAGAAGCTTCGGGAGGAGACTAGAAGCCTCACGAGGAGGTGACAAGGCAACCCTGCGCGCCCCTGGGGGGCGCACCAAGATGCCTTGTGGGCCCCTCAAGGCTCCTTTTGACCTAATTCCACTTCTATAAATTCTCAAATATTGGGAAACCAACAGAGAGCCACCTCGAATATCTTTTCCATCGCCGCAAGCTTCTGTTCTTCCGCGATCCCATCTCAAGGCCTTTTCCGGCAACCTGCCGGAGAGGGAATCGATCACGGAGGGCTTCTACATCAACCTTGCTGCCCTTCCGATGATGTGTGAGTAGTTTACCACAGACCTATGGGTCCATAGCTAGTAGCTAGATGGCTTCTTCTCTCTCTTTGATCTTCAATACAATGTTCTCCTCGATCTTCTTGGAGTTCTATTCGATGTAATCTTCTTTTGCGATGTGTTTGTTTGGATCCGATGAATTGTGGGTTTATGATCAGATTATTCATGAGAAGTAATTAAGTCTTTTCTGAACTTTATTATGCATGATTTTTATAGCTTTGTATTTCTCTCCGATCTATCCGTTTCGTTTGGCCAACTAGATTGATTTATCTTCAGCGGGACAGGTGCTTTGTAATGGGTTCGATCTTGCGGTGCTCTATATCCTAGTGACAAAAAGGGATGAGACACGTATTTGTATTGTTGCTATTAAGGGTAAAATGACGGGGTTTATTCAGGGGTTTACTTTGTCTACATCATGTCATCTTGCTTAAGGCGTTACTCCGTTTTCATTAACTTAATACCCTAGATGCATGTTGGATAGTGGATGATGGGTGGAGTAATAGTAGTAGATGCAGGCAGGAGTTGGTCTACTTGTCTTAGATGTGATGCCTATATACATGATCATTGCCATGAATCTGTCATAACTATGCGCTTTTCTATCAATTGCCCAACAGTAATTTGTCTACCCACCATATGTTATGTGTTTGAGAGAGAAACCTCTAGTGAAAACTATGGCCCCCGGGTCTACTTTAATCCTGAAAAGAAAAGTAAAATACCTTGTTGCAATTTCCCTTCTTTTGCAATTTATATATCTACCACTACGAGATTTAATCCTTGCAAGTAACGAGTTCAAGGGGATTGACAACCCTCTTGCCCGCGTTGGGTGCAAGTATTTGGTTTTTTGTGTGCAGGTGCTGTTCGCGAGGCTTTGCGTGATTCTCCTACTAGATTGATACCTTGGTTCTCACTGAGGGAAATACTTATCTCTACTGTGTTGCATCTCCTCTCCTCTTCGGGGAAAAGCCCAACGCGGTTCACAAGTAGCAATTGTCATATTGCTTTGCGCAGCCACCTGTCATGCGTACGACCATCTATGGGGCCATCTAGCCCCTTTGCAGTTCGACTAGGGAGATGCACAAGCATAAAGAGCAGAATCAGCAGAGAACACAAGGGATTTTACCCAGGTTTGGGCCACCGTGAGGTGTAAAACCCTACTCCTGCTTTGGTGTATTATATGTGGAAAGCTCAAGTACAAGGTGCGCTTCGTCCCGGCAAGGTGCAAAGGGAAGCAGCTACGCATGCAAAGTGAGCTAGAGTGTCTAAAGATCGATCCTTTGTAATGGTTGCCATGGCCCTCCTTTTATAGCTTAAAGGGGTAACCACAGTGGCAAAACGGTCCTTACAAGTTGACTAGATAGCAAATAGTGCTATCATACCTAACTCTGTCAGTTTAGAACAAAAGCATTTAATGCACCGTTAGGTGTCATGTGGAGGATGAGCCCCGGCAAGGTTCCTGCACTGCTCGCCCAGCTACCTCTTATTAACTTGACACGCCTCCTGGACGGGTGTCATTAAAGTTAAATCTCCTTCCAGCAGGCTGACACGTGCCCTGACAAATCTCACCAAACTGCCTGCGCAGTCGACACCTCACCGATTAGCGACTAGCTGCTCGGTGTAGTGGAGCGCTGACGAGCTAGCGAGGTCCTGCCGGGCACGGAGCTTGCCAGGCCTTCATCTTGCCAGCCTGAGCCTTGCCGGCAAGCATCTTCTTCATAGCTAGCACAAGTCATGTGTTTCTTGATATCTTGTCACAATCTTCTCCCTAGTGGCTTCACAACTAGGTTTGATCCTTAATCTTGGTAATCCCCGGCAAGCCCTGGCCATCAGGACGGCTACTACTGTTTGTGCATAAGTCAGGGTATAAAATACCTATGTTTTATACACCGACAGGAGCCCCCGGGCCTAGGCCACACGCGCATCCGAAGCGTCATTGGGCTAGGCCCAAACAATGCACAGACACGTAGCAAGGGATTACTGCCAAAATTTTTGCAATGATGATTTCCCTCCAAGCACGCCCACGCCGCGCATTAAATGCGGGATGCAGGAGTGGTGGACTGTAGCGGTTATTCCGTGGTAGTGCACCTGCAAAGCCGCCGCCGAGGCAAACAGTAAAGAGCCAGCCCCCTCGCGTTTTCCCCATAAAAAGGCAACCGAGAGGGGGCGTTGCTCATTCACCCTTGCCCTTCTCTGCTTCATCTTCTTCCTCTAGCCAGAGCAGCTTCCGCCGCCGCCGCTGTCTGTTCACATCTCACCTCGACTCCCTCTTTTCTCCTTGAGCCCTCATGGCACCCAAGAAGGCCGACACAGCGGGGAAGAAGCCCGCCAAACCTGTCGACCCCAAGGCGGAGAAGAAGAAGGATTTGGAGGAACTCAAGAAGCGGCGGAGGGAGAACGTGGTGTTCTTGCCATCGGCGCTGGATGAGAATACGCTAATTGAGAGGTACGCCTATATATGGGGGCGAGACACCAAAGACCACAAGGCTCCCGTGGTGCTCCCCGCCGGAGGCAAGACCCCCTTAGATTCACATCCCTTTTTCTGCGCGTATTTCTATTGCGGGCTGGTCCCTCCATTTTCGGACTTCTTCAGTGCAATGATGTACAACTTTGGGTTCAGACTGCTGGATTTTACTCCAAATGCCATAACTTGCATGTCAGTCTTCGCCCATTTCTGTGAGAATTTCATCGGAGTTGCCCCCAATGTCGATTTGTTCCACCATTTCTTCATCCCTCGAATCGAAGGCAAGTCGCTTTCCGGCAGTGTCACATGGATTCCCAGGGCCAAGACCAAGGACCAGTACCTTCCCGGGCAGCTGCACTTGAAGTGGGAGGAGTGGCGGGCTGAGTGGTGTTGGATTCAGGAAAGGATTTTCCCAGTTTCTGCTTGCCGCGCATAGAGCGAGTCATACGCGGCGATGACTGGAGCAATTTGGGTGCCAGCGACAAGAGACTTGGCCCAGCACTGAACCGAATCGCTCGCCTTAGAGCCGCCAAGCTGACTATAGAGATGGTGGGTGCCGATTTCCTCCGGCGACGCATCGCACCGCTGCAGAAGAGGTAGAGATTCACCTGGGAGTACCAGAACGCAGGCGATATTATGCAGTTGTACCCAGGCCTCGGCAATAATCTAACTGTCATGGAGCATGCCTACCTCTGCGAGCAACTGTTCAGATCTACGGGGACCTTCCACTTGCCGGACCAGATCGTCCCCTTGCATATCAATTCCGCCAAGGACTCCATCTTGGCGATGATGCCAGAATGCAATGCACAAGGAGTCGAACCCCTCTGGCCAATGCCTACTCTAGAGAACGAAATGGACTGGGCCTCAAACTTGACGGAGAAGGCCTCCCGGACAGAGAGGGATCTCATTAAGGCCACCAAGGATGAGGAACTGGCATACATCGCCAGCAAGGCTGCAGAAGTTGCCAGAGTTAGCAGAGCTGGTGGTTCTCAGGTCACGGCAACTGAAGACGATGAAGAAGAACATCCCTAAGAGGAGGTTACCGAGGAACACCAAGAAGAGCCTGCCGGGGAACCTGAAGACAAAGAAGAAGAAGGTCCTCGGGCTCCAAAGAAGAGGGCACACATTCTTCGGAAAACAGCCAGTCAGGAGCCAGTGCGCGCTTCCTCGCCAAAGGCTGGCCCCGTCGTGAAGAAGACGACCACTATAACGGGTCACCAAGAGGAAGTGCGCCGGCAACCAACTTGGTGTCCACGAGCTCAGCACCCATCTCTCCAGCAAGAGGTTGTCGAAGAAGTCGGGTCTTCTCAGCCGGCAAGTTCATCCCCTCCGGCACTCAAAAGGGCCAAGGAATCGCCCCCGCCGGCGAGATATGACCTATCCATCCTCAGCGAGTCAGAAGACGAGGAGTAAGCACAATTGCCTTATATTCAACAAGTCTTGATTCCATCTTGATCATGATTTTTGACTTGATTCTTTTCTATTTTTGTAGAGACACGGAGCCACTTGTGCATCGGGCCAAGCGAGCCAAGGCTGCAGCGGGAAGCGAGCCTGCGACAAGCACTGGGCAAGGGGGTGCATCTGCTGATGCCATCGTTATCAGCCGCTAGCCCAGCCCCCTGCGTGAGGTCGAGGCACGATTTCCGCTTGCCGGCACTGGCACCAAAGTTCTTGCTCTTAGTCTCGACAAGGAGGCAGGAGAAGGCCACCAGGAGGAAGAGCGTCAAGAGGTGGATCCTGCCGTGGTTCCTCCGTCAACCACCGTCCCGGAGGGTGCTTCTCCGGCAAGGGCCTCCACTGATGACCCTGTCCACACTGAAATAATCCCGGCAAGCGAGGCTGCCGGGGACCGTGTGGCCGCAACTAAAGTTGCCAGGGAAGGAACTGTCCTTCCACACCAAGCACCAACAGGTAATCCACTTGTTCTTAAGCACTTCCTAATTTTTTTTGTTTTCTTGAACTTAACTTGCAAACTGATTTTCACTTTGTCCTTTGCTTTTGTTCCACTCCGCAGATCCCACCTCTCCCGAAGAAGGAGAAATCCTTGTAGAAGTGGCAGATATAGCAAAGGAGGCTGCTGATGAGGCCGTCAAGATAGCTGCTGAAGAGGCCACCAATCCTGCCATTGAGGAAGCAATGGAAGTTGCCGGAGATATAAGGGAGTCTTCCGGCGACACACCTGCTCCCATTCAAACGAGTATAGATATGGTAGTGGTTGCCGCTAATAAGCCAGACTCTGCCGCTCCGCCAGCTGCACCAACTGCCCAAGTCTTGACAGACGCACTCATCCTTGCCACTCCCCAACAAGGGTCCGAAGCCCCCAGCTCATCAGGCACTGTAGTGTTGAACTTTGACGCAGAAATTGCTCGCATCCTTGCCTCCATCCCCAAGAGTACCCTTGAATCCGACAACACTGATGATAGCACAACGGATCTTGCCTTCCTGAAAACCATGGCTGCAGGCCTCAGGGATGTGCAAGAGCGCTAGGGCAAGCGATGGGATAAGCTCCAAGATGAACATGCAGCTCTGGAGGTAATTGAGGAGAAATTGAAGAAGAAGGCTAAGGATATCCGGACTTCGTATAACAACCAGTCTCACAACCTGAGGAGGCAAGAGGAAAAACTTGCCGCCGCCCAAGAGAAGGCGACAGCTCTGGACGGCAAGTTGGCAGAGCACGAGGCGCAGCTCAATGCCCGAGAGAAAAATCTTGCCGCACAAGAGGAGGCCCTTGCCGCTAAACTTCGTGGTAAAGACGAAGAAATCGAGAAACTCCTTGAGCAAAGGATGCAAGAGCTAGAGAAGAAACATAAAGATTTCATCAAGACCCAGGCTCAGGAAAACGCCGCCAAGCTCAAGGAGGCTACTGATGAAGCTGCCGCTGCTACCGCCGCCAAGGCGGATCTTGATTCCCAGTTGACCAAGTTGAAAGAGGAGCTCGCCGACAGTAGTAAAGAGGTTGAGACTGTCAAGGGAGAAGCGTGGAAAGCAGCCCTCACCTTAGGGGAACTGCAAACGCACCCCCTCTACATTCCCTTCTTGTAAACTCTGACCCCCTACTACACTCCCATGTAAATACTTTGTACAATTGACCCCTAACATAGTTTAATAAAAAAAATCAGTGGGAGCCTTTCCCACTGTCATTGGCCCTAAAAAAAAGGTAGCTGAGGATTTGAAATCCAAACTTGCCGGCCTAGAAACAGATCTCGAATCCGCCAAGGAGCGGGAAAGAATCCTGACGGAGAAGCTTGACACGGAAGAAACTCTTCGGAAAGACGCCGAGAATAAATTCACGGAGCTGCGCGAGGTGCTCTCCCTTTGGATGAAGAGGCTCGTTGACATAGCTGAGCGCATAACTTCCCAACTTGCTGTCATGGACATGAGGAGCTGGAGCTTCACTGTAAACGATTGTGAGACTGCCAGCGCCAGATTAACCAAGTTCTTCGACGGCCTCATCGATGCACTGAAGACATATCATGATGACAGGTCCACCTCGTTCGCCGATGAATCCCGGAAGTTTGCGCGCAACGTCCTTTACAAGGTGCTGCTCAAGCTCGCACACCGCCATCCTGACCTCGACCTCTCCGGGATCTTCAAAAAGTTGCCGCAGGATACCGATGTCACCGCCGCCGACAAGATCACTGCTCCTCTTGCCGACAAGGTTCTCCACATTCCCAGGATCCAAGTCGATCGTCAGGATTAAACTTGTCGTTGTATTGCCACAGTGCTGCCATGTCAAAGATATATTTGATCTTATGTCAGATCTGCACTGCTTTTGTGATGTAATATAACTAGTGCTGATGAATGAATGTATGCCATCTCCCTTGTTTCACTTTGTCTTTGTATGATTTGATTTTACACCCTACGCATACCAGAAGCTTGCCAGTGCATGCACTTGTCGCGAGCGCTTGAGGAACGGGTCCTTAGCAGCCTGCCGGTAGTGTCGCCGCCGACAAGTTTTCCTTTGATGTTTTCAAATGCAGCTACTTAAATTGTTGAGCGGACTCAAAACAAAGTAAGAGCGCAAGTAATCACGACAAGGTTCCTTCTCATGCAGGTTTTTCATACAAACATAGAATCGTTCAAGGGAAATTGCAAATGTAACAAGGAAATTGTTTCAAAGTTTTTCAACTTAGCTTTTCCTTGCACTGTTTTTCTTGTCGCACAAAACGATCACTTGAACGTCATTAAGTGGTATCCCCAACGTCACTCCCCTCGGGAAACTTGCACGCGAGGAATCCTTCTGTCCTTTGAGAAAAAGAAAGAAGAAAAAAGAGTAATTTGGAAACCTTGACGGTTCATTAACCATTTCATACAAGTCAAAGCGTAATCACAACATTACATGCATTCATACATAAACGAATATGTACAAAGAGTTGCGAAACACTTAGCTTTATTTCACTTATGCACAGGACCTATGCCTGGCTTTGTACAAAGGGTTACAAGTCTTGCCAATAAAGCTTGTACAAAAGGGGTTGCCGGGAAACCCAGCAACTGCGCCTTATGGGTAGAACTTGCGAAGATGCTCAATATTCCATGAGTTTTGCACTGGGATGCCATCTTCGGTCTCCAGACGGACTGCGCCAGGTCTGGTGACTCCCGCTACCTGATAAGGGCCTTCCCACTTCGGCGTCAAGTTGTTTGAATTCTTGGCGGACTGAATGCGCGGAAGAACAAGGTTGCCTTCCTCAAGGCTTCGGGCATGCACCTTGCGGCTGTGATAGCGGTGCAAGGCCTGCTGGTAGCGTGCAGCTCGCACAGCTACCCGAAGACGATCTTCCTCAAGTAGCATGGCGTCATCTTGCCGCAGCTGCTTTTGCTCCACCTCATCATAGGCGAGCACTCGAGGTGACCCGTATGTGAGTTCTGTGGGGAGCACCGCTTCTGCACCATAAACTAGGGAGAAGGGTGTTTGGCCGGTAGCTCGATTTGGTGTCTTCCTGAGTGGCCAAAGAACTGCCGGCAACTCATCAATCCAGCGCCTTCAACACTTGTGCAGCCTGTCAAATGTTCTTGTCCTGAGGCCTCGCATCACTTCAGCATTTGCCCTTTCCGCTTGGCGTTGCTTCTCGGGTCAGCAACAGATGCAAAACAGATTTTGGTGCCAAGGTCTTGGATGTACTGCATGAAGGTGCGGCTCATGAATTGTGTGCCGTTATCGGTGATGACCCTGTTGGGAACACCAAAATGGCAAACTAATCCATTGAAAAACTTGGCGGCTGACTGTGCTATGACCTTCCTCACTGGCTCCACTTCAGGCCACTTTGTGAACTTGTCGATTGCAACGTACAAGAACTCAAAGCCCCCAGTAGCATGGGGGAAGGGGCCTAAAATGTCAAGCCCTCAGACCGAGAAGGGCCAGGAGAGAGGTATTGTTTGGAGAGCTTGAGCTGGCTGATGTATATTCTTTGAATGAAACTGGCATGCTTCACACTTGGTTACTAGCTCAGTTGCATCCTGGAGGGCAATGGGCCAATAGAAGCCTTGCCGGAAAGCTTTTCCGACAAGTGCTCTTGAACCTATGTGAGAGCCACATATGCCTCCATGTATTTCTGCCAACAGCTTTAGTCCATCTTCCCGGCAAAAACACTTCAATTTCACTCTGTTTGGTCTCTTTCTGTGTAGAATGTTATCCACAAACTGATACATACTTGACTGACGGGCTACTTTCTCAGCTTCTTCTTGGTCATCGGGAAGTTCTCCTGTTTGAAGGAAACGAACTATCTGTTGTGCCCAAGTTGTGTGGCACCCCAGCTTAGAGCAACTGGTTTACCTTGCATTGCCAGCCCAGAGATCAAGTCTTCTGGCAATACACAACAACTTGGTACAGAAACAACCGCTTTATTGATCTCTTAGTGGATACATAGTTTCACATATTACATGATAAGCGAGGCCAAGCGGCACACCCGGTGCGGCTGCACTTATGTACATTATTTAGTAGACATCTCAGGGGCCTCGATGATAAAGGGACTACTACGCAGCAGCGGAACTCCACTCCACAGGGACATTGCTGGGACACGGCCTAGAGCGTGACATACTGCTCGACATCCACACCATGCACGGCTTCTCCTGCATCCGGCATGATAAGCCAGGTGAGTACTTTGAATGTACTCGCAAGCTCACAACAAACAAAACAAGTGCGACAAACAACAACAAGGCATTTAACAAGTTTAATGCATGAGCATGATACTACCCAAAATGAGGTGTGCGTGAAAAGTTGCCGTGGTCCCTGGGACCAACTTACCATTTCGGGGTTACCACGTAACCACCGTTCATAACTTACCAACGTGATCCTCACTTGATCACATCCATACCTTTCATAGTGATCCTCACTCGATCACCAATTCTGCATATGCCATCGTGTAAATCTTAGAGTGCAAGTTAATTATATCTGTTGACCCACGGTGTGACCTACTACGAATTGTGTCCCTATCCGAGGATGTGGCTATCGATAGAGTATACACTCTGCAGAGGTTAGTACACTGTACCCACACTACGAAACTCATGGCCTCGTGCTCCCATTCGGGTGGACCAATGATATTCTGACAAAACCAATCTATTGCATGACACTCTCCCGGCCACTCCGACAAACTCCCCTTTGGGATATGTCATGGGTGGCCCCGATGTCAACTCATGACATCCGCCACCTCTGTGGCTGCCACCGTCGTGGCCAAACAAAACATCATCCCAAACGGGGACCTCGGTATCATAAAACTCGGGCACACAATGTTATGACTGATTACCGGGCTAGGGTAGCGCCAGTTCACAACCTTCCCTCGTAGGAGGCACCGGCGAGAGGCATGACAATAGACAGCATTAGGGCCTCCCCATCCAGGCAAGTGTGGTTGCACTGGTGAGCTCGATTCGGTGGCACCATGACTCGATCAACAACTTGTTCAAGTTGGATTATCATCAATGTTAACTTGAAATAAAAAGATTCGAGCCATAGTGTGAATGGATGCACGGGTCACGAATGACATGATCTCTACTGCACACATTAGCAAGAAAGCATATACCCTACTGCATACTATCAAAATGACATGGAACAAATTCTATGCAATAAGTTCTATATAGCAAATCATTTTAATAGTGAATTATATGATGAATTTAATTCAAATAAACCATTGCCATTGCAATGCCATCCTTGCATATGAATGTTGTGGCTTGCCTTGGTTCAGTGGAGTGTCACAATACTCCTGGTCTCCTCCAACACAATTAGGATCTTCTGAAAATATTTTAAATGCAAAAAGAAAATGTCACATAAAGCATTTTATTTCACCAGAAATTCTCAACAGCAAGAAAAATTCTGAAATTTGGCATGCATAAACTTTGGCTCAATACAAACCAGTAGCAAAAAGAATCAACTCAATTGGACTCATAGAATAAAAGTTAGAGCTGGTCAAAGTTGGGGTCAGAAGCTGGTCAAATATTCATTTAAATGATTTTACAGAAATTCCTACAGAAAGCCACGTTGAAGGCGTATTCGGCGAATACGGCTCCACTTAAAAACGGTTCGTGGGAGGGAGACAGGCTGACAGGTGGGGCCCCATGTCAGGGTTAAAAGAGAGAGAGAGGGAACAGTGCACGGTGGCTCGGTCGCCGGTGATTCTCCGGCGAGGAGACCACAGCGGCCGCCGGCGATGGGCTAGATGGACTCAGCACAGCACGGCGAACACGCATGTACCCAAGGCGACGACTGGGGTGGTCGGATGGCGTCGGCCCGGTCTTCTCCAGAGACGGCGGCGACGGAGCTCGTCGGATTCGGCGATTCTGGCGACGATCCGGCGAGCAAGTGGTACCGTCGAGCTCAGGAGATCACCACGACCTCGATGGGAGTAGTGGACGGAGCTGGGAGTGGCTAGGATGAGTGCACGTTCCAAGGGGATCCACGGCGGATTCCGGCGATGATCGGCGGCAGGAGGGCCTCCGGGCCTTGCCACGCTTGTAGAGGAGTGCTTTGTGGCCAGATGAGGTAAGAGAGATGGCTGGAATGACGCGGGGACGACTCTACTTATAGATGGAGGTCGACCGTGTTCGGGACTCCGCCGGCGACGAGCTGCAGAAGAGAGGAGGGGAAGATAAACTCGGGCACGGCCTGGAGGAGGAGCAGTGGTGCACAGGCTACGCGGTGCACGCGTGCAAGCACAGTGCGGCGCACTACGCGGAGAAAACGGAGCATGCGCGCCCACTGTTCTGCCGCGTAGCGTTCGGCCGCTTCCGGCGAGCGGCTTGCCGGCGTCGAGGAGGAGCAGGGCGAGGCTAGGTGGCACGCTGGGGGATGCTGGGGAGATGGGACACGCTGCGGTGGTGAATGGAGAGGGAATGGACGGCGGCAGAGGGGCCCGATGCACAGAGCGCGGCGAGCGCATGCAATGCATCGTGCTCTCACGCGGTCACCGTGTGCAATGGCACACGCAGTGCTTTCGGCACTGCCAAACCGTGTCATTCGTTAAGTCCCTTCAACGCGGTGCCTAGAACTGCGCTTGGCTTGCCATCTGGCTCACTGGAAATGACTTGAGCTAGATGCAAAGTTTCTGGACAGAAACTTGTGCCAAGTGCTGGGGACAAACGGCTAGGAGTTTAGAGCTGAAATTTTGGGGTTAAGCATCTCTTAGGAGGGTAGTCATGTGGTAAAAATTTCAGCTCCAACAGATCAAGGAAAAATGTACTTGCTTCACAAAGTGCCCATTCTGTCTAGAAGCAAAAACACTTTCCTTAGCTGAAAATTTCCAAATGACCATGGGATATTTTTGCATAGGGAGGTGAGGCATGATCCAAAGAATATTTGGGAATTTTCTTGGAATTTTTGGTGCAATAAAAATGAGGGTTGCTTCATAGCTTATTGAGAAAATAGGCATTTTCAGGAGGAAAAAGGATTTAATGCTAAAAATATCCAATGGCATTATGGTGAGAGGGATGATGTCTAGGGAGGGTTTATGGATGATAGAACCCATTTGGAAGAAAATCAAAAAAAAATCCAAGTGGTAAGTCCAAAAGAATTGATTGAAAAACCAAATGCAAATTAAAATATTCAATAAATCCCTATAAAAGAAAAAGGCAAAATCCAAGGTGTTACAAACCTCCCCCCCCCCTTAGGATGAATCTCGTCCTCAAGATTTGGTTGCTCAGGAAACAAATAAGGGTATGCAGTCCTTAAGAAATCCTCTCTTTCCCAGGTGGCCTCATCCTCAGTGTGGTGCTCCCATTGGACCTTGTAAAACTTTATGGTTTTGCTGCGGGTGACTCTGTCCATCTCTTCCAAGATTCTCAAGGGTTTCTCCTCATATGTTTAATCCTTGGCAAGCTCTAGTTCTGTCATATCCGTCTGTTTTGTGGGTGGTGCGATGCACTTCCGTAGCTGAGACACGTGGAACACATAATGAACCTCGGATAGCTCGGGAGGCAATTCTAACTGAGAAGCCACTTTGCCCACTCTGGTCATAACTGGAAACGGACCGATGTACCTTGGTGCGAGCTTTCCCCGAGTATGAAACCTTTTGACTCCTTTCATGGGGGTAACTCGGAGATATGCATATTCACTTGGTTCGAAATTTATCTGCCTATGCTTTGAGTCATAGTAGCTCTTCTAACGAGATTTTGCTACTTGCAGTCTGTCTCGAATTTGTTTAACTTGCTTTTCCGCTTCCATCATCAAATCAGTCACGAAGATTCGGCTGTCTCCTGTTTGAGACCAGTTCAGCGGGGTGCGACACTTGCGTCCGTATAGAGCCTCAAAGGGGGACATCCTGAGACTAGTCTGATAGCTGTTGTTGTAAGAAAACTCAGCGTACGGCAGGCTGTCTTCCCATTTGGGTCCATGAGCAAGAGCGCATGCCTGAAGCATGTCTTCCAAGATTTGATTCACCCGTTCTATTTGTTCATCTGTCTGAGGGTGATAAGCAGTGCTATGCTTCAAAGCGGTTCCCAAGGCTTGGTGTAGACATAGCCAGAACGCCGAGGTAGACAAAGATCCTCGGTCTGAAGTGATAGTCCTGGGTATTCCTTACAGACTGACAATCATGGATATGTAAAGTTGAGTGAGTTGGTCTGCACGGTAGGTTGTCCTTATTGGAATAAAGTGAGCCACCTTTGTCAACATGTCGACCACAACCCATATAGCGTTATTCCCTCGTGGTGTCTTTGGTAACCCCACGATGAAGTCCATGCAGATATCATCCCATTTCCATTGCGGGACGGGTAAGGGTTGAAGTAGACCGGTAGGTTTCTGATGTTCAGCCTTCACCTTGTTGCATGTATCGCAACAGGCGACGTAATAGGCGATATCTTTCTTCATACCTTCCCACCAGAATGTTTGCTTCAAATCTTGATACATTTTAGTGCCTCCGGGGTGAATGGAGTATGCAGACTCGTGAGCTTCCTTCAGAATCTGCTACTTTAATTCCCCGAGGTCCGGTACACAGACTCGATTCCGAAATCGTAGTGTACCTTTATCATCAATGTTGAAATCTGGTATCTTCCCTTATCGTACTTGGGCCATTACCTTGAGTAACATTGGGTCACCAGGTTGAGCCTTTCGCATTTCGTCTTCTAGAGTAGGGGTTACTTCCAAGGTAACCGGGCAGGTTGCATCGCAAAGGATCATATTGAGCTGAGTTATTTCTTCTTGAAGTGCTGGGTGCAGTCGCTCGATTAATGAGTTTGCGGTGGCCGGTTTGCGACTAAGAGCATCGGCGACCACATTTGCTTTTCCTGGGTGGTAGTTGATACCTAGGTCATAGTCTTTGACCAACTCAAGCCATCTTCGTTGTCAGAGGTTCAAGTCCGGTTGCGTGAATATATACTTGAGACTCTTGTGGTCGGTGTAGATTTGGCAATGTTTTCCAATGATATAATGCCTCCAAATTTTTAAAGCATGGACCACAGCTGGCATCTCCAAGTCATGGGTAGGATAATTCTCCTCGTGCGGTCAGAACTGTCTTGATGCATAGGCCACAACCTTTCCATCTTGCATAAGTACACACCCAATGCCACGCCTGGATGCGTCGCAATAGATGTCGAAGCTCCGGTAGATATCTGATAGGGTCAACACTGGAGCGGTGGTCAAACGGGTCTTTAGCTCATTGAAACTATTCTCACATGCTTCCGTCCATATGAACTTCTGATTCTTCTTGAGTAGTTCAGTCATTGGCTTGGCAATCTTTGAGAAGCCTTCAATGAAGCGACGGTAATAACCTGCCAGACCCAAGAAACTCCTGATTTCTGTCACTGAAACAGGTGTCTTCCAATTTAATACTTCTCTGACTTTGCTTTGATCCACGGCCACTCCTTGAGCGGAAAGAGTATGCCCAAGGAATCCCACTTCCTTAAGCCAAAATTCACATTTGCTGAACTTGGCGTAGAGTTGATGAGCGCGTAATCGCTCCAACACTGCTCGAAGATGCTGCTTGTGCTCTTCTTCACTTTTGGAGTATATGAGGATGTCATCAATGAACACCACTACAAACTTGTCCAAGAAGTCCATGAACACCTTGTTCATCATGTGCATGAAGAATGCAGGAGCGTTGGCCAACCCAAAGGACATGACCGTATGCTCATACAGCCCATATCGTGTAGTGAATGTTGTCTTGGGGATATCTTCTTTTCTGATTTTCAGCTGGTGATACCCGGTGCGCAAATCAATCTTGGAGAACACTTGGGCTCCACTGAGTTGATCGAACAAATCATCGATCCGGGGCAACGGGTATTTATTCTTGATGGTGACATCATTGAGAGCGCGGTAGTCAACACACATCCGGAGACTGCCATCCTTCTTGCCCACAAATATTGCCGGTGCACCCCAAGGAGATGAACTGGGGCGAATATATCCTTTTTGGAGCATCTCATCCAATTGCTTCTTCAACTCCACTAATTCGGATGAAGGCATTCGATAATATTTCTTGTAAATTGGTGCTGTCCCGGGCACAAGCTCGATTGAAAATTCAAGCTCTCGATCAGGTGGCATGCCTGGCAATTCATCTGGAAACACATCTAGGAATTCACAGACCACTGGGACTAGATTCATCTCTGTAGCAATTGTTGCATAAACCATCCCTTTCTTTGGCATGGCTCGACCGGCAAAGAACCGAGCAGACTGGCCCGAGGGGTTTATTAGTGTGACTTCTCTTGTTGCGCAGTTGATGCAGACCTGGTGTCTTGTCAACCAATCCATCCCCAAAATAATATCCAATGTTGGAGATTCAATGGATACTAGGGATGCGGGGAAGATAACTCCATTGATTGATATTTTCAATCCTTGGCATACAATATTTGTCCTGAGCCTGGATCCGGGGAATTGTACCACCATAACTTTGTCCAAAAGAGTATAGGAAAGTCGATGTTGGGCAACAAAACTCCGCGAAATAAAAGAATGGGAAGCCCCGGAATCGAATACAATTGTTGCAAGTATGTCATTAACAGGAAACATACCAATGACCACATCGGGAACTTCAGAAGCTTCTTCGGCGGAGATATGATGAACTTGCCTTTGAATATACTTCCGGTTGGGGAATTGCCCCACATAATTGACTTGAGGCTTCAGGTTGGCTGGCGACTTGCCGTTCTTGGGACACTGCCTAGCGTAATGCCCAGTTTGTCCACATGAGTAACATGCATTGTTACGCTGACAATCTTCCTTGTTTGGCTTGGCGACCACAGTCTTAATCTGACTTTCATTCTTGATGTTCCCCTGCTGCCAGGTTGGCTTGAACTCGAACTGGGGTTGCTGCCAAGTACGAACCTTCTGAAAAACTTGCCCTTCCTTCTTGGGTTCAAACTTGCGTTTGTGGTCTTCATAGGCAGTCTTATGATCATTAACCAGTTTGTGTTCCCTTTCAGCAATGAGTGCCTTGTTCACCAAAGTTTGGAAGTCAGGGAAATCCAGCATGCTGAGAGCACATCGGAGGGTAAGGTTGAGTCCTCCGAGGAACCGATCTATCTTCCATTCTTCGGTGGCCACATCATGTGTGGAATAACGGGCCAAGTGATTGAACTTGTTTAAATACTCACTTACAGTCGAGTTCCCTTGTGTAAGGGTGAGGAATTCTCGCTACTTGACCTTCAAGATACCGGCGGGAATGTGATACATGCGGAATTTATCTTTGAATTTATCCCAAGTAATCTCGTCTTCAGCAGGCCCCATAACTATGGCATTGTCTCACCATATAGCAGCTGGTCCTTCCAGATAATGAGTGGCGAAGGGTACCTTATCAGCATCTTTAGTGCGAGCAATTTCTAGCTTCTTCTCAATGGTCCTCAACCAGTCATCGGCTTCCATCGGGTCCACTGCTTGACTGAAACTTGGCGGTTTGGTCCTCTGAAAGTCTGACAGCTTGGAGTGATTACCATTGTGATTATTCTACCCGACCATAGTCTGCATGCTTCTCAGGAATTCCATCAGGTCTTGGTTTCTCTTTTCCTCAAATATTCGCATAATCTGCTCTGTTGTAGGTGCTTGAGGTGGAGGAGGTGGTGGCTGATATGGTTCTGGAGAATGTCCTGCTTGCCTGGCGGACCGATGAACTGGAGTGTCGTCACCACCAGGACAGTTACTGCCACACCTTGTCATCCTATATATGTTTCCCAATACGAAGCATCGAGATGAGCAACATCCATAAGGGAAAAAAATCGGAAGGTGAAGCAACAAACCCGGAAAGGAACTCGAGAAAAGCCAAAACGAATAACAGAAAACAACATAATTATACAATACATCATCCAACATACATAACAGGACAACAGCATGGATAGTACTACTACATGCATACAACCAAACACCACATCATCCTCGTCTGCTCGCGATGACAACGATCGCACTGGCACTCTGACGGTCCTGCCGGTGTCTCCTCGGTGTCGGACTCCGAATCGGAACTGATAACAAACACCTCCGAAGCAAAGGAAACACGACGACACTGACGGGACGACTCTCCCTCAGGGTCTGGAGCAGGGTGGCTCCGCAGCATCGGAGCGGCTGGGGTCGCGAGAAGCATAGCCCACTGGGCTAGGGACTCATGGGGATTCACTACCGAAGTACCTGAGTTACTCTAAGAAGGTGTGGGAGTCACTGGTGCAGGTGGAGGTAGTAGGGTAACTGGAGGAACAAGCGATGTATGGATAAGTAAAGGTGGAGCGAAGGCAGATCGAGCAGCAACTAGCTCGTCTCGAACGCGGTTCAGCTCCTGGGCTAGGCTGACGATCAGAAAGTATCCAGCCGTTATGTAACGAGACAGGTGGCTGGCTGACCGGTCACACTCCGGATCAATGTAAGGGAAACGGATCTGTCCTGACTCAAAAAGGGACGGATAGAAGTAGAAACCTGGGTGAGTCTGCATCTGAATCTCGTTATAGCGCAAGTCAGTGAGGGCCTCGAATGCTGCAAACTGGACCGCCTGGTGAGGTGTAGAAGCAGTCCCGCCCTTGGTGGAGCGAGTGTAAGTGCCCACCACGGTACTATTGTGCATGACGACCTCCGCGTGATACTCGTAAACACCATCAGCAAGCTGCTCTCGATACACCTGGTACACAGGGTCATCACCGTTGGGGTAGAGTCGGCGCCACACATTACTAAGTAGATGCGGAAAGGTGGAAGGTGCCGACTCCGGCTGATATGGATAAGGGATTGGTGCCATCTACACTCACAATTTTAACTGATCAGCAATAACAGTAAACTATATGCATGCAATGCAACACCCATGCGCAGAGTCAAACCTCAAATCGCTACAAAGGCTAAAACTACCATTTTCAAACGCATCGGCTGTCTAGGGCGTCCTACAGTCAGCGCAGCTCTGATACCAAGTGTTGTGGCACCCCGGCTCAGAGCAACCGGTTTACCTTGCATTGCCAGCCCAGAGATCAAGTCTTCTGGCAATACACAACAACTTGGTACAGAAACAACCGCTTTATTGATCTCTTAGCGGATACATAGGTTCACATATTACATGATAAGCGAGGCCAAGCGGCACACACGGTGCGGCTGCACTTATGTACATTATTTAGTAGACATCTCAGGGGCCTCGATGATAAAGGGACTAATACGCGGCAGCGGTACGATGAGGTAGCGGAACTCCACTCCACAGGGACACTGCTGGGACACGGCCTAGAGCGCGACATACTAGTCGACATCCACACCATGCATGGCTTCTCCTGCATCTGGCATGATAAGCCAGGTGAGTACTTTGAATGTACTCGCAAGCTCACATCAAACAAAACAAGTGCGACAAACAACAACAAGGCATTTAACAAGTTTAATGCATGAGCATGATACTACCCAACATGAGGTGTGCGTGAAAAGTTGCCGTGGTCCCTGGGACCAACTTACCATTTCGGGGTTACCACATAACCACCATTCATAACTTACCAACGTGATCCTCACTTGATCACATCCATACCTTTCATAGTGATCCTCACTCGATCACCAATTCTGCATATGCCATCGTGTAAATCTTAGTGTGCAAGTTAATTATATCTGTTGACCCATGGTGTGACCTACTATGAACTGTGTCCATATCCGAGGACGCGGCTATCGATAGATTATACACTCTGCAGAGGTTAGTACACTGTACCCACACTACGGAACTCATGGCCTCGTGCTCCCATTCGGGTGGACCAACGATATTCTGACAAAACCAATCTATTGCATGACACTCTCCCGGCCACTCCGACAAACTCCCCTTTGGGCTATGTCATGGGTGGCCCCGATGTCAACTCATGACATCCCCCACCTCTGTGGCTGCCACCGTCGTGGCCAAACAAAACATCGTCCCAAACGGGGACCTCGGTACCGTAAAACTCGGGCACACAAGGTAATGACTGCCTACCGGGCCAGGGTAGCGCCGGTGCACAACCTTCCCTCGTAGGAGGCACCGGCGAGAGGCATGACAATAGACCGCATTAGGGCCTCCCCATCCAGGCAAGTGTGGTTGCACTGGTGAGCTCGATTCGGTGGCACCATGACTCGATCAACAGCTTGTTCAAGTTGGATTATCATCAATGTTAACTTGAAATAAAAAGATTCGAGCCATAGTGTGAATGGATGTAGGGGTCACGATCATGAATAACGAATGCATCATGTTACCATAAGAGTATATGACATGATCTCTACTGCACACATTAGCAAGAAAGCATATACCCTACTGCATACTATCAAAATGACATGGAACAAATTCTATGCAATAAGTTCTATATAGCAAATCATTTTAATAGTGAATTATATGATGAATTTAATTCAAATAAACCATTGCCATTGCAATGCCATCCTTGCATATGAATGGTGTGGCTTGCCTTGGTTCAGAGGAGTGTCACAATACTCCTGGTCTCCTCCAACACAATTAGGATCTTCTGAAAATATTTTAAATGCAAAAAGAAAATGTCACATAAAGCATTTTATTTCACCAGAAATTCTCAACAGCAAGAAAAATTCTGAAATTTAGCATGCATAAGCTTTGGCTCAATACAAACCAGTAGCAAAAAGAATCAACTCAATTGAACTGATAGAATAAAAGTTAGAGCTGGTCAAAGTTGGTGTCAGAAGCTGGTCAAATATTCATTTAAATGATTTTACAGAAATTCCTACGGAGAGCCACGTCGAAGGCGTATTCGGCGAATACGCCTCCACATAAAAACGGTTCGCGGGTGGGAGAGAGAGGCTGATAGGTGGGGCCCCCTGTCAGGGTTAAAAGAGAGAGACAGAGGGAACAGTGCACGGCGGCTCGGTCGCCGGTGTTTCTCCGGCGAGGAGACCACGGCGGCCGCCGGCGATGGGCAAGATGGACTCAACACAGCACGGCGAACATGCACGTACCCGAGGCGACGACTGGGGTGGTCGGACGGCGTCGGCCCGGTCTTCTCCAGAGACAGCGGCGGCGGAGCTTGTCGGATTCGGCTATTCTGGTGATGATCCGGTGAGCAAGTGGTACCGTCGAGCTCAGGAGATCACCATGACCTCAATGGGAGCAGTGGACGGAGCTGGGAGTGGCTAGGATGAGTGCACGTTCCAAGGGGATCCACGGTGGATTCCGGCGATGATCGGCGGAAGGAGTCCCTCCCGGCCTTGCCGCGCTTGTAGGGGAGTGCTTTGTGGCCAGATGAGGTAAGAGAGATGGCAGGAATGACGCGGGGACGGCTCTACTTATAGATGGAGGTCGACCGTGTTCGGGACTACGCCGGCGATGAGCTGCAGAAGAGAGGAGGGGAAGATAAGCTCGGGCGCGGCGTGGAGGAGGAGCAGTGGTGCACAGGCTACGCAGTGCACGCGTGCAAGCACAATGCGGCACACTACGCGGAGAAAACGGAGCATGCGTGCCCACTGTTCCACCGCGTAGCGTTCGGCCGCTTCCAGCGAGCGGCTTGCCGGCGTCGGGGAGGAGCAGGGCGAGGCTAGGTGGCGTGCTGGGGGCTGCTGGGGAGTTGGAACACGCTGCGGTGGCGAATAGAGAGGGAATGGACGGCGGCAGAGGGGCCCGATGCACAGAGCGCGGCGAGCGCATGCAATGCTCCGTGCTCTCACGCGATCACCGCGTGCACTAGCACACGTGGTGCTTTCGGCGCTGCCAAACCGTGTCATTCGTGAAGTCCCTTCAAAGCGGTGCCTAGAACTGCGCTTGGCTTGCCATCTGGCTCACTGGAAATGACTTGAGCTAGATGCAAAGTTTCTGGACAGAAACTTGTGCCAAGTGCTGGGGACAAACGGCTAGGATTTTAGAGCTAAAATTTTGGGGTTAAGCATCTCTTATGAGGGTAGTCATGTGGTAAAAATTTCAGCTCCAATAGATCAAGGAAAAATGTACTTGCTTCACAAAGTGCCCATTCTGTCCAGAAGCAAAAACATTTTCCTTAGCTGAAAATTTCCAAATGACCATGGGATATTTTTGCATAGGGAGGTGAGGCATGATCCAAAGAATATTTGCGAATTTTCTTGGAATTTTTGGAGCAATAAAAATGAGGGTTGTTTCATAGCTTATTGAGAAAATAGGCATTTTCAGTAGGAAAAAGGATATAATGCCATTAAATAAAAATATCCAATGGCATTATGGTGAGAGGGATGAGGTCTAGGGAGGGTTTATGGATGATAGAACCCATTTGGAAGAAAATCAAAAAAAAAATCCAAGTGGTAAGTCCAAAAGAATTGACTGAAAAACCAAATGCAAATTAAAATATTCAATAAATCCCAATAAAAGAAAAAGGCAAAATCCAGGGTGTTACAAGTTGGAGCCTGCGGCTCGACGACAAGGACTAAAGGCATCTCTTAGGCTGTGGGAGCGCTTGTCTCTGCGGCAAGAACTTGAGGTTCTGCGTGAGGCCGCTGCTCACCGACAGGCGTGTCGTTGTCTCCGGCAACTTTCTTGCCGGCGGCTTCTGGGAGCTCTGCCGGGAAGTACTTGCCGGTGTTCAACTTTCTTCTCTTATTCGCCTGTGTTGATGGAGTGACTGATGGTTGATTCAAATGGAGCACAAAAGTTCCTAGCTCAATAGGAAGCTTTTGAGCGACACACTTTGACAAGTGATCAGCGATGCTGTTTTCCGCATGAGGAATGTGCTCTGTTTGCAATCCATCAAAGTGTTTCTCCAATTTCCTCACTTCCTCTACATACGCTTCCATCAATGGGCTCTGATAATCTTTGTTAACTTGCTTCACAACAAGCTGCGAGTCGCCACAGATGATCAACTTTCTGATTCCAAGGTCCATTGCGATCCTAAGACCGACAAGGAGCCCTTCATACTCAGCAGTGTTGTTTGTAGCTTTCTCCCTGGGAAAGTGCATTTGGATTACGTACTTGAGATGCTCTCTGGTGGGTGCGACAAGCAGCACTTGATACGTCCATTTTGCATCATGTTTTACTACTGTTATTTATAGTGTTTTTAATCAATATAACACTTTGTGGAGCAATTCTAATGCCTTTTCTCTCTTAATATGCAAGATTTACACAAGGACGGAGATTGCCGGCAGCTGGAATTCTAGACCTGAAAAAGCAATGTCAGAGATACCTATTCTGCACATCTCCAAATGAGCTGAAATTTCACAGAGATTTATTTTGGAATAAATAAAAAATACTGGAAGCAAGAAGTACCAGAGGGAGCCACCCAGGTGCCCACGAGGCACCAGGTTGCGCCACCCCCCCAGGCATGCCCTGGTGGTTTGTGGGGCCCCTGGCCAGCCTCCGGTGCCCATTTTCTGGTATATAAGCCCATTTACCCTAGAAAAAATAAGGAGAAGACTTTTGGGATGGTGCGCCGCCGTCTCGAGGCGGAACTTGGGCAGGAGCACTTTTGCTCTCCGGCGAAGCGATTCCGCCGGGGATACAAACCTCCGGGAGGGGGAAATCGGAGCCATCGACATCACCAACGATCCTCTCATCATGGGAGGACCAATCTTCATCAACATCTTCAACAGCACCATCTCATCTCAAACCCTAGTTCGTCTCTTGTATTCAATCTTTGTCTCAAAACCTCAGATTGGTACCTGTGGGTTGCTAGTAGTGTTGATTACATCCTGTAGTTGATGCTAGTTGGTTTATTTGGTGGAAGATTATATGTTCAGATCCATTATGCTATTCAATACCCCTCTGATCTTGGACATGAATATGATTTGTGAGTAGTTACTTTTGTTCTTGAGGACATAGGAGAAGTCTTGTCATAAGTAATCATGTGAATTTGGTATTCGTTCGATATTTTGATGATATGTATGTTGTTGATTCTCTTAGTGGTGTCATGTGAACGTCGACTACATGATACTTCACCATCTTTGGGCCTAAGGGAATGCATTGTGGAGTAGTAATTAGATGATGGGTTGCTAGAGTGACAGAAGCTTAAACCCTAGTTTATGCGCTATTCCGTAAGTGGCTGATTTGGATCCATATGTTTAATGCTATGGTTAGAGTTATCTTAATTCTTCTTTCGTAGTTGCGGATGCTTGCGAGAGGGGGTAATCATAAGTGGGAGGCTTGTTCAAGTAAGAACAACACCCAAGCACCGGTCCACCCACATATCAAATTATCAAAGTAGCGAACGCGAATCAAACCAACATGATGAAAGTGACTAGATGAAATTCCCATGTGTCCTCGAGAACGCTTTGCTTATTATAAGAGATCGTTCCAGCTTGTCCTTTGCTACAAAAAGGATTGGGCCACCTTGCTGCACTCTTTGTTACTATTGCAAATTGTCACTTGTTGCAAATTATATTTCTATCAAACTACTCATTACCGATAATTTCAGTGCTTGCAGAAAACACCTTGCTGAAAACCGCTTGTCATTTCCTTCTGCTCCTCGTTGGGTTCGACACTCTTACTTATCGAAAGGACTACGATTGATCCCCTATACTTGTGGGTCATCAAGACTCTTTTCTGGCACCGTTGTCGGGGAGTGAAGCGCCTTTGGTGAGTAAAATTTGGTAAGGAAACATTTATATTACGTGCAAAAATTTACTGTTACTTGTCACTATGGAAAGTAATCCTTTGAGGGGTTTGTTCGAGGTATCTTCACCTCGACCGGAAGCACAAATAGTTTCTCCTCAACCTACTGCACCTACTGAAAATATTTATTATGAGATTCCTCCGGGTATGATAGAGAAACTTCTAGCTAATCCTTATGTAGGAGATGGAACGGTACATCCTGATATGCACTTGATCTATGTGGATGAAATTTGTGGATTGTTTAAGCTTGCAGGTTTATCCGGAGATGGAGTTAAGAAGAAAGTATTCCCTTTATCTTTGGAGGGAAAGGCATTGACATGGTATAGGCTATGTGATGATATGGATACATGGGACTGGAACCGATTGAAACTGGAATTCCACCAAAAAATTTATCCTATGCATTTGGTTCATCGTGATCGGAATTATATATATAATTTTTGGCCTCGTGAAGGAGAAAGCACCGCTCAAGCTTGGGGGAGGCTTAAGTACATGATGTACACATGCCCCAACCATGAGCTCTCGAGAGAAATTATCTTACAGAATTTTTATGCTCGGCTTTCTCATGATGATCAAACCATGCTCGATTCTTCTTCGACTGGCTCCTTTATGAAGAAAACTATTGAATTCAGATGGGATCTTCTGGAAAGAATTAAACGCAACTATGAAGATTGGGAACTCGACAAAGGTAATAAGTCAGGTATAATACTTGAGTTCGATTGTGTTAAATCTTTTATGGATACCGATGCTTTTTGTAAGTTTAGCACTAAATATGGACTTGACTCTGAGATAGTAGCTTCCTTTTGTGAATCATTTGCTACTCATGTTGATCTCCCTAAGGAGAAGTGGTTTAAATATCATCCCCCTGTTAAAGAAAAGATCAAGGAACCCATTAGTGTTAAAGAAGAAACAATTGTTTACCATGTTGATCCAGTTGTGCCTACTGCTTATATTGAGAAACCACCTTTTCCTGTTAGGATTAAGGAACATGCCAAATTTCAACTGTGGTTAACAAAAGTAATATTAGAGCACCTAGACCCTCTGAACAAATTAAAGTTGAACCTAATGTTGCTATGGTTAAAGATCTCTTGGTCGATAATATAGATGGGCATGTTATTTACTTCAGTGATGAAGCAGCTAGAATTGCTAAACCAGATCCTAAAGATAAAAATAGACCTGTAGTAGGCATGCCTGTTGTCTCTGTTAAGATAGGAGATCATTGTTATCATGGCTTATGTGATTTGGTGCTAGTGTGAGTGCTATTCCGTTTACCTTATATCAAGAAATTATGAATGATATTGCACCTATTGAAATAGAGGACATTGATGTTACTATTAAGCTTGCAAACAGAGATACCATTACACCACTTGGGATCATTAGAGATGTTGAAGTCTTGTGTGGAAAAATAAAATATCCTATTGATTTTCTAGTCCCCGGTTCTCCACAAGATGATTTTTGTCCCATTATATTTGGTAGACCTTTCTTGAACACTATTAATGCCAAGATTGATTGCGCTAAAGAGACTGTCAGTGTTAATTTGGGTGGTATGTCTCATGAATTTATTTTCTCCAAGTAAAGATGGAATTATTGGTAAAGAATTGCCTAGTAAAGATGAAATTATTGGTTTTGCTTCTATTGCCGTACCTCCTACTGATCCGTTAGAACAATATTTGCTAGACCATGAAAACGATATGCATATGAATGAAAGAAATGAAATAGATAAGATGTTCTTTGATCAGCCACCTATCCTTAAACACAATTTGCCTGTTGAAACTCTTGGAGGCCCTCCTCCACCTAAGGGTGATCCTGTATTTGAATTGAAGCAATTGCCTGATACATTAAAGTATGCTTATCTAGATGAAAAGAAGATATATCCTGTTATTATTAGTGCTAACCTTTCAGAGCATGAAGAAAAGAGATTACTAAAAACTTTGGGAAAGCACTGTGCTGCTATTGGATATACTCTTGATGATCTTAAGGGCATTAGTCCCACTCTATGTCAGCACAAAATTAATATGGAGCCTGACGCTAAACCAGTTGTCGACCACCAACGACGATTAAATCCTAAGACGAAAGAGGTGGTAAGAACCGAAATATTAAAGCTTCTGGAAGCAGGTATAATCTATCCCATAGCTGATAGTAGATGGGTAAGTCACGTTCATTGTGTCCCTAAGAAAGGAGTTATTACCGTTGTTCCTAATGATAAAAATGAACTCATTCCACAAAGAATTGTAACTGGTTATAGGATGGTAATTGATTTTAGAAAATTAAACAAAGCTACTAGAAAAGATCATTACCCCTTACCTTTTATTGATCAAATGTTAGAAAGATTGTCTAAGCATACACACTTTTGCTTTCTTGATGGATATTCTGGTTTCTCTCAAATACCTGTATCACAAGCCGACCAAGAGAAAACCACCTTTACTTGTCCTTTTGGAACTTATGCTTACAGACGTATGCCTTTTGGTTTATGCAATGCACCTGCTACCTTTCAAAGATGTATGACTGCTATATTCTCTGACTTTTGTGGAAAGATTGTTGAGGTTTTCATGGATTTTTCCGTTTACGGAACTTCTTTTGATGATTGCTTAAGAAACCTTGATCGAGTCTTGCAGAGATGTGAATAAACTAATCTTGTCTTGAATTGGGAGAAGTGCCACTTTATGGTTAATGAAGGTATAGTCCTTGGGCATAAAATTTCTGAAAGAGGTATTGAAGTTGATAAAGCTAAGGTTGATGCTATTGAGAAAATGCCATGTCCTAAAGATATTAAAGGTATAAGAAGTTTCCTTGGTCATGTTGGTTTCTATAGGAGATTTATTAAAGACTCCTCTAAAATTTCTAGGCCTCTTACTAATCTTTTGCAAAAAGATGTTCCATTTGTTTTTGATGATGATTGTGTAGAAGCCTTTGAAACACTTAAGAAAGCCTTAACCACTGCACCTATTGTTCAACCACCTGATTGGAACTTGCCTTTTGAAATTATGTGTGATGCTAGTGATTATGCTGTTGGTGCTGTTCTAGGACAGAGAGTTGATAAGAAATTAAATGTTATCCATTATGCTAGTAAAACTCTAGACAATGCTCAAAGAAATTATGCTACTACTGAGAAAGAAACCGCTTGTCATTTCCTTATGCTCCTCGTTGGGTTCGACACTCTTACTTATCGAAAGGACTATGATTGATCCCTTATACTTGTCGGTCATCATAGGCCAATAAAAACCAGATTGTAATACCTTATGTGCAGTTCTGTCCCCCGCATGGTGTCCTCCGTAAGCCTCGGAATGACACTTCCGTAGGATTTGTTCCTATTCATGCTCAGGTATACAACGTCTAATAATACCATCTACTCCTTGTTTATAAAGATGTGGGTCATCCCAGAAGTAATGTCACACGCAAACACAACTGCTAAAAATTCGTTTTCAGTAGTAGCATAATTTCTTTGGGCACTTTCTAGAGTTTTACTAGCATAATGGATAACATTTAATTTCTTATCAACTCTCTGTCCTAGAATAGCACCAACATAATCACTAGCATCACACATAATTTCAAAAGGCAAGTTCCAATCAGGTGGTTGAACAATAGGTGCAGTGGTTAAGGCTTTCTTAAGTGTTTCAAAGGCTTCTAGACAATCATCATCAAAAACAAATGGAACATCTTTTTGCAAAAGATTGGTAAGAGGCCTAGAAATTTTAGAGAATTCTTTAATAAATCTCCTATAGAAACCAGCATGACCAAGGAAACTTCTTATACCTTTAATATCTTTAGGACATGGCATTTTCTCAATAGCATCAACCTTAGCTTTATCAACTTCAATACCTCTTTCAGAAATTTTATGCCCCAAGACAATACCTTCATTCACCATAAAGTGGCACTTCTCCCAATTCAAGACAAGATTAGTTTCTTCACATCTCTGCAAAACTCGATCAAGGTTGCTTAAGCAATCATCAAAAGAAGTTCCGTAAACGGAAAAATCATCCATGAAAACCTCAACAATCTTTTCACAAAAGTCAGAGAATATAGCAGTCATACATCTTTGAAAGGTAGCAGGTGCATTGCATAAACCAAAAGGCATACGTCTATAAGCATAAGTTCCAAAAGGACAAGTAAAGGTGGTTTTCTCTTGATCAGGCTGTGATACAGGTATTTGAGAGAAGCCAGAATAACCATCTAGGAAACAAAAATGTGTATGCTTATACAATCTTTCCAACATTTGATCAATAAAAGGTAAGGGGTAATGATCTTTTCTAGTAGCTTTGTTTAATTTTCTAAAATCAATTACCATCCTATAACCAGTTACAATTCTTTGTGGAATGAGTTCATTTTTATCATTAGGAACAACGGTGATACCTCCTTTCCTAGGGACACAATGAACGGGACTTACCCATCTACTATCAGCTATGGGATAGATTATACCTGCTTCCAAAAGCTTTAATATTTCAGTTCTTACCACCTCTTTCATCTTTGGATTTAATCGTCATTGGTGGTCGACAACTGGTTTAGCATCAGGCTCCATATTGTTGTGCTGACATAGAGTGGGACTAATGCCCTTAAGATCATCAAGAGTATATCCAATAGCATCTCGGTGCTTCCTTAGAGTTTTTAGTAATCTCTTTTCTTCATGCTCTGAAAGGTTAGCACTAATAATAACAAGATATATCTTCTTTTCATCAAGATAAGCATATTTCAATGTATTAGGCAATTGCTTCAATTCAAATACATGATCACCTTTAGGTGGAGGAGGACCTCCAAGAGTTTCAACAGGTAAATTGTGTTTAAGGATAGGTGGTTGATCAAAGAACATCTTTTCTATTTCATTTCTTTCATTCATATGCATATCATTTTCATGGTCTAGCAAATATTGTTCTAATGGATCAGTAGGAGGTACGGCAATAGAAGCAAGACCAATAATTTCATCATTACTAGGTAATTCTTTATCATGAGGTTGTCTACGAAACTTGGAGAAATTCAACTCATGAGACATACCACCAAAATTAACACTAACAATTTCTTTAGCGCAATCAATCTTAGCATTAACAGTGTTCAAGAAAGGTCTACCAAATATAATGGGACAAAAATCATCTTGTGGAGAACCGAGGACTAGAAAATTAGTAGGGTATTTTATTTTTCCACACAAGACTTCAACATCTCTAACAATCCCAAGCGGTGTAATGGTATCTCTGTTTGCAAGCTTAATAGTAACATCAATGTCCTCTATTTCAACAGGTGCAATATCATTCATAATTTCTTGGTATAAGGTAAACGGAATAGCACTCACACTAGCACCCAAATCTCATAAGCCATGATAACAATGATCTCCTATTTTAACAGAGACAACAGGCATGCCTACTACAGGTCTGTATCTTTAGGATTTGGTTTAGCAATTCTAGCTGCTTCATCACAGAAGTAAATAACATGCCCATCTATATTATCGACCAAAAGTTCTTTAACCATAGCAATATTAGGTTCAACTTTAATTTGTTCAGAGGGTTTAGGTGCTCTAATATTACTTTTGTTAACCACAGTTGAAACTTTAGCATGTTCCTTAATCCTAACAGGAAAAGGTGGTTTCTCAATATAAGCAGTAGGCACAACTGGATCAACATGGTGAACAATTGTTTCTTCAACACTAACAGGTTCCTCAATATTTTCTTTAACAGGGGGATGATATTTAAACCACTTCTCCTTAGGGAGATCAACATGAGTAGCAAATGATTCACAAAAGGAAGCTACTATCTCAGAGTCAAGTCCATATTTAGTGCTAAACTTACGAAAAGCATCGGTATCCATAAAAGATTTAACACAATCGAAATTAAGTATTATACCTGACTCATTACCTTTGTCGAGTTCCCAATCTTCAGAGTTGCATTTAATTCTTTCCAGAAGATCCCATCTGAATTCAATAGTTTTCTTCATAAAGGAGCCAGTCGAAGAAGAATCGAGCATGGTTTGATTATCATGAGAAAGCCGAGCATAAAAATTCTGTAAGATAATTTCTCTTGTGAGCTCATGGTTGGGGCAAGTGTACATCATGCACTTAAGCCTCCCCCAAGCTTGAGCGATGCGTTCTCCTTCACGAGGCCAAAAAATATATATATAATTCCGATCAAGATGAACCAAATGCATAGGATAAAATTTCTGGTGGAATTCCAGCTTCAATCGGTTCCAGTCCCATGTATCAGTATCATCACATAGCCTATACCATGTCAATGCCTTTCCCTCCAAAGATAAAGGGAATACTTTCTTCTTAACTCCATCTCCGGATAAACCTGCAAGCTTAAACAATCCACAAATTTCATCCACATAGATCAAGTGCATATCAGGATGTACCGTTCCATCTCCTACATAAGGATTAGCTAGCAGTTTCTCTATCATACCCGAAGGAATCTCATAATAAATATTTTCAGTAGGTGCAGTAGGTTGAGGAGCAACTATTTGTGCTTCCGGTCGAGGTGAAGATACCCCGAACAAACCCCTCAAAGGATTACTTTCCATAGTGACAAGTGACAGTAAATTTCAGCACGTAATATAAATATTTCCTTACCAATCTCCACTCACCAAAGGCGCTTCACTCCCCGGCAACGGCGCCAGAAAAGAGTCTTGATGACCCACAAGTATAAGGGATCAATCGTAGTCCTTTCGATAAGAAAGAGTGTCGAACCCAACGAGGAGCAGAAGGAAATGACAATCGGTTTTCAGCAAGGTATTTTCTGCAAGCACTGAAATTATCGGTAACGAGTAGTTTGATTGCAAGATAATTTGTAACAAGTGACAAGTAGCAATAGTAACAAAGAGTGCAGCGAGGTGGCCCAATCCTTTTTATAGCAAAGGACAAGCCGGAATGATCTCTTATAATAAGTAAAGCGTTCTCGAGGACACATGGGAATTTCATCTAGTCACTTTCATCATGTTGGTTTGATTCGCGTTCGCTACTTTGATAATTTGATATGTGGGTGGACCGGTGCTTGGGTACTGTTCTTACTTGAACAAGCCTCCCACTTATGATTACCCCCTCTCGTAAGCATCCGCAACTATGAAAGAAGAATTAAGATAACTCTAACCATAACATTAAACATATGGATCCAAATCAGTCCCTTACGGAATAGCGCATAAACTAGGGTTTAAGCTTCTGTCACTCTAGCAACCCATCATCTAATTACTACTCCACAATGCATTCCCTTAGGCCCAAAGATGGTGAAGTGTCATGTAGTCGACGTTCACATGACACCACTAAGAGAATCAACAACATACATATCATCAAAATATCAAACGAATGCCAAATTCACATGATTACTTATGACAAGACTTCTCCCATGTCCTCAAGAACAAAAGTAACTACTCAAAAATCATCTTCATGTCCAAGATCAGAGGGGTATTAAATATCATAATAGATCTGAACATATAATCTTCCACCAAATAAACCAACTAGCATCAACTACAAGATGTAATCAACACTACTAGCAACCCACAGGTACCAATATGAGGTTTTGAGACAAAGATTGAATACAAGAGATGAACTAGGGTTTGAGATGAGATGGTGCTGTTGAAGATGTTGATGAAGATTGGTCCTCCCACGACGAGAGGATCGTTGGTGATGTCGATGGCGACGATTTCTCCCTCCGGCAGAATCGCTCCGCCGGAGAGCAAAATAGCTCCTGCCCAAGTTCCGCCTCGAGACAGTGGCCCACCGTCCCAAATGTCTTCTCTATATTTTTTCTAGGGCAAATGGGCTTATATACCCAAAAATGAGGGCCAGAGGCTGGCCAGGGGCCCCACGAGCCACCAGGACGCGCCTGGGGGGGGGGGGTGGCGCGCCCTGGTGCCTGATACGTCTCCAACGTATCTATAATTTATGAAGTATTCATGCCATATTTATAACAATTTTATATGGTTTTGGTATGATTTGATTAGAACTAACCCGGACTGATGATGTTTTCAGCAGAACTACCGTGGTGTTGTTTTTTGTGCAGAAATGAAAGTTTTCCAAATGAGCTGAAACTTTCTGGAGATTTTTTATTGGACAAATAAAAAATATTCGCACCAAGACCCACTGGAGGGGGCCACCCAGTACCCAGGAGGCACCAGGGTACGCCACCCCCCAGGCGCGCCCTGGTACCTCGTGGGGCCCACGTGGCTCCATTTCGCGTGATTCCAACGCTGAAAAATCATATATATTCAGAAACCCCCGAAAGTTAACCGAGATGAGTTTTTACGCCGCTGCAAGCCTCTATACCAGAGAGATCCCATCTACAGCCCTTTTCCGGCACCCTGCCGAAGGGGGGAAGGCATCACCGGAGGCCATCTTCATCATCCCGGCGGTCTCCATGACGAGGAGGGAGTAGTTCACCCTCGGGGCTGATGGTTTGTACCAGTAGCTATGTGTATGATCTCTCTCTCTCTCGTGTTCTTGAGATGGCACGATCTTGATGTATCGCGAGCTTTGTTGATATAGATGAATCATATGGAGTTTTCCCCTCTCTATCTTCTTGTGATGAATTGAGTTTCCCCTTTGAAGTTTTCTTATCGGATTGAGTCTTTAAGGATTTGAGAACACTTGATGTATGTCTTGCATATGGATATCTGTGGTGACAATGGGATATTCACTTGAGTCACTTGATGTATGTTTTGGTGATCAACTTGCGGGTTCCGTGACCTTGGGGATTTATGCATAAGGGTTGGCACACGTTTTCGTCTTGACTTTCCGGTAGAAACTTTGGGGCACTCTTTCAAGTTCTTTGCGTTGGTTTGAATAGATGAATCTGAGATTGTGTGATGCATATCGTATAATCAAACCCGCGGGTACTCATGGTGACATTGGAGTGCCTAGGTGACATTAGGGTTTTGGTTGATGTGTATCTCAAGGTGTTATTCTAGTACGGACTCTAGGGCTGTTCGTGACAATTAATGGGGATGGCTCATAAGATTGATCGGGAAGGATAACTTTGAGGTGGTTTCGTACCCTACAACAATTTCTTCGTTTGTTCTCCGCTATTTGTGACTTTGGAGTGAACTCTTTGTCGCACGTGAGGGATTTACATATGATTCAACTATGTCAACAATGTTGGGAGATCGCACTAGTGAAAGTATGAACCCTAGGCCTTGTTTCTAAGCATTGCAATACCGTTTTTATTCCCGTTTACTTTTCGTTACCTTGCTGTTTTTATATTTTCAGATTACAAAAACCTATATGTACTATCCATACTACACTTTTATCACCATCTCTTCGCCGAACTAGTGCTCCTATACAATTTACCATTGTATTGGGTGTGTTGGGGACACAAGAGATTTCTTGTATTTGGTTGCAGGGTTGTTTGAGAGATACCATCTTCAACCTACGCCTCCCACGGATTGATAAACCTTAGGTCATCCACTTGAGGGAAAATTGCTACTGTCCTACAAAACTCTGCGCTTGGAGGCCCAACACGAGTCTACAAGAATAAGTTGTGTAGTAGACATCAGTGCCTCGTGGGATACTGGGTGGCCCCCTCTGGTACTTCTTGGCTCCAGTATTTTTTATTTATTCCAAAATAAATCTTCGTGAAATTTCAGCTCATTTGGAGATGTGCAGAATAGGTATCTCTGACATAGCTTTTTCAGGTCCAAAATTCCAGCTGCCGGCAATCTCCCTCCTTGTGTAAATCTTGCATATTAAGAGAGAAAAGGCATTAGAATTGCTCCACAAAGTGTTATATTGATTAAAAACACTATAAATAACAGTAGGAAAACATGATGCAAAATGGACGTATCAGCCTACTCTTTTCAAAGATGCTCGTAAGTTTGTCTTATCTTGTGATGAATGTCAAAGAATTGGTAATGTTGGTAGACGTCAGGAAATGCCTATGAATTATTCACTTGCTATTGAACCATTTGATGTTTGGGGATTTGATTATATGGGACCCTTTCCTAAATCCAATGGGTATACTCATATTTTAGTTGCTGTTGATTACGTTACTAAGTGGGTAGAAGCTATTCCAACTAGTAGTACTGATCATAACACTTCTATTAAAATGCTTAAAGAAGTTATTTTCCCGAGGTTTGGAATCCCTAGATATTTAATGACTGATGGTGGTTCACATTTTATTCATGGTGCATTCCGTAAACTGCTTGCTAAATATGATGTCAACCATAGAATTGCATCTCCCTATCACCCTCAATCTAGTGGTCAAGTAGAATTGAGAAATAGAGAAATAAAATTAATTTTTCAAAAAACCGTCAATAGATCTAGAAAGAATTGGTCTAAAAAACTTGACGATGCATTATGGGCTTATAGAACTGCTTATAAAAATCCTATGGGTATGTCTCCTTATAAAATGGTTTATGGAAAAGCAGGTCATTTACCTCTTGAGTTAGAACATAAAGCATATTGGGAAATTAAAGAACTCAATTATGATTTTAAACTTGCCGGTGAAAAGAGGTTATTTGATATTAGCTCATTAGATGAATGGAGAACCCAAGCTTATGAAAATGCCAAATTGCTTAAAGAAAAAGTTAAAAGATGGCATGATAAAAGAATTCAAAAACAGGAGTTTAAAGAGGGTGAGCAAGTTCTATTGTACAATTCTCGTTTGAGATTCTTTGCAGGAAAACTTCTCTCTAAATGGGAAGGACCGTATATCATTGAAGAAGTCTATCGCTCCGGAGCCATCAAAATAAACAACTCCGAAGGCACTAATCCGAGAGTGGTGAATGGGCAAAGAATTAAGCACTATATTTCAGGTACTCCCATTAATGTTGAAACTAATATTATTGAAACAATTACACCAGAGGAATACATAAGAGAGACCTTCCAGAACACTCCAGAACCCTAAAAAGGAAGAGGTACGTGATACGGTAAGTAAACCGACTCCAAAAATTCCATAAAAATACTTTCTGTCAGTTTTGGAGTATTAGAAAAAATACAAAAATAAGAAATAGCCAAGGGGACCCATGAGGTGCACATGAGGCACCAGGGCGCGCCACCCCCCAGGCGCGCCCTGTTGGCTCGTGGGCCCCTAGTGAGCCTTCCCGACTCCGCTTTCTCGTGGATTACTTGTTTTGCAAGATACAAATTCTTTATATATGCTCCCGGACATTTTGACCACCATATCGCAGAAATCTCCTCTGTTCTTGTTTCGTGCTATTTTTTGACAGATCTAGATCGCTATGGCTCCACCAAGCTCTTCCAAGGACAAGTTCTACGAGAAGGTCATCAACCCCTACCTACCGGAGGTGATGAAACACCCTCAAGCCATTGAGATGCGTGAGGGGGTGCTTCACATCCGGGATGTTCAAGGACCCAAGAAGACCGGGAGCGTGGAGGCCAGGCTCGAAGCGGTGGAGTAGGAGATCTTCAAGTGCCAAGGGATGGTAGAACGTAGACTCAGTGCCAGCCACTCCATGATCACGAAATTCACCCGCGATCACAAGGTGGATGGCCAATCGATGGGGGATATCATCTTCAAGCTCAATGAACGAATCGACTATCTCCAAGGCCAAATCTATGATCTTCAAAACCAAAATTATGAGTATGAGGCAAGATTCAAAGGTATGAGTTTAGCTGCAAGTTTGAGGACTCCGGAGACTCGTTCATCTTTTTTATGATGAGGAACCTATGCCATGGAAGCCGAAGGACAAGCCCACCACTTCATCACCACCACCATCACCGAAGAAGGAAACTTGAGTACATGGGTATGGGCACTCCCCTTGGCTTGTGCCAAGCTTGGGGGGAGGTGCCCCGGTATCGTATCACCATCACTTTTATTATCTTTACCTATTTTTAGTTCGATCCTTAGTGATTTTGTGATTTAGTTGAATAAAAGTTTAGTATGATCTACTTTTGAGTGCTAGTTTCATGATCTATCTATCTATGTAATTGAGTGAGAGTTATATCATAAAGAGTAGTTTGAGTTTTTGCTTCTTTACTTTTATGTTTCAATCCTAGCAATGAAAATAATGGAAAAGATCATATGCTAATCTTATGGAAAGTAATGACATTACATAAAGAAAAATATAAGTGGTAAAATTTGTTGAAAGTTAACAAACATAGCATTGGTAAATGATGCAATTCATGAAAAAATTAATAGGGAAGAGAAGATTCACATGCAAATACAGTATCTTGGACATCTTTTATGATTGTGAGCCCCCATTAAGTATTTTATGTCAAATTGTTGACGTTGGACAAGGAAGACAACATAATGAATTATGTTTGCTTATATTCACATAGAAGCTATATTGTCATAGATCCTTCAACATGTGGTGCTTGCTCAATATCTTTGCTAGCCAAAAATCCGCACCAAGTAGAGATACTACTTGTGCATCAAAAACCCTTAAACCTAGTTTCATGTCATGAGAGCCCACTATATCTACCTATGGATTGAATAAGATCCTTCAAGTAAGTTGTCATCGGTGCAAAAAGCAATAAAAATTGCCTCTAAATGTGTATGAACTTTTATTGTAAGGGAAAATAAGCTTTGTACGAACTTGTGATGGCAAAGAAATAAAAGCGACAGACTGCATAATAAAGGTTGCTATCACAAGGGGCAATAAAAAGTGACGTTCCTTTGCATTAAGAGCTTGTGCATCCAACAACAAAAAGCGCATGACAACCTCTGCTTCCCTCTGCGAAGGGCCTATCTTTTACTTTTATGTATTTACTTTTTATGCAAGAGTCAATAGTGTTCTCCTCTATTCCTTTTTATTTTTCTATTTTGCAAGCATCATGTGGTGGGGAAATATCTAGGCATATATATCCAGCTGGATATGAGTGATCATGATTTATTATTGTTGACATCACCCTTGAGGTGAATAAGTTGGGAGGCAAAATTATAAGCCCCTATCTCTCTATGTGTCTGGCTGAAACTTTTTGCTCCATATATATGTTGTGAGTGTTAGCAATCATAGAAGGCTATATGATGGTTGAGTATGTGGACTTGCTAAAAAGCTCCTACATGAGACCCTTCCTGAAAATATGATGAATTGCAATTGCGTTGTTGACTGGGAACATAGTTTGTTAGTTTTCAAGAAAGTTTATGCCTTATACTTCATTGTTGTGATGAATTGTTACTTGTTCATAAGAAGTTTTATGATAATAAATATTGCTGTTATAATAATGATCATGATGCTACTATGTCCGGTTTTTTTATCGACACCTCTCTCTCTCTCTCTAAACATGTGGACATGATTATCGATATCGGCTTTCGCTTGAGGACAAGCGAGGTCTAAGCTTGGGGGAGTTGATACGTCCATTTTACATCATGTTTTACTACTGTTATTTATAGTGTTTTTAATCAATATAACACTTTGTGGAGCAATTCTAATGCCTTTTCTCTCTTAATATGCAAGATTTACACAAGGGCAGAGATTGCCGGCAGCTGGAATTCTGGACCTGAAAAAGCTATGTCAGAGATACCTATTCTACACATCTCCAAATGAGCTGAAATTTCACGAAGATTTATTTTGGAATAAATAAAATATACTGGAAGCAAGAAGTACCAGAGGGGGCCACCGAGGTGCCCTCGAGGCACCAGGGTGAGCCACCCCCCCCAGGCGCGCCCTGGTGGCTTATGGGGCCCCTGGCCAGCCTCCGGTGCCCATTTTCTGGTATATAAGCCCATTTGCCCTAGAAAAAATAAGGAGAAGACTTTTGGGACGGTGTGCCACCGTCTCGAGGCAGAACTTGGGCAGGAGCACTTTTGCTCTCCCGCGGAGCGATTCCGCCAGGGATACATCCCTCCAGGAGGGGGAAATCGGAGCCATAGACATCACCAACGATCCTCTCATCGTGGGAGGACCAATCTTCATCAACATCTTCAACAACACCATCTCATCTCAAACCCTAGTTCATCTCTTGTATTCAATCTTTGTCTCAAAACCTCAGATTGGTACCTGTGGGTTGCTAGTAGTGTTGATTACATCCTGTAGTTGATGCTAGTTGGTTTATTTGGTGGAAGATTATATATTCAGATCCATTATGCTATTCAATACCCCTCTGATCTTGGACATGAATATGATTTGTGAGTAGTTACTTTTGTTCTTGAGGACATGGGAGAAGTCTTGTCATAAGTAATCATGTGAATTTGGTATTCGTTCGATATTTTGATGATATGTATGTTGTTGATTCTCTTAGTGGTGTCATGTGAACGTCGACTACATGACACTTCACCATCTTTGGGCCTAAGGGAATGCATTGTGGAGTAGTAATTAGATGATGGGTTGCTAGAGTGACAGAAGCTTAAACCCTAGTTTATGCGCTATTCCGTAAGGGGCTGATTTGGATCCATATGTTTAATGCTATGGTTAGAGTTATCTTAATTCTTCTTTCATAGTTGCGGATGCTTGCGAGAGGGGGTAATCATAAGTGGGAGGCTTGTTCAAGTAAGAAAAGCACCCAAGCACCGGTCCACCCGCATATCAAATTATCAAAGTAGCGAACGCGAATCAAACCAACATGATGAAAGTGACTAGATGAAATTCCCATGTGTCCTCGAGAACGCTTTGCTTATTATAAGAGATCGTTTCGGCTTGTCCTTTGCTACAAAAAGGATTGGGCCACCTTGCTACACTCTTTGTTACTATTGGTACTTGTCACTTGTTGCAAATTATCTTGCTATCAAACTACTCGTTACCGATAATTTCAGTGCTTGCAGAAAACACCTTGCTGAAAACCGCTTGTCATTTCCTTCTGCTCCTCGTTGGGTTCGACACTCTTACTTATCGAAAGGACTACGATTGATCCCATATACTTGTGGGTCATCAGCACTCCGGCACCGGCGCCTTGCAGCGAGAAGGCACCGTCAAAGTACATGATCCATTCTTTAGCTGTTTCTTTGCCGGGGAGAGCTGATTCTTGAATCTCTTTGTCTTGCGTTGGCATCCATTCTGTAATTAACTCCGCCAAGGCTCTGCTCTGAATAGTTGAAGTGCTCTCAAACTTGAGTGCAAAGCTCGACAATTCCAACGCCCACTCCACTATCCTGCCGGTTGCATCTGGATTTCTCAGAATGCGCTGCAATGGAAAGAGAGTGACGATGGTAATCTCATGTGCTTGAAAGTAATGGCACAGCTTTCTCGAGGTCATGAGGAGACCAAAATGCAATTTTTGCACACCAGAGTACCTTGACCTACCCCCCTGCAAAAGGGAGCTTACAAAGTAAACTGGGCGCTGCACCAACTTCTTTTTAATCACTATCTGTTGATTTATTTCATTTGCTTGCGCTGCCTCTGATTTATCGGCACCAGACTTTGCCGGAGAAGATTCCAGCTTGTCGCTTGATGGGCTTGCCACTGCTGCTTCTTCGTCATAAACTTCCCTCTGTGCCACTAATGCAACACTGACCACTTGATTCGTTGCCGCCAAATATAGCAGCAATGGTTCTTGTGGCTTAGGCCACTACAAAAAAAAACACTTCCATGATGATACGTCTTTGTCACAGTAGGTCAAGTTTTCTGTCATGCATGTACATCCATGACAATTTTATGACAGAATCAAGATAGTCATACCTGTGCTGTCGTAGAAGTGTTCCATGACAATACTGAAATTATCATCACGGAAGTGTCCACTTCCATGACGATAAATGTCACGTCATGGAAGTGTTTTCGTCAAGGGTGACTGATACGTGGCATCCACCGTAACGGGTCGCCGTTAAGCTATCGGGTTTCGGTTTGGATCCGATAACCCGTTAACAGCCCTGACCAATGGAGATTTTCCACATGTAAAATTCTCATTCGCCGGCCGATCCATGTGTTCGCTCGGCGTCGCGATAGATGTCATCCACCCAATGGACGAGACGCGCCTATGGAAAAGTGACACATGGCACGGCCCAAAACAGGCCCATTTAGCTAAAAAGACCGGCCCGGTCAAAATAAGTGGGCCAGCCCATTTATGGCCTACTTTTGTCAGGCCCATTTACAAAAACGGCCCATACGAGATATGCCAATTCGGCCCGTCAATGGCCCGTTAACGATTTGACACCATTGCGGCCCATCTTCTGTTCCAGCCCATTAACAGCCCTCTATGTCTTTGGGCTCATTTGCCGGCCGAGGTTCTTTCGGCCTGTTAGAGGCTCATTATGGAGATGGGCCAATTTCCAGACTGTACGACTTTTGGCCCGTTAGAGGACCAATATAGGCATGGGCCAATTTCCTGGTGGTACGTATTTCGGCCTTTTAGTAGCCCATTAGGGGTTTGGGCCAACTTCCAGCCCGGTGTATCTTTTGGCCTGTTAATGGCCCACACCGTAGTTGGGCCATTTACATTCCGAACTGACTTTCGGCCTCTTAACTGCCCATGTTCTCCATGGACCAATTCCAGCCCAATATGACTTTCGGCCTGTTAAAGGCCCGTTTTGTATCTGGACGCACTTATGGCCCGATTGGCTTTCGGCCTGTTAACGGCCCGACTCGAAATGGGCCAAACAGTAATTTTGATCTATTTCGGTTTGCTAAGGGCCCGTAGGCCCGTTTCCACTGTTGGAGACCAATCGAGGTTTCGGCCTGCTAACGGCCCGTCAACTAACTAGGCCTGCTAAATTTCCTGCATGGCTACATGCCCATTGAATGACAGGGCCGAATACTGTCCATCGAAGGCCCACGTCGATTTGGGCCCAGCTACTACTTTGAGCCCATTACGAGGAACAATTATGGACTGTGGCAGAGCCCATCTAGTAACTGCAGGCCGACTATCGGGCCATTACAGGCCATGGGCCGTTCCCCTAGAAGAAGGGCCCACGTCGCATTGTTCCAGTTATTAATTTCACAGGATATTTTGGCTTGTTTGCCACAAGTTGAGGTTTCGGCCGAGAAAGCTCGGGTGCAACCCCGTGCTAAGCAAATATACGCATAAAAGGGAAAACGTAGCACATCAAAGCATATATTACAGGAAACTACATCCACTGGGCAATCAAAGATTGATTCCAGTGCAAATAAATGAACAGAGCTTAACGATCTACAACCTCACAATCTGCAACCTCAGCGCGGATGACGCCCATAAGCATGTGAGCAAGTTCTTTCTTCTTTGCTATACTGTCACTGAAATCATCGACCAGTTGTTGTTGCACAAGAATGTGCACCTCTGATTCCTCCACGATTTCCATCATTGCTTCAGCCAGTAATTGGTTCACAAACGTACATCTTTTCTGTTGGATTCGAGACAGAGGAAATTGAACAGATTCATATGGGGATTTTGGCAGGCTTGTATCAATGATAGCGGAAAGTGCCTCGACCACTACATCATAACTTAAATTAGAGGGGAACTGAATAGATTAATCAAGAGTTATTGCCATATTACCTTCGCTAGATTTATTGGAGAGAAACAATGGGGTTGCCTTGCTGTCTTCAGACTTTGTCGTATTATCTTTAGTAGCCTGCACCAAATCATCGGCCAGGTCAGTTAATACTTAATAGAAAAGTATCATTCACACAATGAACGTTTGGGCAACCAGACCACACCAGCCTACACCGAATTAACACAACATGGCACTGCTATCATCAGCCGGGTAAGTTTATAGGAAAGCAACATTGACATGATGAATGATTGGGCAAAAAGACCACACCACTAGATATTAGTAATGTGAAATATATGAGATAGTACAATCATGCAGCACAATATGCAAAACTACCAGGCAGTTACCCTTACAAAAATCTACATTAGCGCCTTAATTATACATTTTGCTACAAGTAAATTTAGATCATATAATTGGTGTAGGGTAGTGATGGTTGGATTCACGCCCATGGTACTTAATAAACTACATACTGATGTAAAATTATAGTGATATACAACAGGTACTTACATCAGCATTGGAGCGCAGAGCATTGCTGCAAGATACTTTCCTCGAACACGATCCTAGTTTAGAACGTTTGTTGTCCTTTAAGCATATTTTCTACAACAAAGATGTGTAAGACAAATGTAGAATATATAAGATCAAATGTGATCTGAATACTATAAAATTTCATGATGCGAGGATACGCACACTCTTCCTAGCAAGGAGTTGACATGTTTTTGTTGAAATGGAGCTGACTGGTTCTTTGGCCACTAGAATCTGGTTATTATCTGGAGGACTTGGGTTTCTCTATGCTGGAGCAGTTTCGATGAACACTTGAGTTGGGTTACTATCTCCTGGAGTTTGGATCTTTTGCAAAGAACTTGTTTGTACCCCTTCAGATTCTAACATAGCCAAGCGGATTGTCAAACATGATGTGACCGAGAGAATTCACACAAGAAATCCTATGCAACATGGCATCACAACTAATAGACTCCTCATGGCAATCATCAAACTCATCATAAATGGGTAAATCATCGCATGGGGAAATCATACTAGTAATAAGCGTGTCAATAGGATGATCAACATCATGAAAGCAATCAATGTCCACTAGTGGGACTAGCTCATCACCTTCACCTATGTTACCTTTTTCATTCCACTCAAGTGGTGTAGGTGAGGTGGCAAAGACCAAATCGTGGTCATCATCTTCAACTTGATGGAACGATGTGGGGGTGCATCATATTCCACCATGGTCATCGTCTTGTCCATAGGAGGGACGAAGTCGTCGTGGATCGGCGCGTCATCATATATGGGACCTAGCACCAAATGAGAAGACACAATAGAGGTAGAGGTTAAGTCGTTAGAGTTCAAGATGGCCTCACAAGACCGTTCAACTTCCTCTCTCAACTCTTGTGCTGGCTCACTCACTCCCTCAAAGTAGGTGCACTCAAAGTCACATATGGTGGAGTCACTCATCTCACTCAAGTGGTGTGGGTTGTGGCTCTCCTCAAATGGGAATTGGGGCATCTCATCATATATGGGGCTAGTGGTGAACTCGCTCTCACTCTCAATATGGGTGCTCATGTCGCTCAAGTCATCTCCAAACGCCGCCGTGGTCGAAGGGAAAATCCCATTCACAACCATCTCGTCACCGTCACCATGGATGAAGGCCAAAGATGGCACATCATCACTTGCCTCCATGACCGAAGGGAAAATCCCATGCTCGATCATCTCACTCTCGCCTCCAAAGATGGAAGCATCATCCTTGCTCGCCACCTTGTCGCTCACCTCCAAAGCTTGGTCCTTGATTGGCTCCGTAGTCGTAGTCGTCGTCGCGCCGTCTTCAAAAAGAGTCGTGGTAGACTTGGCATCGTCAATGCCACAAAGAGGGATGGCGGTGAAGTCGAACTTGGGAGTGTCATCTTGGAGCTCGTCGGGCTTGGACATCATGGTGATACTATCCTCATGCTCATTGTCATGGAGCTTGGTCGTCGCGAAGTATGCTTGGGGTGGAGAAGCCATGGCCTTCATATGTTCTTGTTCCGCCTTGAGAGCACCAAAGTAGATGTCGTCGAGGGACTCGTAGTTTTCGAGGAAGATAGTCTTGGAGATGTCGTTGTTCAATCCCATCATGAAGTAGAACTTCATCCAAATGGGGTCGTCCACGCTGGCTCGTCGCAAGGCTTTCTTCATCTCCTTGAAGTACTCGTCGAGGAACTTGGATCCTTGTATGGTGTTCTCCAATTGGCGTTGAAGATATTCCGTGTCCCATCATGAAGTAGAACTTCATCCAAATGGGGTCGTCCACTCCGGCTCGTCGCAAGGCTTTCTTCATCTCCTTGAAGTACTCGTCGAGGGACTTGGATCCTTGTATGGTGTTCTCCAATTGGCGTTGAAGATGTTCCGTATAGGTGGAAGGCACAAATTCTCGCCGCATCGCTTTCTTCGTCTTGGGCCAACTCATGTTGAAGCTCTTCGAAGGTGTGTGAAGCCACCATGTCGACGCGTAGTCATGGAAGTTCCTTGTGGCGCACTTCACGTGATCTTCGGAGGGGACTTGATGTAGCTTGAGGTAGTCATCCATCTTGCGCTCCCACTCAAGCCAAGTATGATATGAGACAAGTATGTAAGATATGCATGGGAGAGACTTATGGCACAAAGATGATAGCAAGATGATTACACGCTAAATGTAGCTATGCGGCGTAAATGGATCACTAAGGTGCACAATGAGCGTGGTCCGGCAATTCTCAACTCGCTAGTCTCGATGGGTAAGTGACGCAATAGGCTCGGGGTGATCAAAGCAATGGCAAGGAAATGTCCAATGATGTCGTCGAAGTTACCATCCTTGCTTACGGTTGCGGTGTCAAAGGTGAAGAGGTCGTTGTCTATGACGAGTCCATGGCGATGATGAGTGGCGGTGATGTCAATGTTGAACCGTTCCTAATTAGCCAAAATACCTTAGGAAACGGAAACTGCGAACTCAAAATCTCAAATGTCAAATGTCAAATGGTGGTAGCGGAATGCGGTGGTGGTTGCGGAGTTGGCAATGCAGAAGTGGAGTTGAAGTCACCGTCCCTAAGTAGCCGAAACACGTTAGGAGACACAAACCACAACTCAAACAACCTCAAATGCTATGGGGATCAAAATTGGTTAGGTTGCGGAAGTCGGTGGTGGTATTGCGTAAGTTATGGTGGAGGGCCTTGGCAAACTTGCCAAATTTTCAAAAATTTGATGGAGTCAAATGGTGGTGGAATTAATTTTGGGTGATGGAGGACGTCAATAGCTACAAAACGAGCTAAAGAACGTTGAAATCGGACTTCGGATGAATTAGTTATGGCCAAAATGGTGGAACACGGGAGGCTGAAATGTCCGGGGGTTGGACATCCGGGGATGAGGCCGGATTTCCGGGGCCCGGTGTCCAAAAACTAACCCGATTTTGCGCTCCAGGAGCCGGATGTCCGGCCGACAAATCCCAGATTTGATTTGGGGCTCGAAAACTCGATTTGGGGAGGAAATTGATGATTTATGGGTCAAAATTGGACGGATTTTGTGGATGGAAGTTGGGGAAAAGATGGGGGAAAGCTAGATGCACTCGAAACACAACAAATCCATGGATCAAACACAACAAAATCTCACAAGAACCAACAAAATGCAAAAAAATTGGGAGGCTATTTTTGGTGAGGATTTTCAAAATTGGGCAAGAACAAACAAAATTAGGCTAGAAAGTGGGGGTAGGACTCCAAATTCGTGATCAACGTGGCTCATGATACCAAGATGATGTAGTGTGGAACCCTAATTGACGATCTTTCACGAATTGGAGGGCGATCCTATGAAGAACACGAAGAACATGGAGAAGAACGAGGAGAAATCACAAGAGAAACACTCAAGAACAAGTCCAATCACACATCCACTAGACTAACAAACACATAGATCCATAAGGTACATGAACAATCAAAGGGAAAGATACAAGGTAGAGTTCATCCCAAATCCTATGAAGGAGATGAGGTCTTGAATCCACTAGGGGATCTTCTCACATGCTCACATGGAGGTCTTGATCTCCATGGGAGAGGTCACTCTCTCTCTCAAGAGGAGTAGTGGTAGGAGCTAGGCTCAACTAGATGAGCCAATACTTTGCTATCCCTAGAAAGGAGGTGGGGGAGGAGTATATATAGACTACTCCACGAAGAGGTAAGTGAGAGGGGGATACATGGGCCTCTGGCCTGTCTCTGCGCGCAGGCAGGGCCGGATGTCCGGGCTGGGGGCCGGATGTCCGGCGGCTCACGAGGAGCCAGATGTCCGGGGTCTCGGCCAGATGTCCGGGCTGGGCTGGCCCGGTTCTTGCTACTCTCTGGATACGTCGAGGTGGGATGCCGGATGTCTGGGACAGTGGCGAGGCACCGGATGTCCGGGGCTCGTGCCGGATGTCCGGCCGCTGATGCTCTTCGGCCTCTGTTGGTGCAGCTCCTGCATGGCTGCACAGGCGCCGGATGTCCGGCCTCTGGCCCAGATGTTCGGCCGCTGTAACTCAGTAGCTCCGTCTTCTTCCGTCGTCGCTTCCATGCTTCCTTCGCGGACGGTGTAGTTGTTCCTTGGCGCTTGCACTCCTCGCCGTCATCCATGAAGCTCCGACAATACCTATGCATGCACACGGGAGAAGTGTCAAGTAGTATACCATCCTCGAAGGGGTCAAGTTAACACGTGTAAAGGAGATGATTCACCTTTCTGTATGTGAAGTAGATGTCGCACGTGTCACTTGCCGAATGGACTCTTGACATGGTGATGTCCGTAGGATGCTCCGCAACAAACAATGCATGAGATATTCAGAAGGATGATGTAAAAACTAAGCAGATGGCATTGCAGCAGAGTAGAATGACAGTACTTGAATTTGAAAAGATGTTATCATGAATGGAATAGGTACAGACAAACTGGAAGCCATGCCATATTCACATGTATGATCAGCGGGCTAAGCACATGGCATTGCAACAGACTAGATGCATTGCAAGACATTATATGCATGATGCTACCCATATCACGGGTCAAGATAGAGCAAAGACCTTCTGGGGTGAATAGGAATCATTATCTCTCTGCAACTCTTCTGAAGAACTACATTTAACTATTCCATCATATTGAATATCATTGAAGTCGAGTATGTTGGCCGTTGCATTGCTTCGCGAGTTTCTTTTAGTGGGTTTGTTCTGATTTTCAATATCACTGTGTGCAATAATATCTGACATGCATGGAAAACAACTAGTAGTGAGATTATGTAATGAGTGCCTGTAGGAGATGACATAAATAGTAGGAGTCCACTTAAATAGCAGCAACAGGATGATACCTCAAAGACTAAAGAGAAAGCACACATGACAGCTACAAAATATATACTGTTTGTACTTGAGATTAACTAAATGGCACACAAAAGTACTACAGAACAATAGCATAGGTAGTACTAGAAGGGGGATAATCACCAGCCTGTGGGATAGCTTTGGCTGAGGGACGATAACTATGGAATAACATTAACTCCTGCACAAGTCTCTTATCTGAAATAAGACTAAGAGATCAACATGAATGTACAGTGACAAGTGATAATCTATTTTCCATGCTTAGATGGAGAATGCAGCCATAAATGTTGCACACAAGTAAGATGAGGGTACAACCTATCTTGCCGCCCTCCGTAGGAGTGAGCATCATCTGCTGAATCGTAAATGGCGTTGCGGTTGTTGTGGTTGTCCATGTTTGGCTGGCACATACGAGGCAGGGAACTCTTGAGTGGGGAGTATAGCTCCCATCTGGTGCATGCGTCCCTTGTTGGAGCAGCTCCAGTGAGAAGGAAGATGGTGTGGCTGAAGATGGAGAAAACACACAATGTTAGGAATGACACATATTTCTGATCTGAAGAAATACGATCAACACTCAGGTATGAGACAGTGTCGGAGATGGGGCTCCGGGGACCCAAAGGTTCGAACACTGGGGTGAGCTCGTTCCTACCGCCTCGTCCCCTACTGCAGCACAACTACCGCGAGAGCGCGCGAGCGGGGGCAGGCCGGAGACACAGCGGTTTACCCAAGTTTGGGCCACCTTGCGGTGTAAAACCCTACTCCTGCTTGGTTGGGATTGCACTAGCGCGAGAGTACAAGGTATGGGGCGGAAGAGTCAATCCTCTCTACAGCAGCACCATGCCCTCCTTTTATAGCTGCATTGGTCCTCTTCCCCCGAAAACATTGGCGGGAAGGGTTGCCACACAACGGCAAGTTTGAAGGGGGACAGGGGCGCAGTCTATCCTGACAAAAGGTGGTCTTCATCTGCAAAGCGATTATCCATGACACGCCGGTGGGCTCGGGGATGACCTCCGCCCTGCGCGTCCTCCGTCTTGGTCTTCTTTCACCGATCGGGCAACCTTTGGGGGTTGCTTTGGGAAACAGACCGCTGGCCTTGCTCCCTTAGCACAAAAGGGGAAATCCTCTCTATCCACGCCTGCTGGCGCGGCCTCTGTCGCCATTCGTCACCGCGCGCGTCACCCACGTGGTGGGCATGAGACCGCGCGACCGAGCCGAATGGCACTTGCCTTGCATGTCTTCGGGTGGGTGCCTCGAGAGGCTACCTCGCGAGATGGCCTCACGAGGCTCTTGGTGAAGTGGCTGAGTCTTGCTTGCCCGCTCCCTGAAGAGGGGTCCTCAGGAGACCAGGGCCTCATGTGGGGTCTTGCTCGAGGTGCCCGCTGGTGGGCCACCTATTGGGCCACCGCCAGGCGCTGCGTTCTGGGCCGCAGGCAGACGGGCCGAGATACCCTGGGTTCCACGGGCCCGACAGTAGCCCCCGGGCCCACGGCGCGCATGTTCCCGCCTACTCGGGGGCGAGACAACGCGGGCCCTAACCGCCTGCGGGCCAGGTGCGACGCGTGGCGCACGATGTGACGGGGGACGCCCCCATTTCTCCCACGATGCCTCGGTAACTGGTTGCGCTAACATAAAGCCTGCCCGCGCACGGTGCGAGACCATCATTGCCTTCCTTCATGCATCCCGTCTCCCCACATCTTCCTTCTTGCGCACAGCTCCTCACGACCCCATCTCCGAGCTCCGCCTCTTCCCCCGCTTCCACTCGCGACTCCGCCACGCTTCGATGGCGCCCGCCGGCAAGAAGGGAAAGGCAGCGGCCCCGGCCCCAAGCGTGTCCGCCATCGGGGCGGCGCTGCAGCGCTCCACCATCGTCAACAGGGAGGGCCTGGACAAGGTGCTCCCGCTGGTGGCCGGCGACCAGAACAAGGGACAGGCAACCAAGATCTAGCCGGGCTCACGCGCGCGGCGCGACCTGGGGGCGACGGCCTACCCCTTCTTCCTCCACAACGTTTATGCCGGGTTGGTGCCACCATTCTCGGACTTTTTCTATGCCATCCTTTCCCATTATCGGATTCACGCCCTTCACCTTCAACCCAATTCCATCCTCCTCCTGGCCATGTTCGCCTTTTACTGCGAGGCTTTCGTGGGCGTCAAGCCTTCGGTGGCGCTCTTCCACCACTTCTTCAGCCTGCGGCTGACTGCGGCAGACCAGCGCTCCGGATGCACCTCGTTCCTCGCCGTCAAGGGGGTGGAGTGCAACATCATCAACCTGAAGGTCGCGAAGAAGGTGGAGGGCTACCGGTAGCGCTGGGTCTATCTGGACGCGTGCCGGACCAGCCCGCTCCTGATGATCCCGGCGGACCCGGTTGAGAAGAACTCTGGGTGGGGGCACACGAAGCTCACCGACCTGAGGATGGAGCCCGTCTTGGAGTAGATGGCCGCGCACCGGGCCACGCGCCTGTCGGGGGTGACGGTCGTTGATGTCTACTACACAACTTATTCTTGTAGACTCGTGTTGGGCCTCCAAGCGCAGAGTTTTGTAGGACAGTAGCAATTTTCCCTCAAGTGGATGACCTAAGGTTTATCAATCCGTGGGAGGCGTAGGATGAAGATGGTCTCTCTCAAACAACCCTACAATCAAATACAAGAAATCTCTTGTGTCCCCAACACACCCAATACAATGGCAAATTGTATAGGTGCACTTGTTCGGCGAAGAGATGGTGATACAAGTGTAGTATGGATAGTAGAAATATATTTTTATAATCTGAATAAATATAAACAGCAAGGTAGCAAACAATAAAAGTGAGCACAAACGGTATTGCAATGCTTAAAAACAAGGCCTAGGGTTCATACTTTCACTAGTGCAATCTCTCAACAATGCTAACATAATTGGATCATATAACAATCCCTAAACATGCGATAAAGAATCACTCCAAAGTTCCTGTTAGCGGAGAACATAAGATAGAAATTGTTTGTAGGGTACGAAACCACCTCAAAGTTATCCTTTCCGGTCGATCTATTGAGCCATTCCTATAAGTGTCACAAACAGCCCTAGAGTTCGTACTAAAATAACACCATATGATACACATCAACCAACTCTAATGTCACCTAGATACTCCAATGTCACCACAAGTATCCGTGAGTTGATTATACGATATGCATCAAACAACTTCATAATCATAATATTCAATCCACACAAAGAACTTCAAGGAGCACCCCAAAGTTTCTATCGAAGAAAAGATAATGAAAACGTGCATCAACCCCTATGCATAGATTACCCCAATGTCACCGCGGGAATCCGCGAGTTGAGTGCCAAAACATATATCAAGTGAATCAATATAATACCCCATTGTCACCACGGGTATTCATATGCAAGACATACATCAAGTGTTCTCAAATCTGAAATATTCAATCCGACAATAACGAAACCTCAAAGGGAAAAGATTCGATTCATCACAACAAGTATAGAGAGGGAAGAAACACCATATGATCTAACTATATTAACAAAGCTCGCGATACATCAAGATCGTGCCAAATCAAGAACACGAGAGAGAGAGAGATCAAACACATAGCTACTAGTACATACCCCTAGCCTCGAGGGTGAACTACTCCCTCCTCGTCATGGAGACCGCCGGGATGATGAAGATGGCCTCCGGTGATGATTCCCCCTCCGGCAGGGTGCTGGAAAAGGGCTCCAGATGGGATCTCCTTGGTACAGAGGCTTGCGGCGGCGTCAAAACTCATTTAGGTTAACTTTCGGGGGTTTCTGAATATATAGGATTTTTCAGCGTTGGAATCACGCAAAGAGGTGCCACAGGGGGCCCACGAGGCACCAGGGCGCACCTGGGGGGTGGCACGCCCTGGTGGCTTGTGGTGCCCCTGTGGGTCTTCTGCTGCTCCCCCGAAGCTTCCTGGGTCTGTTTCCTTCCAGAAAAAATCGTCAAAAAGTTTCGCTGCATTCGGACTTCATTTGATATGGATTTTCTGGAAAACCAAAAATAAGCAGAAAACAACAACTGGCACTGGGCACTAGGTCAATATGTTAGTCCATAACAATCATATAAAAGCCATATAAAAGTGCACCAAAATCATACAAAACTATAATAAACATGGCATGAATACTTCATAAATTATAGATACGTTGGAGACGTATCAGCATCCCCAAGCTTAATTCCTGCTCGTCCTCGAGTAGGTAAATGATAAAAGAAATAATTTATGAAGTGTGAATGCTAGCATAGTGCATAAATTTGATCAATGATAATTTCAATCACTTTTCCTAGCATCATAAGAGCAACTCTTTCTCATAAAACTCATCATGATAAAGTAGCAATCAATTCACATGTTATGGTTCAAACAATGCAATCTCTTGAAACTTAACAACCTATGTTCTTAGTCACCAAACAATTGCAATTCAACTTAATTTCAACAAAGTCTAAGTAAGAGCTCCACATAGTCAATTATCATATAGTCTTCTATGATTGCTAGTACTCAAAGCATATTTTTAGAACAAATTGCATCCATCGAACACAGAGAAAGATAGGGTCTTAGTGTTTCGCCTCCCAACTTATTTATCATAGAGATAATTGTCAACAATAATAATTCATGATCAAATATATTTGACTGGCCATATGTGCCTGGATCTTTCCCCACCACATGATGCTTGCCAACTAGAGAATAATTAAGGTTGAAATGAGAATGAATACGTATTGACTCTTGCATAAAGGTAAATACATAAAAGTAAAAGATAGGCCCTTCGCAGAGGGAAGCAGAGGTTGTCATGCGCTTTTTATTTTTGGATGCACAAGCCCTTAATGCAAAGGAAAGTCACGTTATATTGCCCCTTGTGATAGCAACCTTTATTATGCAGTCCGTCGCTTTTATTTATTTACCATCACAAGTTCGTACAACGCTTATTTTCCCTTGCAATAAAAGATCATACATATTTTAGGAGCAATTTTTATTGCTTTTTGCACCGATGACAACTTACTTGAAGGATCTTATTCAATCCATAGGTAGGTATGGTGGACACTCATGGCAAGAAACTGGGTTTAAGGGTTTTTGGATGCACAAGTAGTATCTCTACTTAGTACGAATTTTTGGCTAGCAAAAGATACTAAGAAAGCACCACATGTTGGAGGATCCATAACAATATAACTTCTATGCAAATATACCCAAACATAACTCATTACGTTGTCTTCCTTGTCCAACTTCACCTAATTTGCTCAAGTTTGAAAATAATTAATGGGTATTCACAATCATAAAAGATGTCCAAGATAATATATTTATATGTGAAAGTTCTCTTCCTTATACTAATCATTCATGAATTGCTTGTATGACCAATATTGTGATTGTCAAGCTTCAATAGATTTCACTTTCTAACCCAAATGTGAAACTACTACTAGACATGATAAAATCATATGAAGCACATATAATTTCAACTTTATGATATTCAATTCTTTCACAATTTACTCATAGGATATAAGTGAAGCACAAAAGTAAATGACAAACTACTCCAAAAAGATATAAGTGAAGATCAAATGAGTAGTTAAGGAAATAGGTAGCTATGTGAGGACTCTCTCTCATTTAAAAATTTCAGATCTTATTATTTTATTCAAACAACAAGAAAAACAAAATAAAATGACATTCCAAGAATATCACATATCATGTGAAGAAGCAAAAACTTAGGTTCAACCAAAACTGACCGATAATTGTTGATGAAGAAAGGTGGGATGCCTACCGGGGCATCCCCAAGGTTAGATGCTTGAGACTTCTTGAAATATTAATTTGAGATGCCTTGGTCATCCCCAAGCTTGAGCTCTTGTGTCTCCTTACTTCCTCTCATATCACGGCTTCTCCTAAATCTTAAAAACTTCATCCACACAAAACTCAACAAGAACTCGTGAGATAAGTTAGTACAAATCAACTCAAAACTTTAACATTCTATACTGTAGAAAATCATTAAAATTATAATGAAACATTGCATACTAAATGCCTCTGCATATTTAATACTCCTATCCACAAATAGAAACATTAAACAAGCAAACAAATGCAAACAATGCAACCATAACAGCAATCTGCCAAAACAGAACAGTCTGTAAAGGGGGATTTAAAATTCATACTTCCCTAACTCCAAAAATTCTGAAAAATTACCATGTGACAGAGAACTCATGCATGCTTACTGTGTAAAAATTTCAGATTTTTAACGTGTTCTGACTATTCAGGAATATTCTGGACATAACAGAAAACTATCTGTTTTCAAACAACAACACATAAACTTGCAAACTGAGCATGGTAAAGGCTATAATTGGTATTTTATTGAACTAAAAGATACAAAACATGATTATTGATAACAGGAAGCAAATATCAATAAAATAAAATGATGCTCCAAGCAAAACTCATATTATGTGACAAATAAAAATGTAGCTCCAAGTGAGGTTACCGATAGTGTTGAAGACGAAAGAGGGGATGCCTTCCGGGGTATCCCCAAGCTTAGACGCTTGAGTCTTCCTTGAATATTACCTTGGGGTGCCTTGGGCATCCCCAGGATTAGAGTCTTGCCGCTCCTTATTCTCCTCATATCGATGTCTCACCCAAAACTTGAAAACTTCAATCACACAAAACTTAACGGAACTTGGTGAGATAGGTTAGTATGATAAAAATTAAACATCCACTTAGGTAGTGTCAAGACAAGATTCATAATTGTTCTCACATAATGACTACTGTATTATATCATTTCCACAATTTATATTACTCAATATAAGCTATGGAAACACAAAAACAAGCAAACTATACACCGAAAACGGCGCCAGAAAAGAGCTTGATGTCTACTACACAACTTATTCTTGTAGACTCGTGTTGGGCCTCCAAGCGCAGAGTTTTGTAGGACAGTAGCAATTTTCGCTCAAGTGGATGACCTAAGCTTTATCAATCCGTGGGAGGCATAGGATGAAGATGGTCTCTCTCAAACAACCCTGCAATCAAATACAAGAAATCTCTTGTGTCCCCAACACACCCAATACAATGGCAAATTGTATAGGTGCACTAGTTCGGCGAAGATATGGTCATACAAGTGTAGTAAGGATAGTAGAAATATATTTTTATAATCTGAATAAATAAAAACAGCAAGGTAGCAAACGATAAAAGTGAGCACAAACGGTATTGGAATGCTTAAAAACAAGGCCTAGGGTTCATACTTTCACTAGTGCAATCTCTCAACAATGCTAACATAATTGGATCATATAACAATCCCTCAACGTGCGATAAAGAATCACTCCAAAGTTCCTGTTAGCAGAGAACATAAGATAGAAATTGTTTGTAGGGTACGAAACCACCTCAAAGTTATCCTTTCTAATCGATCTATTGAGCCATTCCTATAAGTGTCACAAACAGCCCTAGAGTTCGTACTAAAATAACACCATATGATACACATCAACCAACTCTAATGTCACCTAGATACTCCAATGTCACCACAAGTATCCGTGAGTTGATTATACGATATGCATCAAACAACTTCATAATCATAATATTCAATCCACACAAAGAACTTCAAGGAGCACCCCAAAGTTTCTATCGGAGAAAAGATAATGAAAACGTGCATCAACCCCTATGCATAGATTACCCCAATGTCACCGCGGGAATCTGCGAGTTGAGTGCCAAAACATATATCAAGTGAATCAATATAATACCCCATTGTCACCACGGGTATTCATATGCAAGACATACATCAAGTGTTCTCAAATCTGAAATATTCAATCCGACAATAACGAAACCTCAAAGGGAAAAGATTCGATTCATCACAACAAGTATAGAGAGGGAAGAAACACCATATGATCCAACTATATTAACAAAGCTCGCGATACATCAAGATCGTGCCAAATCAAGAACACGAGAGAGAGAGAGATCAAACACATAGCTACTAGTAGATACCCCTAGCCTCGAGGGTGAACTACTCCCTCCTCGTCATGGAGACCGCCGGGATGATGAAGATGGCCTCCGGTGATGATTCCCCCCTCCGGTAGGGTGCCGGAAAAGGGCTCCAGATGGGATCTCCTTGGTACAGAGGCTTGCGGCAGCGTAAAAACTCATCTAGGTTAACTTTTGGGGGTTTCTGAATATATAGGATTTTTCAGCGTTGGAATCACGCAAAGAGGTGCCACATGGGGCCCACGAGGCACCAGGGCGCACCAGGGGGGGTGGCGCGCCCTGGTGGCTTATGGGGCCCCTGTGGGTCTTCTGCTGCTCCCCCGAAGCTTCCTGGGTCTATTTTCTTCCAGAAAAAATCGTCAAAAAGTTTCGCTGCATTCGGACTTCATTTGATATGGATTTTCTGGAAAACCAAAAACAAGCAGAAAACAACAACTGGCACTGGGCACTAGGTCAATATGTTAGTCCATAAAAATCATATAAAAGCCATATAAAAGTGCACCAAAATCATACAAAACTATAATAAACATGGCATGAATACTTCATAAATTATAGATACGTTGGAGACGTATCAGTCGTCAAGGAGTACTTGCGGTGGCGCATTGCGCCGCTCCAATAGTGCTCGCGCCCTGTGTGGGAGTTCACCAGCGCGAGAGACTCCATGAGGCTAAACTTCGGCAGCCTGAAGCAAGACGTGCTGGACGGGGCCCTGGCGACTCTGCTTAGCGTCCCCGCTGCGGACCCACCTGAGGATGCGCTCCCGCTGTTCCGCTACGAGGATATGGCAGAGCTGGTCGTGGAGATGCCCCACTTTGACCGGTGGGGCCTCATGCCAGAGGGCGACGTTGGGCCCCACGAGAACCCGCTGGTGGTGGCGCTAGACTCTGGGGACAGCGGCGGCGACGAAGACTCGAGGGAGGCCACGGAGGAGGACGCCGACCGAGCGCCACCGCGCACCTGCCGTCAGCTCCTCTGCGACCTCGAGGATGACGACGCTGACAGCGCGCTGCCACGGCGGCGCCCTCCCGACCAACTGGCGCGGGGGGAGAGGAAGGTTCCAGCGCCACGGCGGATGGGTCGCGAGCGGCGAAAGCGGCCCTCAGCTGGGAGGCGGTCGAGCCCCCAGCGGGAGAGGCCTATCCTGGAGCAGAAACCTCCCAGGCCCTCGCAGAGGGCGACGACGCGGCCGGGACCACCGCGACCCGCTCTAGGGGTTTGGAAGGTGGAGCCGGGGCGACGCTTGAGGGTGGCGGAGACGGCCCGCCTCTCGCGGAGAAGAAGAGGAAGTGGACCGCCAGCGACGAGTAAGTCCTCGTGCCCATCCCAGCATTTTATGTTCATACTGCCTGCCTGAGCTCGGGGGCTGAGCCACCGTTTTGTGCAGGAGGTCTGCCAGTGACCAAAAGAAGAAGAAGAAGAGGACGGCAAAGATGAAGATGGCCCCCAGCCCGAAGGGGGCACTGATGCCTGCCGTGAGTGCCGGGGGGCGTGGTGAAGCCGCTCGCCGCCCCGAAGCCGAGACAGGGCATGCGGAGGTCGAGGAGGAGCAGGCCATCCCTTCGGAGCCGCACGTGGGCGTGGCTCCTGAGGCCGCCTCCGGAGGTGGGGGCGCACCCTTCGCGGACCCCACCGTGAGAGAAGATGCAGCGATGGGGGAGGTCGAGGCGCCCACTCCCCCGCCAGATGCCTCCCTTAACGCGGAGGAGGATGACACCGGGCGCGCCGCTACGAGCTCTCAAGCTGCACCCGTGCGTGAGGCCTCCATGGCGGGCACGGTGAGCCCCTGCGATGTGCCGCCACAGCCGAACCCGGGGGAAACCTCGGCGAGCCCCCCGCTCCTGGTGTAGGACGCCGGGGCCTCCCCGACCGCGGCAACGGAGGGCAGTGAGGGGCCGGGCCTGGACTGGGCCCTGGCACTCGTGAGCAACCACACCTTGCTCAGGCGCGGAGCATTGCGCGAAGCCAATGCCGCGCTTGATCGGCTCAGGGCAGATTTCTAGGACGCGGAGGCGTGCCTCGTCGAGGAGCGCCTGAGGCTCGCTGAAGGGTGGCATCGGCTTAGCGTCACCGTCAAGATGGGCCTGCGCCAGAACGAAGCCGCTCGCGCGAAGGGCGAGAAGGATGCCACCGAGGCAAAGGGGGTCTGCGCGAGCGCTCTCCGGGAGGCCGAAGCGGCCGTCAAGCGTCACGAGGAGGCGGAGGTCCGCCTGAAGGAACTCCAGTATCAGCACGCCACGCAGGCACAACTGTTCCATGCGCAGGAAAGTGCCGTCGCTACCCGTGAGGGGGAGCTTGCGTCTCGCGAGGTGGACCTTGCGACTCGTGAGCGAGACCTCTCAAGGGTGTCGACTGAGCAGGCTACGGAGCGCGGGCGCCTAGAGACGCTGGGGCGCTAGGTGGCCGACGCTCAGGATGCCCACACGAAGCGCGTGGATGAGGCCAACGCCCAGCTGGAGGCTAAGGAGAAAAAGGCCCAGGAAGACACCGACGCGAAGAAAGCGGCAGAGCGCCGAGTGCTCGCCGAGGAGCACAACAAGGAGCTGAAGCGGCAGGAGGACCACTTTGAGGCGGAGCGCGAGGGGCTTCGGCAGGAAATTGCCAGCCTTAAGGTGGCGCTGACTGAATTGGGGGCCACCGAGAGACCGCGCTGAAGGCCCAGGCCATCGCCGAAGCCGAGCCGGCCTCGCTTCGTCTCCAGGCAAGGGGCGCCACCAGCGTTGTCGAACAGGCCGAAGGCGAGGCAGATCAGGAGCGGGAGCGGTAGCTCGAACGCGCCAAGACATTTCACCTACTCGAGCTCCGAGCCCGCAGCGCCCTGAGCTCCATCTGTAAGGAGAGGTTCGAAGCCCCCCGCAAGCCCCATGACACCGACTCCATTGATTTCTTCACCAAGCTCGTGGAGCGGCTCGAGAACGGGGCCAAGAAGGCGGATGGCATCTTCGAGGAAGAGTGTCGCGACCTCTTCTCTCAGGCAGCGACTCGCGTCTTCAGCCACCTCCTTCACGCCAACCCCAATTTTGATCTTGACAAGGTGATAGCCCCCGTCCCCGAGGAGCTCCGCGATGGCCTCGCGAAGGCGGTGGAAGGCCATGTGGATGCGCTGCTTGGGAAGTTCTCTCGTGACAGCAGCGAGAGCTCTGACGGAGGTAGGGACGACCATGATGGCGGCGACGACAGCGACGGCGACGACGACGATGGCGCGACTTCTTAGGCTCCTCCTTCCTTCGTCATCCTGCACTAGACCAATGTGGCCCCGTGGGGGCATGAAGACAATGCTTTTATGTTTAAGTACTTTATGATTTGTTGTGATGTATGCTTGTGCCCTCGTGAAGCTTTCTCTTCGAGGCCTATTTTCATTTTTTGCTTGCCTTGTGTGCTCTACATCGTCAGGGCCCGGCCCCCAAGTGGGCTACAGCCACCGCTGGTATGCTAGGGCTCATTCCTGAGCAAGGCCAGGAGGTGTAGGGCACCGAGGGCGGTAAGAGCTCCCGAGGCGCGATGCTCAAGGAACCCCCCTTTGACGTGCAAGCGGCTCGCGAAAGGAGAAATGCCAGCGCTCAGCGAGGTTGCTAGAAGGGAAAGCTTGGGAGATGGCGAGGGTGGCTCGCGAGGTAGTTAGACTTAGTTTTTCTGGAAGGTAGCATCCGGTGAGCCGCCACTTGTAGGGTGTGCCTTACGAGGTTTTCGCTCGTGAGATCTCCTGCTGAGATGGCCGCCGTAGGTTGGCTCCCGGGGCGGGGCCTACGAAGCTTCCTGAGGCTCAAGAGGGGCATCTTGCCATTAGGCCACCTCGCGAGGCATCCTCGCGAGACCTTCCAGGTGACATGTTCCTGAGATTTTTGCATGCAGAAAGTCCCATGACAGGGGAGCAGCGCACACTCGCCGGCTCACTCATGGGCGTTACATGAGGAGACAAGACACCAAGGACCTTGGTGGGGTGGCATGCACGGGAACACGCCCGCGAGCCAGAGCCCGGTTGCTTGGGTTTTTCAGCGCTGCTGGGACTGACCCGAGCACAGACACTGTGTCCAGCCCCCGCTTGTGTGAGGCCCATGAGGGAGGTCGCTAGCGCGCACGGTTTGTGAGGCAAAGATATGACGAAATACAGTATGTATGGAAACTGAAGCTTTACAGATGCACGATAATGGATTCCATTACACAACCAAAAACAGATGTGGCTGCCGTGTCCGGCACGGGTCAGCTTGAGGTTGGTGCAGCCCGTGGGAAGCCCTCAGTTGATTGTTCCGCCAGCGCGGAGCATGGGGCTTCCACCAAGGTATGGGTATGACCGCGGCTCGATCGTTCCGCCAGCACGGAGCATGGGGCTTCCACTTGGACATGGGCGGGAGCTCTCGCGTGCCCGTCAGGCGAACGCATTGAGAGTCTCTGGGGCGTGTACAGCCCCATTTAGTTCGTACGCGTGAGGGTTACGGGTAGAACTTGTGGAGGTGTTGGATGCTCTAGGCGTTAGGCACAGGAACTCCGTCCTCCGTCTCCAGCCGGGCTGCGCCGGGCCTGGAGACATGAGCAACCCTGAAAGGGCATTCCCACATGGGTGAGAGCTTGTGGAGTCCCTCTCTGGAGAGGATCCTTCATAGGACGAGGTCGCCGACCTCGAGAGTGCGAGGGCGGATGTTGCGGCTGTGATAGCGACGCAGGGCCTGCTGGTACCGTGCGGCGCGAAGAGCGGCCTGACGGCGGGCCTCCTCAAGGAACAGCAGGTCGGTCTCCCGTGAGCCGTCCTGATGCGCCTCATCGAAGGCAAGGACTTGCAGAGAGCCGTGCTTAAGCTCCGAAGGAAGGACCGCCTCGGCGCCGTAGACGAGGAAGAAGGGGGTCTCGCCGGTAGGCTTGGTTGCCGTTGTGCGGATGGACCATAGCATAGACTGCAGCTCATCAAGCCAGCCCTTGCCGCAGGCTTTGAGCTTTTTCTTGAAGCTTCTCGTCTTGAGGCCCTTGAGGACCTCAGTGTTGGCATGCTCGGCCTGGCCGTTGCTTCGTGGGTGCACCACAGAGGCGTAGCAGATCTGCGTGCCGAGGCTGGTGCAGTAGGACTTGAAGAGGCCGCTTGTGAACTGAGAGCCATTGTCGGTGATGATGCAGTTGGGGACACCAAAGCGGCTCACGAGGCCCTTGGTGAACTTGACGGCAGAGGCTGCCGGGATGGTGCGCATGGGCTCGACCTCTGCCCACTTGGTGAACTTGTCGATGGCGACGTAGAGGTAGCGGTAGCCGCCAGCCGCGTGAGGGAAAGGCCCCAGGATATCCAGCCCCCAGACCGCGAAAGGCCATGAGAGGGGAATCGTCTGGAGGCCCTGCGCTGGCTGGTGGATTTGCTTGGTGTGGAACTGGCAGGCCTCGCAGGCTTGGACCAGCGTGGTAGCGTCATGCAACGCAGTGGGCCAGTAGAAGCCACTGCGGAACGCCTTGCCGGCAAGGGTGCGCGACGAGGAGTGGTGGCCATAGTCTCCCCCATGGATGTTGGCGAGCAGCTCGCGCCCTTGTTCTTCAGAGATGCACCGCAGCGAGACGCCATTGGGGCACCTGCGGTACAGCTCGCCGTCTTGCAAGCAGTAAGCGGTGGCCTGCCGGGCCACGTGCTCTGCTTCTGAGTCCTTCTCTTGAAGGGTGCCGTGGAGCAAGTAGGCCTTGAACTCCGCGGCCTAGCTGTCTGCTTGAGGCTCCAGCGCCAGCAGCAGGCGGGCTCCTGAGGCTGGGCGGGAGTTCCTCGTGAAGCAGCGTGGCGCTTGTAGTAGGTGGCGCAGCGGATGGTTTCAGGAGTCTTTCCTCAAAGACGCCAGGATCTTGAGGCTCGCGACGAGATTTTTCCTCGCGAGGCTCCCCCTCGTACGTGTCTGTCCATTCCGCCATGAAGTCGGCCAGAGCTGCGCCTTTGATGACTCTGGTGGTGCAGAACTCCAGCTAGAAGGCTTGCAGCTCGATGTTCCATTCCGCGACGTGGCCAGCGGCGTTGGGGCTACGCAGGACTTGCTCCAAGGGGTAAGAAGAGATGACCTTGATGGGATGGCCTTGAAAGTAGTGGCGCAACTTCTGGAGGCGATGAGGAGCACGAGGAGGAGCTTCTGCTGCATGGGGTAGCGCTCGCGCACATCCCTTAGCACCGTGCTGACGAAGTACACGGGGTGCTCGACGAGGCGCGTAACTATGATGGCAGCTTGCTCTTCAGGTGGCTCGCAAGGCTTGGTGGGCTTGGGAGGCTCGCGAGGCTCAGAAGGCTCACGAGGCTCAGAGGGCACGGGAGGCTCATGAGGCTCGGGGGGCTTGGGAGGCGGCTCACTGGGGGCCTCCTGAGGCGGGTCCTCCTGAGGCGGCGCCTTGACAGCTGACGGCACGGCCTCAGGAGGTGGCGACGTGGCAGGCCTCTTCTGTGCGGGGACGCGCTCTTCTCGAACTGCCACCAGAGCCGCGCTGGCCGTCTGCGGAGTGGCCGCCAAGTATAGGAGCAAGGGCTCGCGAGAGCGTGGCGCAACCATGATAGGCGGGCTCATGAGGTACCTCTTGAGGTCTTCGAAGGCAGCGTCGGCCTCAGGAGTCCACTTGAAGGGGCCGGATCTCATCATGAGTTTGAAGAATGGCAGGGCTCGCTCGCCGAATTTGGAGATGAATTGCCCAAGGGAGGCCATGCATCCTGCCAGACGCTGCATCTCCTTAAGGCTCCTGGGAGGACGCATCTTCTCGATGGCCTTGATCTTCTCGGGGTTGGCCTCAATGCCATGGTGGGGGACCAAGAAGTCGAGCAGCTTGCCGGAGGGGACTCCGAAGACGCACTTGTCCGGGTTGAGCTTGAGGTTGACCTTGCGCAGGTTGTCGAATGTCTCCTGGAGGTCCGCGAGGAGGGACCCGGCCTCACGAGTCTTGACCACAATGTCATCGATGTAGGCCTCTGCGTTTCTTCCCATCTGAGGCCCCAACATGATGCGCATCAGCCGCTGGAAGGTGGCGCCAGCACTCCTCAAGCCGAAGGGCATGCAAATGTAGCAGTATATGCCGCAAGGGGTGATGAAGGCCGTCCTCTCCACATCTTCTGCCGCCATCTTAATCTGATGGTAGCCTGAAAAGGCATCCAGGAAGCAGAGCAGCTTGCATCCGGCGGTAGAGTCCACGATCTGGACGATGCGTGGCGGCGGAAAGGGGTCCTGAGGGCAGGCCTTGTTGAGGCTCGTGAAGTCAACGCACATACGTTCCTTGCCGCCCTTCTTGGGGACGACGACTGGGTTGGCGAGCCATTTGGGATGGCGCACCTCACGGATGACTCCAGCTTCTTGCAGCTTGTGCACTTCTTGAACAATGAACTCTTGCTTCTCGGGCGCCTGGCGCCATGCTTTTTTCTTGACATGGCATGCGTTGGGGCACACTGCTAAGTGGTGCTCGATCACCTTCCTCGGTACACCGGACAAATCAGATGCTTTCCAGGAGAAAACATCCGAGTTTGCCCGAAGGAAGGCGATGAGCGCGCCTTCCTATGCAGGAGAAAGGCAGGCGCCGATGGTGAAGGCAGGGCCTGAGCCGTTGCCGTCAACCGACACCTTCTTCGTCTCGGCGCGGTCCTACGAGAACCGCTGCTTCTTCTTCGCGGGCGCGGCCTCAGGTGGCTCGGTCGTGTGCTCGTCAGCTGGATGGGCGGTAGCAGCAGCCTTGTAGGCGTGCTCAAGGGAGCAGATCGCGTCCTTCTCGTCGCAAGAGACGGTGATGATGCCGCTGCAGCCAGGCATCTTGAGGACGTTGTAGGCATGGTGAGACACCGCCATGAACTTGGCGAGTGCGGGGTAGCCCAAGATGGCATTGTAGGGCAGGCCAAGGTGGGCGACGTCAAAGTCGACGAGCTCAGTGTGGTAGTTCTTGCTGGTGCCGAAGGTGACGGGGAGGCGCACCTGCCCCAGAGGCAGCGTGGAGCCGTCGGTCACGCCCGAGAAGGGTCTCGTCGGCATGAGGTGCTCATAAGGCACCTGGAGCTGCTCGAAGGTCTCGATGGAAAGCATGTTTAGGCCAGCGCCTCTGTCGATGAGGGTCTTGGTGACCGCGACGTTGCTGATGGTGGGAGTGCACAGCATGGGGAGCGTGCCCGCGGTGGCCGTAGACTTGGTGTAGTCCTTGGAGTCGAAGGTGATGGCATACTACGACCACTTGAGGGGCCGAGCGTCCTCAGGCTTCGGGAGGGCGGCGTTCACCTCGCGAGAGAACTGCTTGAAGTGGTGGTTGGACGCAGGATCCTGAGCCCCGCCGAGGATGCAGGCAACCGCGCGAGGCTTCTGGTAGCCCCCAGTGCCCTTGTTAGGCTGGTTGACGTCGTTCCTCCGGGGTGGCAGCAGCGGAAGAGCAGCGTTGGCCAGAGGGTTTGCCTCACGAGGCTGATCGCGCCAGGCGGCCTCACGAGGCTGGTTGCGCCAGCCTTGGCAGAAATTGTTGTTGCCGTTGCGGCTGTCCCAGCGGTTGCCACTGCGGCCACCTCCGCGGCCGGCGCCGCGGTCATTGCGGTCGCCTCGGCGGCCCACGCGCTCGTCGCGGAGCAGCTTGAGCTCCTGGCAGTCTTCGGTGCTATGGGAGTGCACGTTGTGGTAGACACAGAGCGGCCGGCCGTCCTTCCTGGGCTTGTCGCGGTCACGGCCGCGCTTTTGCTCGGGCTCCGCCGCAAGCACGGCAGGGCCCTTGTGCTTGACGTCCTTGCTCTTGGCCTTGGCGGCGTCGGGCACCGCGTCGGGGTCGTTGTGGATGAAGAGGGGACCTTCTTCAGCCTTGGCGCACTTGTCGGCGAGGTCAAACAAATCAAGCACCGAGTCCAGCTCGTCGTTGATGGCGAGCTTCTCGTGCATCTTGACATCCGTGATGCCGGTGGAGAACACGGAGATGACGGCCGCGTCGGAAGCACGCGGGATTTTGTTGCGCACCTGGCTGAAGCGCTAGATGTACTTGCAGAGGGTCTCGTCCGGGCGCTGCCGCATGTGCCGCAGGTCGTTGATCGTGAGGGAGCAGTCGTGTGTGCCCTTGAAGTTGGCGATGAGCTGGTTGCAGAGCTCGCCCCACGATGAGATCAACGCCTCAGGGAGATTCATGAGCCAAGAGCGCGGGCCGTCCTTGAGGGCCATGGGGAACCAGTTCGCCATGACCTTGTCATCGCCGTTCGCCGCCTCGACGCTCAGCACATAGAGCTGAAGGAACTCCGCGGGGTTGGGGGTGCCATCATAGCGCGGAGGCAGGTCCGGCTTGAACTTGGCGGGCCACACCACCTGACGCAGCTCACGGGTGAAGGCACGACACCTCACGCCGCTCGAGGGAACACGGCCGGTGAGGGCGGCGCGGTTCTGGCGCCCGGCCACCGCGACATCCTAGACAGCCTGGTCTTGGCGCCGGCGCTGCTGCTCGAGGAGCACATGCGCATCAGGGGGCACACGGCGGACAATCTGGCAGCTGGCCTCATCTCGGATCGGCGAGGACGCACCGCGGGGCAGCTCACGCGCCCGCGCGTCGCGCTGATGCCCGGCGAGCTCGTCGGGCAGAGGAGGTCACGGGGGAGCGCCATGAGCGACGTCCCCAGCGCGAGACGGTGGAGGGCGGAGCGATTGGGAAGGCGTCGGAGCGTCCCCAGCGGCGTTGACGAGCTCGGTGATGCGACCAAGCCAGGCGTCGTAGCCGGTGTCAGCTGGACGATAGCGGAGCAACTCACGCGCCATGAGCAGGGCGGCCTGCGTGATTGGCGGCCCGCGGCGGGCAAGGGAGGAGGAAGCCGTGGCGGTACAGCCTTCTGCCTGCACGAAGGGGTGCAAGGAGGAGTCCTGCTGCTCGTGGGCAGCAGGATCGGTTGCAGCAGCGGCCTCGACGTGGCGGCGGCGGTTGCCGCGGCCCACCGGCTCCGTCTGAGCCACGCGACCCGCCCTGCGCTCAGCGCGCTCGCGGCGAGCGTTGGCCATGAGGCTGGTGGAGTGGAGGACGGAGTGGAAGAACAGTAGTGCACCCCTACCTGGCGCGCCAAATGTCGGAGATGGGGCTCCGGGGACCCAAAGGTTCGAACACTGGGGTGAGCTCGCTCCTAACGCCTCGTCCCCTACCATAGCACAACTACGGCGAAACTATGGCGAGAGCGCGCGAGCGGGGGCAGGCCAGAGACACCGCGGTTTACCCAGGTTCGGGCCACCTTGCGGTGTAAAACCCTACTCTTGCTTGGTTGGGATTGCACTAGCGCGAGAGTACAAGGTTTGGGGCGGAAGAGTCGATCCTCTCTACAGCAGCACCCAGCCCTCCTTTTATAGCTGCCTTGGTCCTCTTCCCCCGAAAACATTGGCGGGAAGGGTTGCCGCACAACAGCAAGTTTGAAGGGGGACAGGGGCATAGTCTATCCTGACAAAAGGTGGTCTTCGTTTGCAAAGCGATTATCCATGACGCGCCGGCGGGCTCGGGGATGACCTCCGCCCTCCGCGTCCTCCGTCTTGGTCTTCTTTCACCGATCGGGCAACCTTTGGGGGTTGCTTTGGGAAACGGACTGCTGGCCTTGCTCCCTTAGCACAAAAGGGGAAATCCTCTCTATCCGTGCCTGCTGGCGTGGCCTCTGTCGCCATTCGTCACCGCGCGCGTCACCCACGTGGTGGGCATGAGACCGCGCGACCGAGCCGAACGGCACTTGCCTTGCATGTCTTCGGGAGGGTGCCTCGGGAGGCAGCCTCGGGAGGCCACCTCGCGAGATGGCCTCGCGAGGCCCTTGGTGAAGTAGCTGAGTCTTGCTTGCCCGCTCCCTGAGGAGGGGTCCTCAGGAGACCAGGGCCTCATGAGGGGTCTTGCTTGAGGTGCCCGCTGGTGGGCCACCTATTGGGCCACCGCCAGGCGCTGTGTTCTGGGCCGCAGGCAGACGGGCTGAGATACCCTGGGTTCCACGGGCCCGACAGACAGGTCACACGTCAGTTCACTGAAAACTAAATTGTGGTCACACGCTTTTTTTACATTGTCCGATCTACGCCGGATGGCTGGATGGCCGTCTTGTGCCTCCCGGCTGTCACTGTTCAGGATCTTCCTCGAACAGCCAGCGAGCACCGGTAGAGCAGCCTGCCTCTGCCGTCCCTGGCCACGGCAGCTCCGACCTCGACCCCGCCCCCCGCCCCATCGCACTGCCATGGTTGCGCCGTCCCCCGGCCATACCTCAAAAACTCGCCGTCATACAGATCCGGCACCAGCAGTACCTTGATCCCACGCAACACTAAGATAGGCACCGAAGCGCTGCTTCGGCGGCGAACCTGCGCCCCCTGCTCGCACCACTACGATAGACATCGAAGCACTCCTTCCCCGGCCAACCGACAGCCTAGGAGCTCCGCCGCCTCGAGGGGAGCTGCTTCCTTCCATTTGGAACCGACTGACCCAGAATAAAAGTTCAGGCGACTGACGCCTAGGTAAAGTGAATAAGATGAGTGTATGACCTATCTTGCGGCCCGGTGAAGTAGGCAGCTCCATCTGCCGAATCGGTGAGGCTGGCGCGGTTGCGGTGGCTGCCGGCGGCGGGAAAGCAGATATGTGGCGGCGGTCGATGGCTACGGGGGACCAGCGCTGGACGCGTCCGAAGTACGAGCCACTCCGGCACCGTGCACGACGACGCGGTTGAATCGGCTCCTACACGGTTCACGCGGTCGTCGTCGAGGCAGCTCTGTTAGCACGGAGTAAGAGGCACATGGCCCAGTGCCCGACGGCAAACGGACTGCAGCTCCGGCATTGGGGAGGAGGGCGGCGGTGAATCTGGTGCAGTTGGGGGGCCATGGAGGAGGGGCTGAGGTTTCGCGGCAGGGGAGAAGGTGATTTGGTGCCCGCGGTGTATGAATGGGGAATTGGGAGGGGGCCATGTCTTATGGACGCATTTGTCTGAAATGTGGGGGAAGTTAAAATTCTACCCCTGTCTATTGGCTTGTGGGCTTGGGTCTGAGTCTTGAGGGTCGGCGATAGTAGGGTAACTTTGCTTCTCCCAAATAGTGGGCGCCAGCGAGGAGGGCGTGCTTGAAATAGTGGGCGCGAGCGATTTCGGCCGAGGAGAGGGTGTTTTGCCGCCCATGGTTTATGAATTATTCGGCACCTGCGATTTCGGCCGAGGAGAGGGTGTTTTGCCGCCCATGGTTTATGAATTATTCGGCGTCTGTCATTTCGGCCGATGAGAGGGCGCGCTTCGATGAAGTTACAAACCTACCCTCGGTATACAACGGGCCAATTGATGCGGGTCCCAGATAGGCTGGTAATTTCACATCTCCCGTTTATTTGCACGGGTGAATTCCACCGAGCAGAGGGTGTTTTAGCGGTTCGTTCAAATTTTGGGAGAACAAGCATCCACGTCTACCATACCAAGTCGATCCGAATCATATTTAGAAATATTAGTTCTATAATGTCACGTCTTGCCACTTCTTTTTTAGATGGTGAGATGATGCTCGGGACTAATGTGTATTTACATGCTCGTTGCTACTGATTAATTTGACATATAGTTGACCCACTTAAAAACAGGAATCAAACCAGAAATGAAATATCTCAATTAAATGAAATAGCTTTTTGACCCGGTCAAAATTGTGGACTACATCCAAAATTGAACACATCAATTGAATAGCATGTTGTATTATAGTACTCCATGAACATGCTCAAAGTCAAATTAATGAACCTGTTTGATACGCATATCTCCGTTCATGTGTGAATTGCAAACACCATGTTCTCCAATTCAAACATTTGAATACAATTTTATACTAAATCATGGTTTATATCAATCTTTGATGCAAAAACACGACCTCTTCCCTCTCCCGCACTCCCGTTCTCTCTCTAGCCGACACTCTTTCTTTCTATCGCGCGCACACGAACAAAATCCTTATCGGTCTCTCTCTCTCCTTCTCTCTCTATCTCTCTCTCTCTAGGTCTTTCTAGTTCGCATGCACACTCTATGTATAGTTCTCCCTCGCACACAATGTATGACTCTCTGGTCTAGGCTAAATAGCTAGCTAGGGTGCACTCATAGTACACACACAAATTCTCTCGCTCGTTGTCCGTAACTCTCTCACGCACCACTCTGTCATCTCCCGGCTCCTCTCTCTCTCTCTCTCTCTCTCTCTCTCTCTCTCTCTCTCAAAGATTCTATCTCCCTAGGTCACACATACACATATCTCACTCGCACTAGATAGACCCATCTAACATTCTCTCTTCCTCGTTCTCTCTCTGTCTCACACGCGCGCGCACACACACACACACACACACACACACAATCTCCCCCCTAGCTAAGTACGAGTATCGACGCACTCCCCCAAGGTATGACTATCTCTCACACTCTCCATCAGAAACACATGCATTGTCTCTTTCGCTCCCTAGGACTATCTCGATCTCTCTCGGGGCATCTTTCTATCGCACACACACACCTTTATCTCTCAATCTCCTACCCATATAGTCCCCTCACGATCTCGTGGGGATCTCTCTATCACAAACACACCCTATCTCCCTCCCCATGCCTCCATTTTCTCCATACGTCCCTCTCGACCTCTGTCCCTTGTTTACCATACCACTCTTGGAAACGTGCTATATGGGTCTTTCTCTCCGTTGCAAACAACCAAACACTATTTGCGTGTATATCCTCACCTCATTTTCTCTCTCGGAGATGCATGCGTGATATGTTTGCATAAGAGACACACACACTTTCCCTCTATTTTATCGTGTGTTGTCCCTTTCTCTTTCAGACGCACACTCCTTTTGCACACTCACTCTTTCTCCTTCACACACACTTGATCTCTCTCTACCTAGGTACTTTCTCCGGTCCATAGCATATGGATTTTTTGAAAAGTCAAACCTCACAAAGTTTAACCAGGTATGTGGAGAAAAACATTTACATCTGGAACGGGAAACATATATCATTAGATTCATCACAGGATGTAGTTTCATATTATATATACATCTTTGGTATTGTATATATAAATGATTTTTTCTATAAACTTGGTCCAAGTATCCAAAGTTTGATTTTTCAAAACTTTATAGGCACTACATTATCGAACGGAGGGAGTATCTCTTTCTCTCTCTCAACTCCCTCACGCACTACTCCACCATCTCGGGGCTCTTCTCTCTCTTTTTCAAACTTTCTATCTCCCTAGGTCACACATACACATATCTCGCTCGCACTAGATAGACCCATCTAACACTCTCTCTCCCTCGTTCTCTCTCTATCACACACGCACGCACGTCCCCCCTAAGTACGATTATCTCTCACTCCATCACACGCACATGCACTTCCCCCTAGGTATGACCATCTCTCACCCCCCATCACAAACACACACATTGTCTCCTTCCCTCCCTAGCTAGGCATATCTCATTCTCTTCCGGGGTATCTTTCTATCGCACACACACCTTGTCTCTCGATCTCCCACCCATATAGTCCCCACACGATCTCTAGGGGATCTCTCTATCACAAACACACCCTCTCTCCCTCCCCATGCCTCCATTTTCTCCATACGTCTCTCTCGACCTCGTCTCTCCCTTGTTTGCCGAACCTCTCTTGGACACGTGCCAGGGGTCTCTCTCTCTCCGTTGCAAACAACCACACAATATATCTCCGTGTATCTCCTCACCTCACTTTCTCTCTCGGAGTTGCATGCGTGATATGTTTTCATAAGACACACACACTTTCTCTCTACTTTATCGTGTGTTGTCCATTTCTCTTTCACACACACACTCTCTCTTTTTGCACACTCACTCTTTCTCCTCCACACACACTTGATCTCTCTCTAGTCATGTACTCTCTCTGGTCCATAGCATATATACATTTATTGAAAAGTCAAACCTCACAAAGTTTGACCAGGTATATGTGGAGAAAAACATTTACATCTGGAGGGACAAACATACATCATTAGATTCATCACAAGATGTAGTTTCATATCATATATCTTTGGTATTGTAGATATAAGTAAATTTCTCTATAAACTTGGTCAAACTTTCAAAAGTATGACTTTTCAAAAATTTATAGGCACTACATTATCGAACGGAGGGAGTATCTCTTTCTCTATCTCTACCTCTCATGGGCCTCCCCTCTCACTCGATCTTTCTTTACAGAGGGATTATACGATCGCTGGCTCAGCGTATAGCTCCGTATATTGTCTAGTTGACCGGTCAACCAGTCTACATGGTGCCTTGTCAGCTCGTGTTCTCTATGGGTGCGCGGGCCCATGTGGCAGTGGGTGAAATTAAATAAACTAGAGGCCCATCTACCACGGGGTGAAATAAACAAACTAGAAACTACTTGCGGTAGAACCCCGCACGCTACTAAATTGAGTGCACACTTCTTCCTCGTTAAAACAGTACTGTAGTACTCCATCCATTTCTTTTTACTCTGCATATAAAATTTGGTCAAAGTCAAACTTCGTAAACTTTGACTAACTTTATAGGAGAATATCAACATTCACAGTATGAAATCAATATATTTAGATGCATCTTGAAATTAATTTTCATAGCATATAGCTTTAGTATTGTAAATGTTGATATCTTTTGATATAAAGTTGGTCAAACTTTGCATAGTTAGACTTTGACCAAATTTTATATGCGGACTAAAAAGAAATGGCGGGAGTAGTACCAGATTAACACCTTCTTTAGACGCCACCACGGACACAAACTACGACAACGCACATACACCACTGCGCGGCATGCACGCAAGGACGCACTAGCGCACACCCAGCACACAAACACACCAGCACACGTGTACACCGGCGTCGCCGCCGGCTGAGATGGAGGACGAGGCGGCCAACAAGCCGAGGCGGCTCGAGCCAAAACCGCATCCGGCGAGCCTGGACTTCATCAGCAGCCTCCCCGATGACATGCTGCTCGTCATCATCGCCCTCCTCCCCACCAAATCTGGCGTGCGGACCACCCTTCTCTCCCGGCGGTGGTGCCCCCTCTAGCGCTGCGTCCCCCTCAACCTCACCGTCGACTGCTGCCTCTGCGATGGGGATTGTAAATGCATGGCCGCAGTCTCCAAGATCCTTACATCGCACCCTGGGCCAGCCAGACGCCTTGACATCTGCATGTTCAGTACCAACTGCAATGTCCAAGCCAAGTTCGATGAGTGGTTCTTATCCCCCGCCCTAGATTAGCTCGAGGAGCTCAGGTTTGAAGGTGGACGATGTTGCTCTCTGCCGCTGTCCGCGCTCCGCCATGCGCCAACGCTGCGCCGCGCCAGGTTCAACTCCTGCTATTTTCCCCAGATTGATGTCGCGCCCGCTCTTCTTCTCCCTCAACTCAAGCAGCTCAGCCTCTTCGACATTGGTATCTCGAAGGAGGCTATGGAGTGGCTACTCCACGGCTGTACAGCGCTCGAGTACCTTTGTCTTCAACAGATCCACGGATTCATTAGCCTCCACATCGCCTCGACGAATCTCCGATGGATTTATGTGTCTTGCTGGCCCCGGAATAGGACATTACTTGGGAAGAGATCAATTAAGCTGTTTCACGATATGGTCATTGAGAATGCGCCTTTCCTTGAGAGATAGCTTGTATCTGATCTAGAAGGTCCAACAAAAATCAGGGTCATTGACGCGCCGAAATTGACAGCGTTGGACTACTCATCTGCCATATTCTCCGAACTTGTTATTGGATCCATAACTGTTCAGGTACAACACTCTTCTTCTTCTCGTTCTTCTTCTTGAAATTCACATTTTAATTTTTTTCTTGATGTATGTTCGACTGTCATCTAGAAAATGATTCCCACAAGCTTGACCCAGTATGTGCGCACAGTGAAGATTTTGGCAATAAAATCTATCGGCCCCAATCTGGATCAAGTTGTTGGATTCCTTAGATGTTTTTCGTGCATGGAGAAGCTACTCATCGAGGTGAAACTCCTTTCCTATTAAATGTGAACCACAACGGAGCTCAATTTTTTCGTAATTTTTCCCAAGTTACAATGACAAATGTAGTGGTCAAAACTGCATCTAGGCACTATAGTGCAAGAAATGTTTTTAGTATTTTTTCTCACGTGATCACCTGCATCATTTTTGTTATTATTGTAGCCAAGGCTAGTCATAGTGGGAAGTAACTTGTTATCCTAAGTGCAAGTACTACCTCCGTCCTGGTTTACTAGTCCCCTACGTATTTTGGAGTATCAAATTTTGACCATAGATTTAACTAACAAAATGTTAATGCATGTCACTAAAAATTATATCGTTGGATTCGTATTTGAACATAATTTGCAATGGAACCATGCTCTAATATGTTCTCTTCTTTTGCAGATAAAAAAAGACCCGAAAGTGAAAAATGTGCTGCAATATAACAACCTCATCGAATGCCTTGATATCCATCTTACAGAAACTGATTTGATCGACTACCGAGGCACCACATCCGAGATTAAATTGGCCAGGTTCTTGTTTCTGAAGGCAAGTGTGATCAAGGTAATGAGGTTTGGCGTTCTCTGGCGCAACAATGAATGGTGTGCTGATCACCGCAAGCATCTAAAGCTGAATGAGAAAGGCTCTGCAGAAGCTGAATTTGTTTTTGAAAGATCAAGTAAAGAGAGATGCGCAAGTTTATTTGCCGATTAGTGACTTGTCAGGGTCGGTGGATTTTAGTTTGTATGATAATGCTGCTGTTGGGATTAGTGACTTGTCAAGGTCGGTGGATTTTAGTTTGTATGATAATGCTACTGTTGGTATTTCCAACAGCTGCATCCACCTAAAGTAACGAAACTTCTTACGTAAACTTCCTAATAATTTCCTTCGTAGGTGCAGCATTACTCCTAGCATTTGTAATATCAGTTTGAACCTTCTAAAATTACAACTATCCAGCACGTGGTACTACGTTACGATTAATGTTCGTGTGCATAGGTGCGTCAATGATGTAACCAATATACCCATTACAATATTTTATTCTAACTCGTGGCAGCGCACGGGAAAATATCTAGAACACGGCTAGTTGTAAGCAGGGTAGCTCTACAGCCTTGATGATAGTGACTGCACACGGTGAGGCTGACTTTGGTAACCCGAACAGACCGCCTGCACTCTGGTGTCATCTCCGGCGCAGGGTCTTGTCACTTCACTGTGAGGAGCAGCACGTAATAATTTGACCAGTAGTACTACTACAACCACCGTCTGGATTTAGTAGGACTACCACTTCCGTTTGGATTTTGTATTTGACTAGCATGTCACAAAAAATATACTACTCCCTCCGTAAATAATACATGGAGTATTGTTTTATTCGTATTTGAGTGTAGTTTCCGATGATATTATACACTCTCCCTTCCGGTTGAGGGCTAAAATATGAAATCTCATCAACCACACTAGTACATGCACCGCATTCGCTCCGCATTAATTGCGGCAGCTTCCAACATATAATTGCACGCAGAATTTACCTCAATCTCCTCGTAACTATGCGCGCATGCAGCAAGACAGGGAGCAGTGCGTGCATGCGGAGCGGGATTTGAGGCAGCAGCAGGCATGCGATACTATTCAAACACAAGGGCAATTTTGTCCAGAAAAAACAGACTGAGTCTTCCCTTGGATGTGAGAGAAGAGGAGAGAGAAGGGAAGCGGGCTGCAGATTAACAGCCGGCTATAGAACGAGCTCCAAGAAACATTGTGAGGATGTAAGGTGGGCCATATATTAGTGAAGTACTACTTTTTAGCAACTACTAGCTATTATATGTGTTGGCTGTTAGGTCGACTATATTTGACATGGCAATTTCATATAGCTAGTAGTTGGCTATACTATTAACCATGCTCTTAGGCGCAGAGAAAAAAAAGGACCGGAGGGAGTAGTAAGGACAGAGGAGTAGATAGCCAACGCACACGTGAATGCAAACGCAGTCTGCACTTCTCATATAAAGGCTCCCCACCAGTCCAATCCATCTACAAAATCCTATGCACCTACGCACCCTAACCAAGGGCAAGAGTGATCACTCCAATCACAAGATCAATTGACCAGAAGCTAGAGCCATGGAGGCGATGAGCGCGAGCATGAGCCGGCTGTGCCAGATGGTCCACGACGCCGGCCTGTGGCCCGGCGCCGAGGAACATCTCCAGGTCATGCTTGAGGCCACCAGGGCGAGAGGACAAGGGGACGACAGCTTCGTCCCCTTGTTCGACGAGGTCCTCGTCGGCTTCCTCGACAAGTTCACCATTGTCAAGAAGCTCGCGAACGACCTTGACATACGCCTCCAGCCCACGCGCCCAGGCTCAGCGATGCCCGCCACCCTCACCGGCCTCTATGGTGACAACCTCTTCGACGCACCGGTGACCCTGCAACTGCCCGCCGTCGCGCCGGAGAATGTCCACCTCGAGGTCGCGCTCGCCGTGCAGCGCCTCGCCCAGCAAGACACCATCGACATAATCACCCACGTCTACGAGGAAATCATCCACAAGGACCACTACGTGCCAGAGGAGGACGATAAGACGGTGGCCTTCTTGGACCGCAGAGCAACCTTGTACGGCATTGTTCAGAAGCACGTTGACCTCGCCGCCAACGCCGCTGCTCCTCACCCGTCAGTTGGTGGCCCGACGCACTAGGGCGAGAGGATGTCGTTTATGGATCCGTATGCATATTAATATTGACGTGTAAATTATGGGCTGACATATGTACTAGAGAATATATATATATATATATATATATATATATATATATATATAGCTCGTTGCAATGGTCGAGCAATTATCTACTATTGCGCTAGAAAATATTTGGCCGCGTGGCACCACCCACTCGGATAAACGACTCAGGAGTGAGGGAGGATTCATCGGTCTTGCGTCCCACAAGTAGTAGTACTACATGCAAAAGCTTGGCTCTACGTGCAATAAATCCTTGTCCTAGGGGACGGAGGCTCCTCCAATCTAATGTCTTATCACCCAATAAACAAATCAAATGTCCCACTTGTGCACATGCAAGAAAATGGAGAAGGGCAGATGGTTAGATTATAGGTGTAGTACTCTTTTTTTTAGTGAAGGAGGATCACCCCTGCCCTCTAGAAGCCTCCAAACTTTGCAAGATTTTCCCCAGTACAACTACCATCATCTGGATTATTAGTCTCATCTTATTTTGGTTCAACGATGGACAAACATACGTACTACTCCAATGACATTATGTAGGAGTATTTGAGTAGCATGTCACACTTTTTTTTGTTGGATACAAGGGGGACTAGTAAACGAGTACGATTCCCGATACGGCTTGAATGCAAATAAAGTAGGATAGCGGTTCCCGATGAACGGCCATTGATGTTTATCCTCCTTCAATTCAAATGGGAGAAGCGGCATGCAGCCAGCAACCCACCACCATGGGAACCACCATTGCATCGCGTCGTCGTGGCCTTGATTCTTACTGTATTGCATTCTCATTCCAGCTGATAAAGACGTGTGTGATCCCTTGCTCACCTTTTGCATGATGGATTATAGTAAGTGTTACACTTCACAACTTCAAAACGAGAAACTGGAACACGTACAGTCCCGTTCGCGTCGCACCCCAGACGGTCATTCCGGCCCGCCGCTCAACGCACAGTGGCTAGCCATATCACTTACATGTGGGACCGCATGCAACGAAAGCGATGATGGCCGAAATTGGCAAAACTCCCCCGCTTATCGCGCGGGAAAAGACCAGCGTTAGCGTTTTTAATCGTTATTTCTAATTTTTGAGGGAAAATCGTTATTTCTATCTATCGGTCACGCCAAGGAGCAGAACTAAATGTTACAACAGTGGGCTTATAGCCCGCCTACATGGCATTTTTGCTTACGTGGAGGAGAGAGACATTGAAAAATGCAAGAGCCGAGCTATTTGCGTGCTCCTAGGCAAAAGTAATAAATGCAATGAAAGAGAAAGAGAGAAGGTGAAAAAAAGTACTACCTCCGTCCTGGTTTATTGGTCTCTGATACGTCTCCAACGTATCTATAATTTTTGATTGTTCCCTGCTGTTATATTATCAATCTTGGATGTTTTTATATGCATTTTCAGCAATTATATATCATTTTTGGAGACTAACCTATTAACTTAGTGCCCAGTGCCAGTTGTTGTTTTCTGCCCTGTTTTCGTTTTACAGAAAATCAATACCAAACGAAGTCCAAATGCCATGAAATTTTTTGGAGATTTTTTATTGGCCAAGATAAACACTAGAAGCTTCGGGAGAGGGCCAGAAGACCCAGGAGGTGGCCACGAGCCACCAGGGCGCGCCTGGGGGGGCAGGCGCGCCCTAGTGCCTCGTGGCCCCCCTTTGCTCCGTTTGACCTAATTCCAACACTATAAATTCAGGAAAAATCAGAAACCCTCAGGGGAGTCCACGAAATACTTTTTTCGCCGCCGCAAGTTTCTGTTCCAGAGAGATCCCATCTGGGGTCCTTCTCCGGTACTCCGCTGGAGGGGGAATCAATCACGGAGGGGTTCTACATCAACCTTGTTGCCCTTCCGATGATGCGTGACTAGTTTACCACAGACCTTTGGGTCCATAGGAAGTAGCTAGATGGCTTCTTCTCTCTTTTTGATCTTCAATACAATGTTCTCCTCGATGTTCTTGGAGTTCAATCCTATGTAATCACTTTTTGCGGTGTGTTTGTTGGGATCCAATGAATTGTGAGTTTATGATCAGATTATCCATGAAATTATTTGAGTCTTTGCTGCACTCTTTTATGCATGATTATTATAGCCTTGTATTTCTTCTCCGATCTATTGATTTGGTTTGGCCAACTGAGTTGATTTATCTTGCCATGGGAAGAGGTGCTTTGTAATGGGTTCGATCTTGCGTTGCTCAATCCCAGTGACAGAAAGGGACATGACGCGTATGTATCGTTGCTATTAAGGGTAAAAAGATGGGGTTTATTCATACGTGAGTTTATCTTGTCTACATCATGTCATCGTTCTTAAGGCGTTACTCCATTCTTTATGGACTTAATACGCTAGATGCATGCTGGATAGCGGTCGATGTGTGGAGTAATAGTAGTAGATGCAGGCAGGAGTCAGTCTACTTGTCTCAGATGTGATGACTATATACATGATCATTGCCTTGGATATCATCATGATTATTTGCTTTTCTATCAATTGCCCAATAGTAATTTGTCTACCCACCGTATGCTATTTTCTCGAGAGAAGCCTCTAATGAAACCTATGGCCCCCGGGTCTATCTAAATCATATTACTAAAACCCTAAAAATATTGCTGCCATTTTCTTTGATTTATTTTATTTTGTATTTTTGTTTCAATCTATCTATCTATCACATACGGTTTAATCTTGTATTTTACCGCCGAGAGATTAACAACCTCTCGTTTGCGTTGGGTGCAAGGATTTGTTGTTTGTGTGCAGGTGCTGCTAACGAGGTGTTGTGTGATTCTTCTACTGGTTCGATAACCTTGGTTTCATAACTGAGGGAAATACTTATCTCTACTGTGCTGCATCATCCCTTCCTCTTCGGGGAAATAGCAACGCAAGCTACAAGTAGCAGGAAGAATTTCTGGCGCCGTTGCCGAGGAGACATCATTAACATCTATCAAGTACCTTTGCATAACTCTCATCTCCTTGCATTTATTTTATTTGCCATTTGCCTCTCGTTTTCATCTCCCCCACTTCTAAAACGTTTTTACAAAAATAATTTATGTTTGCCTTTTTCTTGTTTGCTTGTTTGCTTTCTTGCCTTATCGTTATGGCTAGTTCTATTCCCGTTATGCCGTTCCCTCCGTACCTAGGAGACGATCCAGGAATTTTAAACTTTAAATATTTTGATGAAAAATCTTTAAAACAAGCATGGGATAGATTATTAAAAATACAAGTAAATGCTAGGCATCGGTTTCACCTTAAATTATTCCTTAAAGGTTTTTATGTTGGTCTACCCCTTGGTCATAGGCGTGTCTTGGATTCTATATTTGAAAACGATTTTCTTGGGGGTGATGCCTTTGCAACCTACGAAAAGATGAAAAGTATATTTGGACAGCCAAAAGTTGAAACTATCAAACCTATCACTCAAGAATGCCTTCGTCAAACTGAGCAAATAAAAGAAATTAAGGCTAGTGTGGATTCTAACTTTCGAGAAATATTCAATCTTGCCTCAAAAATAAATGGCAATGTAGTGTCACAAGATAGGAGGGTCGATGTCTTAGATCACAAAGTCTCTTTTGGTGTTTTGAGAGAAATGAAAATCCTTCGCACTAAGCTTGATCATCTAGTTCATATTATTGATAATGGCAAAGAAATTGAAAAAGGGGTTGCGAGGACTAAAACCAAAGATGACAATACTTGAAATTATGCATTATGCCTAGCTAGGGGCATAAAACAATATCGCTTGTTGGGAGGCAACCCAATGAATAAAATATTTTTTTCTGTTATTGTGTGTTTTCACATTTAAGTTACTGGTATGATTGTGTTTTTGTGTTTTTAATTAGTGTTTGTGCCAAGTAAAGCCTTTGGGATGATTTGGAAGATAGTATAATTGATGCTGTTTGGAAAACAGAAAGTTTTGCGTCCAGTGCCCGAATTTTGATTCTGTACTGGAGCGTCAGAAAAATCTGAAATTTTTACACAGTATTGGTATATGAATTTCCCACGTTTTCCTAATTTTTCAGAATTTTTGGAGTGACAGAAGTATGGATTTTAAATAGATTGCTACAGACTGTTCTGTTTTTGACAGATTCTGTTTTTGATGCACTACTTGCTTGTTTTGATGAATCTATGGATTGTATCGGGGGGTATAAGCCATGGTGAAGTTAGAGTACAGTAGGTATAATGAAAAAATAAAATATGAATGGGTTTGCAACAGTACTTAGAGTGGTGATTTATTTTGTTATACTAACGGATCTCACGAAGGTTTTGTTGAGTTTTGTGTGATTGAAGTTTTCAAGTTTTGGGTGAGATCACGATGGATGAAGGAATAAGGAGTAGAAAAATCCTAAGCTTGGGGATGCCTGAGGCACCCCAAGGTAATACTCAAGGAAGACTCAAGCGTCTAAGCTTGGGGATGCCCCGGAAGGCATCCCCTCTTTCTTCTACCAACCATCGGTAATTTTACTTGGAGCTATATTTTTATTCGTCACATGACATGTGTTTTACTTGGAGCGTCTTGTATTATATGAGTCTTTGCTTTGTTTGCTTTTTAGTTTGTCACAATCATCTTTGCTGAACACACCTATCTTGAGAGAGCCACGCGTTCATCATCATTTGTTAGAATACTCTATGTGCTTCACTTAAATTTTTTGAGCTAGGCAGTTGCTCTAGTGCTTCACTTAAATCTTTTTGAGCACGGTGGTGGCTATATTTTGAAGAAATAAACTCTCATGCTTCACTTATATTATTTTGAGAGTTGATTAAAATTTTGAAGAAATAAATTCTCATGCTTCACTTATATTATTTTGAGAATTGATAAGATTGAAATTTTGAAGAAATATTTGCACTCTCATGCTTCACTTAAATCTTTTTGAGAGTTGATGATAGTAACGGTAATTTGCACAAGATATGAATTTGGTCCCAAAGTGATGAATATTCAAGAGGGATATAATAAAAACTTTCATATAGATCATTGGATATGATAAGTGTGATTCCTTGCAATAGTTTTGCGATATGTAAATGATTATATGTGAGTCATGTTAGTGAGTAATTGTGATTTAGTAAGAATATTAGTGTTAAGGTTTGTGATTCCCTATGCATGCACATTAAGTCAATAGTTATGCAACGAAATTATATCCTACTTATGGTGAATTATTCGGTGTTAGTTATGTTCAACGCATGTTTATGAACGTTTTCGTTTTTTGGTTGGTTGCTTCTCAATGTTTTGCTAGCCTTCATTTGTACTAAGCGGAAATACTGCTTGTGCATCCAAAATCCTTAAACCCAAGTTATGCCAAATGAGTCCACTATATCTACCTATATGCGGTATTTCAATGCCGTTCCAAGAAAATTCTTGTGTGCCAACTCTAATTTTCAAAATAATTTTCCCGTTTTGTGTGTCCGTACCGCTCATGAAGCGGCAGGGGGTGACCATTATTTTCCATGCTAGGTGTGTTATTCTCACGATGAGTGTTTATTCACTTGTCATTGCACGAGAGAGTGGTTGGTAATAGGGATGCCCAGTCCCACAATGAAATCAAAAATTAATAACAACAAAATTCCTTGGAAAGTGTTGGTATGGACGGCACCCGTGGATACGGCTAGCCATGGATTGTGAAAGAATGGTGGAAAGGAAATGAATTTTACTTTCTATTTGGGAACCGCCTATGATGTGTCTAGCATGGAAAATATTGGGAATTCTCGGTCGTTTTCGTTGAAAGGAAAAGCTTGCCTCTCAAAATATTTTTATCTCTTTAATTTCATCTTTGAGCTCTGGCACATTTGACAAATCTCTGCTTCCCTCTGCGAAGGGCCTATCTATTTACTTTTATCCAATTTTTATTTTATATGAGTCTCCATCTTCTCTTACAAAAGCACCAACTAAAGAGCACTATTGTCATACTTGTGCATTGTGTGTAACTAATATTTGAGTGTGTTTCATGAATGGATCAATGATTGAGCATAATGGGCTAGGGATAACTTTCTTTAGCATTGATATTTTGAAAGACATGGTTGCTTGTTAGCATGCTTGAGTATTTATATTTTCATGTCAAATTATAGACTATTGTTTTGAATCATTCAAGCTATAAAAGAAAAGAATATACGATGAATATGATAGGCAACATTCCACATCAAAAATTTTGTTTTTATCATTTACCTACTCGAGGACGAGCAGGAATTAAGCTTGGGGATGCTGATACGTCTCCAACGTATCTATAATTTTTGATTGTTCCATGTTGTTATATTATCAATCTTGGATGTTTTTATATGCATTTACATCAATAATATATCATTTTTGGAGACTAACCTATTAACTTAGTGCCCAGTGCCAGTTGCTGTTTTCTGCCCTATTTTTGTTTTGACAGAAAATCAATACCAAACGAAGTCCAAATGCCACGAAACTTTTTGGAGATTTTTTATTGGCCAAGATAAACACTAGAAGCTTCGGGAGAGGGCCAGAAGACCCAGAAGGTGGCCACGAGCCACCAGGGCGCGCCTGGGTGGGGGGCGCCTGGGTGGGGGGGGGCAGGCGCGCCCTGGTGCCTCGTGGGCCCCCCTTTGCTCCGTTTGACCTAATTCCAGCACTATAAATTCAGGAAAAATCAGAAACCCTCAGGGGAGTCCACAAAATACTTTTTCCACCGCCGCAAGTTTCTGTTCCAGGGAGATCCCATCTGGGGTCCTTCTCCGGTACTCCGCCGGAGGGGGAATCGATCACAGAGGGGTTCTACATCAACCTTGCTGCCCTTCCGATGATGCGTGAGTAGTTTACCACAGACTTTCGGGTCCATAGGCAGTAGCTAGATGGCTTCTTCTCTCTTTTTGATCTTCAATACAATGTTCTCCTCGGTGTTCTTGGAGTTCTATCCGATGTAATCACTTTTTGCGGTGTGTTTGTTGGGATCCGATGAATTGTGAGTTTATGATCAGATTATCCATGAAATTATTTGAGTCTTTGCTGCACTCTTTTATGCATGATTATTATAGCCTCGTATTTCTTCTCCGATCTATTGATTTGGTTTGGCCAACTGAGTTGATTTATCTTGCCATGGGAAGAGGTGCTTTGTAATGGGTTCCATCTTGCGTTGCTCAATCCTAGTGACAGAAAGGGACATGACGCATATGTATTGTTTCTATTAAGGGTAAAAAGATGGGGTTTATTCATACGTGAGTTTATCTTGTCTACATCATGTCATCGTTCTTAAGGCGTTACTCCATTCTTTATGGACTTAATACACTAGATGCATGCTGGATAGCGGTCGATGTGTGGAGTAATAGTAGTAGATGCAGGAAGGAGTCGGTCTACTTGTCTCGGACGTGATGCCTATATACATGATCATTGCCTTGGATATCGTCATGATTATTTGCTTTTCTATCAATTGCCCAACAGTAATTTGTCTACCCACCATATGCTATTTTCTCGAGAGAAGCCTCTAGTGAAACATATGCCCCCCGGGTCTATCTAAATCATATTACTAAAACCCTAAAAATATTGCTGCCATTTTTTTTGTATTTTTGTTTCAATCAATCAATCTATCACATACAGTTTAATCTTGCAATTTACTGCCGAGAGATTGACAACCTCTCGTTTGCGTTGGGTGCAAGGATTTGTTGTTTGTGTGCAGGTGCTGCTAACGAGGTGTTGTGTGATTCTCCTACTGGTTCGATAACCTTGGTTTCATAACTGAGGGAAATATTTATCTCTACTGTGCTGCATCATCCCTTCCTCTTCGGGGAAATACCAACGCAAGCTACAAGTAGCAGTCTCCTTCGTATTTTGTGCTTAATTTTGACCATAGATTTAATTAACAAAATGTTAGTGCATGTCACCAAAAATTATATTGTTGGATTCGTATTTGAACATTGTTTTCAATGATATTATTTTTTGTGACATGCATTAACAATTTGTTAGTTAAATATAAGGTCAAAGTTTGGCACAAAATTCAAAGAGCACCAATAAACCAGGACGGAGGTCAAACCATGCTCTTAGAAGTTCAAAAGGAAAAGCCCGCCGTGTTCGCATTGTAACGGAACGCGACAGAAAAGAAAAAAATTCGGTACATCGAGCACGCCTAGGACCACTATGGAGACTGCATACAGGGTTTGATCTGATCATTACCGACTCGTAGCGCAGCGGAAGTAGAGTCGATGTAGATCGTCGGCGCAGATCCCCGCAGCTAGGATTTACTACCTCCCAACCGTGAGGATGTACTCCCTCGTCGGACAGCCCTTCGGGAGGCGGTTGGATAGTCCCTCGGACGATGTCACGGACAGCCGTTCGGGAGGACCCTCGAAACCCGAAGGGTAACTCGGACAGCCCTTCGGGAGGACCCTCGAACAGCCCTTCGGGCAAAAGATCAAAACTATGACCTCTCTACGGGGTTGCACACATACGGTGTCAGCTATCCGGTAGGGCTTCGCCGTCCAGAACTAGTTCCTGCCGGAACCCAGACAGCCTTTCGGCTCTACGAAACTATTTCGCTGGGAGGGAGAGAGAAGCCAGAAATGTCATGGCATGTGTATGAGAGCAAGGGATGAGTCTTTAGGCAGCCCCCTCCACCCCTATTTATAGGCCAAGCCCAAGGGTGGCTTCTCCAAGAAGCCAAGGGGAAAAATACCAAAAGGCCTTCAAGGTGGCTTCTCCAAGAAGCCACCCAAAAATATCTTTCACTATTCACGGAAACATTTTCCCGCGACCGTTAAATCCGAAAATATTTCTGTGGGTCTTAGAATAATTCCAGTACCCACACAAATGATTTTGGACACGTTCCGAAACAATTTCGGATTAGTGATTTTCATCCCCGGAAAAATCCTAGAACTTTCCAGAATAATTCTGGCACCCTCCAAGAATTTCCAAGCGTGTGCCAAAACCAATTTGACTTAATGGTATACCCCGAAACAACTTTTTAGTTTTACCGAAACTATTCTGGTGTTCTCTCCGGAACATTTCCGTTGTCTCCGAAACTTTTCCGGTGACTTTCTCTCAGACTCCCTGTCTAGTATTCAGCACATAGATGACCCTTAAGCGTGTGACCCTATAGGTTCGGTGAAGTATAGACATGACCCGGAACACTTTCCGATCAATGATCAACATCGGAGCCGTGGACACCCATATTGACCCCTATACCCACACGAATGAATATTCAAGTGAACCTCCAGTTGTCGTGTGCTATTCCTGTTGCATCACGATATATTACAAACACCCGAGGTGAGATTTTCTGTATCCTCGTGGATCAACAACTTGTCCACTATGCCAGTTAACTCATTACCGGTTTTGTTCTATTTTCTCGTTTCCGTGTTCCGGCATCCCTGTGATCAAATCACCCTTTGTCTAGCCAGATGATGATGGATACCGTAACACCGAGAGGGCCCGAGAATATCTCTCCATCGTCGGAGGAGCAAATCCCAATCTTGAGCTATCTCGTTTCTTGTCATACTTTTCCGTGAAACCGTAAGCCGCCGTAATAGCCACCCAGTTACGGATGACGTTTAACAAACCCCAAAGTTCACGAAGCAAGTACGAAGGAACTCGATACTCTCATGGTCTAAGGAATAATGCAAACATTAACTATCTCTGTGTTATTAACCATTAACTTATGACGAATGTATCTCATAGCATAACATCAATTCGGGTCGATTCAACACAAGTGTTCTACTAACATTGTGCCCTCAAAATTGCCGGCATAGTCATGCCCATGATCAGGAAAACAGGATCATCATGCAATACTTGAGCCAGTCTTAGAGGCAAGACTAGGAATACATTTTACCATTTATTATACCACACGTGCATATGAGTTTCCCTCCGAGACTCGTGGATATTGTAGACTCGAGAATCATTGCAGTTATAGCATGGATCATAAACATTCATTACAAACTTGGAGATACAAAATAACTGTTATTACTGCCTCTAGGGCATATCTCCTACAGACTCCCACTTGCACTAGAGTCATAATCCAATTACATGGCTTCCCTAACACCAATGGCTATCCGGTGCTGCTCATGCTTTGCTCGTGGTAGAGGCTTTGTCATCGGGTCTGACACGTTCAGATCCGTGTGAACTTTGCGTACTTTCACTAAACCCACTTTGACATGATGTCAAATGAGCTTATATTTGCGTTCAATATGTCTTGTCTTATGGTGCGAACTTGGCTCCCTTGCCTGAGCCACGGCGCCACTATTATCACAATAGATCTCCACCGGGTCCAGAGCACTTGGAACCACACCAAGGTCTTCAAGAAATTGCTTGATCCATACCGCCTCCTTGGAGGCTTCTGAAGCTGCAACATATTCCGCCTCCATCGTAGAATCCGCCACAGTCTTCTGTTTGGAACTTTTCCAATCAACTGCGCCGCCGTTCAATATGAAAACATAGCCTGATTGAGATTTGAAGTCATCTGGGTCAGTCATGAAGCTTGCATCAGTGTAACCACTTACAATGAGCTCTTCATCACCTCCGTACACAAGGAGTAAATCCTTGGTCCTTCTAAAGTACTTAAGAATACCCTTGACTATGGCCCAGTGTTCCAATCCTGGATCACTTTGGTACCGGCTGCTAACACTTAGCGCATAGGAAACATCTGGTCTTGTACATAGCATGGCATACATAATAGAACCAACTGCCGAGGCATATGGAACATCATTCATCTGTACTCGCTCATCGAGAGTCCGAGGACACTAATTCTTGCAAAGCACTGTGCCAGGTGACATGGGGAGTAGGCCTTTCTTGGAGTTCTCCATGTTGAACCTTTTCAACACCTTGTCAATGTACGTGCTTTGGCTAAGCGCTATCAGGCGTTTTGATCTATCTCTATAGATTCTGATGCCCAATACATATGCCGCTTCGCCTAAGTCTTTCATTGAAAAACTCTTCTTCAATGAATCTTTTATTTTGCTAAGAAAATTCACGTCATTTCCAATCAACAATATGCCATCCACATACAAGATTAGAAATGCTTTTGCGCTCCCACTAAACTTCTTGTAAACACAAGATTCTTCGTCATTCCTGATGAAGCCAAACTGTTTGACCACTTCATCAAAACGAATGTTCCAGCTCCTTGATGCTTGCTTCAGACCATAAATGGCTTTCTGAAGTTTGCATACCTTTCCAGCATCCTTATGAACGACAAAACCTTCAGGTTGTATCATGTATACATCTTCCTTGAGATTTCCATTTAGGAAAACCGTTTTGACGTCCATCTGCCATATTTCATAATCGAAATAAGCAGCAATTGCTAGTAATATCCGAACAGACCTAAGCATAGCTACGGGCGAGAAAGTCTCATCGTAGTCCACTCCTGGAACTTGCGTGAACCCTTTCGCGACAAGTCTAGCTTTGTGGATAGTAATGTTACCATCCGCATCCGTCTTTCTTTTGAAAATCCATTTACAACCAATGGGTTTTACGCCATCTGGAAGTTCTTCCAAGTTCCAAACTTGGATTTCGTACATGGATTCCATCTCGGATTTCATGGCCTTGTGCCATTCCCTTGAGCTGGGCCCCGCCATTGCTTCCTTGTAGTGTGCAGGTTCATCGTCTTCAAGAATGAAGATTTCGTTATGAAACCACTCAGGTGGCTGGATAGCCCTACCTGATCTGCGCGGTTCAGTTACAACATTGTCTGAAGTTTTCACATCACATGCGACAACTTCCGGCTCGGTTGTAGAGATAATTTGCGGAATTTCTTCTGTTTCCTTAGCCATATCAACGGTCACCGAAGATTCACTAATCTCATTAACTTGTACTGTCCTCCCACTTAATTCTTTGGCGAGAAACTCTTTCTCGAGAAAGTGTCCAACTTTTGTGACAAACACTTTGCCCTCGGACTGTTGGTAGAAGGAATACCCAATGGTGTTATTGAGGTAACCAACAAAGTAACATTTGTCTGATCTGGGGTCGAGTTTGCTTGGTTGTAAACGTTTTACATAAGCTTCACAACCCCAAACCTTGAGATGCGACACATTGGGTTTCTTCCCATACCATAATTCAAATGGCGTCGTCTCAACAGACTTAGACGGTGCTCTGTTTAATGTATAAGCGGCAGTGAGTAGCGCATGACCCCAAAAAGATATCGGTAGATCTGTAAGAGACATCATCGACCTTACCATGTCTAACAGCGTTCGGTTACGTCTTTCCGATACTCCGTTTCTCTATGGAGTTCCGGGAGGCGTAAGCTATGAAACGATTCCACGGTCACTCAGATGTTGGCCAAACTCATGACTAAGGTATTCGCCCCCGCGATCAGACCGCAGAAACTTAATCCTTTTGTTACGATGATTTTCTACCTTATTCTGAAATTCCGTGAACTTTTCAAAGGTTTCTGACTTATGCTTCATCAAGTAGATATATCCATATGTGGTGCCCCTGACTTAATCGTGCACTAATCATACACGCAAATGCACACGATCAAGCCAAAGGACTCACGGGAAGATATCACAACACAACTCTAGACACAAGATAAAATAATACAAGCTTTATATTACAAGCCAGGGGCCTCGAGGGCTCGAATACATAAGCTCGAGTTACACAAGCATCAGCGGAAGCACAAGTATCTGAGTACAGACACAAAGTTAAACAAGTGTGCCTTAAGAAGGCTAGCACAAACAGCGACACTGATCGAAAAGGTGAAGGCCTCCTGCCTAGGGCCTCCGAACTACTACTGGCCGTCGGGGATCTCCACGTCGTAGTAGTATATACCTCCGGGGATCTCCTGCTTCTGGGCTCCTTCGTCTGATCGTAGCAACCGGGTATGGGGGAAAAGAATAACAAAGCAACCGTGAGTACTCATCCAAAGTACTCGCAAGACTGACATCAGATCTATACTAATTATGCACTGGTATCAAAGGAATGGGCTATATCTCTGGACTATACTGCAGAAATGCCAGAACAGAGGGGGAGAAGCCTAGCCTATCAAAGACTAGCATCTTGAAGCAATCTTGCAGCATCAGAAGAGAGTAGAGCATAGTTTCATATAGTAGCAATTATATTTTAGTAATGCCCTAAGATCCTTCCCCGACTACCCTGCGAGAAAGTGATCCCGAGAGCAGTAGTAGCAATTTATCATGTAACAGTATCCGTTTGTAGTTGTAACAGATAAGGATACAACTCCGAGCGTCTTGTTACCGTGGACACGGCTATTCGAATAGATTACTTCCCTGCAGGGGTGCACTACTGTTACCCAACACGTTCGATTAACTCTGGCCGGACACACTTTTCTCGGTCATGCCCGGCCTCGGCTGATCGACACGACGTAGTCCTACCTAGAGCTCAGCAGAGAGGTCCCCGCCGGTCTACATCCTAAGTGCTCAGGGGTCTTGGGCCATCGCCCTGTGCACTCCGGGTCGTTGCGTGCAGGGTGAAGCCAGGCACCACCCGTGTGCTGATGGCGCCGGTCCATCCCGGCCGCAATGCTGAACTGGACGTCTGACGGAGCTTTCGGCTGATACATACGACGTAGAGGGCCCCATTAAACCATTATCCCACGTGGTGGTAGTGCGTATAGGCACGTAGCCAACTCAGATCAAATACCCAAATCCTTTAAGCATGTTTAGTAACTCGCAGAGACGAACAGGGTTCCTGTCGCTCCGACTGGGTAAGACATGACGCGCGGGTGCTCTTGGAGCCGACCCGTCTTTAATATTATTCACTCGCGGACACCCTTGGGGCCAACCCGTCTTTAATAGTTTAAGTAATGCAATATGTAATCATTTCCGTGATCCTCACCCAGAGTGATCACGGCCCGATAACAAGCATGGCATACGGACAAGGGTGAAGGGCCACAGATGAACCAATAATAACTAACTAAGCATCATGGGACAACAGGTAATGTATCAGTAGCAGGCGACAAAATCAGGCTATGCATCAGAATAGGAGCTATCGGAGCAACAACAGAAGCAATTCTAATGCAAGCAGTAGAGAGGGAGAATAGGCGATATCTGGATGATCAAGGGGGTTTTGCTTGCCTGGAAGCTCTGCTGAAGGGGGCTGGTCATCGATGACGTAGTCGATCACAGGGGCAGCGTCGGTCTCGGGGTCTACCGGAGAGAAGAGGGGGGAAAGAAACAATAAATACACATCAAACAATGCAACAGGGATGCATGACAGGCCTAAACGATATGCAGGGGTGATATAATGCCTATCTAATTGTTTTAGATAATTTAGGAATTTATTTGGATTTATTTTATTAAAGTCACGCACTATTCATCTATCGGAAACACGCAAAAAGTTCCATGTTCAGTATGTTAGAGGGGTGTGGCAGGTATGTGGATGGCATATTCGGATTCTTCATATTTTTATGATCGTTTTTCATATATAAATTATTTTCATCCGAGTTACGGTTTAGAAGATATGATTTTCTAAAGTTTTTATTAATTTTTGGAATTTTTTTAAATCAATAAATTCGAATTATCTGAAACATTATCCGAAACAGTGCCGGAATACTTTTTGTACTCAGGCCAAGCTAGCCAGTGTCACTGACCAGCGGGCCCAGTCAACGCTGACTGGACACGGTCAAATCTGACCGGTGGGGCCAGTGGGTTTTATTAACTAAAAATATCTGTTATTAATCCGCCGGTTTACTATTCAACATGGCCCATGTAAAACATAGGGTTGTGGGAAACTGCACGACACCCAATATGGGGTGTGGCTATCTCATATATATAAGGGGTATACAGAGTACAGGGGTATATACGGAAGCCTATACAAATACATAGTCTAACACCCTCCCTCAATCTTAACTATGTCATGAACTACACAGCAAGTTAAGATTGCGCCTGCAACCCTCAAACTGAGGTTGTGAAAGAGGCTTTGTGAAGATGTCAGCAAGTTGATCCTTGGAAGAGATGAACTTGATATGAAGAAGCTTCCGTGCAACACGTTCCCTTACAAAGTGATAGTCAACTTCGATGTGCTTGGTACGAGCATGAAAAACTGGATTAGATGAAAGATACGTCGCACCAATGTTATCACACCAAAGAACAGGTGGCTGCTGTTGAGAGATACCTAACTCTCTTAACAGAGACTGTACCCAAATGAGCTCAGCTGTGGCATTGGCAACCGCCTTGTACTCTGCTTCAGTGCTACTCCGAGATACTGTGGCCTGCTTGTGCGCACTCCAAGCGATTAAGTTATCCCCATAAAAGACAGCATATCCCCCCGTTGATCGCCGGTCATCCGGGCTCCCAGCCCAATCAGCATCAGAGAAGGCTGAGAGGGCAGACGAAGCGGTAGACCGAAGATGCAAGCCATAGGAGACAGTATGAGAGAGATAACGTAAGATACGCTTCACAGCTGACCAGTGGGAAGTCCGCGGAGCATGAAGATACTGGCACACACGGTTTACGGCATAGGAAATATCAGGCCGTGTAATAGTCAAGTACTGCAAGGCTCCAACGACACTGCGATACTGAGTAGCATCATCTGAAGAGATCAAGTCACCATCCAAAGCTGATAACCTATCTGTCGCAGACATAGGGGTGGTAGCATGCTTGCAGCGCAGCATACCTGCACGGCGAAGCAGATCCAAAGAGTACTTATGCTGAGTAAGAGTCAGACCAGCAGAAGACCGTGAAACCTCCAGACCAAGAAAGTAATGGAGAGCCCCCAGATCCTTGACAGCAAAGTGACCACTCAGAGCAGACAGCAGACGATCCGCAGCAGACACGGAGGAGCTGATGAGAATAATGTCATCAACATATACCAGCAGATACATAGTAACTTCAGGACGATGAAGTAGGAACAGAGACGTGTCAGCGGTGGACGGGGTAAACCCAAGCTGTCGAAGGACCGAACCCAGTCGGGCATGCCATGCATGGGGAGCCTGCTTGAGTCCATAAAGCGCCTTAACAAGACGACACAAATGATGTGGACGAGCTGGATCAACAAAACCCGAAGGTTGCCGCATGTAAACTTCTTCCTCCAAGACCCCATGGAGAAAAGCATTCTGAACATCAAGCTGGCGCAGAGACCACCCTTTGGCAACAGCCAAGGACAGGAGTAACCGAATAGTGGTAGGTTTAACAACTGGGCTGAAAGTATCCTCATAATCAAGACCATACCGTTGTTTAAAACCTTTTGCTACCAACCGCGCCTTGTAACGCTCAATGGAACCGTCAGCATGCTTCTTTACCTTGAAAACCCACTTGGAATCAATGATGTTGACGCCAGACACAGGAGGAACCAGTCGCCAAGTGTCGTTCCTCTGTAGCGCCTGAAACTCCTGTTCCATGGCATTGCGCCAATGAGGAATCCGAAGAGCCGCCTGAAAATGACGAGGCTCGGCAGTGGGGTCAGCATCTGTCTGTGCCATGCACGCCGCAATCCAGGCAACCATGCCATCAGTACGTTCCTTTGGCCGAACAATACCATTCTGACTGCACGTACGAGGACGCAGAGGAGCAGTAGATGGCGGTGAAGGCAGCTGCCCAGGTGACATGCCTGGCGAGGAGGGCGAGGATCCCGGCAAGGACGCCCTCGGCAGGGCCGGCTCCGGCAAGACCGTCCCCGGCAAGGACGTCTCCGGCAAGGACGACTCCGGCAGGGCCGCCCCCGGCAAGGCCGGCGCCGACAAGGACGGCTCCGGCAAGGCCAACCCCGGCAAGACCGCCCCCGGCAGGGCAGTCTCCGGCAAGGGCGCCGGCAAGGTCGTCTCCGGCAGGGCCGTCGCCGGCAAGGTCGTCTCCCGCAAGGCCGACCCCGGCAAGGCCGCCCCCGATAGGGCAGTCTCCGGCAAGGGCGCCGGCAAGGTCGTCTCCTGCAGGGCCGTCGCCGGCAAGGTCGTCTCCGGTAAGGCCGACCCCGGCAAGGCCGCCCCCGGCAAGGGCGTCTCCGGCAAGGCCGGCTCCGGCAAGACCGTCTCCAGCAGGGCAGCACCCGGCAAGGCATGCTCCACATCCAAAAGCTCAAGGCATGCTCCACGTCCAGTACATGCACCATGGTTAGGTAGCAACAAGGGAGTATAAGCACCATCAACAAATTGACCAGGCAATGGTACGGCGGGTTGCTCAGGTGAAGGGGGAGTGGGGGAGGTGACCGGAGATGCGGCAAAAGGAAAAACGTTCTCGTCAAACACCACGTCACGAGAGATGTAGACGCGGTTAGAGGGAACATGAAGACATTTGTACCCTTTATGAAGAGAACTATAGCCAAGAAAAAAAAGATAGCAGAAGCTACCCGACCTACAAGATCCTTTACATAAAAATAAGGGTAAGAAGCAATTTTATCCATCTCAGAATGTACACCCAATGGATTATTTGATCCATATTGATGCAATGCGGCCAGATGAAGAAGACTGGCGCCTACTAAAATAAGGGGGAGTAAATGATGGAGACTAAAAAAACGATTTAAGGTGGCATTGTCCACGGAGAAACCACCCCAAAGCCAAGTCACTATGGTATCTCCTACTACTGGTATGGCGCTAGCTAAGCTTGTAATTACTGTTGCTCCCCAAAAGCTCATCTGACCCCAAGGTGGTACGTATCCTATAAAAGCTGTCACAATCATAGATCGAAACTCCAACTTGCGTTGGTTATATGGACGAAGATGTGGCCAACACACACACCCAAACACTTTAAAGAATGTATAATCAGGGATTTCATTCAACAAAAGTTCAAGTGGTGTTTTCATCTGACGGAGTCGTGTAGGTAATCGATTAATGAGAAAGCATGCGGTGGAAAACGCATCACTCCAAAACCGAAAAGGAACCGAGGCATGAGCAAGCAAAGCAAGACCAGTCTCAACTAAATGACGATGCTTACGCTCAGCTACACCGTTCTGTTGATGTGTATGAGGACAAGACACACGATGAGTGATTCCAAGCTTATTAAAGAACGCATTGAGGTTGTGGTACTCACCACCCCAATCAGATTGCACATGAATGACTTTGTGACTAAGCAGACGCTCAACATGCGCTTGGAATTGCAAGAAAACATTAAACACATTGGACTTGTGCTTAAGAAGATAAAGCCAAGTGAACCGGCTATAAGCATCAATGAAGCTGACATAGTAGTTATGACCACTAACGGAGGTTTGGGCATGGCCCCAGACATCCGAAAACACAAGTTCAAGCGGTTTATTGACTACACGACTCCACTCAGAAAAAGGAAGTTGATGACTCTTGCCTTGCTGACAGGCATCACAAACTGCATCAACATTTTTCTGAGACACAACTGGGAGCTCATGACGATGAAGAACATGGCGAACGATGGGAGTGGCAGGATGACCGAGGCGCGCATGCCAATGTGATGGAGACACACGAACGCCGCTGAAAGCACTGGGAGCAGGTGGCACATCAAGTGCATAGAGACCATTATTGCGCAGTCGGCCTCTAAGGAGTACGTCCCTCGTGTCCCGATCCTTTACAAAGAAATGAAAAGGATGAAACTCAGCAAGAACATTATTATCACGAGTAAGTTTAGGAACAGACAACAAACTACGTGAAACAGAGGGAACTCGAAGGACATTAAGAAGACGTAATTGTTTGGATCGACGAGTAAGAAGAGATGCCTGGCCAATATGTGAGATGTGCATACCTTCCCCGTTTGCAGTATGAACCTGATCATGTCCGCGGTACGGCTCCTGTGTGGAGAGCTTTACCATATCGCTCGTCAAGTGGTTGGTGGCTCCCGTATCCATGTACCAGGATGCATCAACCGGAAAGGAAGAGGCGTGACCATGATCATGACTCGCCAAGGCAGCCTGCTTCTCATTCCCTTTGCCATTGTTCCCGATGCCCAGAAAATCCTTCTTGAAGCGACGGTGGAAACGAGAGGCAAGATGACCATCCAGACCACAAAGCTGGCAGGGGACCTGAACTCCGCAGGAAGGGCAGCAGGCACGGACGCGACCACCAGCAGATGTAGTGGTGTTCCGTGGGTTGGGCGCGGCCCCCTGCTTGCCACCAGATGGTGGTGGCGTGTAGGGCTTGCCCTTTCCACGCGTAGCAGCGTTGGCGGAGGAGAAGCTTGGCGTAGATCGACGAGCCTGGATGCGCTGTTCCGTGGCAAGGAGTCGCGCATAGAGCTCGCGCGGCTAGATGGGAGTGTCCCGACCATTGATATTCTCCACCAAATTATCATAGTCATCACCCAGCCCATTGAGCACATAGGAGGTGAACTCTTCTGGCCCAAGAGCCTTGCCAATGGAGGCAAGTGTGTCCGCCATACCCGTCACCTTGTTGAAGTAGTCAGTGATGGTGAGGGAGTTGAGCTTCACCTCCCCGAGCGCAGTACGAATGGCATGAGCACGTGCCTGGGACTGCGAGGCAAAGCTGGTATGAAGGGCCGTCCACGCGTCCCGAGACGTAGCGGCGAAGATGACCAGCGACGATACGCCCTCCGTTAGAGAGGACTGTAGAGCAGAGAGGATGGCTTGATCCTGCGCCACCCAAGCAGGACGCGCCGGATGATGCTGTGGAGGACACGGCAAGGTGCCGTCAATATAGCCCTCCAGATAGCGACTGCGGAGCAGAGGCAACACTTGGGCACGCCACGACAGGTAGTTATCCGTCGTAAGCTTGACGGGGATGAGGTGTGCAAAGTAGAACGGCGCAGCTATGGCAGTATGATCCGAAGGCGGTGGCGGCGCAGAAAGGCCGGAGGTGAAGGCCGCCCCCGGCAAGGCAGACCCCGGCAGGGCCGCCCCCGGCAAGGCCAGCAAGGAGGGACCCCCGTAGGGTGCCCCATATGGAGAAGCGCCACCATAGGCAGCCAGCTGCGCAGCTAGGGCACCATGCGGCGCCGAGTAGGACAGCCATGGATGCCCTGCAGGAGCGCCAGAAGCCGGCGCATGGGACGGCGCACCGTAGGAGGCCGACGAGGCGGCTGGACCACCGGAGGCGACCATGGGCACATCGGGCGGGCAGTAGGGCTGCTGGTAACCCGGCCAGGAGCCGGCGACAGCAGATCGGTAGCCGAGCGGAGGCACGGGGCCGAAAGCGGCATCGACCAGACCCGGCGATGGCGGGTCAAGCAAAGAAGTGCCGGGTGCAGAAGCAGCAACAGCCGTGGAGGAGCCAGCCACGACGGCAAGCGGACGTGACAACAGGAACGGGGAGACAGCAGCGACCGGAGAGGCGGCAGCTGCCTGAGCCGGCACGGGCAGGGCGGCCATGGCGTCAATAGATCGTGGCGGCGGAGGCGGCGGCGGCGATCGGGGCATAGGCGGAAGCGATCGTAACCTAATCTGATACCATGTAAAACATAGGGTTGTGGGAAACTGCACGACACCCAATATGGGGTGTGGCTATCTCATATATATAAGGGGTATACAGAGTACAGGGGTATATACGGAAGCCTATACAAATACATAGTCTAACAGCCCACACGTCAGTGTCTTAGGGGCTAAATTAAAACGGTCATTAGCAAATAAACCGGTCCACGTCGACGTCATTAACGCCGGCAATCACCGGAGCTAAACAGAGCCACCGGAGTCGGCCGTCCGGCCGATTCCGACCATGGGAGCTTGCGCGGATAGGCGCGTTCGATCAGGCTCAGCGTCGCGCATTGTTTGGTGGTGGTGTTAGTCGTCGGGGTGGTCGGTATTGAGCACGGCGACGACCGTGGCGGCGCCAAGCTCACGGCCGAGGTGGGATCTTTGCCACAGCTCGCGAGCGATCGAACTAAGCGGTGCATCGGCTTCGCAGGGTCCTCCAGAGCACATTACAAGCAACATCTCGACGTGGGGAGGACCATAATGACCACAGGGGGTCACGGCGGCGGCGCATGATTCCGGCCATGGCGGCAATAGGGGCTCGAGACGAACACAGTGAGCAAGGAGAGGGGGAAATGGCGCGCGGGAGCTCACAGAGGGTGTAGCCGTGCAAGGTGGGGTGCGGGGAAGTCGCAGTCGAGCGGATCGAGCCGATGAAGTTCCGGCGGCCGTGGGGGAAAACATGTCGATGCCGTTGATGCTGAGCAGCCCTCGACGAACGGGGAGTTGGAGGAGACGAAGCGGACGGTTGCGGAGCTCCAAGACAGCTCGGTGCTGCCTGGGGTGGATGGTGGCAGCATGGTTCAGGGAATGGTGGCCATGGCAGCGCTGTGGCGTGGTTAACAGAGGAGGGCGACGAAGGAGGGAGGAGAAAGAGCACTTGGCCTCGTCCAGAGAGTCGGCGGTTCGTTCTTATCCTCTCGAACCTCCTGTAGCGACGCGGGGCGACGAAATGGCTCGGTGTGGACGACGAACCCAGCTCGGGTTCGGGCTTTTGTCCAGCGCCAGTCGGAGGTAGAAGAAGGCGGGGTTAACGGGCTGGGCCTCATACTGTTTGACTGAAGCCCAGCAGCACAGTGTTCTGGTAACTCCGTCTTTTTCTTTTATGTTTTCGCTTTAACAACTCTGTTTTCTATTTAGTTAATGCACTTAGACAGTTTTTCTGCATATAAAACTTAGTTGATAAATGCTATACAATATGATGATGCCCCACACAAAGTTTGGTTATATTTTAAACAGTGTGGATTTGGTTCTGGATTTAAATGGCCCACTTAAATGTTGTTTGGACTCTGTTTTAATTTCCAGGGCTATTTTAGGCATTTTAGAAATGTTGTTTTCTTCACCAATATTTATTAGGGATTATTTCCTAAATTATATATGAACATTTTAGTTTTATTATTTGACAAAGTTTTATTTCGGCCACAATTTAAATTAGATTCAAATGGAATTTGAAATGAGTTTTGAATTGAAGTGATCATTAAGCCTTTCCAAAACATGGTGACCTGGCATTTTCATTGATGATCACTGTAGATAATATAGGGGATGTTACAATTCTCCTCCTCTAAAAGAAATTCTCGTCCCGAGAATTAAGAGGTAGGCTGAAAGAGAGCGGGATATTCTTCACGAAGACGATCTTCGCGTTCCCAAGTGGCTTCATCTTCAGAATTATTCGACCACTGAACTTTAAGGAACTTGATTGCCTTCTGACGGGTTCGACGTTCAGCTTGATCAAGGATGCGGATCGGATACTCTTGATAAGAAAGATCCTCTTGCAATTCAAGCATTTCATGATCCACTGCTCGGATAGGATCCTTGAAGCAGCGACGGAGTTGTGACACATGGAAAACATCGTGAACCTAAGAAAGGTTAGACGGTAGTTCCAACTGATATGCCACTTCTCCACGTCTGGCGAGAATATGGAATGGGCCGATGTAGCGAGGAGCTAACTTGCCCTTGATTCCGAAACAATGAGTGCCCTTCATCGGAGTGACACGAAGGTAAGCTTGTTCGCCAGGTTGATAGACCATTACCTGGTGATTTCGGTCATAATTGCTCTTCTGACGAGACTGAGCAGTTTTCAAATGTTCACGGACAATGCGGACTTGTTCTTCAGCTTGTTGGATAATGTCCGGACCGAAGAGTGGCCGTTCCCCAGTTTCTGACCAATTCAGAGGAGTTCGGCACTTACGTCCATAAAGAACTTCAAATGGTGCCATCTTCAAACTAGCCTGATAGCTATTGTTGTATGAGAATTCAGCATACGGGAGAGATTCCTACCATTTCTTACCGAATGAGATGACACAAGCTCGAAGCATATCTTCAAGCACTTGATTGACTCATTCAACTTGTCCCTGGGACTGGGGATGAAAAGCGGTGCTGAAGGAAAGATGAGTTCCCATAGCTTCTTGGAAACTGTTCCAAAACCTTGAGGTAAAGAGGCTGCCACGGTCTGAACTGATCTCCAACGGAACACCGTGGAGTGACACGATTCTGGAAACATACAAGTCTGCTAACTGACTAGCAGTGATTGTCTCCTTGACTAGCAGAAAGTGAGCAACCTTGGAGAATCAGTCAATGACGACAAAAATAGCATCATGATCCTTCTTCGATCTGGGAAAACCAGTAATGAAATCCATTTCAACTTTGTCCCATTTCCATTTAGGAATAGCAAGTGGTTGCAGAGTTCCAGCAGGCCTTTGATGTTCTGCTTTGATGCGACGGCAAACGTCACACTCAGCAACATAACGAGCAATGTCATGCTTCATATCAGGACACCAGTATCTCTGTCGAATGTCTTGGTACATCTTGGTACTACCAGGGTGAATTGAGAGAGGTGTATCATGAGCTTCTTTCATGACATCCGAACGAGAGTCCAGATTGTGCTTTCTGGGGACCACTAGGCGGCCTTTGAAGAACAAGGCACCATCATTATCAACATGGTAGAATGAAGAATTTCCCTTGGAGAGGTATTTCTTAATCTTCTCGACTTCAGAGTCATATTTCTGTCTTGTCTTGATGTTGTGCTCGAGATCTGGTTCAACAACCAAGGTATTTAGATATCCTTGAGGAACTATCTCGATGTTCAGCTTTCGAAGCTCTTCATACAGGAGTGGCTGCTGCAGTTGAACCTCAAGTTCACAACAGTAGGATTTACGGCTCAAAGCATCAGCCATTACATTAGCCTTGCCAGGGGTATAAGAAATACCCAAGTCATAGTCCGTAATGGCCTCCATCCATCTTTGCTGACGGAGGTTCAGAGATGGTTGAGTGAATAAGTACTTCAGACTTTTATGATCCGTGTAGATCTCACAACGATTACCGAGTAGGTAATGTCGCCACAACTTCAATGCATAAATAACTGCTGCAAGTTCGAGATCATGCGTTGGATAATTCTTTTCATGAGGACGCAACTATCGAGAGCCATAAGCAATCACCTTGCACTCTTGCATTAGGACACAGCCTAATCCTTGACGGGATGCGTCGCAATAAATCACGAAGTCCTTGCGGGAATCTGGAGGAGCAAGCACTGGTGCAGATGTCAGCTTGTCCTTGAGTGTTTGGAAACTTTCCTGACATTTTTCTGTCCATTCAAACTTAATGCCTTTGTGAAGCAGATCAGTCAGAGGCTTGGCAATCTTGGAGAAGTTCTCAACAAAACGGCGGCAATAGCTGGCGAGTCCGAGGAAACTCCTTACTTGCTTGACATTCTTCGGAGGAGTCCATTCAAGAATAGCCTAAACTCGTTCTAGGTTAACAGCAATGCCATCTTTTGAAATCACATGGCCGAGATATGTCACTTCAGATAACCAGAACTCGCACTTGGAATACTTGGCATATAGCTGGTGTTCTCGGAGTTTCTCCAATACAAGCCGAAGATGTTTGGCGTGTTCTTCTTCATTCTTGGAATATATAAGGATATCATCCAAATAAACCACGACAAATTTGTCGAGGTAATCCATGAAGATGTAGTTCATCAGTCGGGAGAAGGTTGCTGGAGCGTTGGTTAAGCCGAAGGACATGACGGTGTACTCGTAAGAATCATAGCGAGTAACAAAGGCTGTCTTCGGAATGTCCTCTTTACGAACTCGGATCTGGTGGTATCCCAATCTCAAATCAAGTTTAGAGAATACTGAGGAACCAGCAAGTTGATCATATAGATCGTTGATCCTGGGAAGCGGATACTTGTTCTGAATTGTTGCTTGGTTGATAGGTCGGTAATCTTGAACTAACCGATTTGTTCCATCCTTCTTCTTAACAAAGAGCGAAGGTGCTCCCCAAGCAGAAGAACTGGGGCGGATGAAACCCTTTTTAAGTGACTTGTCGATTTCCTCCTTAAGCTCAAGGAGTTCATGCGGCGGCATCTTGTATGGGCGCTTGGCAATAGGAGTGGTGCCTGGTTTCAGGTCGATAACAAATTCGACAGCCCTAGCAGGTGGTACACCTGGGAGTTCTTCTGGAAAGACATCTTGAAAATCCTGAATGACTGGAACATTCTCTATTCCTTCAAGAGGTGAAGCATTCAAGGCATTCAGTGCATATATCTGACTTTCGGCATTCTGGACTATCCAGGCTGAGTAGCTGACTGTCTGGCCAGAGGGATGTGTAAATTGGACTTTCTTAGCAGCACAGTCGATCAAAGCATTATGGGCGGTCAACCAGTCCATACCGAGAATGATGTCTATGTCAGAAGGTCTGAGAGCAATGAGGGAAGCAGAGAACATCAACCCTTCAATTCTGACCTGATTGTTGTGACTTACCATCTTGGTTTGCCACCTGGAACGGGGAGTGATAATCTCTAGTGGGGTGGGCAACAACTCTAGAGGTAGTTCATGCCGCTGAGCAAATTGTTGAGACACAAAGGAATGTGATGCTCCCGAATCAAAGAGAACTGTGGCTGCTACTGAATTAACTGGCAGAGTTCCCATCACGATTTTAGGGGACTCACGAGCTTCTTCCATTTTGACATGAGTGACCTGGCCACGACCCATAGCAGGCGGTCTGGCCTTACGATTTCTGCAATGATGGGTTCGATGGCCCTTCCTACGACCATCAGGAGGACATGGTGCATTCTGAGACTGATCCTGGAAGTAATTCCCATCATTGGGGCGAGGAGCCATAGTATTGGGCTGTCCACTAGAAATATTCAGTTGTCTTGGTGGTGGAGGCAGATGAGGTGCAACATAAGAAGGCCTCGGTGTAGGGACAGGTCGGTGATGGACATTGTGCGGAATCCAGACTTGGCGTTTCTGAGCAGGCTGACCCGAAGACGAGCCAATGTCACGAGTGCGCTTGAGCGACTCCTAGTACTCAATCAGACCCGCTTCAACCCGGAAAGCTGACTGACAAGCGTTGCAAAGTCTGCAGCTTCATGAACAACAAGAGCGAGCTTCAGATCAGGATGCAGTCCTCCACGGAATTTCTCTTGCTTGCGTGTGTCGGTGCTGACGTCATCCTCAGCATAGCGGGATAATTCAAGAAATTTCCTCTGGTAAGCATCCACAGTCATTTTGCCCTGAGTGAGTTTGCGGAATTCCTTCTTCTTCTGGTCGATCAGACCTGGAGGAATGTCTCGTGCACGGAAGGCTGACTGAAATTCCTGCCAAGCGGTCACAGTTCCAGCAGGCAACAGGCGCCTATGACTTTCCCACCATTGAGCAGCTGGGCCCCTCAGGTGATACGCCGCGAAGGTGACGTAACTGTCAGGGGCAACATTAGCCGACTCCATCTGAAAGGCGATGTCACGGAGCCAATCATCAGCATCCATAGGATCAGATGAGTTACAGAAGGTGGATGGGTTGAGGCGCACGAAATCTTGTAGTGAGATCGGACCAGGATCCTGACGAGCATCGTTGCGTTCCAAACGGTTCACCAGACTCTCGTTGAGTTAACGGTTCAGTTCAAACTGCTGCATCATTGCGGCAATATAGGGTGGAGGTGGAGGATCGTCAGCCATCCTGCTAGAACAACAGGTGCAGTTTAGCAAGAACAACTGCAAGTATATGGGGTCATTCATGATGTAACATGAGCAAGAACAAGAAGTGCATCAGATATATATTAGTGGCCATTAAAGACATACAGATCTATGCACAGAGTTGGATACAAACGGCAGTAGGAGTTCAGAAACGCACACAGCTAGACAAACTAGGTGGCGTGCAGGCACGCGGTGAAGGAATACAACAACGCGACATAGCAAAGGCTACACCAATGTCGGAGAAAACTATTGGAGCAAGGAATCTGCAAATGACAACACAGGGTGTCCTCGATAAAAAGGATCCTGCGGGCCGTGAACACTGTGAAGCAGAACCTGGTCCACAATTCAAAGAAGGTTGATTGAAATCTCCGGGTGGATGTGATCACGAGAACCTAATGTTGGTGTTAGCAAAATCTTTAACCCGAATAGAAGAGAGATCAGAGTCCCAGAGTAAGGAAGAGGAATAAAAGATCCTAATCCCATCCATTGGCGACGTGGGCCCGTAAGCCACACAGCCATGTTAGTAAAACAGTTTTTGAAATACTAGACTCAACTTCGGCCAAGGAGTTGGAAAGGGGGTTCCAACAGGCACTCGGCTCTGATACCAACTTGTGACGCCCCCGACTTAATCGTGCACTAATCATACACGCAAATGCACATGATCAAGCCAAAGGACTCACGGGAAGATATCACAACACAACTCTAGACACAAGATAAAATAATACAAGCTTTATATTACAAGCCAGGGGCCTCGAGGGCTCGAATACATAAGCTCGAGTTACACAAGCATCAGCGGAAGCACAAGTATCTGAGTACAAACACAAAGTTAAACAAGTGTGCCTTAAGAAGGCTAGCACAAACAGCGACACTGATCGAAAAGGTGAAGGCCTCCTGCCTAGGGCCTCCGAACTACTACTGGCCATTGGGGATCTCCACGTCGTAGTAGTATATACCTCCGGGGATCTCCTGCTTCTGGGCTCCTTCGTCTGATCGTAGCAACCGGGTATGGGGGAAAAGAATAACAAAGCAACCGTGAGTACTCATCCAAAGTACTCGCAAGACTGACATCAGATCTATACTAATTATGCACTGGTATCAAAGGAATGGGCTATATCTCTGGACTATACTGCAGAAATGCCAGAACAGAGGGGGAGAAGCCTAGCCTATCAAAGACTAGCATCTTGAAGCAATCTTGCAGCATCAGAAGAGAGTAGAGCATAGTTTCATATAGTAGCAATTATATTTTAGTAATGCCCTAAGATCCTTCCCCGACTACCCTGCGAGAAAGTGATCCCGAGAGCAGTAGTAGCAATTTATCATGTAACAGTATCCGTTTGTAGTTGTAACAGATAAGGATACAACTCCGAGCGTCTTGTTACCGTGGACACGGCTATTCGAATAGATTACTTCCCTGCAGGGGTGCACTACTGTTACCCAACACGTTCGATTAACTCTGGCCGGACACACTTTTCTCGGTCATGCCCGGCCTCGGCTGATCGACACGACGTAGTCCTACCTAGAGCTCAGCAGAGAGGTCCCCGCCGGTCTACATCCTAAGTGCTCAGGGGTCTTGGGCCATCGCCCTGTGCACTCCGGGTCGTTGCGTGCAGGGTGAAGCCAGGCACCACCCGTGTGCTGATGGCGCCGGTCCGTCCCGGCCGCAATGCTGAACTGGACGTCTGACGGAGCTTTCGGCTGATACATACGACGTAGAGGGCCCCATTAAACCATTATCCCACGTGGTGGTAGTGCGTATAGGCACGTAGCCAACTCAGATCAAATACCCAAATCCGTTAAGCATGTTTAGTAACTCGCAAAGACGAACAGGGTTCCTGTCGCTCCGACTGGGTAAGACATGACGCGCGGGTTCTCTTGGAGCCGACCCGTCTTTAATATTATTCACTCGCGGACACCCTTGGGGCCAACCCGTCTTTAATAGTTTAAGTAATGCAATATGTAATCATTTCCGTGATCCTCACCCAGAGTGATCACGGCCCGATAACAAGCATGGCATACGGACAAGGGTGAAGGGCCACAGATGAACCAATAATAACTAACTAAGCATCATGGGACAACAGGTAATGTATCAGTAGCAGGCGACAAAATCAGGCTATGCATCAGAATAAGAGCTATCGGAGCAACAACAGAAGCAATTCTAATGCAAGCAGTAGAGAGGGAGAATAGGTGATATCTGGATGATCAAGGGGGTTTTGCTTGCCTGGAAGCTCTGCTGAAGGGGGCTGGTCGTCGACGACATAGTCGATCACAGGGGCAGCGTCAGTCTCGGGGTCTACCGAAGAGAAGAGGGGGGAAAGAAACAATAAATACACAGCAAACAATGCAACAGGGATGCATGACAGGCCTAAACGATATGCAGGGGTGATATAATGCCTATCTAATTGTTTTAGATAATTTAGGAATTTATTTGGATTTATTTTATTAAAGTCACGTACTATTCATCTATCGGAAACAGGCAAAAAGTTCCATGTTCAGTATGTTAGAGGGGTGTGGCAGGTATGTGGGTGGCATATTTGGATTCTTCATATTTTTATGATCGTTTTTCATATATAAATTATTTTCATCCGAGTTACGGTTTAAAAGATATGATTTTCTAAAATTTTTATTACTTTCTGGAATTTTTTTAAATCAATAAATTCGAATTATTTGAAACATTATCCGAACAGTGCCGGACTACTTTTTGTACTCAGTGTCACTAACCAGCGGGCCCAGTCAACGCTGACTGGACACGGTCAAATCTGACCGGTGGGGCCAGCGGGTTTTATTAACTAAAAATATCTGTTACTAATCCGCCGGTTTACTATTCAACATGGCCCACACGTCAGTGTCTTAGGGGCTAATTTTTTTTGATTGGACACTGTAGGGAAAACCCCCCACAGCCTTTGCAATTCAATAAAACTTATACACTATGTACAAATGTTACCAAAGGTAACCAGAAAAGTAGAAAGAAGAAGAAAAAGCTTACCTAATACAAACTAAAGTAAGAAAAGGCACTCATGGGGGGAGGAAAGAGACCCATCTAACAAGTTCCTCTTTATGCCTAGCCTTAATCCTATGAGAAAGAAGATACATGTCATGAATAAAAGCCCCTCTCCAATGATTAAAACTAGGCCTTTCATGTCTGAAGACTTTCCCATTCCTGATGATCCAAATATTCCAACATGCTGTGAAAACCACCTCGGCAAAGAAAGGTTTACCAAAATTTCTTCTAGCATTGAGGGCAATCTCTCCCATTTCATTGCCAGCAGACCAGTCAATCTGCAAGAAGTTCCAAACTCTCTGGCTGAAATTGCAATTAAAGAATAGATGATCTCTATCCTCCCTGGAGTGTGTAGGGCAGAGCACACAAGTAACCCCATCATCAATATGCCAGTGCCTTCTTTCCACCATGTCCTTGGTGTTTAATCTATCCATTATAAGCATCCAAGCAAAAACCTTCATTTTCATAGTACAACAACTCTTCCAAACCCATAAAAGGAGTGGATTGAAAGTAAGGTTTGAATGCATGAATGTATAAAAGATTTTGGGGGTGTAGGGCTTGCAAGTGCCATTCCAGAACCAAACTTCCTTCAATTCAGGTTGCCTAACATGGGATTGAAGTAAAGCTTGCAAAGACTGAAGCTCCAGATATGCTTGCCCAGATAGAGGCAAATTAAACCAGGACAGAATATGTTGACACTCAAGGCCATCTTTGACTGACACCAGTGTGTCCTTTGCATATGAAAACAACCGTGGGAATCTATTTTGCAAAGGCAGGACTGAATCCCCAACCTTCCATTTGTCTAGCCAGAACAGAGCAGTATCCCCTTGGTTGATCTCCACCCAAGAAACCTCTCTGAACTGATCAAACAACTTGAGAATGTCCTTCCACCAAAAAGATCCATAGGAAGCCATTCCTTGGGGCACAAGTCCATGATAATAAGAATTCCAAATGAGCTATACCCATGGAATATCTGCTCTGTTGAGAAATCTATTAACATGCTTCATCAACAGTGCAACGTTCTGAATCCCCAGGTTGAGAATGCCCAAACCACCTTTATTCTTGGGTCTACAGATTAACTCCCAGGAAGCCAAAGAGGGGGCGGGCTCTTGCTTGTTTTTCCTCCAAAGACACTGCCTCTGGATTCTCTGAAGCTGTTTGAGGATACAAGGAGGGATGAACAAGCTGCTGAGGAAGAAAATTGACAGGGATGATAACGCAGAGTTCAGATATTGCAGCCTTCCCCCCTGAGCAAGGAAGGAAGAACTAGCAGTCATTCTCCTCTCCATGCAATTCACTAAGGGCATCATATCATTAATTGTTGGTCTTGTAGTACCCACAGGCAGTCCCAAATATGTAAATGGCATCTTGCCCACTTGACACCCAAAAACAGAAGCTAGCCTCTCAGTTTCCTCCTGATTGACATTAATGGGGACCATTGATGATTTGTGATAATTAACATCAAGTCCAGTTGACTGTGAAAAGACTAACATTATTCTCTTCAAGGCCAGTAACTGATGCTCATCTGCTGGTACAATGATCAGAGTATCATCAGCATATTGCACAATTGGATAATCCCTATCATGACAAGGAATAGGTACTTGTAGTTCTCCTCTCTGGTGCATGGCATTAACCACAGACTGCAAAAGATCAGCAGCCAGGACAAAGAGGAGCGGGGATATGGGATCTCCCTGCCTAACCCCTTTTTTGCATAAAACTGCTTTCCAGGCACCCCATTCAGAAGGACAGAAGAAGTCCCAGTGGACAACAACTATTTAACCCAGCTAATCCATTTTGCATTAAAACCTTTGCGCTTCATTATTTCAAAAATGGCAGAATGCTCAATGGAATCAAAAGCCTTCTCAAAGTCAAGTTTGAGGATTAGGATGGGCCTTTTAGACTGATGACATTGATGCAGATACTCCAGAGTCCAGCCAATACAATCCTGAATGGTCCTAGACCTTATAAAACCATACTGATTTTTATGGATGCATTCCATGATCAGCTCCTGGAATCTGTTAGCAGCCATCTTTGACAAAAATTTGATTCCCATTCCTGTCAAAGAGATTGGCCGATAATCACCTACAACTTCAGGTGAGAGCTTCTTAGGTATAAGAGTAATATAAGACCCATTGATGTTCCCCAACTTGGCTTTTCCATCATAAAAATCCTGAGCCAGAGAGTAAAATTCCTTGCAGATGATGGGCCAGCACTTCTTGAAAAAGAGACCATTGAAACCGTCAGGGCCAAGAGCTTTATCAATAGGCATGTGCTTAACTACATGATCCATTTCCTCTGTAGTAAATGGCTTTGTAAGAATATCCAAGCCAGGCACGCGTTTTAACAAAGTACTTAGATCAAAGCCCATGTTAATGCCTCTGGAAACTCCCATTCTCCCCTTAAAGGCAGACCAAATCATCCCTTCCATTTGGGAGTGTTCAGATATGACAGTTCCATCAGGTTGTTGTAAACTAGCAATAGAATTCCTTCTAAATCTCTTAGTGGCCATGGCATGAAAGAATTTAGTATTTTCCTCCCCCACTTTAATATACCTGATAGTACACCTCTTCTTCCAATAAAGGAACTGCAAGTGCAGCAAGTGTTCCACATGAAGCTTAACAATTTTCCTGAAATTAAACTCCTGCCTAAAAAGTGGCCTCATTTCCTCCAAGTTATCCAGAAGAATAATAACCTTGTTGCATTTAGCAATAAGCAATTTCATCTTAGAAATGCCAAGCTGGCATTTTTTAAGATCTTGCCTTAGAGTTTTCAACTTGTCAGCAATGATAGCAGAAATGTGTTTTTTGTGAGAAGGTTTACTCCATGATTTCTGAACACACTCATAGAACCCATCCATTTGTACCCAATAGTTTTCAAACCTGAAAATCTTGCACTTGGGCATTGTGGTTTTAATTACAACCACACAAGGGACATGATTAGAAGCTGTCATGGCCAAAGGAAGGACCTCAGTAATGGGGTAGAATGTAATCCAATTAGTGGATGTAAAAAACCAATCCAGTTGTTCCAACAGGGGGGAATCCTGCATGTTTGACCAGGTGAAAGATCTACCCTTAAGTGGCAGTTTCAGAAGACCAAGGTGGCCAATGATCTCATTAAAGATAAAAATATCATTGATATCCCCTCCAGGCAAGTTTCTATTTTCAGTAGATCTGATAAAATTAAAATCCCCAATGATCAACCAATTATCATCAACTAGGATATTTAAATTATATAACCAAGAGACAAAAATATCCCTGGGTTCCCCCTGACAAGGTCCATAGACTGTCACTAGAGTCCATTGCTCATTATTCTGCCTGTAAGTAAAATGGATGATTACAGCAAAGGATTGAACTTCGACTAGCATTCCATAGAGGACTGCAGAGTTCCAGACCACCAGAATTCCTCCAGACGCACCCAAGGCAGGTGCAAACGCAAAAGTATCAAACTGTTTAGGGAAAAAATCTCGAATTTCTCTGATATCAAAACTACTGCATTTTGTCTCCTGAAAGCATGCCACCACACACTGACTTTCGTCAATTTTCTGCTTAACAGCACGTTTTCTAGCAGGGGAATTGAGTCCCCTCACATTCCAGCAAAGAACACTCCAGCTTTTATAGTTGCTATTACTCATGATAAACATCACAAAGCAAGAAGCAAAGAAGCGCTACATAGTAGTACTTTAGACTTTGCAGACACATAAGACAGAAAGGTTCACAGCCTAGGATATTACAAAGATCATAGAATGCCAATAGTTCGAAGCAAAATAACCCAGCCAATTTATGGGCTTGCCAGACCTGTAGGACCATATAGAAACTAAACATCGCTCGCAGATGCCTTGTCATCATCAGGATTGGCCATAAGCTTCTCCACAGTGAGCTGTTCAGCCATAATCCCTATATCCAGCCCAATCTCTTGGATTTGCCTGATTGGAGTTGGAGATGGCACGCCATCTGGACCCGCAGCTTCCTGGTCTTCTTCAGAGAGTGAAGCACTCAGAGGTTTGCACCTTGGCTTCTTCTTCTTAGGCTGTTGCTGCAGTTCCTGAAAAATAGGTTTATAGCCATCGCGTTTAACTGAACCGCGAGTGCACCTGCGCACAGAAGTTTCCACTATGGGAGTTGGAGTGAGCGTCTTGCGACGTCTAGTCTTCTTCTTATCACATTGCACCGTGAAAGAAAAGGTTTCATCAGACTTGAGCTGAGTAAAAGAAGGACCATCAAGTTGCACAAGACTGTCTGCAGCAAGTTCAGACTGACTGCTCAAAGAGCCAACAACAGGATCAGAGTGGCTGTCCACAGAGCCAATTGAAACCGGTTCAGAGAACAGAGCACGAGCAACAGGCTGAATCTTGGGTGAGCTAGGCAACTGGGCCTCCATCCACTGGAGCTTGGACAACACTTGGACATCATCAAAGGCTAAGGCCCAGCTGCGTTTGGAGAGCACAATGGGCTTCATGTGCACAGCAGGCATCTGAGGAGGAATTTCCAGGGTGGGGCAGAATTGCATGAGAGTTTCAAAAGATCTCTTCCAGGCCAATTCAGGCGGCAAAACTGGCCCATAAACAACCTTGACTGAACCAACAATAATTCTATCATACTGAATAACCGGCGGCTGATATGTGACAATTGCCCAAGCATTAGCATCAAAGAGCTGCTGTGGTGGAACTGGCATTTGAACTTCAGATTCTGATTGCAGAGAATGGTCAATAACCATGGACTCATGGTCTTGAACAGGAGGATCATCCAGATGAGGCTGGTTATCGTGTTGCGCTGCATCCACATCTCCCCAGTGACCATGGCCCCAATTATCAGGGTCGACGTGATCAGGCATTGGTGGCGGCACTGGAGGAAGATCATTCCAACCTAGTGCAGGGTAAGGTGGCAACACAAAGTTATGAACGTCCGGAACAAAATCACCTGGCATAGGATGTGGGTTTCCATCTAACGGCATTGGATCCTCATCCGCTGGCATCTGATCAGCAAAGTTTGCACCCAGGATGTAACAAGGCGCAGTCCAGGAGACCTTGGCACCCCCATAGGCAGCATAATCAGTAAAAACCACATCTCGAGGGACCAGGATGTCCTCGGGGAATGACGCAAAAACAATCGATCTGACCAAGTAAGGATCATCTTCCACCCAATGTTGAAACTTGCCAAAGGTGTTGACAGCAGCACGAATATTCTCAGTGTTGCGCAAATCAAGCGGAATACCCAGAAACATAAGACAACCATCACGAAAGCCATGGGTGCCCCTAAAACCAACCCCGTCATCATGCTTGAGAAAACGAACAAAAGTATCATTGCCCAACGGCTGAGGTGGAAGTTGCAATAGTGGGAATCTGACACCAGCATCACGAAGCCTAAACAGACCCACACCACATACCCATGGCTGAGCAGATCGAACCTGAACTCCTCTGTTCTCCAGGAAGTCGACCATAGCTTCACGGGCAGGCCCCACCTGGTTCAGCGGCGGCAATGGCATAACCTCAGCCACCATGTACTCCTCATGACGCCGCACAATCGGCGAGGGGGGAGTGACGAACGTCTGGGGCAGGCGATTGGCGCCTCCATCGATGATGTGGTGGCCGGCAGGCACATGCCGATGAGGATCAATGGTGAAAACCGCCATGGGCTCAGATGATGGCGCCGGAGGGAGCAACGGCGGTGGCGGAGTAGTCGGAGGACTGCCGAGGGGGATTTTTGGAGGAGATGCAAGGGGACTAGACGTGACGTCTCTGACAGAGGAGCACGAAGTGTCTTCAGTTTGGAGGAAAAGAGGGGAGGTGGCAGCCTCGAGACCGGTATTGGGAACCGGAAGAGCCGGCGGATATTTTTGCTTCCAAAACAAACCTTGCTCATTTGCAATCTTTTCACAATCCCGCCTTCTGTGGCCCGTGCGCGAACATGCCAAACAAATAATATTGAGAGGGCAATTTTTTTCGAAGTGACCAGACACAAAACATTTCTGGCAAGTCAAGATTTCCTCCACCATATTATCGATCATGGCTGCAAAAGCATTTTGAGCATCCTGCGACTCAGGAATTTCCTGTGAAGGCCCGGATGATGAAACCAGTGGAGACCGCGGGCGATTAGACTCACAAGGAGCAGCAAAAGGGCCCGCCAAGGAGGGTGCAGGGTCATTGAGCCCAGATAATAATGGACCAACATGGGCATTTGAGGGACTGAACGTCCCGCCTAGAGATGGATCCGAAATTGCGGGCGTGAGAGACGAATTACAACGCAAATCACGGCGCTATTGAACCACCGATGAACTCACCATGCCAAACACAATCGGCGGTGAGGTTACGGTCCACTGAAGATCAGTGGGGGGAGGTGGATGAATGATGACACGCTCATTATCAGGGATCTCATATCCTGCAATCTCAGTAATAGCAATGCAGTTGGCCGTGGCATGATATCTATATCCTTTACAAACACTATAATTCTGGAAAGTAGCAAATGATAACTTCTTACGAACAGAAGAAGCCGACTTGATAGCAGATTTGACAGGAGGATTATGCATTGCTAAAAGTCCCAAGGCGGCTCTACGCTTAGATGGACTAACCAAAATCCACTCAGCATCACATTCTTTCTTCCAAATTTTGAACTCATGGACCCAATTGGGCCCTCCATTACCCCACAGATGGAAATAGCATTTGAATTGAGGGCATGAGAAAGAACGTAGATCCACAATATAAAATCCAACATCCTTGCACGATACATTAAAACTGAATACCTTATCACCAATGGCCGAGACCATGAATTCAATGGCAGAACCTCCCAACGCAGATTCAAGTGCTGCCGCCACAGAATCCTCAGAAAGCCTGAAATCATGCCTGCTGAATGAGACCACCAAGGTGAAAGATCCCATATTCTCCATAGGATGAACCGTGAGACCAGAAGCCTTGTAGATCTCATCTGCAAAAACTCAACCCTTGGAGAAATCCAAGCGAAGAGTAGATCCAGAGGAGGAACCCATCACAATGGGTATGGGAATGTGGATCGAGAGATGCCGGAGAAGATGATCGGAGCAAAACCCAAAGTTACTGGCTATGTGTGGGGATCGCCGGTGGGCTAGGGTTTAGGGGTGGGTGGGTGGGAGCACGATACCTACACTTTTAGTATGTTATTAGAATCACAAGAGTCTTAGGGGCTAAATTAAAACGGTCATTAGCAAATAAACCGGTCCACGTCGGTGTCATTAACGCCGGCAATCACCGGAGCTAAACAGAGCCACCGGAGTCGGCCGTCCGGCCGATTCCGGCCACGGGAGCTTGCACGGATGGGTGCGTTCGATCAGGCTCAGCGTCGCGCATCGTTTGGTGGTGGTGTTAGTCGTCAGGGTGGTCGGTATTGAGCACGGCGACGACCGTGGCGGCGCCGAGCTCACGGCCGAGGTGGGATCTTTGCCACAGCTCGCGAGCGATTGAACTAAGCGGTGCATCGGCTTCGCAGGGTCCTCCAGAGCACGTTACAAGCAACAACTCGACGTGGGGAGGACCATAACGACCACAGGGGGTCACGGCGGCGGCGCATGGTTCCGGCCATGTCGGCAATAGGGGCTCGAGACGAACACAGTGAGCAAGGAGAGGGGGAAATGGCGCGTGGGAGCTCACAGAGGGTGTAGCCGTGCAAGGTGGGGTGTGGGGAAGTCGCAGTCGAGTGGATTGAGCCGATGAAGTTCCGGCGGCCGTGGGGGAAAACGTGTCGATGCCGTTGATGCTGAGCAGCCCTCGACGAACGGGGAGTTGGAGGAGACGAAGCGGACGGTTGCGGAGCTCCAAGACAGCTCGGTGCTTTCTAGGGTGGACGATGGCAGCGTGGTTCAGGGAATGGCGGCCATGGCAGCATTGTGGCGTGGTTAACAGAGGAGGGCGATAAAGGAGGGAGGAGAAAGAGCACTTGGCCTCGTCCAGAGAGTCGGCGGCTTCGTTCTTATCCTCCCGAACCTCCTGTAGCGACGTGGGGCGACGAAACGGCTCAGTGCGGATGACGAACCCAGCTCGGGTTTGGGCTTTTGTCCAGCGCCAGTCGGAGGTAGAAGAAGGCGGGGTTAACGGGCTGGGCCTCATACTGTTTGAATGAAGCCCAGCAGCACAGTGTTCTGGTAACTCTGTCTTTTTCTTTTATATTTTCGCTTTAACAACTCTGTTTTCTATTTAGTTAATGCACTTAGACAGTTTTTCTGCATATGAAACTTAGTTGATAAATGCTATGCAATATGATGATGCCCCACACAAATTTGGTTATATTTTAAACAGTGTGGATTTGGTTCTGGATTTAAATGACCCACTTAAATGTTGTTTGGACTCTGTTTTAATTTCCAGGGCTATTTTAGGCATTTTAGAAATGTTGTTTTCTTCACCAATATTTATTAGGGATTATTTCCTAAATTATGAAGATTTTAGTTTTATTATTTAACAAAGTTTTATTTCGGCCACATTTTAAATTGGATTCAAATGGAATTTGAAATGAGTTTTGAATTGAAGTGATCATTAAGCCTTTCCAAAACATGGTGACATGGCATTTTCATTGATGATTACTGTAGATAATACAGGGGATGTTACAACATACCTACTCAAATCATCAGCAAAAGTCACGAAGTAGAAATACCCACCCCGTGCGATTGTGCTCATTGGACCACATACATCACTATGTATTATTTCCAACAATTCACTCGCCCGTTCAGGATGACCCGTGAACGGCGTCTTGGTCATTTTCCCCATCAAGCAAGCTTCACATGTGTCAAATGATTCAAAATCAAAGGACGGTAAAACTCCATCTTTATGGAGTCTTTGCATGTGTTTCTTCCCGATGTGGCCAAGCCGACAGTGCCACATGAAAGAGGTGGTGGTATCAGCCTTCTTAAGGCGTTTAGCATTCACGTTAAAGACATCATTTCCACATTCAAGATTTAGTATGAAAAGGCCCCCAAAAATGGGTGCAAATCCATAAAACATATCCTTACAATAAAGTGAACAACCATTGTTCTCAGACTTGTACGAATACCCATCGTGTACTAAACATGATCCGGAGATAATGTTTCTACACAATAGCAGAACAAAATAACAGTTACTTAGTTCTAAGATAAATCCTGAAGGGAGACGTAGAGGCATAATGCCGACGGCTTGAGTGGCGATCCCAGCACCGTTCCCGACGCGCATCACGACTTCATTCTTTGCTAGCTTGCGCACCTTCTGCAGTCCCTGTATCGAGTTGCAAATGTGAGCAACTGATCCGGTATCAAATACCCAAGACTTAGAATTTTCGCTAGCAAGCAAAACGTAAATGACATTAACTTGTATAAAAAATATACCTTTTCCGGTTTTCCCGGACTTCTTATCTTCCAGATACTTCTTGCAGTTTCTCTTCCAGTGTCCTGTGCCCTTGCAGTAGAAGCACTCAGTTTCATTCTTGGCTCCGCCCTTAGATTTGCTTTGGGAGCCGGTCTTACCGGCGCCCTTGCCCTTCTTTGGCTTGCATTTCTTTTTGAAACTGGCGGTTTTATTCACAAGCAACACTTGCTTGCGATTTTTCCGCAGTCCTCCTTCCGCAGTTTTCAGCATGGCGAGCACCTCTTCCGGTGTCTTCTCCATCCCACTCATGTTGTAGTTCATGGTAAAACCATCGTAAGATGGGGGGAGTGAAGCAAGAAACATGTCCATCATATGGGCTGGTGGAATTGGAATTTCTAGTGTTTTAAGCCTTTCAGCGTAGCCAATCATTTTGACCACGTGTTCGCCAACTGAACTGCCCTTAGCCATACTGCAATCCATCAGTGCCTTCATGATATCAAATCATTCAGACCGTGCGGTTTCCTTGTACAGAGCATCCAATTCCCGGATCATATCGCGGGCATTATGGAATTCAAAACGTTTTTGAAGCTCTGGACTCATGCAAGCTAGCATGAGGCACTGCACTAAGTTGTAATCATCATCCTTAGTGGCCCAGACATTTTGTTCATCTTCCGGGGCAGTTGCCGCCGGTCTAGCTGGAAGAGAATTTTCAAGCACATACATTCTCTTAGCGCTCCTGAGGACAATCCTCAGGTTACGGACCCAGTCCGCATAGTTGTTTCCAGTCGCAGCTAACTTCTCTTTCTCTAATATCGGGCCTAAGTTGAACGCGGCATTGCGAGCCACTTGATCTACAACCGTAAACACAAGTTTCACTTACACTTTGTTCATAATGATTTTTTTGCACTAGTGAATAAACAATTTTATTCTAAAGTGTGCTCCCACTCAAATCAATATCTCTCAAAATTGATTATGAGTGATTCAAGACCCGCATTTCCATTCAACGCCATTGAACGAGATGAACACTGATGGCACAAACTTCAATCGGTAGGCAAACTTGCCGATCACATCTCTATGTGACTCTTGTTCATCTTTCGATGGGCGTGTTCCGAGCTCAGGGAGATCCTTCCAGAACGTCAAGACAACCAAGTGATCTTGCTGCGATGTCTCAACTCACCCGCCTCACACTTCTCTAATCGTTCGTACCCAGGGAGATCCTGTGATACCCCGAAGAGATAGGTGCCGTGACGGTGCTACACTTGGGAGAACACTAACTACTTGATATTTTTAAGTGAGAGATCACCCTAATAAAAAGCGACTACCGCGCAATCAAGAAGGGTGCATCATAAGGGATAAACATCTCAGGCAATTCATAATAGCATGATATGGTATAGCCCTTTCTGACGGAGAAGTCTTTAATTTCTTCGTCTTTGGCATTTGCGTCGGTGTTCACCTTCGCGAAGATTGCCACCACCTTGTCGATGCACCAGATAATATTGCTATCTCTATAGCTAAAAAAATAAGTGCATTACTTAAGGTTGACACGCAGGTCATTAAAGTGACAATCATATGGCTCCAGCCATCATGCCGAATCATGACACGCTGGTCATGTTAGTAAATTTACATCATATAGTCATCTCATACACAATCGAATTAATATGAGCATTGCTATACCACATCACATGCACATCCTGCAAAACCAAGTTAGACGCCTCTAATCGGTTTATGCAAAAATTTATTTTACGTGGCTTCTAAGGTTTTGACTTAAACCGCAGCTACCAACGTTTTATCATCAAGTATGATTATTCAAGTCGCTAGATTAACATCGCGGGGTGTATGAAACACGAGATAATAAAATCTCGAGCCCCATACAACTTCGTCATACGCATGACCCCCGTGCAGATCATATCTGCATTGCCCTTTCGTCTGCGAAATTTCATCTTTCTTTTAACTATGGTGGAACCCAAAGAACTGATAGCACTTCGTTGATCAATCAGGATCGCGGATTGCCAGAACTTTGTCAAATTCCACCATGCTGTCTCGAGATCAGAAATACGCAAATTCTAGGGAAGCAACAAGAACATCGGGTAACAGATTTCATCTGCTACCCGCATAAATAATTTTCAGCAATAGATCTCATCTACTCCAAAATTATATTATGCAATACCCATACATCTCCATGTATTCTAGATCGTAACCTACATCTACGCATAGCACGGCTCTTGATGCCACTGTAAGGGAACGCGACAGAAAACAAAAAAAATCGGTACAGCGAGCACGCCCCGGACCACTATGGAGACTGCATACAGGGTTTGATCTGATCATTACCGACTCGTAGCGCAGCGGAACTAGAGTCGATGTAGATCGTCGGTGCAGATCCCCACAGCTAGGATTTACAACCTCCCAACTGCGAGGATGTACTCCCTCGCCGGACAGCCCTTCGGGAGGCGGTCGGACAGTCCCTCGGACGATGTCACGGACAGCCCTTCGGGAGGACCCTCGAAACCCGAACGGTAACTCGGACAGCCCTTCGGGAGGACCCTCGAACAGCCCCTCGGGCAAAAGATCGAAACTATGACCTCTCTACGGGGTTGCACACATACGGTGTCAGCTATCCGGCAGGGCTTCGCCGTCCAGAACTAGTTCCTGCCGGAACCCAGACAGCCTTTCGACTCTACGAAACTATTTCGCTGGGAGGGAGAGAGAAGCCAGAAATGTCATGGCGCGTGTATGAGAGCAAGGGATGAGTCTTTAGGCAGCCCCCTCCACCCCTATTTATAGGCCAAGCCCAAGGGTGGCTTCTCCAAGAAGCCAAGGGGGAAAATACCAAAAGGCCCTCAAGGTGGCTTCTCCAAGAAGCCACCCAAAAAGCACTTTCACTATTCACGGAAACATTTTTCCGCGACCGTTAAATCCGAAAATATTTCTGTGGGTCTTAGAATAATTCCAGCACCCACACAAATGATTTTGGACTTGTTCCAAAACAATTTCGGATTAATGATTTTCATCTGCGAAAAACAACCAAACCGGTTCCGGCAGCTCCGGAACATTTCCGGTTTTTATCCCGGAAAAATCCTAGAACTTTCCAGAATAATTCTGGCACCCTCCAAGAATTTCCAGGCGTGTGCCAAAACCAATTTGACTTAATGGTATACCCCGAAACAACTTTTCAGTTTTACCGAAACTATTCCGGTGTTCTCTCCGGAACATTTCCGTTGTCTCCAAAACTTTTCCGGTGACTTTCTCTCAGACTCCCTGTCTAGTATTCAGCAGATAGATGACCCTTAAGCGTGTGACCCTATAGGTTCGGTGAAGTATAGACATGACCCGGAACACTTTCCGATCAATGATCAACATCGGAGCCGTGGACACCCATATTGACCCCTATACCCACACGAATGAATATTCGAGTGAACCTCCAGTTGCCGTGTGCTATTCCTGTTGCTTCACGATATATTACAAACACCCGAGGTGAGATTTTCTGCATCCCCATGGATCAACAACTTGTCCACTATGCCAGTTACCTCGTTGCCGGTTTTGTTCTCTTTTCTCGTTTCCGTGTTCCGGCATCCCTGTGATCAAATCACCCTTTGTCTGGCCAGACGATGATGGATACCATAACACCGAGAGGGCCCGAGAATATCTCTCCATTGTCGGAGGAGCAAATCCCAATCTTGAGCTATCTCGTTTCTTGTCATACTTTTCCGTGAACCCGTAAGCCACCATAATAGCCACCCAGTTACGGATGACGTTTAACAAACCCCAAAGTTCACGAAGCAAGTACAAAGGAACTCGATACTCTCATGGTCTAAGGAATAATGCAAACATTAACTATCTCTGTGTTATTAACCATTAACTTGTGACGAATGTATCTCATAGCATAACATCAATTCGGGTCGATTCAACACAAGTGTTCTACTAACATTGTGCCCTCAAAATTACCGGCATAGTCATGCCCATGATCAGGAAAACAGGATCATCATGCAATACTTGAGCCAGTCTTAGAGGCAAGACTAGGAATACATTTTACCGTTTATTATACCACACGTGCATATGAGTTTCCCTCCGAGCCTCGTGGATATTGTAGACTCGTGAATCATTGCAGTTATAGCATGGATCATAAACATTCATTACAAACTTGGAGATACAAAATAACTGTTATTACTGTCTCTAGGGCATATCTCCTACACGCGTCGCACCCCCACACGGATGGTGCGGCACGACGCTCAAGGGGGAACGCGCAATGTCTTGCATTTTCACTTACAAGTGGGACCGCAGTTGAGCAAACCGACTATCGGCAAACCCCACCCCACCCACCGCGCGATGGCTGAGTTAGAGAAACGAGGAGGGAGAAGAGATAGCTGTAGCATGGACTCCAAGAAATATAGTGTCAGATGGGACTCATGGTGGTGGCGTGTGCCATACTCCTGGACGTGAATGCTTGTTCTGGCCCATGCCACCCCACTATATCGAGGTGCTGGTTACATAGAGCGAGGCTAGAGCGAGCACATTAGTATCTCTGTTGGAGTACGGTACTACTACTACTAGTAGTACTAGTTTTATTAACATATGGCCCACCTCACACTGTCGCCAAATTTCCTGGAGTCCTTGCTCGGCCCTCCTCTCTCTCTCCTCAGCCGGCAAGCAAACGCGCGGAGTGTGCCCATCGTCGGTTTGCTCACATTCGGTCCCACATGTCAGTGAAAACGCAAGACGACACACAATCGCTGGGTGAGCGGCGTGCCTGACCCACCATGTGCAGTGCGACGCGACAGGCTGGAGGTTTAGGAAGATGATCCCGCCGTCCATTTTTCATCCAACGGCCCAAGCCAAATTGACTGGCCACAGAAAATATTCAGGCGACTGTCATCTAGCCACGCCACAAAAAATATGCAGGCGACCAATCATAAATTAAGTAAGTTTATAGCATGCATATGCAAATATGCCATTTATTACATACAACAAGTCAGCAATGCACAACCACAATGAGGATACATTCTAAATACTAAAGTTTTTATCACATAACAAATAACAAGCAATGAAATGAACTTCAGTTCAACCAATCCTCGGCATCGGAAACTCTTGCTTTGAACCATAAGTGAACCTCTGGGTAGGGCCAGCTATTGTCAACATCGAGAGCAACGCAAGACCCACCATCCAGGCTGAAGCGGCCTATATTAGGAGTATGGAAATTGTGATAGCCAACATAGGGAATTATACCAATGTGCGAGGTATAGATATAGTTGCTTCTCATAAATGGTAATGTTGTGCCAACAGCCGCCGGATCGCCTTTCACCATAATTGGATAGTTTAGTCCAAGGAAAAGTGAGTATTCTCCAAGACTATCAATATTGAACCAGGGAGAAGGTTCTTGCACTAGCACACTAGTATCCATTCCGAATACCCTGCAACAGATGTTGGAACGGGTCCGGAGACGACTGCGACCATGGTAGACAACACCTACTTCCTCTGTAACATCACCAGTGCCCTGTATACAGACAGAGGTGATCCATCAGAATAAGTAGCTAGGTGCCACTGAGTAGGTAGGTACTGCGCGTCTTCATGCTCGTGATCATCACCATCGTCATCTCCCCCTTGGTTATAAAAGTTTCCAAGTATCGGTGGGGGTATGTTGACAGGACCTTGGAAACACAATAAGGTTAATTAGTACGGGACCCCGCAAAAAAAGGTTAATTAGTACGGGGATAACTGGCATGCATGGTGAATGAAACAATTATAATTACGGTGGAAGACAAACAATGTACCGAAACAATCAGGATCCCATGCAAAAACAGTGCCAGAAGTGGTGGCAGCAAACACAAGACAATCGTATTGAATTGAATCACAGTACACATGCGTGCCCAGAAACTGGTTTTCAAGCAATATCCATTGAGGCACAGAAGTAAGGACGGCAACAAGCTTGTCGAAGATAGCGACAACATAATAGTTCTCATAACTCCAAGAGCGATTGGGAACTCGACAAATTGCTATCTTCTATAGACGACAGTCACGATGATTGTATTTGAACATACGTAGAGTATCGGTGTGCTCAACCTTAAGGCAGTCTGAGATTTTTGGAATTGGAATCCGGTGACGAGTGTACACATTCACAAGCTCCCACTCGCAGTTGTCCCCAATATAAACAACCCAATCTCCATTTGCACCTGCCCAGGCCTTATGCTGAAGCGATGGCATCATAACATCACACGGATCATTATTGTCAAGTGGCATCAACTTGCACAAGGCGAGCATTCCGTCGTCCCCGCGCCAGCGAGCAGGGTCATAGCAAAGAAGATAGGGTAGATCAAACCGCTGTTGAACCCTTGGGTTGTTTGTAATGATCTTATTTGTTGAGTCAAGAATGTTCTTGAACGAACCTACCATGCTAGCCGCGGTGATGATGTCGCACCGATCAATGATTTCCTCCACCGCGTCATCTGTCAGATTGGGGCAAGAATAACAGGGTCGGGTCCTGCTACTTCCCTCCATTGAGAAGACGAACAATGACAGAAGGAAGAGTCAAGGCAAATAGAGGGAGGAAGAGCGTGCGATAGCAGTTCCAACTCCCAAATCGAGAGGGAAAGGGGAAGAGGCGGTGGACGGTTGCCACGGTACAGGAAGAGGCGAGTGGGGAGCGGACGGTTGCCATGGTGCAGGAAAAGGCGACCCGGCCTACACGTCCGTTCGGAAATTATACAAAAGGACTCGTCGTCTTCTCACTGACATGTTGGAACGGGACCCTCTCCAGATCTAAAAAAAAGACGGTGGTGGCCCAGCGATAGCGTTTTTAATTGTTATTTCGAATTTTTTAGGGAAAATCGTTATATTTGTATCTATCGGTCGCGCCAAGGAGTAGAACCAAATGTTACAATTTACAAGTTCAAAAGGACCCCCACACAGTTCGCGTCGTACCCCCTCACGGTTGGTTTGGCATGCCACTCAAGGGGGAACGCTTGCTGTCTTGCATTTTGACTAACAAGTGGGACCGCAGTTCAGCAAACCGACTATCGGCAAACCAACTTGTCCATGCTCCCATGATACCGGCTTCTGAGAGCCCTTGGATCTGAGATCGAACGCTCGCATGCTGAGATTCTAGACCTATGCGTAAATATCAGATCCTAGTGGGCTTTTTTGCAAACTTGCAGGAGCTCAGCATGCAACCGTTCGATCTCAAATCGAAGGGCTTTCAAAAGGTCATATCATGGGAGCATGGGCAGCTTCGTATCACCTGAAACTCCCCCCAGGCCGCCGCGCGATGGTTGAGTTAGAGAAACGAGGAGAGAGACGTGTAGCATGGAATCCAAGAAATTTGGTGTCAGATGGGACTCTTGGTGGTGGCGTGTGCCGTACTCCTAGACGTGAATGCTTGTTTTGGCCGATGCCACCCCACTATATCGAGGTGCTGGTTACGTAGAGCGAACACATTATCTCTCCAACTTGCAAAAAGAAAAACACATTATTTCTTCAGGAGTTCGGTACCACTAGTACTAGGCGGCCCACTTCACACTGTCGGCAATTTTCCTGGACTCCGTGCTCAGCTCTCCTCTCCCTCTCTTATCAGCCAGCCGGCAGACGTGCGGAGTGTGCCCATCGTCAGTTTGCTGACATTCGGTCCCACATACTATCAGTGAAAAGTATTTTGCTGCGTCGCAGCACACACTCTGAGAAGTGACTCGAAATCCATTCATAAATTAAGTAAGTTTATCACATGCATATGCAAATATGCCGTTCACACTACATACAACAAGTCTACAACGCACAACGACAACGAGGATACATTGTAAATACTAAAGTTTTTCTCACACAACACGTACAAGAAATGAAAACGACCTTCACGTCAACCAATCCTCGGCGTTGGTAACACTTGCTTTGAACCAGAAGCGAGTCTCTGACCAGGGCCCACTGGTATTGTCAGTCTTGAGACCAACGCAAGACTCACCATCCGGGCTAAAGCGGCCAATATCAGGAGCAATACTTGCATTGGAGTAGTGAGCAACAACAGCAATGTCAGTGGTATAGATAGAGTTGCTTCTCATAAACGGCAAGGTTGTGCCAACAAGCGCTGGATCGCCTTTCACCATCATTGGATAGTTTAGTCCAAGGAAAAGCGAGTGTTCTCCAAGACTGTCAATATTGAACCAGGGAGAAGGTTCTGGCGCTAGCACACTAGTATCCATCCCGAAGAGCCTACAACGGAAGTTGGCATAGGTCCGTAGAGTACGACCATGCGAGACAATACTACTACCCGCTTCCTCTGTAACATTAGCAATGCCCTGTATACAGACAAAAAGAGGTGATCCATCGAAATAAGTAGCTAGGTGCCATCTAGTAGGTAGGTATTGCTCGTCTTCATGCTCGTGATCATCACCATCATCATCATCATCATCACCATTGTCATGTCCCCCTTGCTTATAAAAGTTTCCAAGAATCGGTGGCGGGATGTTGACAGGACCTTGAAAATTTTGAAGGTTAATTAGTAAAGGGATAACTCGCATGCATTGTGAATGAAATAATTCTAATTAAGGTGGAAGACAAACGTACCGAAGCAAAAAGGATCCCATGCAAAAACAATGCCACAAGTGGTGACAGCAAACACAAGACGCTCGTATTGAATTGCATCACAGTACTCACTCGTGTACAGAAACTGGTTTTTAAGCAATGTCCATCCAATCCCTCCAGGAGTAAAGACGGCAACAAGCTTGTCGAAGACAGCGGCAACACAATAGTTCCTATAACTCCAAGAGCGTGTGGGAACTCGACAAATTGCTATCTTTTGTAGACGACAGTCACCATGATCGTATTTGAATGTACGTAGAGTATTGGTGTGCTCAACCTCAGGGCAGTCTGAGATTTTTGGAATTGGAATCCGGTGACGAGTGTACACATTCACAAGCTCCCACTCGCAGTTGTCCCCAATATAAACAACCCAATCTCCATTTGCGCCTACCCAATCCTTACGCTGAAGCGATGGCATCTTAACATCATACGGATCATTATCAAGTGGCATCAACTTGCACAAGGCGAGCCTTCCGTCGTCCCCGGACCAGAGAAAAGGGTCATAGTGAAGAAGATAGGGGAGATCAAACCGCTCTTGAACCCTTGGGTTGTTTGTAATGATCTTATTTGTTGAGTCGAGAATGTTCTTGAATGAACCTGCCATGCTAGCCGCGGTGATGACGTCGCACCGATCAATGATTTCTTCCACCGCGTCATCTGTCAGATTGGGGCAAGAATAACGGGGTCGGGTCCTGCTACTTCCCTCCATCGAGAAGACGAACAATGGCAGAAGGAAGAGTCAAGGCAAATGGAGGGAGGAAGAGCGTGCGACAGCAGTTCCAACTCCCAAATCGAGAGGGAAAGGGGAAGAGGCGATGGACGGTTGCCATGGTACAGGAAGAGGCGAGCGGGGAGCGGACGGTTGCCACGGTATAGGAAGAGGCGACCCGGTCGTACATTGACGTCCATTCAGAAATTATACAAAAGGACTCGTCGTCTTCTCACTGACATGTTGGAACGGGACAACACGTCAACGAAACATGGTTTCTCATTTCTCGTGCAAAATGCGATCGGGCCGCGTTATTTCTCGACTTAATTTTTTTTAATGGCGTGCCATTCAATTTTGAAGCATTACTACTACACATCATCCCGATTTATTAGGCCGGACGTTACATGCACGCTATCCAATGGGTGCATGCAGGAGAGAGAAAAAGTGCATGCATGGGAGAGACATCAAAGACCATAATTTGCCCCATTTATTGGTCATGTTACTCCGGCTCGCGGGACTTAGAAAACCTTGATGGAGGTACTCCACCAAGTATAATATACTAGTACATAGTATATAGGCTGGAGCTTCAGCGCTTGCTTGCTAGGGCTGCCCACTTGCTTCTCACACTATCACCCTCTCTGTTGGGGAACGTTGCATGGAAAACAAAAAAAAATCTACGCACACGCAAGATCTATCCATGGAGATGCATAGCTACGAGAGGGGGAGTGTGTCTACATACCCTCGTAGACCGTAAGCGGAAGCGTTAGAACAACGCGGTTGATGTCGTCGAACAACTTCACGATCCAACCGACTGAGTACCGAACGTACGGCACCTTCGCGTTTTGCACACGTTCAGCTTGGTGACGTCCTTGACTTCTTGATCCAGCAAGACGGCGAGGTAGTGGATGAGTTCCAGCAGCACGACGGCGTGGTGACGGTGATGGTGATGCTATCTCCGTAGGGCTTCGCCCAAGCACTGCGAAAATATGACTGAGGGACGGAACTGTGGAGGGGGGCGCCGCACACGGCTAAGACAATGTTGTGTCTCCTTTGGGGCGCCCCCCTCTCCTCTATTTATATATGTGTAGGGGCTTAGAGTAGAAGGAATAGTGCCATGTGAACAGTAACCGTGAATAGTACACACGTGGACTTGGACTCCAAAGTCCAATCCTATTCCTACTAGGACTCTCCCTTTTTCCTTCCCTAGCTGCGTGGGCTTTTGAGGACTTGGTGCGCCTGGCCCAATAAGGCCAGGGCGCCTCCCCTTAGCCTATGCCAGCCCTTGGGACGTGGTGGACCCACTTGTGGACTTTCGGACCCCTCCGGAATCCTCCGGAACCTTCTGGAAGCTTCCCCGTACAATACCGGAAAAAAAACTGCACCTTTTTCCGGTACCCAAAATATGACTTCCCATATATAACTCTTTACCTCTCGACCATTCCGAGACTCCTCGTAACGTCCGGGATCTCATCCGGGACTCCGAACAATATTCGGTTACCAATTCACATAACTCATATAACACTATATCGTCAACGAACGTTAAGCGTGCGGACCCTTCGGGTTCGGGAATGATGTAGACATGACTGAGACGCCTCTCCGGTCAATAACCAATAGCGGAATTTGGATGCTCATATTGGTTCCTACATATTCCACGAAGATCTTATCGGTCAAACCGCAATGACAACATACGTAATTCCCTTTGTCCGTCGGTATGTTACTTGCCCGAGATTCGATCGTCGGTATCTCCATACCTAGTTCAATCTTGTTACCGGCAAGTCTCTTTACTCGTTCCGTAATACATCATCCTGTAACTAACTCCTTAGTCACTTTGCTTGCAAGATTCTTATGATGTGCATTACCGAGAGGGCCCAGAGATACCTCTCCGAAACACGGAGTGACAAATCCCAGTCTCGATCCATGCCAACTCAACAGACACCTTCGGAGATACCTGTAGAGCATCTTTATGATCACCCAGTTACGTTGTGACGTTTGATAGCACACAAGGTATTCCTCCGGTATCCGGGAGTTGCATGATCTCATGGTCTGAGGAACATGTATTTGACATTCAAGAAAGCAGTAGCAATAAACAGAACGATCATATGCTAAGCTAACGGATGGGTCTTGTCCATCACATCATTCTCCTAATGATGTGATCCCGTTATCAAATGACAACTCATGTCTATGGTTAGGAAACCTTAACCATCTTTGATCACCGAGCTAGTCTAGTAGAGGATCACTAGGGACACGGTATTTGTTTATGTATTCACACATGTATTTAAGTTTCCGGTCAATACAATTCTAGCATGACTAATAAACCTTTATCATGAACAAGGAAATATAAAATAATAACAACTTTATTATTGCCTCTAGGGCATATTTCCATCAGTCTCCCACTTGCACTAGAGTCAATAATCTAGATTACATAGTAATGAATCTAACACCCATGGAGTCTTGGTGATGATCATGTTTTGCTCGTGGAAGAGGCTTAGTCAACGGGTCTGCCACATTCAGATCCATGTGTACTTTGCAAATTTCTATGTCTCCATCCTTGACATATTCACGAATGGAGTTGAAGCGTCTCTTGATGTGTTTGGTCTTCTTGTGAAACCTGGGCTCCTTGGCTATGGCAATTGCTCCAGTGTTGTCACAAAAGATTGTCATTGGACCCGATGCACTAGGTATTACACCTAGATCGGATATGAACTCCTTCATCCAGACTCCTTCATGTGCTGCTTCCGAAGCAGCTATGTATTCCGCTTCACACGTAGATCCCGCCACGACGCTCTGCTTGGAACTGCACCAACTGACAGCTCCACCATTTAATATAAATACGTATCCGGTTTGTGACTTCGAGTCATCTGGATCAGTGTCGAAGCTTGCATCGACGTAACCCTTTACGACGAGCTCTTCGTTACCTCCATAAACGAGAAACATGTCCTTGGTCCTTTTCAGGTACTTCAGGATATTCTTGACCGCTGTCAAGTGATCCACTCCTGGATTACTCTGGTACCTTCCTGCCAAACTTATGGCAAGGCACACATCAGGTCTGGTACACAGCATGGCATACATAATAGAACCTATGGCTGAGGCATAGGGAATGACTTTCATTTTCTCTATATCTTCTGCCGTGGTCGGGCATTGAGTCTGACTCAACTTCACACCTTGCAAGACAGGCAAGAACCCTTTCTTTGACTGATCCATTTTGAACTTCTTCAAAACTTTGTCAAGGTATGTGCTTTGTGAAAGTCCTATCAAGCGTCTTGATCTATCCCAATAGATCTTGATGCCCAATATATAAGCAGCTTCACCGAGGTCTTTCATTGAAAAATTCTTATTCAAGTATCCCTTTATGCCATCCAGAAATTCTATATCATTTCCAATCAACAATATGTCATCCACATATAATATTAGAAATGCTACAGAGCCCCCACTCACTTTCTTGTAAATACAGGCTTCACCGTAAGTCTGTACAAAACCATATGCTTTGATCACCTCATCAAAGCGTATATTCCAACTCCGAGATGCTTGCACCAGTCCATAGATGGATCGCTGGAGCTTGCACACTTTGTTAGCACCCTTAGGATCGACAAAACCTTCTGGTTGCATCATATACAACTCTTCTTTGAGAAAACCATTAAGGAATGCAGTTTTGACATCCATTTGCCAGATTTCATAATCATAAAATGCGGCAATTTCTAACATGATTCGGACAGACTTAAGCATCGCTACGGGTGAGAAAGTCTCATCGTAGTCAACCCCTTGAACTTGTCGAAAACCTTTCGCGACAAGTCGAGCTTTGTAGACAGTGATATTACCATCAGCATCCGTCTTCCTCTTAAAAATCCATTTATTCTCAATGGCTTGCCGATCATCGGGCAAGTCCACCAAAGTCCACACTTTGTTCTCATACATGGATCCTATCTCAGATTTCATGGCCTCAAGCCATTTGTCGGAATCCGGGCTTATCATAGCTTCTTCATAGTTCGTAGGTTCGCCGTTGTCTAACAACATGACTTCCAGAACAGGATTACCGTACCACTCTGGTGCGGAACGTACTCTGGTCGACCTACGAGGTTCAGTAGTAACTTGATCTGAAGTTTCATGATCTTCACCATTATCTTCCTCTCTTATTGGTGTAGGCATCACGGGAACGGTTTTCTATGATGAGCTACTTTCCAATTCGAGAGAAGGTACAATTACCTCATCAAGTTCTACTTTCCTCCCACTCACTTCTTTCGAGAGAAACTCCTTCTCTAGAAAGGACCCATTCTTGGCAACAAAGACCTTGCCTTCGGATCTGTGGTAGAAGGTGTACCCAATTGTTTCTTTAGGGTATCCTATGAAGACGCACTTCTCCGCTTTGGGTTCGAGCTTATCAGGTTGAAGCTTTTTCACATAAGCATCGCATCCCCAAACTTTAAGAAACGACAGCTTAGGTTTCTTGCCAAACCATAGTTCATACGGTGTCGTCTCAACGGATTTAGACGGTGCCCTATTTAACGTGAATGCAGCTGTCTCTAATGCATAACCCCAAAACGATAGTGGAAAATCGGTAAGAGACATCATAGAATGCACCATATCCAATAAAGTACGGTTACGACGTTCGGACACAGCATTACGCTGTGGTGTTCCAGGTGGCGTGAGTTGTGAAATAATTCCACATTTTCTTAAATGAAGGCCAAACTCGTAACTCAAATATTCGCCTCCGCGATCGGATCGTAGAAACTTTATTTTCTTGTTACGATGATTCTCTACTTCACTCTGAAATTCTTTGAACTTTTCAAATGTTTCAGACTTGTGTTTCATCAAGTAGATATACCCATATCTACTCAAATCATCTGTGAAGGTTAGAAAATAACGATACCCGCCGCATGCTTCAACATTCATCGGACCGCATACATCGGTATGTATTATTTCCAACAAATCAGTAGCTCGCTCCATTGTTCCGGAGAACGGAGTTTTAGTCATCTTGCCCATGAGGCATGGTTCGCAAGTATCAAATGATTCATAATCAAGAGATTCCAAAAGTCCATCCGCATGGAGTTTCTTCATGCGCTTTACACCAATATGACCTAAACGGCAGTGCCACAAGTATGTTGCACTATCATTATCAACTTTGCATCTTTTGGCATCAATATTATGAATATGTGTATCACTACGATCGAGATTCAACAAGAATAGACCATTCACAAAAGGTGCGTGACCATAAAAGATGTTACTCATATAAATAGAACAACCATTATTCTCTGACTTAAATGAATAACCGTCTCGCAATAAACAAGAACCAGATATAATGTTCATGCTCAACGCTGGCACCAAATAACAATTATTGAGGTCTAAAACTAATCCCGAAGGTAGATGTAGAGGTAGCGTGCCGACGGCGATCACATCAATAACATGTATATCAAATATACCTTTGCTCACTTTGCCATCCTTCTTATCCGCCAAATACTTGGGGCAGTTCCGCTTCCAGTGACCAGTCCCTTTGCAGTAGAAGCACTTTGTTTCAGGCCTGGGTCTAGCTTTGGGTTTCTTCGTGGGAGCGACAACTTGCTTGCCGTTCTTCTTGAAGTTCCCCTTCTTTCCCTTGCCCTTTTTCTTGAAACTAGTGGTTTTGTTAACCATCAACACTTGATGCTCCTTCTTGATTTCTACCTTCGCTGATTTCAGCATCGCGAAGAGCTCGGGAATTGTCTTCTCCATCCCTTGCATATTATAGTTCATCACGAAGCCTTTATAGCTTGGTGGCAGTGACTGAAGAACTCTGTCAATAACACTCTCAACCAGAAGATCAATTCCCAGCTGAGTCAAGTGGTTGTGGTACCCAGACATTCTGAGTATGTGTTCACTAACAGAACTGTTCTCCTCCATCTTACAGCTAAAGAACTTGTTGGAGACTTCATATCTCTCAACCCGGGCATTAGCTTGAAATATCAATTTCAGCTCTTGGAACATCTCATATGCTCTGTGGCGTTCAAAACGCTTTTGCAGTCCCGGTTCTAAGCCGTAGAGCATGGCACACTGAACTATCGAGTAGTCATCAGATCGAGCCTGCCAGGCGTTCACAACGTCTGTAGCAGCTCCTGCAGCAGGTCCATCACCTAGCGGTGCATCAAGGACATAATTCTTCTGTGCAGCAATGAGGATAATCCTCAAGTTACGGACCCAGTCCGTGTAGTTGCTACCATCATCTTTCAACTTAGCTTTCTCTAGGAACGCATTAAAATTCAACGGAACAGTAGCACGGGCCATTTATCTACAACATAGATATGCAAAGAAACCATCAAGACTAAGTTCATGATAAATTAAGTTCAATTAATCAAATTACTAATGAACTCCCACTTAAATTAACATCCCTCAAGTTAACTAAGTGATACATGATCCAAATCAACTAGCCCATGTCCGATCATCACGTGAGATGGGATAGTCATCAATGGTGAACATCTCCATGTTGATCATATCTACTATATGACTCATGTTCGACCTTTCGGTCTCCAGTGTTCCGAGACCATGTCTGTACATGCTAGGCTCGTCAAGTTTAACCCATGTATTCTGCTTGTGTAAAACTGGCTTACACCCGTTGTATGTGAACGTAGAATCTATCACACCCGATCATCACGAGGTGCTTCGAAACGACGAACTTTAGCAACGGTGCATACTCGGGGAGAACACTTTTATCTTGAAATTTAGTGAAGGGATCATCTTATAATGCTACCGTCGTTCTAAGCAAAATAAGATGCATAAAGGATAAACATCACATGCAATCAAAATATGTGACATGATATGGCCATCATTTTGTGCTTTTGATCTCCATCTCCAAAGCATCATCATGATCTCCATCGTCATCGGCTCGACACCTTGATCTCCATCGTTGCGGCGTGGTCGTCTCGCCAACTATTGCTTCTACAACTATTGCTAACGTATAGCGATAAAGTAAAGCAATTACATGGCGCTTGCATTTCATACAATAAAGAGACAACCATAAGGCTCCTGCCGGTTGCCGATAAATTACAAAACATGATCATCTCATACAATAACGTATATCACATCATGTCTTGACCATATCACATCACAGCATACCCTGCAAAAACAAGTTAGACGTCCTCTACTTTGTTGTTGCAAGTTTTACGTGGCTGCTACGGGCTTCTAGCAAGAACCGTTCTTACCTACGGCAAAAAAAACACAACGGTGATTTATCAAGTTTGCTGTTTTAACCTTCAACAAGGACCGGCCGCAGTCAAATTCGATTCAACTAAAGTAGGAGAAACAGACACCCGCCAGCCACCTTTATGCAAAACAAGTTGCATGTCTGTCGGTGGAACCGGTCTCATGTACGTGGACATGTAAGGTTGGTCTGGGCCGCTTCATCTTACAATACCGCCGAATCAAAATAAGACGTTGGTGGTAAGCAGTATGACGATCACCGCCCACAACTCTTTGTGTTCTACTCGTGCATATCATCCACGCATAGACCTGGCTCATGATGCCACTGTTGGGGAACGTTGCATGGAAAACAAAAAAAATCTACGCACACGCAAGATCTATCCATGGAGATGCATAGCTACGAGAGGGGGAGTGTGTCTACGTACCCTCGTAGACCGTAAGCGGAAGCGTTAGAACAACGCGGTTGATGTCGTCGAACAACTTCACGATCCAACCGACCGAGTACCAAACGTACGGCACCACCGCATTCAGCACACGTTCAGCTTGGTGACGTCCTCGACTTCTTGATCCAGCAAGACGGCGAGGTAGTGGATGAGTTCCGGCAGCACGACGGCGTGGTGACGGTGATGGTGATGCTATCTCCGCAAGGCTTCGCCCAAGCACTGCGAAAATATGACCGAGGGACGGAACTGTGGAGGGGGGCGCCGCACACGGCTAAGACAATGTTGTGTCTCCTTTGGGGCGCCCCCCTCTCCTCTATTTATATATGTGTAGGGGCTTGGAGTAGAAGGAATAGTGTCACGTGAACAGTAACCATGAATAGTACACACGTCGACTTGGACTCCAAAGTCCAATCCTATTCCTACTAGGACTCTCCCTTTTTCCTTCCCTAGTTGCGTGGGCTTTTGAGGACTTGGTGCGCCTGGCCCAATAAGGCCAGGGCGCCTCCCCTTAGCCTATGCCAGCCCTTGGGACGTGGTGGACCCACTTGTGGACTTCCGGACCCCTCCGGAATCCTCCGGAACCTTCTGGAAGCTTCCCCGTACAATACCGGAAAAAAAAACTGCACCTTTTTCCGGAACCCAAAATATGACTTCCCATATATAAATATTTACCTCTCGACCATTCCGAGACTCCTCGTGATATCCGGGATCTCATCCGGGACTCCGAACAATATTCGGTTACCAATTCACATAACTCATATAACACTATATCGTCAACGAACGTTAATCGTGCGGACCCTACGGGTTCGGGAATGATGTAGACATGACTGAGACGCCTCACCGGTCAATAACCAATAGCGGAACCTGGATGCTCATATTGGTTCCTACATATTCCACGAAGATCTTATCGGTCGAACCGCAATGACAACATACGTAATTCCCTTTGTCCGTCGGTATGTTACTTGCCCGAGATTCGATCGTCGGTATCTCCATACCTAGTTCAATATCGTTACCAGCAAGTCTCTTTACTCGTTCCGTAATACATCATCCCATAACTAACTCCTTAGTCACTTTGCTTGCAAGCTTCTTATGATGTGCATTACCGAGAGGGCCCAGAGATACCTCTCCGAAACACGGAGTGACAAATCCCAGTCTCGATCCATGCCAACTCAACAGACACCTTCGGAGATACCTGTAGAGCATCTTTATGATGACCTAGTTACGTTGTGACGTTTGATAGCACACAAGGTATTCCTCCGGTATCCGGGAGTTGCATGATCTCATGGTCTGAGGAACATGTATTTGACATTCAAGAAAGCAGTAGCAATAAACAGAACGATCATATGCTAAGCTAACGGATGGGTCTTTTCCATCACATCATTCTCCTAATGATGTGATCCCGTTATCAAATGACAACTCATGTCTATGGTTAGGAAACCTTAACCATCTTTGATTAACGAGCTAGTCTAGTAGAGGCTCACTAGGGACACGGTATTTGTTTATGTATTCACACATGTATTTAAGTTTCCGGTCAATACAATTCTAGCATGAATAATAAACCTTTATCATGAACAAGGAAATATAAAATAATAACAACTTTATTATTGCCTCTAGGGCATATTTCCATCACTCTCCAGATCTAAAAAAGACAGCGGTGGCCACTCTCTCTCCCTCCTCACAGGTGGCCACAGATCCGGCCTGATCCCATCCACCTGGGAAGAGGAGGACGTGTACTAACGACAAGGCCGTCTTCTCAGACCTAGCACCGGCGCTGGATGGCCTCCGTCCCCAAGCTCGCTGCCGTAGTGTTGGCGGAGGAGGACGACGAGGAGAGAAGCCGCTTCCCGCCGACCCTCTGGTATGCTACCTCTTTTCGAACCATACCCTTGTGCTATTGCCCCATCTGCCCACGTCACTGCATGCGGTTGTTTTTTCACTACCCCATCTCCCCAAGTTACTAGCCTCGGCTGGTCTTGTAGACAAAAACCTTAATTTTCACTATTAAAGGAAACCCTACTTCATGCAGACTAATCCATGTCTGGGTTGAATAAGGAAAGAAAGGGGGGAAAGTAGTATTGTAGAAGAGACTTGGTATCGAACCTGCATCTTGGTTGAAAAGGGGAAAATCAGTAGTAGCTGAGGAACTAGTCTCTTGTCTCTTGGTTGAAAAAGGAAAGAAAGTCAGGACAACGCAATAGAGAATGACCAGGTCGATAGGTTTGTTGTCCTCACATAGGTAAAAGGTGGCTAAAGAGAACAAAAATGGGACGTAATCCAGATATGCTGCTTGGATATTTGTTGCTCTGGGCAACCATCCCTGCTTAACCACTCTATGCGTCCGTGGAGGTACATTGTACTTTTTTGACAAAGGGTGGATTTTATTGGCTCAAAACAGAGCATCAAGAAGATACATAACACAGTGAGCACACACCCGGCCTCTACACAGCTATGATGCACACAGCCAACACCATGCTATTATTGCCACTTTTTGTTTTGTTAGTGTAACGCCACCGGTAAAATTATGCTACTGCTAAAGTGATGCCGCATTTAATTAATGCCGCAGTCAGTCTAATGCCACCGATAAATTGAAAAAGGAAAGAAAGGCAGGAAAACTACTACCTCTCTTTCAAAATACAAGACGTTTTGGTACATTAAATTGAACTGCGGAAACGTCTTATATTAAGGAACAGAGGGTGTAGAATTCTTCAAATTATGCCGGCAAAGCTAGTCACACCTTTGTTTAAATTAATGTTCATTATGTTATCGGAGGAAGTCTGCATTTTTGTCTCTATTGCCTACTGATTACATACCTAACATCATGATGTAATGGTAAGTCAATTTTTTTGTACAGTGCACCAAAATGTCAAGGCGGTGATGGCATTTTATTTTAGTTCAACTACACAAAAAATTCTTAAAAGAAGAGGAAAGGTCAGGAATGGTTCAATCTTTCACAAAATACTATGTATGCCATCATGACATCCGTCGCTGTTGCGTTCTTTATTCCTTTGATCATGTGGTTAGAAACTGTCTTGCTACCATTTCCCATTAAGAAATTTTGAATGCTTAAATTTGTGAGTCTATGCTTCAACTAGTGCCATTTTTATAGTAATCACACTTTCAATATATGTGTAAACAGGGATGCTCGATTTTAGTGAAACTGCACAAAAAGTCCAAATGGTTCAACATTATGACCATTATTTTCTGCAAACAGTTATATCCAATCGGTGGCACTATGAGCTGTTCATTACCAAGGTACATGGTTTGCTGCTATCTTGCTACTATCTTGCTTCTGTTTTTGTACTATCATTAGATAGTAATATTAGTGGTTTTCATGTAAATTTATTGCCAGGGTGGACCTCCATTGGTGGTGCAGGACATGAATCAATGATTGGATGCTCACTTTCGGTTGTATCGATTTCACCTCTTCCATCCCTGCAAACATGGATATCCTTGGTCTGATGAAGAATAGGCACTATATTTCTGCTCTATACCAGCAAATCAATTCAGTATCAAATTGTCCAGTGCAAAACATGACAGATGCTAGGAGGAAATGACTAGCAGAGACATGGTTAAACCGAAAATACAAGGTGGAGTATATGCTAACTAGCTGCTTGATATTTGTGCAAACAGATGTCTGCTCATTGCTATTTGGCAAACAAACACATGGACCTCAATTTTTGTGGAACTACACAAAAGAATAGGATAGTCACTGCATGCAGTGCCATTTGAAAATAGACACAGAAGGATTGGATAGTCACTGCATGGACTGCACAAAAGTAGTACTGTACTATTTATTGGCCAACACTAGGTGCTTCATTGCTCTGGTCTGATTATCCAATGGGCATCATCTTGCCAAACTTAAAGTTGAATTCTGAAAATAGTCTTGCCGTGTGATCGACAGATGACCATAACATATTTCAGTGGATTGTGACGCCCCCGACTCAATCGTGCACTAATCATACACGCAAATGCGCACGATCAAGCCCAGGGACTCACGGGAAGATATCACAGCATAACTCTAGACACAAAATAAAATAATATAAGCTTTATATTACAAGCCAGGGGCCTCGAGGGCTTGAATACATAAGCTCGAGTTACGCAAGAGTCAGCGAAAGCATCAGTATCTGAGTACAGACATAATTAGACAAGGTTGCCTAAAGAAGGCTGAGCAAAACAATGACATCTAGATCGAAAAGGCGTAGGCCTCCTGCCTGGGAGCCTCCGAACTACTCCTGGTCATCGGTCTCCACGTAGTAGTAGGCTCCGTCGGGGTAGTAGTCGTCGGCGGGATCAGCTGTCTCCAGGACTTCGTCATCTGATCGCAGCAATCGGGTAGGGGGGAAAAGGTAGCAAAGCAACTGTGAGTACTCATCCAAAGTACTCGCAAGACTTACATCAGATCTATGCTAACTATGCATCGGTATCAAAGGGAAGGGGCTGTATCTGTGGACTGGACTGCAGAAATGCCAGAATAGAGGGGAAGCTTAGCCTATCGAAGACTAGCATCTTCCAGCGTCTTGCAGCATTAGAAGAGTGCAGATTAGCGGTATAATAAAGCAATAAGTAGGTAATAGCAATGCCCAGAGATCCTTCCTTGACTCCCTGCGAGAAAGTGATCCCGGAGACATCATATCAGATTAGGTATCACAAGTATCCAGTTCAAGTTATAGTAGATCGGGATACACCTCCGAGCTTCCTGTTACCATGGACACGGCTATTCAAATAGATAACTTCCTTGCAGGGGTGCACCAACTTACCCAACACACTCGATTAACTCTGGCTGGACACACTTTTCCTGGTCATGCCTGGCCTCGGCTGATTGACACACCGTAGTCCTACCTAGGCTCCGCAGAGAGGTCCCCGCCGGTCTACATCCTAAGCGCGAGGGGGTTGTTCGGCCACTCACCCCTAAGCACTCCGGGTCGTTGCGTGCAGGGCGAATCCAGGCACCACCTCTGTCCTAGATGGCGCCGGCCCAGCCGTGCCGCAATGCTGAATTGGACGTCTGACAGAGCTTTCGGGAGAATCGTACGACGCCGAGTGCCCATAACTTATCATGCGCGGTGGTTAGTGCGAAAAGGCCAGAGGCCTACTCAGATCACATATCCAAACCCATTAGTGCGTTGGGAGCTCCCGGTGACTATCAGTGCTCCTGTCGCCCCGTCTCGCAGACATACGGCAAGGGCCAGGCCCATCCCTCTCTAGGGCGGCCTCTGCCTGCCCGGCCGTGCCGTGTAATTATCTCGCAGGTACCCTCATGGTCAACTTGACTTATCCAGAGACTGTCGGGAACTCAGGTCCACCGCTACCAAGGTGGTATCGCCTGTCCCTTCAGTCCCGCAGTAACAGTAAACGGGGAACAGTGTAAGGTAACAGTGTGTCTGTAACATCAAGGGGGAAATCCGAGGAATCACCCTCGATGGATTCCCACTCGATGTATTCGTCAAGGTGAACTTAGAGGAATCACCCTCGATGGGTTCATGCTTCATCGGAGGTGGTGAAAGAGGAATCACCCTCGGTAACCCACAACCGACTAGCTACGCTACAGAGATATCATCAGGAGTGAGGTAGGAGGTATCACCCTCGGCACTCGATAGTAGCTCCACAGAGTCGTACAACTAAGGGGGGTGTGCGGTGCTGTGTCGGTCTCTGCACATCGATCACATTGATCGAATCTTCCGGTAGCAAAGCAGGGCAACACGGACAAGGGTGTGGGGCCACTGATGGATCACTAACCTGCCTATACTAAGCATATAGGACAACAGGTAAAGTATCAACAATAGGCTATGCATCAGAATAGGAGCTATCGAACACAGTAGCAAAATCTAATGCAAGCACGAGAGAGAAAGAATGGGCGATATAGGAATGATCAAGGGGGTTTTGCTTGCCTGGAAGCTCTGCTGAAAGGGGCTGGACGTCAGGGGCGTAGTCTTACTCGGGAGCAGCGTCAGTCTCGGAGTCTACCGGAGAGAAGAGGGGGAGGAAACAATAAATATAAAGCGAACAAATGTAGCACAATGCATGACATGGCAATATGTTGTGCTAGGGGTGACCTAACGCAGTGCTACATGTTATAGACGGAGCGGGAAAATATCTGGGAATATTTTCCCGGCTTTAGGCAATTATCAGACAGACGATCAGGAGGGGAATGTTCCATGTTTGCAGTGTTGGAGGCATGTGATAGGTATATGGAGGGCACCAACGGATTCGTCTCATTTTTCTGAACGTTTTTCATATATAAATTATTTTCATCTGACTTACGGTTTAATTTCTATGAATTTCCAAAGTTTTAACTATATTCTGAAAATCCTGGAATTAAATTTAATTCGAATTTTAAACAGTGAAATACGTTTTATACCCACTGTGGGCTAGCTACGGTGGATGACAGGTGGGGCCCCGTGGCCCAGTTGACTTGGTCAAACTGACAGGTGGGGCCCTCCTGTGATAGACTGAAGCAAATTAACAGAGGATTAAATTAACTAAATAAACTAATTAGCTAGTGGGACCCACTTGTCAGTGTCAGGTTAATTAAACGATTAAGTTTATTTTAAAAACCAGTTTATATAAGCGCGTGGAGTCCACGTGTCAGTTACTGGGGGTTGCCCAGTCAGCACGTTGACCAAGTCAACATGGTCAACGGGGTCCACGGGGCCCACTGGCAGTGACCCAGGGTGGGCCCCAGGGCTGCGCCACGTCGGACCACCGGCGATTAACCGTCGGCGACGTAGAAACGCGGCGGAGCGCTACGACCGGCGTCGGGAATCGCCTACAGGCCACCAAAACGGGCGTGGCTGGTCGCGTTCGAACGGCCACTCGACGGCGCGTCGAATGGCTGTGGTGGCGTGGCCGGAGGTGGGCTAGAACGACGGCAGCGACGACCGCGGTGGATGCCGGAGTTCGGTCGAGCTCGGAACCGGGGCTAGGGGGCACGTAGGGCTGCGGGCGTGCGTGCGTTTGGCTACTGGGAGCTCCAGGAGCTCGGTAGCGAGCTCGGACGCGGGCTGCGGCGACAGGGGCCACGGCGGCGAGCTCATCCACGGTGGTGAGTATGGCCATGGCGGAAGCGACGGCTACGGGCGCGGAAAAGAGCAGGAGAGTGAAGGGGTCGACGCGGGTGCTCACCAGGTGGCACACGGTGGCCGTTGGGGGTTTAGGAGCTGCAGACGGCGGTGAATCGAAGCGGTGGAGCTCCGGCGATCCGAGGAGGAAGAAGAGGGCGCGGCGGCGATGCAGTGGCTCTGAGCTCCATCGGACGTCACCAGAGGGCGTAGCGGTCGACGACGAGCCTTGTGGACACGGTGGTGAGGTGAGGTGACGGCGGTGGCTACGAGAATGGCGCGGCCATGGCGACGGCAGCGCTCGGGTTCGACGGAGAGCGAGGGAGAGAGCGATGGAGAGAGGGGGAGGAGTGGATGGGGACGATGACGGGGCTGGGGGGGCTCCCTCTTATCCCCTCGGCGGCGATGTAGCGCCGCCATGTCGCCGCCTGGATGGCGAGCGTGCGCGCAGCCACGGGCGCGCCGACACGGGGGTGAGGAGGATGACGACCATGCGAGTGAGCAGGCTGGGCCAGGCACTGTGCACTAAGGCCCAGTGCACAGTGGCCTTTCCCTTTTGTTTTTCTAATTCTTTTTCTGTTTTCTTTTTATAGAATTGTTTTGCAATATTTTGAGCTGCAAAATGGATTTTCTAGAATGTGGGACTTGGCCACATAAATACATTGCAATATTTGGCACTGCCACAAAAAGTTTGGGAGGCATTTGAATTCATTTGAATTTTTCAAAAAAGAAAAAGCATTTAAAAATGCTGTTTTGGCACTGTTTTTAATTGCTATAGCCCATTTTAGCAAATAAGTGATGTTGTTTTCCTTAATAAATAATTGTTATGGAATATTTGCTGAATGATGAACTATTTTGCAGCCATGTTTGTGAAACTTTAAATTTCACTTGCAATTTGAATTGATTTCAGAGGTGGAATTTGAAATGAGATATGAATCCAATATGATCAAGCACTGCAAAGCAAAGTGACTTAGCATAATCATGATGGATTACTGTAGCTTAATACATGGGGGGTGTTACAATTCTTCTCCTCTAAAAGAAATTCTCGTCCCAAGAATTAAGAGGTAGAAGGGAAAAGATCAAGGTATTCCTGGAAGTTCTTCTGGAAATACATCTTGGAAGTCGCGAATGACTGGAACGTTTTCGATTCTCTCAAAAGGTGAAGCATTCAACGCATTCAAAGAATAAATCTGGCTTCAACACTTCGAATAAGACGAGCATAGTAGTTTACTATCTCATCCGAAGGATGTAGGAGTTGGACGGTTTTGGAGGCACAATCGATTGAAGCAGTATGAGCTTTCAACCAATCCATACCTAGAATGAGGTCAATTTTAGAAGACTCTAAAATAATGGGAGAGACATGGAATTCCAACCCTTTAATTTCATTGGTGACGTTGTGGCTAACCATGGAGGCTTGACATTCTTCGGGGGAGTCCAGTCGAGAATAGCGTGAACTCATTCTGGATTAATAGCAATACCATCCTTGGAAATCACATGACCAAGATAGGTCAGTTCAGATAACCAGAATTCACACTTGGAATATTTGGCATATAGCTGATGCTCTCGAAGCTTTTCCAGAACAAGACGAAGATGTTCAGCATGTTCTTCCTTATTCTTGGAATATACCAGGATATCATCCAGATAAAACACGACGAACTTATCGAGGTATTCCATGAAGATATAGTTCATCAATCGGGAGAAGGTTGCTGGAGCGTTGGTTAATCCGAAGGACATGACAGCGTAATCGTAAGAACCATAGCGAGTAACAAAGGCTGTCGTCGGAATGTCCTCATCACGAACTTGGATCTGGTGGTTTCCCAATCTCAAATCAAGTTTAGAGAATACTGAGGATCTAGCAAGTTGATCACACAGATCATTGATCCGAGGAAGCGGATACTTGTTCTCAATGGTTGCCTCGTTAATAGGACGGTAATCTTGGACCAACCGATTCGTACCATCCTTCTTCTTAACAAAGAGAGAAGGTGCTCCCCAAGCAGAGGAACTGGGACAAATGAAACCTTGCGGAGTGATTTATCGATTTCCTCCTTAAGCTCAAGGAGTTCAAAGATATCAACAGGCAGTATGTGTATGATGTGTCAGACATTTAATGAAATAATTGTAGGTAATCCGGCTCTCCAGGTGGATGTGAACACGAGAACCTAATGTTAGAGTTAGCAAAATCTTTAACCCGAATAGAAGAGAGATCAGAGTCCCAGAGTAAAGAAGAGGAATAAAAGATCCTAATCCCATCCATTGGCGATGTGGGCCCGTAAGCCACACAACAATGTTAGTAAAATAGTTTTTCAAAGACTAGACTCAACTTTGGCCAAGGAGTAGGAAAGGGGCTTCCTACAGGCAGTCGGCTCTGATACCAACTTGTGACGCCCCCGACTCGACCGTGCACTAATCATACAAGCTTTATATTACAAGCCAGGGGCCTCGAGGGCTCGAATACATAAGCTCGAGTTACGCAAGAGTCAGCAAAAGCATCAGTATCTGAGTACAGACATAATTAGACAAGGTTGCCTTAAGAAGGCTGAGCAAAACAACGACATCTAGATCGAAAAGGCGCAGGCCTCCTGCCTGGGAGCCTCCGAACTACTCCTGGTCGTCGGTCTCCACGTACTAGTAGGCTCCGTCGGGGTAGTAGTCGTCGGCGGGATCAGCTGTCTCAGGGACTTCGTCATCTGATCGCAGCAATCGGGTAGGGGGGGAAAAGGTAGCAAAGCAACCGTGAGTACTCATCCAAAGTACTCGCAAGACTTACATCAGATATATGCTAAGTATGCATCGGTATCAAAGGGAAGGGGCTGTATCTGTGCACTGGACTGCAGAAATGCCAGAATAGAGGGGAAGGTTAGCCTATCGAAGACTAGCATCTTGCAACGTCTTGCAGCATTAGAAGAGTGCAGATTAGCAGTATAATAAAGCAATACGTAGGTAATAGCAATGCCCAGAGATCCTTCCTCGACTCCCTGCGAGAAAGTGATCCCGGAGCCATCATATCAGATTAGGTATCACAAGTATCCAGTTCAGGTTGTAGTAGATCCGGATACAACTCCGAGCGTCCTGTTACCATGGACACGGCTATTCGAATAGATAACTTCCGTGCAGGGGTGCACCAACTTACCCAACACGCTTGATTAACTCTGGCCGGACACACTTTTCCTGGTCATGCCCGGCCTCGGCTGATCGACACGCCGTAGTCCTACCTAGGCTCCGCAGAGAGGTCCCCGCCGGTCTACATCCTAAGTGCGAGGGGGTAGTTCGGCCGCTCACCCCTAAGCACTCTAGGTCGTTGCGAGCAGGGCGAATCCAGGCACGACCTCTGTCCTGGATGGCACCGGCCCAGCCGTGCCACAATGCTGAACTGGACGTCTGACAGAGCTTTCGGGAGAATCATACGACGCCGAGTGCCCATAACTTATCCCGCGTGCTGGTTAGTGCGAAAAGGCCAAAGGCCTACTCAGATCACATATCCAAACCCATTAGTGTGTTGGGAGCTCGTGGTGACGATCAGTGCTCCTGTCGCCCCGTCTCGCGGACTTACGGCAAGGGCCAGGCCCATCCCTCTCTAGGGCGGTCTCTGCCTGCCCGGCCGTGCCGCGTAATTATCTCGCGGGTACCCTCCTAGTCAACCCGACTTATCCAGAGACTGTCGGGAACTCAGGTCCACCTCTACCGGGGTGGTACCGCCCGTCCCTTTAGTCCCGCAATAATAGTAAACGGGGAATAGTGTAAGGTAACAGTGTGTCCGTAACATCAAGGGGGAAATCCGAGGATTCACCCTCGATGGATACCCACTCGATGTATCCGTCAAGGTGAACTTAGAGGAATCACCCTCGATGTGTTCATGCTTGAGGGGTTGCACGACAGAGGCATCATCGGAGGTGGTGAAAGAGGAATCACCCTCGGTAACCCACAACCGACTAGCTACGCTACAGAGATATCATCAGGAGTGAGGTAGGAGGTATCACCCTCGGCACTCGATAGTAGCTCTGCAGAGTCGTACAACTAAGGGGGGTGTGCGGTGCTATGTCGGTCTCTGCACATCGATCACATTGATCGAATCTTCCGGTAGCAAAGCAGGGCAACACGGACAAGGGTGTGGGGCCATTGATGGATCACTAACTAGCCTATACTAAGCGTATAGGATAACAGGTTAGAACAACAGGCTATGCATCAGAATAGGAGCTATCGAACACAGTAGCAAAATCTAATGCAAGCACGAGAGAGAAAGAATGGGCGATATAGGAATGATCAAGAGGGTTTTGCTTGCCTGGAAGCTCTACAGAAAGGGGCTGGACGTAGGGGCATAGTCGTACTCGGGAGCAGCGTCAGTCTCGGAGTCTACCGGAGAGAAGAGGGGAAAGAAACAATAAATATAAAGCGAACAAATGCAGCACAATGCATGACATGGCAATATGCTGTGCTAGGGGTGACCTAACGCAGTGCTACACGTTACAGACGGAGCGGGAAAATATCTGGGAATATTTTCCCGGCTTTAGGCAATTATCGGACAAACGATCTGGAGGGAAAGGTTCCATGTTTGCAGTGTTGGAGGCATGTGACATGTACATGAAGGGAACCAACGGATGCATCTCATTTTTCTGAACGTTTTTCATATATAAATTATTTTCATCTAACTTACGGTTTAATTTCTATGAATTTCCAATGTTTTAACTATATTCTGTAAATCCTGGAATTAAATTTAATTCGAATTTTAAACAGTAAAATACATTTTATACCCACTGTGGGCTAGCGACGGTGGATGACAGGTGGGGCCCAGCGGCCAAGTTGACTTAGTCAGCTCCCCAGTCAGCAGTCAATTGAGTTGACTGTTGACTTGGTCAAACTAACAGGTGGGGCCCTCATGTCATAGACTGAAGCAAATTAACAGAGGATTAAATTAACTAAATAAACTAATTAGCTAGTGGGACCCACTTGTGAGTGTCAGGTTAATTAACAGATTAAGTTTATTTTATAAACCAGTTTAATTAAGTGCGTGGGGTCCACATGTCAGTGACTGGGGGTTGCCCAGTCAGCACGTTGACCAAGTCAACATGGTCAACGGGGTTCACGGGGCCCACTGACAGTGACCCACGGTGGGCCCCAAGGCTGCGCCACATCGGACCACCGGCGTTTAGCCACCGGCGACGTCGAAACGCGGCGGAGGGCTACGGCCGGCGTCGGGAATCGCCTACAGGCCACCAAAACGGGCGTGGCTGGTCGCGTTCAAACGGCCACTCGACGGCGCATCGAATGGCGGCGGTGGCGTGGCCGGAGGTGGGCTAGAACGACGCCAGCGACGACCGCGGCGGACACCGGAGTTCGGTCGAGCTTGGAACCAGGGCTAGGGGGCACGTTGGGCTGCGGGCGTGCCTGCGTTTGGCTACTGGGAGCTCCAGGAGCTCGGTAGCGAGCTCGGACGCGGGCTGCGGTGACAGGGGCCACGTCGGCGAGCTCATCCGCGGCGGCGAGTACGGCCATGGCGGAAGCGACGGCTACGGGCGCGGAAAAGAGCAGGAGAGTGAAGGGGTCGACGCGTGTGCTCACCGGGTGGCACACGGTGGCCGTTGGGGGTTTAGGAGCTGCAGACGGCGGCGAATCGAAGCGGTGGAGCTCCGGCGATCCGAGGAGGAAGAAGAGGGCGTGGCGGCGATGCAGTGGCTCCGAGCTCCATCGGACGGCACCAGAGGGCGTAGCGGTCGACGGCGAGCCTTGTGGACACGGTGGTGAGGCGAGGCGACGGCGGTGGCTACGAGAATGGCACGGCCATGGCAACGGCAGCGCTCGGGTTCGACGGAGAGCGAGGGAGAGAGCGATGGAGAGAGGGGGAGGAGTGGATGGGGACGATGACGGGGCTGGGGGGCTCCCTCTTATCCCCTCGGCGGTGTTGTAGCGTCGCCGTGTCGCCGCCTGGACGGCGAGCGCGCGCGCAACCACGGGCGCGCCGACACGGGGGCGAGGAGGACGACGACCGTGCGAGTGAGCAGGCTGGGCCAGGCACTGTGCACTAAGGCCCAGTGCACAATGGCCTTTCTCTTTTCTTTTTCTAATTCTTTTCCTGTTTTCTTTTTACAAAATTGTTTTGCAATATTTTGAGCTGCAAAATGGATTTTGTAGAATGTGGGACTTGGCCACATAAATACATTGCAATATTTGGCACTGCCACAAAAAGTTTGGGAGGCATTTGAATTCATTTGAATTTTTCACAAATGGAAAAGCATTTAAAAATGCTGTTTTGGCATTGTTTTTAATTGCTATAGCCCATTTTAGAAAATAAGTGATGTTGTTTTCCTTAACAAATAATTGTTATGGAATATTTGCTAAATGATGAACTATTTTGCAGCCGTGTTTGTGAAACTTTAAATTTCACTTGCAATTTGAATTGATTTCAGAGGTGGAATTTGAAATGAGATATGAATCCAATATGATCAAGCACTGCAAAGCAAAGTGACTTACCATAATCATGATGGATTACTGTAGCTTAATACATTGGGGGTGTTACATGGATGTTCCTCCATCATGCGTGGTTGATTCTCATAGTTCTATTTGTTGGTGAAACCACTTACGTTTGCAAGAGGAAATGTAGACTTCACAAACAAATTTGTCATTCACTCTGTACTGAATGTTGGCCCTGAGAAGCATCCATGTTAGTAGCAAGAACAGATATATTGTGTATGATCTGTGAATCATTGAGATGCATAAACATGTTGATCTGATATATGGGAATCCTACTAGTTGGTTGTGAATTTGGGCTATTAATATGAACATATTACTAAGCCAGGCCTGTGAGTCTGGTGTGAACATTTAGAGCGGATCGGCTCTCACTACTGTGCACAGCCGTTCCTTTTTTCTCTTCGCTCGGTGTCTTTTTTTTGAAACAGAGGCAAAAGATTTGCCTCATGCATTAATTAAGAAGGAGTTCACAGTTGCTTTTACAAAGAAAAGCGAGACAGAAATTACAAAGACACTACTCTCATGGCATGATGTGACCCAAATGTTTTGCGCCCGCTGCTCAGACTGGATGTTGAACAACAGGATGGACGAAAGAGTAGACTTGTGCCGGAACACCCTAGCTTTCCTCTCGCACCAAATGGTCCAACATGTTACTTATTTCTCATCTCTCACTGTTTACAAGTTACTAATCGATCACTAGCTAGCCTACTAATACACTCCTGGTAGTTTCAGTTGCGACTCAAGATCCAAGGGTGGCAGTTTTTAGAATAAAAATGCCTTCCTCTGAAGAAACTGACATGCTGTTCTGAAGAAAATGCCATGCGAATCTGAAGAAACATCCAGCAAAAATGTTCGCAAATGCATTCTCTCCCAGCGAACGTTCATCAGCTATTGCGATCCTACACGTACACTATCCGACCGACTCGATCCTACACAAATAAAAAGCGGATCACACACGTACCTCATCTGGATGAATGGAGTGCACTCGTTTGACTGTCGTGCCGATGTGCGACCCAACACTGACGGGACGGGACGGGAGTACGGTACAGTCATAATTTCAGTTTTTCCAGTTTTCCACGGCAAGCTGGCACGCTAAGCCATGCCTGCTTATGCATTGAATTCCGATGACCGTCGCATTTCCCGTGACACGCCGGTTTACCTACCGTCTGCCTATAATTACTGGTTCCCGGCGTGCACCGGTGGCACCTTCACCCAACGCACCCTATCCTCACAAGACCCCACTGGCCCGACGTCGCTCGCCACTTGCCCTCGCCCTCGCCACGTCCGTGATGCCCCCACGCGGCAGCAATAGGCGCCGCCAGAGGCGCTCACCGCTGGAGTTAGTGTTCGGTTTTTCACCGGAAGGCAGACGGAGGGAGGAGGCATTCTGGCGGTCTTTAGATGGCAATGTGGAGTATGAGGATGCCTTGGAGCACGACCGCATGGTGGAGGAGCAGCGTACCACCGATTTACGCCACCAGCAGAGCATGGAGGAGGAGTAGCGCACCACCGCTCTGCGTCGTGAGCAGAGCGCCCGCAACTGGGCCGACTACGTGGAGGCCGGCGCCCGGTGAATAGCCCTTGAGGCTGTCGGGCACGCATGCGTGCGCGACGCTGAATTTGACTACCAGCTCATCAAGTGAGTTTCCCGCTTAGAAGCCGAAGCTTCGGTAGACCACGACGGCATGGAAAGGGCCAACGGGCGCAAGCAACGCGCCCTATCGCACCTCTGGCAAGTCCGAGGCGAGGAGGAGGACGTCAGTGCCGGCGTTTAGCGTGTGCCGCAGATGGCGGCCGGCATCGTCTAGTTAGCTAAGAGTATGTTAGTTGTTCTAAACTCGAGTATTAGTGGGAGTAGATAGTTAGGTTGGCTATGATGGTTGTCAAAGTGGAAGTTTAGTACTCTATCTCTGAATTAGTCCTGTTACTTTGCTCTGAATGTTGAACTTTCCGATTGAACATTTGGAATGGGCATTTATATTTTTAAATGGGATGTATTTGTCCGCCACGGATTAAGAGGCTGACTTGTGGGCCTACTATGTTGACGCGTACACAAGGCTTTGTCAACTTAGTCAACAAACGATTGTGGCAGCCTAAGCCGTTGGATGTCAATCCAACATCTGTCATGCATTTTCTATCTCTTGTCTTCTTCCTCCAGGTTCCAGCCGCCCAAACCAAACCAACGCCGGTGGGATCGCCTGCTCCTGCCTTCCGCGGCTTGTTGCGCAGCCGCACACGCATCGCTGTCCCACCATACCCTAACCGGTGCCAGGCCATCCCTCTACACCCACCCCCCACCCACCCCCACCTCCTGTTATTTTCCGGCGATGGCATCCCCACCCCGCACCAACCCTCCTGCTCCCCTCCGTTTCCGACCACACTGCCACATCTTCCATGGCTCCTTTTCGTTCCCGTCCGAGGCCTCGCCGTCGTCCTCCGCTTTGGTTCCCTCGCCGCGGCACCGCCTTCTGGCGTTGTCAACATGGTCAACAACCGAGAGGAATCAGGAGATGATTGTACGTGGAGAGGATGACAGTAGGGACCCACCAGGGTCATGGCAGTACGCAAGCAAGTGCCTCCTTATTACAAGCCAAAAAAATGCTTCCTCCTAATGGTTTCTGGACATCTTGGTCCCACCCCATTGTCAACGTTGTCAATAAACGAGAGAATTGCACAACGAGCGATTATCAACAAACGACAGGAATCGGTGAGGACTGTACGTGGACAGGATGACAGTAGGGACCCCCAGGTCCATAGCCGTACGCAAGCAAGTTCCTCCTTATTACATGAAAAAAATGCTAGCTCCTAATGGTTTGCTGACATCCGGGACCTACGACATTGTCAATGTAGTCAATAAACGAAAGAATTGCACAAGGAGCGGCTGACACCTGGGACACAGTAGGTCGAGCAGTTTTTTTGTTGTTGTTGAGACGACAGGGTATCAACTAGGCTGTGCGCCATCTGTGGCCCGTCTAGCCCAGGCTTTATTTACAACATGCCAAGCCCAACTATTTTTTTTGTCTGTGAAAATGACTAGCGCACCTTTTGTTTTCGCACAATACCCTACACAGGCGATTTCCTTTTCCCCGTCCTGCTGGGCTGCAAATCTTTCAAGACAACGAGGAATACATTCGGCCTAGCCATAAAAAAGGCTGTAAATTTTGTGAGTAATATGAAATGGGGTGTAAATATATAAAAAGCACATCAAATGGGCAATTAGTTTCAAATTGCGAATTTTATTTTATTTTTTCATATTTCATTGGATTTTAACACAATTTAAATTTATTCTAAATTTTGTTTTTATCGGGCTGGAAATTTTGGGATTAAAAATAGTTCGAAACTTTCAGTAACCAGTCTTTTATTTTATGTTTACCACATCACCAGCCCAGTTTTGTTTTCTGTCTTGAAACGGCTAGCCCAGTACTATTTTCTTTTGCACAATACCCAACCGAGGCCTACTTGCTTTTCTCAGCCCTACTGGGCTTCAAATCTTTCAAGATGAGGAGGGATGCATTTGGCTGCCCACAAAATGGCCTATTTCCCTAAATAAAAGAAAATGGCCTATAAGCAATAAGAAATGGGCTGTAAATTTTAAAAAACACAGCAACCGGTAATTAGTTTCAAATTTCGTTTCATCCGGATTTTGAAATTATAAATTTCATTGGATTTTTCTGCGGTGAAAATATCATTGGATTATAATTAATATAATTTTATTTTTCAAATTAGTCTGAGTCAGACTCGAAACATCGGCATTAAAAACAGTTCGGAGCCCACCAAAATATGCAAAATTTCATTGAAATTTTTAACCGTGGCCAGAATATTGGCTGTAATGCTGACAAAAAGAATATGTGCTGCAAAAAAATCCTTAAGAAAGAGCAAATGGGTTGTAAATTATTAAAAATAATAGAAAATGTGCTATATGATGTTTGCCACAGATTTGGAGGCTGACTTGGGCCTACTAAATTGACGCGTACGCAGGGCTTTGTCAACTTAGTCAACAAACGATTCTAGCAGCAGTGACCGTTGGATGTTAATCCAACGGCCGTGCTACTTCTTCAATCTCTGATCTTCTTGCTCCAGCCGCCTTCTCCCGCCTCCCGTGGCTGGCTATGCTGTCGCGCAGGCCTCACCGCCCCACCCCACTCCCATCGCTGGCCAGGCCATCCCTCTACTCACCCACATCTCCTGTTTTTCTCTGGCGATGGCAACCTCACACTGCAGCCGAACCAGTAAACCCTTGTACTCCCCTTCATGTGGGCAACCACTGCCAAGTCTTCCTCGTCTCCGGGTCGTTCCCTTACTAGGCCTCGCCGTTGTCCACCGCCTTGGTGCTCTCGGCACGGCGTCGTCAACGCAGTCAACGAACGGCAGCCATCGGAAGAGGACTGTACGTGGAGAGGCTGACAGCTGGGACCCACGAGGTCCATGGTCGCACGCAAGGAAGTGCCTCCTTATTACGAGCAAGAAAAATGATTCCTCCCCCTACTAGTTGGGACCCACCTGATTTGTAGGCTGACTTGTGGGCCTACCAAGTTGACGCGTACGCAGGGCTTTGTTAACTTAGTCAACAAACGATGCTAGCAGCAGTGACCGTTGGATGTTAATCCAACGGCCGTGCTGCTTCTTCAATCTCTGATCTTCTTGCTCCAGCCGCCCAAACCAGCGCCGGCGGGACCGCCTGCTCCTGCCTCCCGTGGCCGGTTGTGCTGCCGCGCAGGCCTCACCGCCAAACCCTACTCCCACCGCTGGCCAGGCCATCCCTCTACTCACCCACACCTCTTGTTATTCTCCGGCGACGGCAGCCTCACACCGCAGCCGAACCAGTAAACCCTCGTACTTCCCTCCGCGTGGGCAACCACTGCCTTGTCTTCCCCGGCTCCGGGTAGTTCCCTTCCTAGGCCTCGCCGTCTTCCACCGCCTTGCTGCACTCGGTACGGCGTCGTCAACACGGTCAACGAACGACAGCCATCGGAAGAGGACTGTACGTGGAGAGGCTGACAGCTGGGACCCACGAGGTCTATGGTCGCACGCAAGGAAGTGCCTCCTTATTACGCGGAAAAAAATGTTTCCTCCCCCTGACTGCTGGTACCCACCAGCTACATCTTCGCACGCAAGGAAGAGCCTCCTTATTACGCGCAAAAAAATGATTCCTCCCTCCTGACAGCAGCTGGGACCCACCAGCTATATCTTCGCATGCAAAGAAGTGCCTCCTAATCCTCCCTGACAGCTGGGACCCACCCGGTCAAAGCGTACGTAGCGTTGTCTGTCTAGTCGCGAACGTGTACGTACATACTGGTCAATCGGTCTCTCTGCAACGATGAACGTTGGGCGTGTAAGGAGCGGCATGTGTCATAGTAGAGCCCCTGACGTAGCAGTTCAGGCAGCCCCGTCTAAATCATGTACACGTACATACAGCCACGCTGCGAAAAATACGGCCACGTATGTATATATACAGGCGGGGTCTCGAACGCGTACTCGCGCATACGTACGGCTAGGGCTCGTGTACATGGAGAGAGGCAACGCACGGCAGCAATGGCCTCCTGTTCATCGGCAGCCAACCGGCTGGGTCGGAACGAAGGAAATAGCGTCGTGTTCATCGGGAGCCAAGCGACTGGGTCAAAACGCGTCATGTTCATCGGGAGCCAACCGGCTTGGATAGAACAGCCGAAACGGGGTCCTGTTCATCGACTCGGGGTCTGGCGTACCGCAAAACGGAGGAAACGGCCTTCTGTTCGACCGCCTACGGTCGAAACGGGGTCCTGTTCATCGGCTCGGGGTCTGGCGTACCGCAAAACGGAGGAAACGGACTCCTGTTCGAGCGCCTACGGTCGAAACGGGGTCCTGTTGATCGGGAGGGCTCTGGCATACCGCAAAACAGAGGAAACAGACTTCTCCCCAACTGCCTACCGTCGAAATGGGGGTCCTGTTCATCGGGAGGGGTGTGGCGTATCGCAAAACGGGACTCCACAGGCTACTGTTCATCCGCAGTCGACCTCCCTCCAGCCTCCACCAGCTACTGTTCATCCACCATCGACTTCCTCCAGCCTCCACCGGCTACTGTTCATCCAGCCTCCACGGGGTCCTGTTCATCCAGCCTCCACCGGCTACTGTTCATCCAGCCTCCACGGGGTCCTGTTCATCCACCCCCAACCGGTTGGGGTATGACGTACCGCGGCACGGCCTCCTCGGGGTCCTGTTCATCCAACGCCGTTCGCCTACATGGCCGGGGTCCTGTTCATCCAACCCCCACACCGGCTGGGGTGGGGCGTATGAGCGGGCGGCAGCAACGGGAACTGTTCATCAACAGCCAACCAACCAGCTAGGTCAACTCACCACGTCTCGCGCAAGGGGCTCGATCGATGCGTCTCGACTCGTTCTACGTATCGCGCGCGCGGCAGCAATGGGCATTGTTCATCGAGAGGCAACCCAACACCAGCTACGTCTCGCACGTACGGGGGCTCGACCGGCTTCAGTTAGCAGCGGAGGAATCGCTCGGGTTCAGTTAGCAGCGAAGGAATCACTCGGGTTTAGTTAGCAGCGAATGGATCGATCGGCTTCAGTACGTAGCTAGTGCGATCGCTCGGGTTCAGTAAGCGAACGCCTCGCTCGGGTTTAGTTAGCGAATGCCTCGCACACACGCGCATGTACGAGAGAGAAACACGCAAACCACACTGCATCGCTCGGCCCCGACCACCCACCGTAACTGGGAACTCCCCGAAAATTTCCTCGCCCTCACTTCTACCATGATTTTTTACGTCGTGGACGGCCCAAAGAATGTCATGCGGGTGCGTCTCCGGCCCGCCCAGGACGAAAAGCCCATTTTCTGTCATAATTTTTTGTCATAGAAGTAGGAGCCCACCACATCTATGATGATACGTGTTTTTGTCACAATTATTGTCATAGAAGTGTCACAACCATGATAGAAAAACTTTTCGTTCGGGCCATAATGTCACGGATGTGTCTTTTTTTTGTAGTGGGCGCAACTAGTGTTGTTGCAGAGGAGAGGTACCTTTTCAAATCCTGCAGCGCGGCCTCCGCTTCCGGAGTCCATTTCATTGGACCTGCCTTTTTCAAAATTTTGAAAAACGGCAAGGCGCGCTCGGCAGACTTTGAAATGAACCTACTCAATGCAGCAACACAGCCGGCAAGACGCCGCACATCCTTGACGCGCTTCGGTGCTTCAATTTGCTCAATGGCTTTGATCTTGTCGGGATTTGCTTCGATTCCACGTTGAGATACAAAGAACCTGAGAAGCTTGCCGGATGGAACGCCAAACACACACTTCTCGGGGTTGAGCTTCAGATTGATCTTGCGCAAATATAAAAATGTCTCTTCTAGATCTTGAATGAATGTGGATTTGTCCTTGGTTTTGACCACTATATCATCCATGTATGCTTCAACATTTCTGTGTAATTGGGGCTCAAAACCGATTTGGATAGCTCTTGCAAAGGTTGAACCAGCACTCTTTAATCCGAAAGGCATATGCACGAAGCAGTATGTACCACATGGAGTAATGAATGCGGTTTTCTCCTCATCCTTCTTGGCCATGAAAATCTGATGATAACCAGAATATGCATCAAGAAAGGAGAGTAAATCACAGCCGGCAGTAGAGTCAATAATTCAATCTATGCGCGGCAAAGGGAAAGGACCCTTTGGACATGCTTTGTTGATATCAGTATAGTCAATACAAAGTCTCCACTTTCCATTTGCTTTGCGTACTACAACTGGATTTGCCAACCATGTTGGATGTAGCACACCTCTAACTAAACCAGCTGCTTCTAGCTTCTTTATCTCTTCGGCAATGAATTGTTGCCGTTCCAAAGCTTGCTTCCTGACCTTCTGCTTGACGGGCCGAGCATGAGGACAGACGGCAAGATGGTGCTCGATTACCTCCCTAGGAACGCCGGGGATGCCAGATGGTTGCCATGCAAACACATCGACATTCGCCCGCAGGAAGGCAACGAGCGCGCTTTCCTATTTGCTGTCAAGAGAGGCACTGACGGTGAAGGTACTGCCCGTGCCGTCCTCCTTTGCCGGTACCTTCTTGGTTGCTGGTGGAGTAGCTCTGGATTTCTTGGCGGTAGAACTCTCCAGCAAATCCTCAACGGGTGCGCAGCACTCCGAAGAGGTGCGCTTTTCGGAAGACTTGTCAGAGGTCTTGCCGCTCTTCTTGCTTTTCTTTTTTCTCGGCGGAAGCTGGTGCCTTGACGGCGGATGCTGCAACCGCTTCTCTATACATCTTGTCGACGCAAATAACTGCATCCTTCTTGTCGGAGTTGATGGTTAAAACACCCATTGGCCCTGGCATCTTCAGCGTGTTGTAAGCATAGTGGGATGCTGCCATGAATTTTGCCAAGGCTGGGCGGCCAAGAATTCCATTATATGGCAAGGGGATCTTTACAACATCAAAATCAATTTTTTCTGTTCTGTAATTCAGTTCCCCGCCAAACGTCACCGGCAAAGTGATCTTCCCTTTGGGCTGGCTTCTTCCCGGGTTCACTCCTTGAAACGTACCAGTTTTCTCGAGTTCCTCGTCGCGAATCTGCAGCCTCTGGATTACCTCTGGTGAAATCAAGTTCAGACCAGCCCCACCGTCCACTAACATTTTTGTGACCTTGAGGTTGCACATTGTTGGTGAAACCAACAACGGCAAGCACCTGACCACAGTTGTGCGATCAGGGTGGTCCTCGGCATAAAAAATGATAGGCGTGTGTGACCATTTGAGCGACTTCTATGCACCCATCGCCAGTTCCGCTGCGTTGACCTCACGCGCCCACTACTTGAGCTGACAGTGAGAGGAGTGCAGAGATGCACCCTCGTCAATACACATAGCCTCAGTTGCCTTCTGGAATTCCTATTCACTGGACTCTCCATCGTCCTCCTCATCACTTCCATCATCATCCTCTTTCTTTTCTCGGCCTCTAGCAGGCTTCTCTTTTTGCTGCTTGACCTTGCCGCGGTGGCCTCCTCGACCACCACAGCCTCTCTTGCTAGATCCGCTAGCACCATCCTGGCCCTTCTCCTTGTCGCGCTTTTCATACTCAGCCTTTTGCTTTTCGGCAAGTTGCTCAACCTGTCGGCACTCTTGGAGGTCATGACCCTTAGTGCGGTGAATCTTGCAATATGGCCCGTCAAAATTGCCGGCTTTCTCGTTTGCTGCCACCTCCTGACAAGCGGCGCATATAGCAGCCTCCTTGCCGGAGCTCTCTGTCTTGGCTTTCTTGGTGGCGTCAGAGTTGCCGGAGCCCTCGATAGCCATAACTGTTGTGTTTTTGCGCTTCCTGTTACGCTTTCGGCCTTTCTTCTTCGGGGTGGTGGCATCATCGTCCTCGGAATCTACCTCGGCACCAGCGTCCTCCCCGGGAAGTCTTCTTCCTTCTTCAGCGCGCGCACACTTATCCGCCAATGTGTACAACTCATTGACGGTCTTCGGCAGCTTGATGTTCATCTTTTCCCGCATCCTTCGATTGCGCACATTCGTGTGAAAGGCAGCAATCACGGCAGCGGGGTGTACATATGGTATGTTGCGATGCACATGGCTGAACCTCTGAATGTACTTGCGTAAGGATTCGCCATCTCTTTGCGAGATCACTTGCAGGTCACTGGGCTGACCAGGAGCCTTGTGGCCTCCGGTAAAAGCACCAACAAACTTGTTGCAAAGATCAGACCACAAAGAAATGGAGTTCTCCGGCAAGTTCATTAGCCAAGACCTCACATTGGGCTTGAGCACCAATGGAAAGTAGTTGGCGAGAATCTTCTCATCTCTTCCCCCGGCAGCTTGCACAGCAATCGTGTAGATGCCTAAGAATTCTGCCGGGTTCAGCTTGTCGTCGTACTTCTCTGGTACTTCCGGCTTGAAGGCCCGGACAGACGGCCAGCGGACTTGCCGCAGCTCGCGAGTGAAGGCTGGGCATCCGACCTCGTAAGGCAGATACCCGCCAGCCTCGGGTGCAGGCTCATCAACGACTGGGCCGTTGTGCGCGTCAGACTGACGGCGCACCTCCCGGCGCTATTCAATGGTAGTACGGGCATCCTCCGCCCGCCTATCTTGCAGCACTCGCCGCTAATCTTGCCGCGCTCGCGGATCCGCGGAGGCCATTGACATCTCATCAGGCTCGGCGGATCGTTGAGTTTGCCACGGTTGCTGTCGCTGTTGCTATTGACGTTGTTGCCGTGGAGGTGATTGCACCGTTGGTGCAGCACCTTCAACACGGCCACCAGTTGGAGCTACTGGTGCCGTTTGCGGACGCTGAGATGGTCCTGCCTGCTGTGATTTGCTGGCTTTGGCAAATCCAATGAGGCTTTGGATGGTGGCTCTCCACTCATCCATTTTGTCTGCCGCTGGAGGAAAGTTTAACAGCATCTGGGCTCGCGCCATTGCCTCTACTGCTGTGCCTGGCATGGCTGGGAGCGAAGAACGCGACGTCGCTCGACTCTTGGCAGAGCCAGCAAGAGCGCCATTGCGATCTTGCTGCTGTGGCACATGCTCAGCAGCGGGCTGACGTGGTGGAGGTGGTGCCTGAAGATCTTGAGGTTCATCAACAGGCGTCTTGCCATGCGGCCGCCGTCGACCGGAGCCACCTGCGCCGTTCGGAGCCACGCCCCGCCCATCTTGCGATGGTCGTGGTGTGTGTCCCGCCGCAGCATCCTTGGACGCCGCAGCACCAGGATCTTGACTCGCGCCGGACCGGACGGTGTTGCTCCGGTGGTTTCGCTCGTCGGTGCGCCGAGGAGGCGGGAGTGGGCCGTCCGCACCGCCTGCACCGACGTGGCTTCGATCACCAGAATGGTGAGGAAGCAGGGAGTTGGTGTTGCGCGCTCCGCCTGCGCCACCAGTGCTAGCTATGCCTCCTGCGCCGCCGGCACAAGTGACGCCCTATGCTCCGCATGCGCCGCCTACGCAGGTCGGATCATCTCCGCTGCCCGCGGGTGTATGCGACGGAGCCTTGGAAGTCGATGGAGCAGCTACAGACGCGCCCTTCTTCTTGGGCACCATCACAGATGATGAAAACGAAATTGACGCGCAAACTGCTGATTCAGGTTTGCGCAAGCGAACCCCCTACCTGGCGCGCCAAAGATGTCGTGCGTACGACCATCTATGGGGCCATCTAGCCCCTTTGCGGTTCGACTAGGGAGATGCTCAAGCACAAAGAGCAGAATCAATAGAGAACACAAGGGATTTTACCCAGGTTCGGGCCATCGTGAGGTGTAAAACCCTACTCCTGCTTTGGTGTATTATATGTGGAGATCTCAAGTACAAGGTGCGCTTCGTCCCGGCAAGGTGCAAAGAGAAGCAGCTACGCATGCAAAGTGAGCTAGAGTGTCTAAAGATCGATCCTTTGTAATGGTTGCCATGGCCCTCCTTTTATAGCTTAAAGGGGTAACCACAGTGGCAAAACAGTCATTACAAGTTGACTAGATAGCAAACAGTGCTATCATACCTAACTCTACTGGTTTAGGACAAAAGCATTTAATGCGCCGTTAGGTGTCATGTGGAGGATGAGCCCCGGCAAGGTTCCTGCATCGCTCGCCCAGCTACCTCTTATTAACTTGACACGCCTCCTGGACGGGTGTCATTAAAGTTAAATCTCCTTCCAGTAGGCTGACACGTGCCCCGACAAATCTCACCAAACTGCCTGCGTGGTCGACTCCTCAACGATTAGCGACTAGTTGCTCAGTGTAGTGGAGCACTGACGAGCTAGCGAGGTCCTGCCGGGCACGGAGCTTGTCGGGCCTTCATCTTGCCGGCCTGAGCCTTGCCGGCAAGCATCTTCTTCATAGCTAGCACAAGTCATGTGTTTCTTGATATCTTGTCGCAATCTTCTCCCTAGTGGCTTCACAACTAGGTTTGATCCTTAATCTTGGTAATCCCCAGCAAGCCCTGGCCATCAGGACGGCTACTACTGTCTGTGCATAAGTTAGGGTATAAAATACCCATGTTTTATACACCGACGCCACCGTTCATCATTGTTATACATGTTACGCTAGATCATTGCACATCCTGGTACACCACCAGAGGCATTCATATGTAGTCATCTTTTTAGTTTATTGAGTTGTAAGTAAATAAAAGTGTGATGATCATCATTATTAGAGCATGCCCCAGTGAGGAAAAGAATGGTGGATACTTATGAATCCTCGAAAAAGTGAGGATGAGGTCCATGAGACTGTTCTAAAAAAGGAAAAAGAAAAAAAAGGAAAAAATGAGAGAAAAAGAGAGAAGGGGCATGCTACTATCCTTCCACACGTGTGCTTCAGAGTAGCACCATGTACTCCATATAGAGAGTTTTCATATACTCCATGACTATGCTAGTGGGATCTTTACATTATAGAACTTGGCTTGTATATTCCGATGACGAGCTTCCTCAAATGCTCGAGGTCTTCATGAGCAAGCAAGTTGGATGCACACCCACTTAGCTGCATAAGGAGAGCTTTCATACACTTATAGCTCTAGTGCATCCATTGCATGGCGATCACTACTCCTTGTGTTGACATCGATCATAAGGTCTTCTCCATTGCCTAATGGTCAGCAGCGTTGATGCAAGACTTTCTTTGTTTTTGTCTTCTCAAACCCCAATCATTATTCCATTTTCCCTTTAAGTGCGAGGCATAGGCTTGCGCTCAGCTCTGCATAGGTAGTTGAGTGGTTTAATAATGCACGCAGCCGATCTTGCTATTGTACCTGGTATGCCTCGGGTTGGTGTTTTTGAAGCGATCGCTGATGCATGATTTCTTTGTCTATGATAGTCATTGCTATGTTCCCAACGTAATTTTGACCTTCTCTCTAAACCTTTGGCAATGGGAATTTGGACTCCACAAAAATATTTCCTCTTTCTTGACCTTCATGGAAATGGAACTAAGAGGATTGCAGGTATTATTCCCATGCTAGCTAACTTTTACAAACTTGCAAGATGAACATGGATATCACTTTTGGACTTTGGTTTTCAATGTGTGCTTAGAGTTAGCAACAATGAGCTTAGATAATCAACCTTCTTACTCAAGGACGAGCAAGGTTTAATCTTGGGGAGGTTGATGGCTCCATATTTTACGCATCTTTAGAGCTCATTTGTTGCACATTATCACCGTATATCAAGTCATATCATGTTTCATTGATCCAATTACATGTCCATATGCATGATTTCTAGTTTTTGTCCTTTTCACCGCGAGCATTGCATAATCTTTATTCTTAGTTGTTTTTTATTAGTTTTCTTTGTCTTTGTGTGTCTTGTAGGTGAGATGGACTTCCCAAGCACTTAGCACGATGAAAGGAGTTCAAACGGTGGACATCCAGGACCCAGACTTAGCCATTTCGAAGGTGGAAAAAGTCATTTTTCCAAAGTGCTCCAAATGAAGATCTAAAACCAGAAATGAATCGATGTCGTTCATATGAATCCAACGAGCCCAAGAACGTCAAATTCCGAGTTTGTATGAAGAAATGGCGGCCGATTTACCGAAGTGAGGCAGGAGAAGAAATCAGTATGAAAGACGGAGTTCCAAATGACCGCGTGCGGTCGTTTGAGCGCCCTTATGGACTCCAGACAGCACCGAAAGTTGCCTCTCGTGACAGGATTCTTCATGGATTTCGTCCCTGTTTGTTCCCACGACTTCCTTGGCCTTCAAGGGATGATTTGGGAGAGGATTGGGCTCATCTAGAACCCTTGGATCAAAGGAGAGAAGCCACATCAAGGGAGGAGGCTATGGGAGAGCTCTTATATATTCACCTTCAACCCTAGCCGCCTCCATACACTTTCATCTCAGAAATTCGTCTACACATCCAGCCGCCGTCCACATCAAGAACACCATTGGGGCAACCAAGAGGGAGACCAGAAGGAACCACCGCCGGCGGGGCGCGGCCATGGGCCGCCGCCGCCGCACCACCGTCATCATCATCCGCCACCGCGCCACCTCCATCGTCATCATCATCACCCCTTCTTCCTCCCCCATCACGGTCTCCGTGATGGGTTGTAACAACTCTTGAACCCCCTTATATGTGATGTTATCTGAGTAAAAGTTGGCTATGAGTCGGTCGGTTAGTAGGTGGTTATTTGATATGTGTTGTCTAATTATGCGTGTTGCTTTGTTTTTCTTATTTACCTTCGGTAGCCTAGAGATGGGAGATGTCCTATCCATTGGCGTAGTTGGAGACATCCAACTCCCCAGGCCACACATGAAGTATATAGATGGTTGTGCAAACCGATTGACCTGCGATGTGACACGTGCAGATATCTTGAGGGGAACATGATTATTCTAGGAGCACGGTTGTCCATAGAACCTAATGCCTTTGTCCGGTCCTCAAACCACGAGGACCTTAATATCTTTGTGTTAGCTGCCTCAGGTATGGGACACGAAGTAGGATGAATGATTTTTCTCAATATAGCACGTCTTGAGAGATAATGTTATGTGAGGGACCGCCCACCAGAAGTAGACCACCGTATCCTATAGTGCAGGTACTGACTTAGTCACAACGTGACATAGTCGTAAAACCCTAACTCCATTCCGCGTCGCTACCGAACGAGGCCGTACCTAGATGCCAGCAATCTCATCTAAAACATCACTTACTTCTCTTAGTTTATTTCTTCTGCTTAGTTTAGTATTTATTTCCCGTTGTCTCTAGTTTAGTTTAATTCTTTATTTTTACTTTCCCTTGCAACTTACTTAAGTGAGCTATTTCCAAACTCTGGTTTGGGTGTGAGCGTGGTTGTGTTAGTGACAACACAGCTGCGGGGATTGTGGTGCCAACCTATTCGCTCCCAGTGGGATCGACAAACCTTACTTATCACGAAATTGCTACATAGCCCTGTCCACTTGCAGGACAACAAGCTTTTTCTGGCGCCATTGCCGGGGTGCAGAGCGCTTGGCTATTACTTTCCCATTCACATTTAGTTTTCTTTTGTTTGTTGAAAAAATCTACTAATCATGTCTTCCAAGATTTCTCTTAATGGACAGATGAAAACTGTGATGGAGGACAAGAGGGACATAAGCCCACCATTGGCTATTGATGATGAGAAGATAAAAGAATGGCTCCAAAAAATTGGACAAGTGGTCAACACTAATATGCAAAGAATATTCAATCACTTGTAAAGATTGTGGAACTGAAGGGCATTTCACTTATCAATGTAAGTACAATTATGACCCAGTGCTAGCAACTTATAATAGTGAAGATAAATGCAATGCTAGTATGGAGGTCATACAAGTTGTAATCTATATGGGTGCCCATGAGGTTTCACAACGAATAGGAGGGCCAGGGGCTGATTGCATTGTGCTTCATAGCACTTATGTACAATTGCATCCTATTAGTCTATTTTGCATTGATAATTTCTGCAATAATGCTTTAGTGATTGACATGCCGGAACAAGTAGCTACCGCTTGGGAGGAAAAGAATCTTTTGCATGACTTGCAGGAAAATGAAGAGGAGGATGCGCCCCCTACCAATGCCATCTCTAGTAATGACTCATATGATGCCCAAATCCTCGATGAAAAGTCTCGAGAGGGCTTTGATTGTCTTAATGAATTTACTGAAGTCATTCATAATGATGAGCTAGAGTTGCACTCTTCAAAGGGTGAATCACTGGCTTCAACAGAAAATCATGAAGTGTTCACCCACAATGATAGCCATGGTAAGAATTTAAATTTATATGTCTCTCTAACCCTCTCATTGCAGACAGATGAGGAGACATGGTCAATAAGCTCGGTGCATCAGTACTCGCAAAAGAGCAAGTATGAATTTACTTATATGATACCGATGCACCGTAAGCGAGTGCGCCTCCGACCGAGCTCTGCTATGAGGTGCTCCAAACCCCGGTCGGAGGTAGGCATCCAAATCGGGGTTGATATCCCTTGGGATCCGGGTGGATGACCTTATGGAGCACCGAAGCCCAGCTACATGGCTATAAAGAAAGCGCTGCTTGGGAGGCAACCCGGAAGTAAGTAGGTGTCTTTCTTAGATTTGTGTCTTTGAGTCTAGTTGCATTCATGTTTGCATTGGCACTTTTATTTTGTTTTGCATAGTTGCTACTAGAATTGGACTTGGAATAATCTTTGTTGGTAAAAATTTAGCATATCGGTAGCCCAATATTTTGTTGCACACCTCCTCTTACTTTTTGATGCAAAAATGCTATGTGACTAACGTGAGGAGGAAGCACAAAAAAATCGCGAAGTTTTGCAGCTCCAGGGAAAAAGACGGCATACCATACAACCGCTCCCGGTCATATTTGCGCTCGTATTAGCTCGTGGCCGTGAGCAGAAAAAGACCAGAATGAAAGACGGCCTACCGTACGAGCGCTCGCGCTCGTATGCGCAGTCGTATAACCTAGTGGCCACAAAGAGAAACCCTACAGCACAAAAGACGGCGTTTCATGCGAGCACTTGCGCTCGTATGCGCGCCCGTATGAGAGGGTGACACTGGGCAAGGACCTCCAGAGCGAAAGATGGTGTACCGAACGACCGCACCCGGTCGTACGTGCGCTCGTATGAGGGCAAAAATACCCCTATTTAATTCATTTTCGACGTCTGAGGTCGATGGGGTATTTTCTAACCGTTTATTTGCTTTGTTCTTTCATTTAGTTACCTTCGAAGCTCCTTGACTAATAAATCTTTAGCTACCTATGCTTTCTTTTATTTTCTTTTCCGATTGGGTATACGAACTCCGCTCGTATATCGAATCGATGCTTTTTATTTTGTGTGTTATTTTCGCAGGGACTTGAACCTTATGTGGTGATGTGTACGGTATGGTGCCAACCGTATGAAGATCTGCACAAGCCACTTGGTTGCTTCCATTCAATAAGTCTCAACTACTAGTGACTGGTAATGTTTTCCAATTTGATCCTTGCTCGAATAAAAGTTGTTTAGTAGTAAGTGTCTCGCCATATGTGAGAACCTCTTTTTAATTAGGCACTTAGGTGCAGCACACTCGTTTTCATATTTTGTCTCTCACGCACTTCACTTATAATCTAGGAGCACAGCTGGCTCCTAGACTTAGTTTATCAACTTGAGCATGGTGCTTAGGTAGATGAACCGATCTTTTTGAGGCAGATTTCTATCACTTGTGTTGCTAATCCCTTGTGCTACAAAAAAAATTGAAAAACCCCAAAAGCACAAAAATATTTTGTTTTCTTTTTAGTTTGTTTTTCAGCAGGTTCTATTGGAGGGCAGCCACCGGACCACAACAAGGAAATCGTCGAAGCAAGGTCCATGTCCATTAAAGGAGAGGTTATTTGAACCTCAGCGGTAAAAGTGTCTAACCCTTTCTTTAACTTAAGCTTGGGGAGGTAACCACTTCTCGCACTCTCCTTTAAAAACTGCATTTTCTCTTTTCTTTCGTAATTTTCTCGAGTTTGGTATTGCAAAGTTCTAAGCTTGGGGAGGTTATGTTTGCATGCGTAGCTTCTTATGCAATGTTCATTATCATAGGGTTTTCGTGCAATTGTGTGTCCCGCTGTTTTGACATGCATGTTTTGCTCTAGTTTCACCCAGCATGATGAAATCTTGTGACCCTCTGAAATACATTGCCATGTTCTTTTTATCCAAAAAACCTAATAAAGGAGTCCTTTGAACTGTTGCCTTTCTTTCACCTAATAACTTAAGTTGGGGACTCTAGTGGTGACTTGAGTAGCGATTGAATAATTGTAGAGGCTTTTTGCTGATGAACCCAGCATCTTTGGTTGATCCGGGATGTGCAACGGGGTTTATATCCGCCAAACTATCCCCTCGGGGTACTTAGCTTTTGAGTCTTATGCAATATGACACCGCGATGCTCTTGTGTAGTGTTTGAGTTCTTTATGACTAATGCGAGTTCGAAGCCTTTGCACTTCCGTTTCATCTTATTTTGCTAGCCTCTACGGTACCATGCATTGCCCACTCTCACAATGAGACTTGGCGCATACTCCGCAGGTACATCCAAACCCATGGGAGGACTTTCTCTTGTTCTCCTACACATAAAACACCCCATCTCCTCAAAGCATCCACCATACCTACCTACCATGGCATTTTCATAGCCATTCCTAGTATATTGCTATGCAACTACCACCGTTACTATTCACATGACTTAAGCATTCATTGTCATATTGCTTTGCATGATCATATAGAGCTGACATGATATTTGTGGCGTAGCCACCGTTCATCATTGTTATACATGTTACGCTAGATCATTGCACATAATGGTACACCGCCAGAGGCATTCATATGTAGTCATCTTTTCAGTTTATTGAGTTGTAAGTAAATAAAAGTGTGATGATCATCATTATTAGAGCATGCCCCAGTGAGGAAAAGAATGGTAGAGACTTATGAATCCTCGAAAAGTGAGGATGAGGTCCATGAGACTGTTCTAAAAAAAGAAAAAAAGAAAAAAATGAGAGAAAAAGAGAGAAGGGGCATGCAACTATCCTTTTACCACACGTGTGCTTCAGAGTAGCACCATGTACTCCATATAGAGAGTTTTCATATACTCCATGACTATGCTAGTGGGATCTTTACATTATAGAACTTGGCTTGTATATTCCGATGACGAGCTTCCTCAAATGCTCGAGGTCTTCATGAGCAAGCAAGTTGGATGCACACCCACTTAGCTGCATAAGGAAAGCTTTCATACACTTATAGCTCTAGTGCATCCATTGCATGGCGATCACTACTCCTTGCGTTGACATCGATCATAAGGCCTTCTCCATTGCCTAATGGTTAGCTGCGTTGATGCAAGACTTTCTTTGTTTTTGTCTTCTTAAACCCCAATCGTTATTCCATTTTCCCTTTAAGTGCGAGGCATAGGCTTGCGCTCAGCTCTGCATAGGTAGTTGAGTGGTTTAATAACACACACAGACGATCTTGCTATTGTACCTGGTATGCCTCGGGTTGGTGTTTTTGAAGCGATCGTTGATGCATGATTTCTTTATCTATGATAGTCATTGCTATGTTCCCAACATAATTTTGACCTTCTCTCTAAACCTTTGGCAATGGGAATTTGGACTCCACAAAAATATTTCCTCTTTCTTGACCTTCATGGCAATGGAACTAAGAGGATTGCAGGTATTATTCCCATGCTAGCTAACTTTTGCAAACTTGCAAGATGAACATGGATATCACTTTTGGACTTTGGTTTTCAATGTGTGCTTAGAGTTAGCAACAATGAGCTTAGATAGTCAACCTTCTTACTCGAGGACGAGCAAGGTTAATGGTTGATGGCTCCATATTTTATGCATCTTTAGAGCTCATTTTTTGCACATTATCACCGTATATCAAGTCATATCATGTTTCATTGAGCCAATTACATGTCCATATGCATGATTTCCAATTTTTGTCCTTTTCACCGCGAGCATAGCATAATATTTATTCTTAGTTGGTTTTTATTAGTTTTCTTTGTCTTTGTGTGTCTTGTAGGTGAGATGGACTTCCCAAGCACTTAGCACGATGAAAGGAGTTCAAACGGTGGACATCCAGGACCCAGACTTAGCCATTTTGAAGGTGGAAAAAGTCATTTTTCCAAAGTGCTCCAAATGAAGATCTAAAACCAGCAATGGATTGGCGTCATTCATATGAATCCAACGAGCCCAAAACGTCAAATTCTGAGTTCGTATGAAGAAATGGCGGCCGATTTACCTAAGGGAGGTGGCAGAAGAAATCAGTATGAAAGACGGCGTTCCAGGACTCCAGACAGCACCGAAAGTTGCCTCTCGTGACGGGATTCTTCATGGATTTTGTCCCCGTTTGTTACCACAACTTCCTTGGCCTTCAAGGGATGATTTGGGAGAGGATTGGGCTCATCTAGAGCCCTTGGATCAAAGGAGAGAAGCCACATCAAGGGAGAAGGCTATGGGGGAGCTCTTATATATTCACCTTCAACCCTAGCCGCCTCCATGCACTTTCATCTCAGAAATTCATCTACACATCTAGCCGCCGTCCACATCAAGAACACCATTGGGGCAACCAAGAGGGAGACCAGAAGGAACCGCCGTCGCGCCACCATCATCATCATCCGCCGCCGCGCCACCTCCATCGTCATCATCATCACCCCTTCTTCCTCCCCCATCACGGTCTCCGTGATGGGTTGTAACAACTCTTGAACCCCCTTATATGTGATGTTATTTGAGTAATTGTTGGCTATGGGTCGGTCGGTTAGTAGGTGGTTATTTGATATGTGTTGTCTAACTATGTGTGTTGCTTTGTGTTTCTTATTTACCTTCGGTAGCCTAGAGATGGGAGATGTCCTATCCATTGACATAGTTGGAGACATCCAACTCCCCAGGCCACACATGAAGTATATAGATGGTTGTGCAAACCGATTGACCTGCAATGTGACAGGTGCAGATATCTTGAGGGGAACACGATTATTCTAGGAGCATGGTTGTCCATAGAACCTAATGCCTTTGTCCGGTCCTCAAACCACGAGGACCTTAATATCTTTGTGTTAGCCGCCTCAGGTATGGGACACGAAGTAGGATGAATGAGTTATCTCAATATAGCACGTCTTGAGAGATAATGTTATGTGAGGGACCGCCCACCAGAAGTGGACCACCGTATCCTATAGTGCAGGTACTGACTTAGTCACAACGTGACATTGTCATAAAACCCTAACTCCATTTCGCGCCGGTACTAAACGAGGCCGTACCTAGATGCCAGCAATCTCATCTAAAACATCACATACTTCTCTTAGTTTATTTCTTCCGCTTAGTTTAGTATTTATTTCCCGTTCTCTCTAGTTTAGTTTAATTCTTTGTTTTTACCTTTCCCTTGCAACTTACTTAAGTGAGCTATTTCCAAACTCTGGTTTGGGTGTGAGCGTGGTTGTGTTAGTGACAACACAGCTGCGGGGATTGTGGTGCCAACCTATTCGCTCCCTGTGGGATCGACAAACCTTACTTATCACGAAATTGCTACATAGCCTTGTGCACTTGCAGGACATCAACCTCATCCCCACATTTTTGATGACTCATTAGTCTCCACCATTCTTTTCCTCACTGGGGCAATGCTCTAATAATGATGATCATCACACTTTTATTTACTTACAACTCAATAAATCAAAAAAGATGACTACATATGAATGCCTCTGGCGGTGTACCAGGATGTGCAATAATCTAGCGTAGTAAAGATATCAAAAAATGGACAAGCCATGAAAATATAATGCCAGCTATCTTACTATCATGCAAGGCAATAAGAAAATGAATGCTCAAGTCATGTAAATGATGATGGTGGAAGTTGCATGGCAATATATCTCGGAATGGCTATGGAAATGCCATGATAGGGAGGTATGGTGGCTGTTTTGAGGAAGGATATAATAAGGCTTATGTGTGTGATAGAGCGTATCATATCACGGGGTTCAGATGCACCGGTGAAGTTTGCACCAAGTCTCAAGGTGAGAACGGGCAATGCACGGTACCGAAGAGGCTAGCAAAATATGGATAGGTGGAAGTGCTTATAGTCGAAAAACTCACATTAGTCATAAAGAACTCATATACTTATTGTGAAAGTTTATTAGCCCTCAAAGCAAAGTACTACTCGCATGCCCCTAGGGGGGAGGTTGGGAGGAGTTAACCATCGTGCGCCCCCGATCCGAACAACACAAAGGATTTCAATCAATGATAAATTATGCTCCAACTTCATTGCAAAACTAGAGGCTATACGTGCATGCTTCGGGAATCACAAACTTCAATATCGATATTTTTACTAAACCATGATAATCAACTAGTACACCCACATATTACCATCTTAATATCACAAAACTATTGCAAGGAATCAAACATATCATATTCAGTGATCTACAAGTTTTATGCAGGATTTTATGACTAACCATGTGAATGACCAATTCCTGTCAACTCTCTAAATAGATATAAGTGAAGCATGAGAGTTTACTTCTTTTTACAAAAGACTCGACCAAGCTCTAATAAATATAAGTGAAGCAAAAGATCATTCTACAAATAATGGTGTTCCCAATTGTAGAGAAATGAGCATCCAAACTTCAAAAGATATAAGTGAAGCACATAAAGCATTCTATAAAGCCATACTCAAAAAATATAAGTGTGATACGTCTCCAACGTATCTATAATTTTTTATTGTTCCATGCTATTATAGTATCAATCTTGGATGTTTTTATATGCAATTATATGCATTTATATATCATTTTTTGGGACTAACCTATTAACCTAGTGCCCAGTGCCAGTTGTTGTTTTCTGCTTGTTTTTGGCTTTTCAGAGAAATAGTACCAAATGAAGTCCAAATGACACGGAACTTTTTGGAGATTTTTTTCTGGACAAAAGAAACCTTGGAAGCTTCGGGAGGAGGCCAGAAGCCTCACGGAGGCTTCACAAGGCAACAGGGCGCGCCCCAGGGGGGCGTGCCGTGTTGCCTTGTGGGGCCCACGTGACTCCGTTTGACCTAATTCCACTTCTATAAATTCACAAATATTGGAAAACCCCCAGAGAGCCAGAAGAAATAACCTTTTCGCCGCCGCAAGCCTCTGTTCTTCTGTGATCCCATCTAGAGGCCTTTTCCGGTACTCTGCTGGAGGGGGAATCGATCACGGAGGGCTTCTACATCAACCTTGCTGCCCTTCCGATGATGTGTGAGTAGTTTACCACAGACCTACGGGTCCATAGCTAGTAGCTAGATGGCTTCTTCTCTCTCTTTGATCTTCAATACAATGTTCTCCTTGATGTTCTTGGAGTTCTATCCGATGTAATCTTCTTTTGCGGTGTGTTTGTTGGGATCCGATGAATTGTGAGTTTATGATCAGATTATTCATGAGAAATATTTGAGTCTTCTCTGAACTCTTTTATGCATGATTGTTATAGCTTTGTATTTCTCTCCAATCTATCGGTTTAGTTTGGCCTACTAGATTGATTTATCTTGCAATGGGAGAGGTGCTTTGTGATGGGTTCAATCTTGCGGTGATCAATCCCAGTGACAGAAAGGGACATGACACGTATTTGTATTGTTGCCATTAAGGATAAAAAGATGGGGTTTATTCATATTGCTTGAATTTGCTTCTCTACATCATGTCATTTTGCTTAAGGCGTTACTCTGTTTCATACTTAATACCCTAATGCATGTTGGATAGCGGTTGATGGGTGGAGTAGTAGTAGTAGATGCAGGCAGGAGACGGTCTACTTGTCTCGGACGTGATGCCTATATACATGGTCATTGCCATGAATCCTTCATAATTATTTGCTATTCTGTCAATTGCCCAACAGTAATTTGTTTACCCACCGTATGTTTCTGCGCTCGAGAGAGAAGCCTCTAGTGAAAACTATGGCCCCCGGGTCTATCTTTATCATATTAAAAACCTAAAAATACCTTGCTGCAATTTATTTACTTTTATTTTAATTAGTATTTTAGTTTAGCTATTTACCTCTATAAGATTTAATCCTTGCAAGTAACCGCTAAGAGGATTGACAACCCTCTTATTTGCGTTGGGTGCAAGTGTTTGCTCTTGTGTGTGCAGGTGCGCTTAACGGAATTTTGCTTGGTTCTCCTACTGGATTGATAACCTTGGTTCTTAACTGAGGGAAATACTTATCTCTACTGTACTGCATCATCCTCTCCTCTTTGGGGAAATACCAACGCAGACTACAAGTAGCAAAGTGAAGTGCAAAGAGCATTCTATAAATCAACCAAGGACTATCTCATACCAGCATGGTGCATCAAAAAATAAAAAGCACACGACGCTCCAAGAATTTACACATATCATGTGAACAAAACAAAAACCGAGACATACCGATAATTGTCGAAGAAGAAAGATGGGATGCCTTCCGGGGCATCCCCAAGCTTAGATGCTTGAGTATCCTTAAATATTTACTTGGGGTTCCTTGGGCATACCCAAGCTTGAACTCTTGCCTCTCCTTATTCTTCTCATATTGATGCCTCCTCGGTCTTCGAACACTTCATCCACACAAAACTTAACCAAACTTTTATTAGAGGGGTTAGTACATATAACATCACATCCCATCATGTCTAGCTGTAACAATATTGTATAATTATAATAAAACACTACCTACTATATGCTAACACAATTATAATGCTCCCATATCAATGGGGCTTGGCAAAATTGCAAAACATAAGCAGATAAGGAAACTATAACGGCAATCTGTGAAAACAGGACAGTATGTAAAGATGCAGATGGTACATATACTTCTGTAACTCCAAAAATTCTGAAAAATTAGGATGTAATAAAAAGTTTGCATAGCAGTACTGTGTAAAAATTTCAGAATTTTTGCACGTTCCAGTAAAATATGTAAATTCAAACACTACAACAAAAGTTTCTGTTTCTACACAGCACATACCAAACAAGCAATTTAAACACCCTAAAGGTAAATCTTGGCACATTATTTTTATAATACAATGGATTTGTACATGGGGATAATTATTTTTGTTGAAAAGTTATGTGATTAAGGTTCACAAAGTTTCCATGGGCATGAACAAAGTTCAAGGCTAGCCCCCACTTCCACATTGCTCATCTTTCTCACTTTCACCTTTCTTTTTGAAAAGTTTTAAGTTTCCCTCTATAATTTTTTTTAAATATTTTAAAAAGCACACAGCAGAATAAAATGACTCTCTAAAACTTCCGGGTTGTCTCCCTGATACGTCCCAAATGTATCTACTTTTCCAAATACTTTTGCTCTTGTTTTGGACTTCAATTTGCACGATTTGAACGAAACCGGACTGACGTTGTTTTCAGCAGAACTACCATGGTGTTATTTTTGTGCAGAAATAAAAGTTCTCAGATTGGGCTAAAAATTTATGGAGATTTTTTGTGGAATGTATAAAAATTATTGGCGAAGAGATCTACTGGAGGGGGCCACCACGGAGTCACGAGCTCAGGTGGAGCCCCCCCCCTAGGGCGCGCCACGTGAACTCCTGGGTTCCACAGACCTCCGTTTGCCCTAATTCAAAGTCCATAAGTACCGTATCGCGGAGAAAAAAATCAAAAAGAAGGAATCATCGCGTTTTACGATACGGAGCCACCGCCACCTCCCGTTCTTCATCGGGAGGGCTGATCTGGAGTCCGTTCGGTGCTCCGGAGAGGGGGATTCGCGGCCGTCGTCATCATCAACCCTTCTTCATCAACAATTCCATGATGCTCACCACCGGCAGTGAGTAATTCCTTCATAGGTTTGCTGGACGGTGATAGAGTTGGATGAGATTTGTCATGTAATTGAGTCATATTGTTAGGGCTTGATCCCTAGTATCCACTATGTTATGAGATTGATGTTGCTATGACTTTGCTATGCTTAATGCTTGTCACTAGGGCCCGAGTGCCATGATTTCAGATCTGAACCTATTATGTTTTCATGAATATAAGTATGTTTTGGATCCTATCTTGCAAGTTGTATGCACCTATTACGTGTTATGATCCGCAGACCCCAAGGTGACAATAATTGGGATTCACTCTGGTGATGACCGTAGTATGAGGAGTTCACGTATTCACTATGTGTTAATGCTTTGTTTTGGTTCTCTATCAAAAGGAGGCCTTAATATCCCTTAGTTTCCTTATGGACCCCGCTGCCACGGGAGGGTAGGACGAAAGATGTCATGCAAGTTCTTACTATAAGCACGTATGACTATATACGGAATACATGCCTACATTGAATTAATGAATTGGAGCTATTGTGAATCGCTCTAGGTTGTGACTGTTACATGATGAATGTCATCCAACACAAATATCCATCGCTGATCCAATGCCTACACTTTGCTCATATTGATCTTTGCTAACTTACTACTGTTGTTATTGCTGTTACTATCACTACAAAACTGCTACTGTTTCTGTTACTGATACTATCAAAACTGTCAAACTACTATGCTACTAAATACTTTGCTGCAGATATTTAACTCTCCAGGTGTGGTTGAATTGACAACTCAACTACTAAGGCTTATAGATATTCTTTGGCTCCCCTTGTGTCGAATCAATAAATTGGGTGAAATACTACCCGCGAAGACTGTCTCGATCCCCTATACTTGTGGGTTATCAAGACCTTTTTCTGGCGCCGTTGCATGGGAGCATAGCTCTATTTATTAAGTTCACTTGGGAGTTGGATATTTGGTTTTCACTATGAAGAATCTGAAAGACGTTAAGACCATGATCGTACCCTCTAAGTTGAGGGGAGGTAAGGAACTGCCATCTAGCTCCGCACTTGATTCACCATCTGTTTTAAGCAGGCTTGCGACACCACCACCTGTTATTCATTCTGATATGTCGCAAGTAATTGATGATACTACTTCTGTTATAAATGAAACTTGTGATGATGCTAGTACTCTGCTTGACGAAACTGTGCCACTAGGTGAATTTCTTGATGAACAAATTGCTAAAGCTAAAGAACTTGAGACTACTGAACCTGATGATAATTATGATTCACCTAGTATACCTAGCTCTCCCACTAGAATGCTTAATGTGCCTGAGGGTTATGTTATGGATGGGGAGATTGCTAAGGAATTTCTTGCTTGTAAGCTGAAAGAAAATTACTGAGTAAGCTGAAAGAAAAGGCTATTATAAAGAGAATGAAATATGATCCTAAGTTTGCTACTTCTCCTATCTTTGTTACAGATAAGGATTATGAATTCTCTGTTGATCCTGAATTAATTACTTTGGTAGAATCTGATCCTTTTCATGGTTATGAATCTGAAATTGTTGTGGCACATCTTACTAAATTGAATGACATTGCCACCCTATTTGCTCACGAGGAAAAAATTCACTATTACTATATTCTTAAGTTATTTCCTTTCTCATTAAAGGGTGATGCTAAAGAATGGTTCAATACTCTTGCTCCTGGTTGTGTGCGTAGTCCCCAGGATATGATATATTACTTTTCTGAAAAATATTTTCCTTCTCATAAGAAACAAGATGCCTTACAGGAAATATATAACTTTGTGAAATTTGAAGAAGAGAATCTCCCTCAAGCTTGGGGGAGGATTCTCCAATTACTTAATGCTTTGCCTGATCACCCTCTCAAGAAAAATGAAATACTTGATATCTTTTATAATGGACTAACCGATGCTTCTAGGGAATACCTAGATAGTTGTGCTGGTTGTGTTTTCAGGGAACGAACTGTTGAACAGGCTCAAGAATTACTAAAAATATATATTGAGAAATGCCGATGATTGGACACTTCCTGAACCACCACCTAAACCAACTCCGAAGAAGAGAGGTATTCTATTCCTCAGTCCAGAAGATATGCAAGAAGCAAAGAAAACTATGAAAGAAAAGGGTATTAAATCTGAAGATGTTAAAAATCTACCACCTATTGAAGAAATACATGGGCTTGATATCCCGACACAGGTAGTGGAGGTAAATTCTCTTCGTAAATTTGATGAAGGTGATATTCCATACAATAAATCTCCTAGTCAATGCCTGGATGAATTTGATAACTTTGTTGTGAAGCAAGAAAACTTTAATAGGTATGTAAGCAATCAACTGAAACGAAATGCTATTATGATTGAACGCTTGAGTGATTTCATGTTTAGAACTGCTAATGATGTTAGAGGCTTATGTAAACATGCTTCTATGGTTCATACTCAGCTAGAACAAGTCTCTAAATCACAAAATGATTTGCTTAATGAGATGAATAATAAAATGAATGATCATGCTATTAGAGTAGTTACTAGAGGTGGTAAAATGACTCAAGATCCTCTATATCTTGAAGGCCATCCTAAAAGAATTGAGCAAGATTCTCAAAAAATTAATAATGAAGCACCTAGTTCATCTAAGAAGAAGAAAAAGAAAAAGGATAATACTCTGCATGCTTCTAGTGAACCTACCATAGAAAAACCTTCTGAGAATCCTAATGATGTTTCTATTTTTGATGCTGAGACACAGTCTGGTAATGAACATTTGCCTAGTGATAATGATAATGCTAATAATGATCATAATGATGCTCAACCAGACAATAGTAAAGAATCTGATAATGATGTAGAAATAGAACCTGCAGTTGATCTTGATAACCCACCTCCTAAAAATAAAAGACATGATAAAAAGGATTTCATTGCTAGGAAACATGGTAAAGAAAGAGAACCATGGGTTCAAAAACCCATGTCATTCCCTAGTAAAGTTGTGAAATATAGAGATGAAGAGGATTTTAATTGCTTGGTTGAAATGCTTATACCTTTGTTTTTGCGAGCACCTTTGACTAATATTTTGAAAATGCCTCCATACTCTAAATATATGAAAGATATTGTTACTAATAAAAGAAAGATGCCGGAGGCTGAAATTTCCACCATGCTTGCGAATTATTCTTTTAACGGAAAAGTACCTCAGAAATTAGGAGACCCAGGGATACCTACTATACCTTGCTCCGTTAAAAGAAATTATGTCAAAACTGCTTTATGTGATTTAGGAGCCGGTGTTAGTGTTATGCCTTTCTCTTTATATAGAAGACTTGATTTGAGCAAACTTACACCTACTGAAATATCCTTGCAAATGGCTGATAAATCAACTGCTATACCCATTGGAATTTGTGAGGATGTCCCCGTTGTAGTTGCTAATGTTACTATCTTAACAGACTTTGTTATTCTTGATATGCTCGAGGACGACAACATGTCGATTATCCTTGGTAGACCCTTTTTGAATACTGCAGGGGCTGTTTTTGATTGCAACAAAAGCAAGGTCACTTTTCATGTCAATGGTAATGAGCATACCGTATATTTTTTGAAGAAACGGCACCAGGTGAATAGTATCAACTCTATTGAGAAAATTATGACAATCACTATTGGAGGTTTCAAATTCCCTCTACCTACTGTCAAAAAGAAATATCAAACACTTATTGTTGGGGAGATGCATATCCCTGTTGAGGTAACCTAGTGTTATAGGAAAATTCTTCGGTTTCATGTTACTCGGAAATAGTTTGTTAATAAGACTTGATCAACCTTATTAATGGTTTCTTTTTGAGGGGCATGTAGTCGATGAATTTAATAAGCACAACCTACTGTACCATAATTTGTCCTCTCTTATTTAAAGTTTAATAAAGTAGAATGTCGTGTTTTATTCTGTTTTCTGAATTATCTGTGCAATAAAAAATGTCCCAAAAATAAAAGTCCATAGAATGACCTGAAAATTTAGTATGATTTTTTCCAGAATATTTAAGAATTTTTGGCACTAAACACACCCCAGGGGGGTGCACCTGTGAGCCACGAGCTCAGGTGGCGCGCCCCCCTAGGGCGCGCCACCCAGGCTCATGGGTTCCACAGGGACCCCCTCACTTAGTGCACCAGCCCACTGCCTTCTCCTACCTCTAGAAAAAATCAAACTTGCTCTCTAGCCCTTGTTCTTGCTCATTTTCGTGCGATTTTTGATCTCTTTGCTCGGAGCTCCTTTTCTGAAACTGTTTGGAGGAATCACTCCTTGGTATGTAACTCCTTCGATGGTCCAATTAGTTTTTGTTCTAGTGGATTATGTTTTGCATATTTTGCTACTACTAGTGACCAAGTATATGAGTTGCATGTTGAATTTGTATGGTTATAAGTAGTTTTGATGCATGATATAGCCTCTGGAAACTTGTGGGAGTAGTTGCTATCAATTTTGTTGAGTTTCATTCACTTTAATTTTGGGGACTAAAAATTTCAGAAATTTTTCAGAGGAAGAAAATGTTGAAGAGAATGTTCTCTGGGGGCTCTTCGAGTAGGAGCTCCCCAAGGCCCGCTATCCGCCAGCCCGATCTCGAACCCCCTCGGGATGCCCTTGTAAAAGCTTGCGAATGTCCGTCCAATGCCTTCATGATCGATGACGACATCAAGGAGGAATTTGATATGTACGTACAGGATGCTGGGTTGACAGAATTCATATCAGATAAGTGTCCACAATACCATGACCTCACTGATTCCTTTGTGCGGAAATTTGAGTATGTATCTCACCGCTTTTCTCAAGATGTTATATTCAATCTTTATGAAAGTTCTTACCGTATGAGTATAGAAGAATTTTGCATTGCTTGTAGAATTCCCTTTTGGGGTACCAGCCTTGAACCTCGTAAATCTGATTGCAATGAATTTCTCATGAGTATTACCCGAGGTGGAACTAGAGGTATAACGCAAGCTAGAATTGGGAGCATTCATTTTCCTGCTATTCACTATTTTGCCCTATTCATAGGATGGTGCATAAACGGTAAACATGACCTGAGTACCCTTTGCGCTGCTGATTTGAGCATTCTGAAAAGTGTTGTACTGAGAGATAGAAAATTTAACTTTGGGGCCATCATTGCACGTCACATAAATAAAAACTCTTTTGATGGCGATCTTTATGGGGGCATTTACGCCACTCGGTTAGCTGCTCATCTTGGGTTCCCATTAGAGAGAGCGACCATCTATTGCCCATGAGCTACCTTGATTATGATGCTTTGGTCCGTCATCAGTTCTTCGAAAGGGAGAACCCACCATTTCGGTACAAGCTAGTCTTCAAAAAAAAGTAGCGTTGTCTGTGTTACTTTGCCCGCACCTGCATTCTTTATTTTTCAAGAAAAACAAAGATATTATATACTTGAGGAGGAGGCCGAGGCATACACGGCAGCAAAGGAGGCCGCTCGTCGGAGTGAAGCCGCCCATCAAGTGGTGGCCGCTGCACTCGAGTACAACCCAAACTTTTACCAGGAGTTTTACCCAGGCCAGCCATTGCCATAGACCAAGTTAGGCCAAAAGCCTAAGCTTGGGGGAGTACGTATTTCCACCGACATTTCATTCATGTATCACACATTCATTCCAGTTGTCGGTGTTCATCCTTTTTCATTGTATATCCATGTTTCGCTTTATTTTGCTTTCTTTTGTGCGTTTGAAAAACTTGAAAATCCAAAAATATTTCTCGCTTCTTTTCGGTTTTTCTTCCTTAGTTAGTTCGTAGTAGTAAAAGAAAACCCAAAAATATTTCTCGTTTCTTCTTTTGCTTGTTGGGAGTTCTCCCGTGTAAATAGTTTTTCTCGCTTTTGTTTTTCTTTATTCGTTTGCTTTCTCTGAAAAAAACAAAAACTCCAAAAATATTTCAGTGTGTTTCTCTGAATTCTTTTCGTTTTGTTGAGTCATGGTATGGAGAAGACTATGCTAGAATTGTTGAGTGGCTCTCATATGCATTATTGTTGATCTAACAACGAGCCAATATTATCGTGTCTTCTCCTTTGCATAAACTATTTGCATATTTCAGTTTAGTCCATGGCGCACTTGCACTATTATTATTTTCACATCATTCGGTCGTGCAAGTGAAAGGCAATAATGACGATGATTTGATGAAGTGACTGTGGCAAAGAAAAGCTGGTATGAACTCTTCTGGTTTTTGTTTTTGTAAATATGTTTAACTCAGTAGGCCTAATTTAGCATATTATGGGTAAACATGTTTGTGATGACAATTAGAGATTATAGTTGCTCATGCCATGCTTAAGTAGCTAGGAGTGTATAATGATTTATCTTGAATGTCAACATGCATTAAAATGATTGTGATATAGTATGTTAGGATGGTATCTTCTTCTGAAGAATTCAAGTGGCTTGACTTGGCACATGTTCACACATGTAGTTGAATCAAAACCAATGCATCCTTCATGATATTTATATTCAGGGTGTTTATATCCTACTCATGCTCGTGGTCAATGTTAAATATTCGGAATGCATGATTATGATCGTTGTCGCTCTCTAGTTGGTCGCTTCTCAATCTATTTGCTAGCCTTCACATGTGCTAAGCGGGAATACTGCTTGTGCATCCAAATTCATGAAAAACCAAAGTTGTTCCATATGAGTCCACCATATCTACCTATATGCGGTATTACCCTGCCGTTCCAAGTAAATTTGCATGTGCCATCTCTAATCATTAAAATAAACATTTGTTTTGTGTGCCCGTACCGCTCATGGAGCGACGGGGTGGTCGATATCTTCTATGGTAAGTGGGTTACTCTCACGACGAGAGTTTATTCACTCGTCTTGCATGAGAGAGACTGGTACTAGGGATGCCCAGTCCTGTTAAACAAAAACAAAGAAAAATATAATAAACAAAACTCCCCCTAGAAGGTTGATTGTTTGGAGGGCACCCGAGAATTCGGCTAGCCAAGGCATGTGTTTGTACGGTTGAGGGGAAGTAAAACCTTTACCTTTCCGCTTGGGAACTGCCGATAATGTGTTTAGCATGGAATATATTGAAATCCTTTGTCGTGACGTTGACAGGAAAAGCACACCTCTCAAAATGTTTTCATCTCTGTTTTAGCTTCGAGCTCTGGCATCGCTACAAATCTCTGCTTCCCTCTGTGAAGGGCCTTTCTATTTACTTTCATGTTATTTACTTTGAGTCAAGCACCAACTTTGAGAGCGCTATTGTCATTCTTAGTTTAACATGCATTGAGTCTAGTTAATGTTGGAAATGAGCATGACTGGATCTCCTCTACCCTGAATTACAATGTTTAGTCGCTGCTTGAACTTCGGAGGTGCTCTACATTTATGTTTTGCGATCTCAGAAAGGGCTAGCGAGATACCATATTATCATATTATATCATGACTGTTTTGACAAATTGTTGGCATCCGAGATATGTTATTATTACTCGCTAGTTGATTATGTTATTGTCGTGAGTAAATGTGAGATCCAAGTGTTATCATTCATATGGTTAGTTCATAATCTTTGCTGAAAACTCGAATACTAGTTAAGCATATATACAGCAACAGAACAAAAGAGTTTGTAAAAGTTTTTGTTTGTCACTTTCAGTTTGTCAACTGAATTGCTTGAGGACAAGCAATGAGTTAAGCTTGGGGGAGTTGATACGTCCCAAATGTATCTACTTTTCCAAACACTTTTGCTCTTGTTTTGTACTCTAATTTGCATGATTTGAATGAAACTAACCCGGACTGACGCTGTTTTCAGCAGAACTACCATGGTGTTATTTTTGTGCAGAAATAAAAGTACTCGGATTGGGCTGAAAATTTGCAGAGAATTTTTGTGGAATATATAAAAATTATTGGCGAAGAGATCTACTGGAGGGGGGCCACCACAGAGTCACGACCTCAGGTAGCACCCCCCTAGGGCGCGCCACATGAGCTCGTGGGTCCCACAGACCTCCGTTTGCCCTAACTCCAAGTTCATAAGTACCGTCTCGCAGAGAAAAAATCAGAAAGAAGGAATCATCGCATTTTACGATATGGAGCCGCCGCCACCTCCTGTTCTTCATCAGGAGGGCTGATCTGGAGTCCGTTCGGGGCTCCGGAGAGGGGGATTTGTTGTCGTTGTCATCATCAACCCTTCTTCATCAACAATTCCATGATGCTCACCGCCAGGAGTGAGAAATTCCTTCGTAGGCTTGTTGGATGGTGATGGAGTTGGATGAGATTTGTCATGTAATCGAGTCAATTTGTTAGGGCTTGATCCCTAGTATCCACTATGTTCTGAGATTGATGTTGCTATGAGTTTGATATGCTTAATGCTTGTCACTAGGGCTCGAGTGCCATGATTTCAGATCTGAACCTATTATGTTTTCATGAATATAAGTATGTTTTGGATCCTATCTTGCAAGTTGTATGCACCTATTACGTGTTATGATCCGCAGACCCCAAGGTGACAATAATTGGGATTCACTCCGGTGATGACCGTAGTATGAGGAGTTCATGTATTCACTATGTGGTAATGCTTTGTTCCGGTTCTCTATTAAAAGGAGGCCTTAATATCCCTTAGTTTCCTTATGGACCCCGCTGCCACGGGAGGCTAGGACAAAAGATGTCACGCAAGTTCTTACTATAAGCACGTATGACTATATACGGAATACATCCCTACATTGAATTAATGAATTGGAGCTACTGTGAATCGCTCTAGGTTGTGACTGTTACATGATGAATGTCATCCAAAACAAATATCCATCGTTGATCCAATGCCTACGCTTTGCTCATATTGATCTTTGCTAAGTTACTACTGTTGCTATTGCTGTTACAATCACTACAAAACTGCTACTATTTCTACTACTGTTACTATGAAAATTGTCAAACTACTGTGCTACTAAATACTTTGTTGCAGATATTTAACTCTCCAGGTGTGGTTGAATTGACAACTCAACTGCTAAGGCTTATAAATATTCTTTGGCTCCCCTTGTGTTGAATCAATAAATTGGGTGAAATACTACCCGCGAAGACTGTCTCGATCCCTTGTACTTGTGGGTTATCACTCTGAGGCAGCGCTTTCTTTAAAGCCATTAAGTTGGGCATACAGTGCTCAAGTAACTGATCCACCCGGATCCCAAGGTATATCAAAGCCGATTTTAATTAACAATGATTTATAATTTAGTAGTGAGCACAAAGCAACATATATCATATAACAACGGAGTCTAACTCTCTTCCTGTGCATCGACATGTCATAATAGAACAATTCATGGACACATAATAAAGGCCAATACATAGCATAAGCAGTTTCTTGCAATTTTATTGCACTAGAAACATAGAGAGGTGGAGATGTAGTTCCTCTCTCATAATAATTGCAAGTAGGGGGAACAAGCACATGCATATTATATCCATGAAAATCATCATGTGTAGTAGTAAAACACAACCCATCAATATAATCCCTAATAAGTGCAGTCTTCTCCGATATAGTGTAACTGGGAGAATTCAAAAAGATAATAGGACCATCATGTGTGGGTGTAATAGCAACAATTTCATTCTTAACATAAGGAACTATAGCAAGTTCATCTCCATAAGCATCATTTATATTGGCATCATGGCCACAAGCATAGCAAGCATCAAGTTAATCAGAAAGGGATATTTCAAATGAATCCAAGGGATCATAGCATTCATCCTTCGATAAGCACGGAGGGAAATTAAACAATGTATGAGAAAAAGAGTTACTCTCATCATAAGGTGGCCATGGGTGATCAATCCGCTCTTCCTCCTTTTGTTCTTCGCTCTCCTCCTCGTCTTTTTCATCTAATGAGCTCACAGTTTCAACAATTTCTTCTCCCATAGATTCCTGCAAAATATTAGTCACTTCCAAAGCAGCAGACATGCTCCCAATAAATTCATTAGCATAAGCAAGAAGCATAGTTTTCATAGCAATATTTAAGTATGACAAAAAAATTATATTTGTAAAGAGTAGCATCATACTTTTCAATTAAAGAAGCAATTTCATAGGCACCCTTAAAAGCAACATATTCTTCAATTTGTTTAATAACATAGTAATTATAAACACCTTTGGCATAAGAAGATAAGATTTCATTATCATTAAACTCACATTGGTAGGGAAGGTGTTTTTAGGGTTCTTTCTAGAGCAACAAGTAAAATCATATATCTCGCATAAATTCCAAGCATATCATTCTAATCTAGATATTTGATCCCATAAGTGTTTCCCTTTTTGAGACAAGCGATGACGCACAAAATAAACATGCTCATCTAATGATTTTCCCTCAACTAAGCTAGTTGGGTTTTCAGCACGAGCATAAATGGATTGAAGATGATCCAAGTAAAAAGCTTCAGCAGTAAGGAAGATTTTGGGTGGTTACTCAACCATTGGGTTAGCAAGTAAGTACAACTATTTTTTTTGGTATTTTACGTTTCCTACCATAACTAAAGATAGAAAACAAGAACAGAAAATAAAATATACTTAGAGATAAAGCCAACAAGCGCACACGAGAATATTCACCCCACGCTATTGCTCCCCGGCAATGGCGCCAGAAAAAGGTCTTGATAACCCACAAGTATAGGGGATCGTTTGTAGCCTTTTTCGATAAGTAAGAGTGTCGAACCCAACGAGGAGCTAAAGGTAGAATTTATATTCTCTTCAAGTTCTATCGACCACCGATACAACTCTATGCACACTAACGTTTGCTTTACCTAGAACAAGAAATAAAACTAGTTTAATTTGCAAGAATAAAACTAGAAGTACTTTATGAGATAATAAAGCTAGGAGTACTTTGCGAGATAATAAAAGTTAATTAGTTTAGTAGAGAGCTTTTGTAGAACAATGAGGAAGATTGTCCATAGGCAATTGAATATGACACGCGTGATACTTATTATATGCAATGAGGGAGAGGCATACCCTAACATACTTTCCATACTTGGATCACATGTTCTTATGATTGGAACTCTAGCAAGCATCCGCAACTACTAAAGATCATTAAGGTAAAACCCAACCATAGCATTAAGTGTAAAGTCCCCTTTACTCCCATACGCAACAACTCCCTTACTCGGTTTTAAGCTTCTGTCACTCTCGCAACCCACTATAAGCGAATCATGAACATATTGCAACACTCTACAGCGGTAATTCCCACACGTGTGCGCAGCACGGAGGGCACCATAGGATAGCACCATATTAACATACAACTCATATCAATCACACCATATCACACTTAACCCGTAGGACAAAAAGAATCTACTCAAACATCATACGATGGCAACACATCATTGGATAATAATATGTGGCATAAAGCACCATGTTTGAGTAGAGATTACAGCGGGAAAAGAGGGGTTACACCGCTGCATAGAGGGAAAGAGAGTTGGTGTTGACGGCGGCGAAGTTGTTGGTGTAGATCGCCATGACGATGGTTCCCCTGGCAGCGCTTCGACGCCACCGAAAGAGAGAGGGAGAGGTCCCCCCTCCTTCTTCTTGCTTGGCCTTCGCCCTAGATGGGAGAAGGATTCCCCCTCTGGTCCATGGCCTCCATGGCCCCCGAGGGGCAGGAGCCCCCTAGATTGGATCTCTCTCTGTTTTCTTCTCTGTTTCGCGTTCCTGTTTTCTGGCCGAACACCGTTTCTTAAATATCCGGAGATCCGTAACTCTGATTGGGCTGAAATTTTGAGGTGATTTTTATTCAGATATTAGCTTTCTTGCGGCCGAAGGACACCCCAACCGACTTTTGAGGTGGCCACAAGTGCAGGGGCGTGCCCTAGGGTAGGGGGCGCGCCCCTTGAGCTTGTGGGGCCTGTGGGCCACCCCTTCTGTTGATTCTTGCGCCAAAAAGTCCCATTTATTCCTTAAAAAAATCAACTTAACTTTTTATCGCGTTTGGACTTTGTTTGATATGGATTTTCTGTGAAATACAAAAATATGCAAAAAAAAATGAACTGGCACTGGGCACTAGATTATAATATGTTAGTCCAAGAAATCATATAAATTGTTGCCAAAACTATGTGGAAATTGTAGGATAATGGCATGAAACATTCAAAAATTATAGATACGTCGGAGACGTATCACCCGAACACACCTAATACAGTTGTCAGTTGTATAGGTGCACTAGTTCGGCGAAGAGATGATGATAGATGTGTAATATGGATGGTAGAAATACCTTTTTATAATCTGAACAAATAAAAATAGCAAGGTAGCAAGTAGCAAACAACGAGCAAAACGGTATATCAATGCTTAGAAACAAGGCCTAGGGTTCATACTTTCACTAGTGAAATCTCTTAACCGTAATAACATAATTGAATCATATAAAAATCCCTCAAAGTGCGGTGAAGAATCGCTCCAAAGTTTCTATTCCTATCGGAGAAAGTAGGATGAAATCGTGTAGGTAGTAAACCACCTCAAAGTTGTGTTTCCACTCAATCTATTGAACCACCCCAAAGTGTCATGAATAGTTCTAGAGATCGTACTCCGATAACACCATATGATACTCATCAATCAACTATAATGTCACCTAGATACCCCAATGTCACCACGAGTATCCGCAAGTGAGACATGCATCAAGTGATCTCAAATCCAAAGTATTCAATCCAATAACAAAGAAACCTGAAAGAGCAAGATTCAATTCACCACAAAAGAGATAGAGGGGAAGAACACCATATGATCCAACTATATTAACAAAGCTAATGGTACATGAAGATCATGTCCTATCAAGATCACGAGAGAGAGAGAGAGAGATCAAACACATAGCTACTGGTACATACCCTCAGCCCCGAGGGTGAACTACTCCCTCCTCGTCATGGAGGCAGCGGGGATGATGAAGATGGCCTCCGTGATGGATTCCCCCTCCGGCAGGGTGCTGGAAAAGGCTTCCAGATGAGATTGCTTCGGAACAGAGGCTCGCGGCGGTGGGGGAGAAGTTCTAGGTTTATTTCTGGGGGTTTATCTATTTATGGGATCTTTCAGTGTTAGAATCACGCCAAAAGGAGTTACGAGGGCCCCACAAGGCAGGAACGCCCTCCCTACCCCCAGGGCGCGCCCAAGTGCCTTGTGGCCACCTCATGGGTCTTCTGGTCCTCCCATGAAGCTTCGGGGGTCTCTTTTGTTCCAGAAAAAATCGTCAAAAAGTTTCGTCATGTTTGGACTTCCTTTGATATGGATTTCCTGGAAAACCAAAAACAAATAGAAAACAACAACTGGCACTGGGCACTAGATTAATATGTTAGTCCATAAAAAATATATAAAGGTGCACCAAAACCATATAGAACTCATGTAAATATAGCATGAATACTTCATACATTATAGATACGTTGGAGACGTATCAAGACCTCAGCATCAGCTAAAGCCATGGTGGCCGACAGGAGGATGGAGAAGTTGTGCGCGGCAACAGCGAGTGCTGCCTGAGAGGCCCGGGAAGCCATAGTCATTGAGCGGCAGCTAGGTGACATAGGCAAGGGTAAGAACGATGGCGGTATTAGTAGACTGAGGATGTTGTAGAGGAGATGAGAAGAAGCTGTGTGAAGGATCTGGAGACGAGGGAGGAGTAGGGAGAGAAGATACGTCCCCTGCAAAACAGAAAAAGGGAGAGAAGATACGAGAGAGTTTGAGGGATGCGTAGATTGACCATGGATGAGGTGCAGCGTAGTCTCAGAAAGAATAGTGTTCATGGGCCGTGGATTACCTCTGCTCCGACTAGGTGGGTGGTCCGTATTGGAATTTCTTGTTCCAAGTCAAAAAATCTCAAAAGAAAAAAACATGATGTCGTGTAACATATATACCTACACCTAATACCTATTTTCCCTATATATATATATATAACAATAATAAGAATAATAATAAAGGGAGAAAGATTTCTTAGTTCTCCATACATTTTAGTCTTTCTCTAGACGTTTTTCGTTTGCACGCACGCACATCCGGGTCTCCTCGCTCGTGTTCGTTTCATGTACGTGAGACGCCAATCCTTTGTTGGAGTTAAAATCCACATCCTGACCGCGTTCTCTAACTCTCCAATAAATACTGGCTCGGGGAAAAGAAAGGAAGAGGTGAATCCAGCGGCAGAGGAGGAGTAACAGATAGATCTATCGTTCGAGGAGGCGTACGAAGAGACCAATACCATGGGGCGCTTCAGGGAGGGTCGTCGCCCACCTCCCAGGAACACCTTGCACCTGATCTATCGAAGGAATCCATGCTTGCTGATTTGGGAGGAGATGGAAGGAAAACGAGGATGAGACAACGAGAGACATGTGTGGCTGGCTGCAGTGGCACCGTACAGGCGTTAAGCGGCATAACGGCATTGGATTTGCCATTGCACTAGTGCAGAAAAGCCTAGCTATGGCGTGGCAAAAATGGCTTTGCTGGTGTGGACACCCGACGCCACCAATGTGGCGCCATTGTTAAAAAATAGTGGTGGTGTTGGAGCCCATGTCAGCAGTATTCTACGTACTAATGGCGTGCCATTTGGCCAACGCCAGCAGTATGTTTATCTGACCACTGTCGTTTCTTGTTGGCCAACGCCAGCAAATTGGTAATAAAAAATATATTTTACTTCACAAACTAAATAATTGTACTTCACAAAAGTTACTAGTTAGTTACTCAATAGATACTCATTAACTCAAAATACTCATCAACTTACCAAGTTAAACATCACAAAAGTTACTCGTTAACTCAAGTTTCATCAACTCAAGATGGACTAGCTAGTTAAAGAACTACTCTTCATCAAGGATTAGGCTTAGCTGGAGAAGCTTCTTTCTATTGCTCTCTCCATCTTTTCTGAAATGAGCTATATCCACCTTGAGCTCATTCCTCTCTGCCCTGAGGAGTTTTCTCTCATCACTACAGGAATCAGGCAGTTTGCCGTCTGCCATGGCAGACGGCAAAGGAATGTCTGGCGGACGGCAAAGCCCTTTGCCGTCAGCCAGCAGACGGCCCCACATCCGGCTGAATGAACTACGGCAAAGGGCTGCTTTGCCGTCTGCTTAAATAAAGCGGACGGCAAAGAAGTTTGCCATCAGCCATACTAAGAAAGCAGACGGCAAAGGCCTTGGACGGCAGAGGGATAGGTTTAAGCCCGTTAGGTGGCTAACGGCGTACTTTGCCGTCCGCCAGCAGACGGCAAAGGCGCAATGTTCTTTGCCGTCTGCCAGCTGACGCCAGCTGACATCACGCGTCAGCTGGGGCCAATGCATGCCCTTTGTCGTCTGCCCGCAGACGGCAAAGCACACCAGCCTTTGTCGTCTGCTAGCAGACGGCAAAGTGCCCAAATAGGCCAGCCCAGGTACCCCCCAGGTTGCACAGGTAGCTTCCACGTGGCAGCTTTGCCGTCTGCTGGCAGACGGCAAAGTGCCTGTATTGCCCCTGTTAATTCTGTTTTTTCTTAAATTCAATCAATTTCACAGATATATATATATATATATATATATATATATATATATATATATATATATATATATTCATTTGAAAATACTTTCAACAAGCATACATATCCCTGCCATATGGATATGATCATCCAACACATATATATACCAAATCAAAAGTCCATATCCAACATATATATAGCCAACATATCCAACAATTAAGCAAAAAGTCCATATACAATGGTTTCATCCATACATACATATATAGGTAGCAAGTTTCACATTGTTCATCCTACAAAATCAAAACAAAAAGAGAAGGAGAAGAGTAGACTCCATCAACGCAAGCTTCCGTGATCTGAAGCAAATCTGCAAGATGGGAAAGAAGAAAGTTAGAAGAAGAAGACTAGAAGAAGAAGAAGAAGAAGAAGACTAGAAGAAGAAGAAGAAGGAGAAAAAGAAGAAGAAGAAGAAGAAGAAGAAGAAGAAGAATTTTTCTTCTCTTTCTTTTTCTCCTCTTCTCTTTCTTCTTCTTATTGCTTACTTGTGTCATTTTAGAGCTAACCTAGGTAAATAGGTCATTTTGGAGCTAAGTAAGGTTATTATGTCATTTTCGAGGAAAATAAGCTAAGTATATGACATTTTGGAGGTAACCAAGGTTATTATGCCATTTTTGACCTAAGTATGCTAAGTATGTCATAAATGAAAGAAATAAGCTAAGTATAGGTCATTATTGAGCTAACCTAGGTAATTATGCCATTTTGGAGCTAACTAAGCATATTAAGTCATTTTGGAGGAAAAAATGCTAAGTGTAGGTCATTTTAGAGCTAACCTAGGTAAATAGGTCATTTTGGAGCTAAACCAAGGTTATTATGCCATTTTTTACCTAAGTAAGCTAATCATGTCATAAATGAACTAGTTAAGCTAAGTATAGGTCATTATTGAGCTATCTTAGGTAGTTATGCCATTTTTTTAGCTAACTAAGCATATTAAGTCATTTTGGAGGAAAAAATGCTAAGTATGGGTCATTTTAGAGCTATCCTAGGTAAAATAGGTCATTTTGGAGCTAAGTAAGGTTATTATGTCATTTTCGAGGAAAATAAGCTAAGTATATGACATTTTGGAGCTAAACCAAGGTTATTATGCCATTTTTTACCTAAGTAAGCTAATTATGTCATAAATGAACTAATTAAGCTAAGTATAGGTCATTTGAGAGCTAACCTAGGTAAAATAGGTCATTTGGAGCTAAGTAAGGTTATTATGTCATTTTCGAGGAAAATAAGCTAAGTATATGACATTTTGGAGCTAAACCAAGGTTATTATGCCATTTTTGACCTAAGTAAGCTAATTATGTCATAAATGAACTAGCTAAGCTAAGTATAGGTCATTTTTGAGCTAGCCTAGGTAGTTATGCCATTTTTGAGCTAACTAAGCATATTAAGTCATTTTGGAGGAAAAATGCTAAGTGTAGGTCATTTTAGAGCTATCCTAGATAAAATAGGTCATTTTGGAGCTAAGTAAGGTTATTATGTCATTTTCGAGGAAAATAAGCTAAGTATATGACATTTTGGAGCTAAACCAAGGTTATTATGCCATTTTTGACCTAAGTAAGCTAATTATGTCATAAATGAACTAATTAAGCTAAGTATAGGTCATTATTGAGCTAGCCTAGGTAAAATAGGTCATTTTGGAGCTAAGTAAGGTTATTATGTCATTTTCGAGGAAAATAAGCTAACTATATGACATTTTGGAGCTAAATAGGTTATTTCTTAAGCTAAGTATGCATTTGTTAAGCAAAACACTAGGGAAAACATACCGTCATCATGGAGGTGAAGGACCGGTCGCGCCAGTGGCAGACGCAGAAGGATCGGTCGATGCTTGTCGGGAGTTACGCTGCACCAAAGATCATTTGCAATGTCTCGTTAGCATGATGCAACTCAAATGTGAAGACTAGTAACTAATGACCATTCAAATGAAACTCACGGTGCCCGCCGGAGCAATGACTGGCATCGGCGGAGGGGTCTGATCGTTGCTCTAGCACATGGTCTGCACATTTGGTTTTCACGAGTCAGTCATATTAGTTAGTAATGAAACGAACATTACGTGCATGATTTGGCTAATATGCAGAAGAAACTTACCACGAAGAGCTCGTATAAGGCCCGGTTAGACGCGTCGTTCCGGTTTCTCTCCTCCTCCAACAGCGTAGCAGTCCTCTCCTCCAACTCCCTCTCCCTCTCCGACGCCTGCCTCTTTGCCTCCGCCAGAAGCTCCTGGGTCTTCGCTCTCTCTTTCTCAAGAGCAGCCTGCAACACCACTCCTCGTTAGCATTGTAATCATCGACGGCCGCACACACAATGTAATGGAGGAAAGGTATTTGAGTCCGTATAACAAACCTCGATTTGGAGCTCCACTGGCCGTGGACGAGGCCTTATCTCAGGATCGGAGCTCGTCTGGCGCTTCTTGATCTCCAGGAGAGTGCTAGGACAACGTATCAGTCCATCCCCAATGGCTATCGAGCCATGGGGCCTCCCGCCACCAGATATCATCACCAGCTCTGGATCAAGAGGTTGCCGGCTCGGGTTAAAGTCCTCCCCTTTCCTCGCCTTCCCCTCGTCTCTGTACCTCACGAGCTTGTTGTGGGAGGAGATGTTGGTGAAGCTCTCTGGATGATCAAGGTCAGACTCAGAGAATGCCTTGGCCTTCTTGTACGGCGCAGTATGGGCCATGGCATAGAGGTCGAACACCTCTGGCACCTCCGTCTTGTTGTGTCGCGCCTAAAAGAGAGGAACAAAGTATTAGTTAAGGGCTCAAGCTAGCATGAAGAATGAAATTGCATGAATCATGAAGCAAACCACATACCCAGTTATTCCCGAACTCATATAGGTTGGCGCTCCCTTGATGGTGTGGCACACCAACCATTTTGGCACGCCGCTCCTTGGCATTGTTGTGGACGGCTAGCCATTGGGGAGAGCAACAAACATCCACCAACGCCTCCCAACAGTCCATCCTATCCGCACACCATCTCGGGGGCACCTAAGTTAGTCAAGAGAAATTTCAGCGCTATGCCTACGAATCAAATCAAGGAAACTAAGTACAAGGCCTTAAGAATAGGTATTTACCTTCATGTACTTCTCCTTACTCAGAAACTTGCCGTGGCACTTCGTCTTGGACCTCTTAATACCATTCGAGGCGTAGTAGTCTCGAACAGCCTGCACCCGAGCCTCGTGCCGTAAGTTCTGAAGTAGGCGCCTGCACTCGGCTTCGATAACCATAACCGCGGCCTCCTCCTCTCCCTCAAGACACCTGTAGAAGGTCTACAATCAAACAAGACAACACTGATTAGTACAATAACTCGGTACTGTTGATTTTTAATTCTGTAAAGGAGAAATTACCCAAAACGTCTGGATCACCATCTCGGCCCTCGTGCGGCACAAGACACCGTCGATCCTCTCCTGCGGCGGGGCCGGGGCAGCCAAGTACAGCTCCCAACTCAGTTCGAGCTGTCGAACCTGACCCTCACCGGGCAACGTGACCCACCCCGGGAAGTTCTGCCGGCAAAGCACACCAAGGACGGAGTTGGGCTTGCGGATACCAGGGCCGTGCATCCAACCCCTGCAGTATGACAAGGCCAACGCATTAGATTTTGAAGAAACGTGAAGGCAAAAGGTTAAAAAAGAGTAAATGCACTTACTTCTCCCCATTAGGCGCAATCAACCACCTCTGCTCGTTGGTCGCCGGCACGGGCGGGAGCTTTGTACCACCACGTTGGTAGACGTTGCCCCCCTCAACCAGCTCGCCCTCACTATAGCTATCATCCGAAAAGCGATCCTCGCCACCATCAGCATGGCCACTCGCCTCCGGCGGCCAGTTCCCCCATCGGGTCGACTGCGACGTAGCCTGATCCGTGCTCTGCTCCGGAGTCTCGTGGGACGAAGACTCTAGGACCGGAGTCTCGTGGGGCGAAGGCTCGGCGGCCCGAGGCTCGGCGGCCCGAGGCTCGTGGACCGGCGGAGTCTGGTGGGGCGAAGTCTCGGCGGCCCGAGGCTCGGCGGCCCGAGGCTCGTGGACCGGAGTCCGAGACGGGTCCACCTCAGACGGAGCAGTCCTGTGGTCGGGTGAATCAGCTGGGGGTGGCGGCGAGGAAGGCGTAGCAGCCTTCCTACCTCTCCCGCCGCCACGGCCACCTCTAGTACCCCTCTTCTTCCCCTGACCTCTCCCGGCCGAAGAAGAAGCGCCCGCCGGTGGTGTCTGCATACTGAGATCCAGCACTCTCCGGAGGTGCTGGGGTGGAATGGAAGCACCCCTCCCACCACGCGCCGAGGAAGGAGCCTCGGAGCGCTCTGGACCCGTGCCCACCATCTGTCAACACCTGCAATGACAAAGAGTAAACGAAATTAGTACAACATAAAAAAAATTAATACCTGACATGAATAAGAATATGTATATAATTTAAGTGTATCATCATCATGAACATAATAAAAAATGGAATACCTAACATGAACTAATTAATAATATATATGTACATAATAATAATTGAATACCTGACATGAACTAATATTAATCTTCATCGTCTATATATGCTTCGGGGTCAATAAATGCATCATCATCATCACTATCAGTAATGACGTGCTCATCATCATCATCAATAAATGCATCAACATGTGGAAGGCCTCCTTTACGTAATCGGTCAAGCATTGACAGGTCATCCATAGCAGTAACCTCTTCTTGTTCCGGCTCTTCTTGTTCCGGATCAGGGGTGAAGTCGGATTCACTGTCGCTGTCTACTTCAATGTTCTGGGGTGAAGTAGAGCGGTTCTTGAAACGTTTTTTGGAAAGACGTGTTTCTTGGAAGAATTCTCCTTCATATGTGTCTCGGTTAATGTGAGGTTCATAATCCTCTTCATTGGGGGGAGGTGGTCTAACACGTGGTGGCACTTCATAAACGACATCCCAACCATTCAGATTTGGATAAGTTTGGCAGGCCCACGGTAGATAGAAAACTTGGGTCGCCTGTTGAGCCGTAATATAGACATCGGGAACATCTAAATGGGTGCTTTGTTTGATTTCGACTAGCCCTAAATGTTCATGAGTCCTTCTAGTCTCCTTCGGCTGGAACCAATAACATTTGAAGACTACGACGTTCGGTGGGTTTTCACCATAGAATAGAAGTTCATAAATTGCTTCAACTCTTCCATAATACTCGGTATCTCCTTTGCCGATAGCAGAGACACAACAATTTGTAGACTTTCGGTCGGCCATAGATAGCTCTTTGCCAAAGGTACGAAAGCGATACCAGTTGATGTCGTATTTGTCAAATGAGCGGACCTTATAGTCAAAACCATTAGCGACTTGTCTCAATTCGGCGTCCATTGACTCTGAATTAGCCTACAAGTTTAATACGGAAGGATTGTTGCATTAGCCGCAAATTAGACGAAGAAATGAAATGGTCTAATGGAAATTACCGTTTGTTTGAACCAAGAGATGAAACCGGGATAGCCGCCTCCATGCTTTGCCAGAAGCTCATACTCTTCGACGGAATCCTTTTGGATCACCGCTCCATCCGAGAATTTGGCGACGTATCGACTGTATCAAATATCGGGGAATAAGAGCAGTTCAAAGGAATTAGAAGTTGCGAAACAATGTACCGAGAACTTACTAGATGTACGGCCGCACTTCTGTTAGGTTGTTGAAGATATACAACGAAATGGTCCACCATTCTTCGACATCCAACCCTACTGGTTTCGAAGCACCGGCTGGTGCGAGCTTCCCTTTGAATAGGCTGAGGTTGGATCCACCTTTTTTAGGGTCGCCAGCATTGTACCGAGGCTTCGGATTATGCAAATGACGATTTTTGGCTTCGTAGTGTGCTGTCACGAAGTTTGCCGCCTCCTCAGTAATGAATGCCTCGGCCATCGATGCTTCAATTCTACGTTTATTTTTACATTTTGCTCAAAGCGTCTTCTGCATCCTCTCAGTTGCGTAGCACCAACGATTTTGCACGGGCCCCCCCAATCTTGCCTCGGTTGGGAGATGCAAAATCAAATGCTGCATTGGATTAAAGAAGCCCGGTGGAAAGATCTTCTCTAACTTGCAGATCAACTCCGGCGCCAACTCTTCCATTTCATCTATCACCGCAGGCGATAGTTCTTTCGCACAAAGAACACGGAAGAAATAGCTCAGCTCTGCCAGTACTAGCCATTCATCCTCAGGGATAAAGCCACGCAACATCACCGGCATTACCCGCTCAAGCCATATGTGCCAATCATGACTATTGAGACCAAATATTTTCAATTTTTCAAGACTCGCTCCCCTCTTTAGATTCGCTGCATACCCATCGGGGAACATCAACTGCATTTTCACCCACAAGATAATTTCCCTCATAGCTGGCCTTCCAAGATTGAACCACGCCTTTGGCTTCGTCCAATTCTGCTTTCCTTTCGGTTGTCTCATGTTCTGTAACGGTCTATCACATAGAGCCTCCTGATCGACTCTAGCCTTAGGATTATCCTTTGACTTCCCCTCTATGCCGAACAATGTACCAAAAAGGGCCTCGGCGATATTCTTTTCAGTGTGCATCACGTCGATGTTGTGTGGGTAAAGGAGGTCTTTGAAGTAAGGCAGATCCCACAAGCATGTCTTGTGAGTCTAGGCGTGTTCTGAATTATACCCCTTGAAATACCCTGGACGCTCTGCATCAGGCTCGAGAGCGTTTAACTGATCCAGGATCTGTTAGCCTGTCAACGCAGGTGGTGCTGAGTTTTTCACAACTCTACCTTTGATGAAGTTCTTCTTGTCTTTTCTGAACTTATGGCGAGGATCCAGGAACTGTCTATGCAAGTCGAAGCAAGAATACTTGCGACCCGCATCCAGCCAACGAAACTGAAGAGCTGCCTTGCATGTGGGGCACGGGAACCTTCCATGCACACACCAGCCAACGAATAGCGCATACGCCGGCAAGTCATGCATCGAGTACATGTACCAGACACGCATTATGAAGTTTTTTTTTGTAGCGGCGTCGTATGTCTTGATCCCATTATCCCAAGCTTCTTGCAATTCATCCTTAAGCGGTTGCATGTACACATTCATACTCTTCCCCGGATAGTTGGGCCCTGGAATTATCAACGTCAGGAAAATGTTCTTTCTTTGCATAATCTGTCCGGGGGGGAGATTGAGTGGAATGACAAATACAGGCCAACAACTGTATTGGGTTGCCGTCATACCAAATGGATTGAACCCATCCGTGCCGATGCAGACTCGAGGATGCCTTGGATCTGCCGCTTTATCATGATGTATTGCATCAAAGTGCTTCCACGCAAAAGCGTCCGATGTGTGTACCAACATCTGATTCCCATCTGCATCTAGTTCGGTTCTTTTGCCCAATTTGTGCCATGTCATCTGTCTGGCCGTCTCTTCGACCATGAAAAGACGTTGAAGTCTTGGTATGATTGGCATATACCGAAGAACATTAACTGGAATTTTTGTCTGACTCTTCTCACCCATACCGTTGTCTACCACAACATACCTGGAAGACTTGCAAATGGGACAATAGTTCAAGTCCGCATACTCAAGCCTAAATAAGGCACATCCATTCTCACAGGCATCTATCTTCTCATAGGGCATCTTAAGTACACGGAGGATTTTGTCCGACTGGTACAGGTTTGCAGGCATTACATGGCCTTTGGGTAGAAAGCGTCCAAATAGTGTCATCATCGCGTCGTAGCATTCTCTGCCCAAGTTGAATTGAGCCTTCAGAGCCATTACTTGTGCGATGGCATCCAGCTGACAAAGCTCAGTGTGCTCGTGGAGAGGACGTTTTGAAGACTCCAACATATCATTGAAGGCCTTTGCAGATTCCTCCATCTCATCGTCCGAATCCCGAGCATCATCAAAGTCTTCCACCATGTCTTCGATCCCGGTACCATGCTCGTCGGTGCGACGACGGCCCACCTCAGCTCTGGCACGTTGGGCAGACTCACCATGAAATGTCCAGACCGTATAAGCAAGCGTAAAACCCCACTTCTGCAGGTGTTTACTCATTTCAAGCTCTGTCCTCTTATAATAGTTGTCGCACCGGACACAGGGGCACCAGGTTTTTCTCTGGCCATTTGCAAATGCGGCTCTCACAAACCCCTTGGTTTTTGTCTTCCATTCATCGGTCATGTCTTTCTGACTAGTGTGACCGGTGTACATCCACGCACGATCACTCATCTTGCCTAGCTACTGGACACACAAGAAATATATACATAATTCAGCAAACCATATTCATCAGTTAATGGAGTTTGTCAGTTTTATTACGTCCATGCAACCTACACGCTAATAGGTAAAGATATGTCCTAATCCCACCCGAGTATGTGTAGATTGGGTTCGTTTTCCCATGCTCTGCTCCGGATCCGACGCAAAATTTCGGCAGCACCTCCCCGCTGTTCTCCTGATACACGTCTCGACAATAAGCAGAGAGGATGTGTACCTGAAGAACAACAGGGAGGCACTGACGAAATTCTGCATCGGATCCGGAGCAGAGCATATGGGAAAACGAACCCAATCTACACATACTCGGGCTGTCCATGGATAACGTTGGACAATTCGAAAGAATCACGGTTATAAATATGCAAATGCATGCATATTTATAGATGTAACCCTTTCGAACGGGAGACGCATAGTGGTCACGCATACTGATGATTGAAGACACCTATAGCTAGAAAGTTTCATCGGCACGAAGACCGGAACAGAGCAAATGAAGGGGGGAGGAGGAGATGTCATTTGTGCTCACCCACGAACGCAGGGGTGGAGCTCGTCGAACGCACGGGGAGGTCGTCGAACACCAGACCCTCGCAGCGACGAAACAACTGCACATTTAAATCCACCCGATCAACACAAATATATATGATGTTTTTCATAACAAAATCAGAAAATATATGACCTAACTCATAATTCACAAATATATGACGGGGTGTCGGGTCGGGGTGTCGGGGTGTCGGGGTGTCAGGGTGTCGTGTCGGGGTGTCAGGGTGTCGAGGTGTCGTGTCGGGGTGTCGGGGTGTTGGGGTGTCGTGTCGGGGTGTCGTGCTGTCGGGTCGGGGTGTCGGGGTATCGGGGTGTCGGGGTCTTTTTTTTTCTCTTTTTCCTTTTCTTCTTCTTCCTCTTCTTCCTTTTCTTCCTTTTCTTCTTCTTCTTCTTCTTCTTCTTCTTCTTCTTCTTCTTCTTCCTTTCCTTTTTCCTCTTCTTCTTATCCTCTCCTCTTTCTTCTTCTTCTTCTTCTTCTTCTTCTTCTTCTTCTTCTTCTTCTTCTTCTTCTTTTTTTTTTCTTCTCCTCCTCCTCTTCTTCTTCTTCTTCCTTTCCTTTTTCCTCTTCTTCTTCTCCTCCTCTCCTCTTTTTTTCTTCTTCTTCTTCTTCCTTTCTTTTCATTTTTCCTCTTCTTCCACTTCTCCTTCTTTTCTTCTTCTTCTTCTTCTTCTTCTTCTTCTTCTTCTTCTTCTTCTTCTTCTTCTTATTTTCTTCTTCTCCTCCTCCTCTTCTTCTTCTCCTCCCCCTCTTTTTCTTCTTCTTCTTCTTCCTTTCTTTTCCTTTTTCCTCTTCTTCTACTTCTCCTTATTTTCTTCTTTTTTTCCATCTTTCTAACCTAACCTAGCACTAACCTAACCTAGCACTAACATAACCTAGCACTAACCTAACCTAGAACTAACCTAATTTAACAGTAGAAAAAAAAGAAAAGAAAAAAGAAGATGAATGCTCACCTAAAAAAACCTAATTGATGCAAAAAAAAACTAAAAAAATAGAGGGGGTGGGGGTGGGGCAGGGGGCTCACCGGAGGGGGGGTCGGGGCAGAGGGCGGGGCGGCGGCGGCGGGGCGGCGCAGAGGGCGGCGGCGTCGGGGCAGAGGGAGGGTGGCGGTGTCGAGCTCGGGGCAGAGGGCGGCGGAGCGGAGGGCCGGGGCGGCCGCAACGTCGTGGCCGGCGGGCGGCGGGGGCGGTGGGGGTCGGGGGCGGCGGCCGGTGCGGCAGGGGGTCAGGGGCGGCGGGTGCGGGGAACGGGGGAGAGAGAGAAGAGAGAGAGGAATGGGAGGTGGGGGATGGCCGTTAGGGCCGTTAGAAGGGTTTTTGTTTGCCGTCTGCTAGCGGACGGCAAAGAATCTTTGCCGTCAGCTAGCAGATGGCAAAGAGGGAATCTCCATGCGCTGGCCTCCAGTGGGCCCCACCCACCTCTTTGCCGTCTGCTAGCGGACGGCAAAGAACTGGCTGATGGCAAACATTATCTTTGCCATCAGCCAGTTCTTTGTCATCTGTTTTTTGTAGGCGGACGGCAAAGACCTTCTTTGCCGTCAGCTAGCAGACGGCAAAGAACTGGCTGATGGCAAATTCCCTGATTCCAGTAGTGCATGCTTCAGCTGATTCATCTCCTCGGTCAGCTTATCCCTCTCGTTCCTCAGCTTATTAGTCCTCTTGAAGAGTTCAACACTCTCGTTCACCAGCTGATCCTTCTCCGCCTTCAGCGAGGCATTCACCTCTTGCAGGCTCTTGATGGTATACTGATGAGCCTCTAACAGATCTTTGTTGAGCATGTCCACATCGTATACCGACTCCGTGTTGCCTCCCGAATTGGCCATGACCCGATGCACTTAAATTTGTTAGACAAATAAATAATGACAACAAATGACAATTAATTGAACTAGAGTATATGATGAATGCAACTAAGAGAATATATGAACTAGAGTATCAACATGTATGTATCAACTAAAAATTATCTCTCTTTTATGTATCATGGCAAATTATCTCTCTTTTGTTGCAATTTAACTTCTTGTCACATGACATTTGTTGTTTATGTATCATGGCAAATTATGTACCCTGTACTACTATTGTTGTTGTGCTTGACACACCACTTCCCACATTCATGTTGATAAAATATACTCTACATATGTTCTCAACCATAAGAAAGTAAGATTCACATCCAGATAAAAGTACTCTATATTTTAAACATCAGCCACAATAAGATAACAATATCTGAATAGTAAGTAATAAATTAGGTTCACATTCCATCCTATTAAAAATAGAAGCACAAGACTAGATGCAAGATCTACAAGTAATTGCTAAGATAGTTTTCAAAGCCCCATGTGAGTTGGAGTTTAACCCTATATATATTGCCACATTATTTTAGCCACACTTGCCACACTTTCTACTAAAAAATTCTACTCAGAAGGCACTATTAAAATAGGATTCTACACAATAGCAATCCATGGAACTAACTTTGGATTCTACATCACACAAAGCAATCCATGATACTACAATTTCTACACAAAGCAATCCCCTAAATCAACTTATACATGAATCCCATGGATTCCACGTGGCGTGTCCGCGGACAGAGGAGGTGCGAGTGGAGAGGAAGGAGATGCGATGCGAGGGGAATGAGAGGATCGAACCTTGCTGCCGGTGGTGTGGCGAGGGGCAGCGAGGTGCAGCGACGGGGTGGCGAGGTCCGAAGGTGGCGACGACTGGTTGAGGGGATCGGAGTGTAGTGGGTGAAATGAGAGCGGCGACTAGGTCTTTTACTAAGGTGGGGAGTTGACTCAGGTGGGCCAGTGCTGGCGTGGGCCTAAAACGCAACGCCATAACTAATAACAACCCAAATAATAAAAACTTAGATTAATAAAAGACTTAACATAATAAAAGACTCAAAATTTGAACTGGTAGTATAGAAATAAAAGACCCAAAATGATAAAAATACTAATAGTAATGATGACAAAAATATAATATAACATGTTCATTATTTTTTGACTAGTATAATCATTAAATACTTAAAACACTTGATAAAATGACTTATTTCTGGCGTAACATAAGTTAGCACGCCGACACTAATTAATTAACTACGGCGTGCATAGAAATCCTACGCCACCACTATCTTCCAAACGGTGACTACAAATGGGCCAACAGATTTGTGATGTGTTCAAAAATGGCAACGCCAGCACTAACCATATAAAGCTGACGTGCTAATTATGCCGGCGCCAGCACTATTTGAAAAAACTAGTGCTGGCGTTGATGAAAATTGGCGCGCCACCAATGAAAGTTGTGGCTAGCCGTTTTTCCACTAGTGTTGGAAGCTCCTGTGTAGGGTTGGCGGCTGTGCTGGCGTGTGGCGGTTGTGTCCGGTCAGCATGATGTGCGACGTGTGTGTGCATGATGTCCGACAAAGCATGTTGGCTGGCTTCGTGCGTCTTCGGCGTCGTGTGCATGGCGTGTGTTTGTGACATGCTGGACCCCATGGCTTGCACACTGGGGAGGACAACACAAGTTATGATCCCATGAGGTCGTACCACGTGCTAGTGTATGGGTTGAATCCTGGCAGGGGTACATGGCATCCACCCCGCTGACATAGTCGACGTACGTCATCGACGATCCATATAGTAGATATCGGTGAAATAGGCAGGGTAATCTGGGTCGTACCATGTGGTGGGAAAGTTGTCGACCGAACTAGAAGTTGACAGGGCTCCAAATGATGAAGCCGTTGATGATGTCAGACTGAGTGGAGACATGATATTAATGGGCGTGGCTGACGTAGATCCGATTTGAGATGTTTTTGATGAAGATGAACTCGATGAAGACGATGTTGATGGATATGCATATGTCGTCGATGCACATGACGATGATGTCGATGAAGACGTTGCTGGTGTTGTAGATCTGATCTGGCAATGCGAGGTCCCCGCAACGATGCAGTTGTCAAGGGTGTACACAAAGTACATTAGTACGATAGTTACATGTTGATCTGTTTGGTAGTAGAATGTAACCTCAGGTCTCCGGATAAACACATATTTAACCTAGGTTCGAGCCCCCATGAGAGGGTAACAACATACTCCTGCTTGTGTGAGATTGTCTCAGAGGATATTACAATGGAGGAACACAATGTGGTTTTCGACGGAGTTGGATGCTAATTCGTCGAGTATGTGTGTTTGGTCGGATCTATTGTAAAGCTAGTCTAGAACTTCAGGAGATGTCAAGCTTCGGGAGATGTCGAACGTGTCTCCCCTCCGTCTTGACATTGAGTACCTTTATATATAGGTTAGGTTGGTTGACCGGTGTCATCCATCTTGATCTTCCTGCACCGTACGACGTGGACTCTTCATATTTGGTAGACTAGCAGAAGAGCCCGTGCGTTGCAACGGGAGAATGCAAGGCCTGAGAATCAGGCTCGAAGGCATAGATATTCTAATGGTGCAGTATTATCAAACATGTAAAATATGTACCTTTAGGATCCTAGTGCATGTCAAATAGCATTGCTGATTTTTGTTAACGTTAACTCACTTTTCTTCTTCTTCTTACTCCACCCATTATCTCTGTCCCCCAATTCAAGATTGTCGCTATAAGCAATGGCACATCCGACATGCAATATCGATGGGTATTGAGGAGGAAATATAGCAAATATAAAAAAACAGAGCATTCTAAGGCCGATTGGAGTCGAGAAAGTCGATAAAAATCCTGAAGATAAAATGTTACTTATGGTATAAAAAGAGTCATTCTGCTTCCGCTCGTTTGATTTTCAAAGACGGGTCGCATGGCGGTGACATAACTTGGGCTCTACTGCTCTTGGACTGGAAGAACAACCTGTTGGTCGGTGAGGGTTGTGGATGAGTATGGTGTCCTGTGTCCGGGAGTTGCTGAGATAATAAATCTCATACTTGTGTATGATGAAGTTGTGCTAGACCCGTCTTTGTTGAGAACTTGAAATAGAAGGTGAGGTTGTGTAGCTTTGTACCTAATGTACACCTTACCGTTGCCGTCGTCAGGGCGCAGATGCCGCCCCCATAGGCCTCGCCTCTGCCACGTGCCGTCCCTGAAAATGCAATTTGTGGACGCCGTTTTCAAGTCTGTCCTCTATGGCAGACTCTCACCACCATCGCTCGCTCGCAGAGGTCAGCGACATCTCCCTGACATAGAAAAGCATTACTACTTTAAATAGGTACTCCCTCCGTAAAGAAATATAAAAGTGTTTAGATCACTTAGAGGAGTAGTTCTTAGTCAATGGAGGAAAAACAGATGATGTATGCATCCAATAAGCTATTACTTTGAGAAGAGGGAGGTTGCAACGTCAGTGTAGAATAGCGCCGCACCTTCTTGTTCGGCCACTGCCCAAATCTCTTAGTCAGTTCATCTGCAAAGCACCAGCCGCCATGGATCCAGCATGCCAGCTCCAACAGTTCGGCGTCATCCTGTTTGTCTTTCGTGCTGTTCGTTTGTCTCGTACAGTTTCCCTTTTCTAGATAAACCACACCTAAATCCGCCAAAGCTAGCTTCTTCCAGAAGACAAATAAGGTCCCCAAAAATACAGAGCATCAGGTCATGTGGTACAGATGAACTGGTCTGGTGCCACCAACGAAACACAGAAGCAGCACATCGCAGAGAAACTGAGAGAGGGGAGCATAGCCCACGCACAGTCATTATCCTGGAAGTACGACAAAATTTAATCTCCTGGTTTCACCTAAATTACCTCAAAAGTATGAATCAGTACACTCCTGGGCGGAACTGGAGCATGTATCCAGAGGGGAAAAAACAGATCTATATTGAGCAGCTTCATGGATAATCAAATACGCAGATGGCTACGCCTCCGATATATCAATCTCACAAAATCCACAACCAATTCCCCAAATTGTACTCGATCCAAGGAACCCACACACTATCTGTAGGAGTTGGCGCGCGTGCCCTTTGATCTCTTGTTGCCGGAGGAGGAAATCCGGTGCCAGCGGTCACAGGAACTTCCAACTTCTCTGCCACTGGATAAGATAGAAGAAAGAAGCACGGATTGAATTCTAAGAACTTCAGGGGTTAATTTATAAAACCGAATCGTTTTTCCAGAATACCACTTAAAGTGGGACTGGGGGTTCAATTATCAAAAAACAGAAGGACTTTTTTGCAAAACTGCCACGACGGTGAGCGGGCAGAAGCGATGGCCGCTTTATTATTATTAGGTAAAGATAAAGATGTATGACTTCATCTTCAAGAACCAGGGGTGACACGTCTAGGGAAGTCGGCTGCCGGTACGTTCCCAACACTGCATGTACACAAGCAAATATGACTCAAAATAGAGTGTACACGGCACATGATTACGGCAAAATCACTCTCTTAATAGGTGCCCATATGTATAGAGTGTAGGTACTTGCGCTTTTTTTTTTTTTTTTTTTTTTGAACATGTAGGTACTTGCGCTTGTAGTGGTGTTTGTAAGTGTGTATACGTGAGCGTCTGCTTTGTACCGTATTTCACTTTAATAATTTAAACAAAAGCATTTTTCTTCGTGTGTAAGAAAAAGGCAGCTAGAGAAAACAGGGGAGAGATTAATGGAAGCATTCCACGAAATAGTCACCACCCCGGAATGAAATTAGGTCCTATCGCCTTTGCCATTGCCTTGCTGGCCCCGACCCCCCTCTCCCTCTCTCCTTGGGTTGCCTTGTTCGTCTTCTCTCTTGCTTGCTAGTCATCTCTCTCTTTGCTGTGGAGCGGAGAAGATAGAGAGATTCCCTGATCTGCTCGTCGATCGAGCCTGCCTGCCTGCAAAATTTGGCAGCGCGAGAAGGGAGACCGAAAAAGAGAGCGGAAAGGCGCATCTTATTTTAGTCTCTCCGCCTCAGCTTCGCGGTTGCTTCTTCTGGATCCCGTAGAGGAGCCCACCTGTTCCACCAAAACCCAATCTTCCGCTTGCTCGAGATCGATTGGTTTCCAGATCCAAGGCCGCCCCTCCCTCGTCGCGAGATCGCAGGAAATCTGGGCGCGCAGCTCTGCAGGAAGCTAGCCATCCAAGAAAAAGGTGAGTTGTTCTTTTCTTGTTCGGTCCATCGTCTTCCAATGCGAGTAGAGTGTGGTTGTTCTTGGCGATCTCCCCCCCCCCCCCCCCCCCCCCCCCCCCCACCTCGATCGCGCAGCGTCTGCCGTGGATTGATCGGGCTCTTGATTTTGGTGCTTGTGTTGGTTGGCTTCGATGGCAGATTTGGCGAGGCGAAGGAAAGGGGAGAGGATATCGGGAGAGGAGGCGAATAGACATGGCTTTTGTGAGGCAGCGGGCGATGGGGAGGTGGCGGAGATGAGGGATGCTATCAGCTGCGATGGATTACCTGAGATCTTGCTGGGGTCCGACGTCGTCGCCGGACGGGCGCCCCCGCAAGGGGGTGGATGTGGCCGGTCGGCAGGACGGGCTCCTGTGGTACAAGGACGCCGGGCAGCTCGTCGCCGGCGAGTTTTCGATGGCCGTGGTCCAGGCCAATAACCTGCTGGAGGACCACAGTCAGGTGGAATCCGGGTCGCTGAGCACCACGGATCCCGACCTGCAGGGCACCTTCGTTGGCGTCTATGATGGCCATGGTGGACCGGAGACGGCGCGCTACATCAATGACCACATGTTCAACCATCTGAAGGGTAATAACTCAACTGTTGCTGCGGCTCTCCTGTCATAGAATTTAGATCAAATGTCAGTCTAGCTATGCTATACGATCTATAGTTGTTTCATTTCCCATTGCTATGACCTGCAAGTGTTTGTGATTGATGCTGATTGTTCTCAGCCATGTTTTTTGCCATGGAAGTAGATATTTATTGGATGCCTGCATTGCATGGGGTATGGTTCTACTTGTAGTACTACATAAAACAAATAAGAGCAATTTAAATGTTGTCTTGTTTAGAGCAGCCACCTAGTTTACACTATATTCAATCCTTGGTTGATTTATTTTACTCCAAATAGAATGGAAGCACATTTATTGTTGACTGTAGAGTGAATAAATGATAGTGTCGTTTACTCACCTTCGGATCATATTATTATATGTTTGAACGACATGTCAATCTCCATTAGTTCCCTTGCATGATGAACTTCCTTTTTCAGGATATGCATCTGAGCAGAAGTGCATGTCAGTGGATGTGATTCGGAAGGCTTTCCGAGCGACTGAGGAGGGATTTCTCTCTCTAGTCAGTAATCAATGGTCGGTGAGGCCTCAATTAGCCGCGGTAGGCTCTTGCTGTCTAGTTGGTGTGATTTGTGCTGGAACTCTCTATGTTGCAAATGTTGGGGACTCCCGTGCTATTCTGGGGAGACTTGTCAAGGGAACTGGAGAGGTTGTGGCAATGCAGCTCTCAGCAGAACATAATGCATCCTTCGAGGAGGTTAGGCGAGAGATGCAGGCAATGCATCCTGATGATCCCCACATTGTGATCCTGAAGCACAATGTTTGGCGTGTGAAGGGTATTATTCAGGTAAATGTTCAGTGTTCAGAAATTGCAACTGGCATGTGATCCAGTAGCTTTGCTCTATACAGTCTTCAGACATTAGGCTTAACTTTTCATTCTAACCATAACTACACTTTAAAAGCTGTGTCCCGGTGCTTCTGTTTGAATTGTTGCTGCACGTTTTTACATTAGGCAAGTTCTCAGTTATCAGCTATATTTAGGTGTTCCTGTTGGCTTTTTTTTTCCCGTGTATACAATCTGCAATAATGCAACAGTACGAGTCTTGCTATTAGGTACTCCCTCCGCCGCAAAATAAGTGTCTCAAATTTATACTAGAGACACTTATTTTAGGACGGAGGGAGTATTAGCCAAGAACCCAAGACAAGTTCCATATTCAGCTGTTCAATGCATTTCCCTTGATGCCGATTCCGCAAATAAAATATTATGTATCCCTGTGTTTCTTAAACAGATCACTTTAATAGCGTTACTGCTTAGTTGTGACGAATCATTTTAATCTGCTGTTGTCTCTTGCATAGCGTTACTGCTTAGTCCCTTCGCAAATGCCATGCAATTGCTTCTGCCGTGCATCTCACATGGTAGGATAATGTGTTGCAGATAACAAGGTCCATTGGAGATGTGTATCTGAAGAGACCAGAATTCAACAGAGAACCTTTGCATAGCAAGTTTCGGCTTCCAGAAACTTTCCGGAGACCACTTCTTAGTTCTGAGCCAGCAATTACTGTACACCAAATACAGTTAACTGATCAGTTCATCATTTTTGCATCTGATGGACTCTGGGAGCATCTTAGTAATCAGAAAGCAGTTCAGCTAGTCCACAGTAGTCCCCGTAATGTATGTGTTCTTATCTTATGTTTAGTTTGTGTTACTGGGTTCTTTGAAAGCTAAGTACTAGTTCATGCATTATTTGTCCGAACCACAAAGTACGTATTTCTGCTTTTGCAGTAATTTCATCACCATTTGGTTGATGTTTCTGTCGAGGCAAGTGGACATATTTTCTTTCCAAAGGAATTAGAGAACATCAGATCTGAACATCTTTAGAACTCGTTCCAAGTTCTAGGTCCTGTTAAGATGTTAACAGGAGTTCTGCAAGAACATACTCCCTCCGTCCCATAATATAAGAGTGTTTTTTACACTAGTGTAGTATTGAAAACGCTCTTATATTATGGGACGGAGGGAGTAGTATGGATATATTATCATACTAGGTTATATTAGATTTTTCACTGCCACGATGGTTGCAACTGACTTAAATGGCAGTGACTTCTCGATTTTGTAGCAGTTCCTCGGTTGTTGCTGTTTTAGGTAATAAATTTATCTCTAGTAAAATGTTGTTTGAGATAACAACATTGGTTTAGTCACTAGAAGTTTGTGATTCTCTGCTGGTCCTGGATTTGGTCATGTCTGGCTGATGTGGTAGGTTCTATTGTTGATTACTAGTAAATGCATATGTGCAATGCACGTTGATATTATGGCCAAAATTAATTGCACGTTGATATTAGATAGAATATAAATTAAGTGTTAATTACCGGGATACTGTAGACGTTGATATTTGGTATGATATTAATTGCACGCTCAACACGTTGAGCACTCGCTATTGGAGCAATATAGGTCGTTGGATTGACATGGTTTGATGTTCAAGATTTACCCCTTTGGGTCTTTTTATATTGGTATACATATAGATGTATGTCTCCCTTTTCATGTCACTTCATTGGAATTCCTAGTTGCTGAATTGAAAGTTACACTCTTAAACTTAAGTCCGCAAATGCATGGTTGGTTGCTTATCGAGGAGATTTTCTGTAGCAGTTACCATCTTTAGACCTCCTTGTTTTTTTTCGAGGGAACCATTTTTAGATCTCTTAAATATCTGCATTCTGCATTGAAGCATTGTGAATGAGCTACTTTACAACTGATTTGTTTATATCAATCACACCTTCCTGAACTATGGCGATTGGCACCTCACGAGCTCACCAACGTAGACATGTTATTGAATCTCACTTCACATTTCAGTTTGCAAACAAACCATGTAGTAGAACCCAGCTTCATTTATGTCTAAATAATCTTGTTCTCATATTCCACTAGAGTCTTGTGTTCCTTTATTCATTTCGTAGAACAGCATTGGTTTCTTATTTTGTTAATGTTATCGTAACTTTATATGTTTCAGGGGATTGCTCGAAAGCTAGTGAAGGCTGCAATGCAGGAAGCAGCAAAGAAGAGGGAGATGCGGTATTCAGATCTCAAGAAAATTGACCGTGGAGTGAGGCGCCACTTTCATGATGATATAACGGTCGTCGTGGTATTTTTCGACTCAAATGCCATAGCCACGGATGCCTGGAGCCGGCCCACAGTTTCTCTGCGAGGTGGCGGCGTTACCCTCCCTGCAAATTCCCTTGCTCCATTCTCAGGTTCCTAGCCTTTTCACTGAAGTCAAGAAGACACGAAGACCAGAAAAGACAAGGAAAAGACAAGAAGAGCAGCGGCCACGGTCAAGTGTAGCGCGTTTCCTGTGCGTTCTCGCAAGAAAAAAAAACCTTTTAGATTCAACCTGGTTACTAGTGTACTGATAGCGGCAAGGTATAAGATTAGATTATTCTTAGTGTACATTCTCCGGATCGTCTTGTGATAATAGTTCATCTCATCACCATTTCATTTTGTTTAGCTCCTCGCAAAGTGTGCTGCCATCTCAAGGCTGGCTAATCTTGGACATTTGGCAGGTTGCTTTCTTGATGCTTATAATCTGCTGAGCTCTGATCAACACGATCTAAACTGTTGACATGTTGATGCCACATGCGAACTTGCACATATTGAACTCTCTTGTCACAGAGAACCTGATGAAGAAGCCATTTGTGATGGCAATGCCTTGCGGAGTTCGCACCAAAGCCGAGCCCCTCACTTTAGTTTTTTTACGTGCAGTTCAAAAGAAACTTTCAAAGTTTTAATCAAGGTAGAAAGCGAGCATGATAAAACTAAGATCTTGTAGCATTGGTTTTCTGTTGCCAAGAACAGACAGATATATGGTGCCAATCTATTAGAAAGCAGATGAACCATAAACGCAACATCCTCTCAGTACGACGCACTTATATAATTTATGGCAATGAAACATCATAGCATATTACTCACTCTGTTATCTACTACTCCAAAACATGAACACACAGAAAGTTCCTCCCTAACCCCACAGGCGCACCTCTGTCCTTCCAGGGCTTACTCCTTACCGGAGGCCAGAGAAGCAAAAGTGTTTGCCACCTTCAGAATGATGAGCTCTCTCACCATCTTATGACTTGCCTTCACCGTGAGTTCAGGGACCGATCAACTTTTTCCACCAGGCGTACCCTAACAAAACGACGGAGATCACAAAGCAGCCTGACGATGTACCTCCGACAAATGGCCAAAAGAAGCTGCCATCTGTGATGTCATAAAGATGGCATGGAATGTTCATCGCAAATGCCCCAGCTATGAAGGTATTGACGGCTATGCCAAAAGATGCAATGGTCAGCGTAAGCTGAAGTTGGATCAGTTCATTTCGCTGGTTGTCGAGTTGAATGTTGACGTAATCTTCTGTGTCATCAATATACTCTCGGACCTGTTAAATTTCCAAAGGAGAAATCAATGTCCACATCAAGATGGGTATGAATAAGAACCCAAATAACTCAACCAAAATATGCTCCTGATAATGAAATAATTAGGCATATGATAATTTGCTGCCGCGAGTATCAACTGAGCCCTGTGTTTTGCAGAACAAAAGACAATTTATCTGTGCAATTACACTCAGAAATGGAACAACAACTAAATTCCACATGATTGCTCAGCACCAAATACGTACAATATCAAGAATTAAGATAAGCCACAGTGTTAAAATAGCTCAAGAAAACAGTAACGAGGCTTATGTCGGAAGGACTAACCGATAAAATTCTGTTGCGAATTCCGTCCAGCTGCATGAAGTAGGCCTCAAGCAACATCTCTAGGTCTTCCACATCGTTATCCAAATATATACTGGTAGCAATACTCACACTGCGCCGAAAACTGGAGTTCAGCCTCGGCAGACTTGCTCCTGCGGGAACAATGCTATTGGAAGCAGCAGACGTCATTATAGCCTCAACCTGCTGATTCTGTGCTTGCTTCCTTGTAAGATAAAGATGTGCCATGTCTTCATTATCATCTAGAAGATGTTCTATCTCATCTCTGACCTAAGAAGAGCAGCATGTGGGTTATCATCAAGGTTCTCAAAACTAGAATAGAAATTCCCAGTAGTAATACACTGTAAGCAATAAGATTGAGAAGCTTATAATGGCAAATAGAAGAAAACCAAAAATGGTCAACTGTCTATGACCCCCCCCCCCCCCCCTCTCTTTGTTCTAAATATTTTTCTTATGTAACAATTCAATCAGAATTAGAATTTAAAATGTTCATCTTTTAGTAATCTATAAAGCAGATAAATTGTAGCAATTGGTTCTTTGAAAACTTGCACCAAGATAGTTTTATAATAGTTATTCATCCACGTGAAAAATCCACTCTTTGTCGAAAAATGTAAGACCGTACATCAATTGGCGACTCGATTAAATGATAAAGGTGAGAGGCAGCAGAGGTTCTCTAATGATACCTTCTGAACGCGGGCAAGCAAACGGGTAAGGTCACTCTTGAGGCTCCGCACACGCTCCAAGTTCTTAGTGCTGACATTCTTGGTGAGCTCATCGAGCACGGGAATGGCGCGCCTCTCAAGATCAGCCACGCTGGAGTCCAACGTGGAGCACACGGCCTCAAGCCCGACCTCCAGCACCTGGAACTCGAATGGCAACTCATGCTCTGCCCCGGTGGCCTCATTAAGACAGGGCACCTGATCCCCGGGCGAACCATCCTGCTTGACCCCATTGCCATCACAGCCGTGTTCACCATTCCCACCCACCAGGCTCCTCAGAGGGAGATGCTGCCTCAATTGGTCGACGAAAGGGAGCACCTCCTGCATCAGAGGGTCCAATAGGAGGACCTCCTCCGCAGTAACGATTGCCCTGATGAATTCTAGGTTGATGACCATCGCCTTCTCTCTAGCTGCACAATCAATCATCGTATATGAGTATGTAACGCTTGGGTCTGCTTGGTTTTTGCAAGAGCAAAATCCGCGTCCCTGATGGCGGTCGGTATTGATTTAGCGAGCGCTCACCGAGGATGCTTGAGGAGTGGGAGAAGACGGGGCCGAGGATGCGGAGGTCGCGCGGGGGCACACCCGCGCGGCGGATGATGTAGGCCTTGTCGAGCTCCAGGATCTCAGAGGAGCCCCACCGGTCCAGCCGCATCCACAAGCGGGCGCCGGCCTTCTTCTTTCCGACCTTGCCGGACACGGTGGTCGGGGCGGCGCCACCGCCACCGCCCCCGGGAGAGGGGGCAGGCGGAGACGTGGTGGTCTGCGGCGCGGGGGGCGGAGTGGTCAGGGAGGGGGGAGGCGGCGAGCTGGGCTTGGGCAGGGAAGGGAGGCGGCGCGCGGAGCGGGTGCGCTTGGTGGAGGACGAGGTGGAGGCGGCGGAGAAGAAGGGCAGCTTCCTGCCTCCGGATCGCCTCCCCATGGTGACGGCGGCGGCGGCGGGGGGCGGCGGCTTTGATCGAGGTCGTTGGGTGGCGTGGTGCGGCACGGGAAGAGAGGGGCTGGCAGTTTGGGACGCGTGGTTCGCGTCCAATCAATCTCTGAGGCAGCTCCGGACTGGGCTGGGCTGGAACCAGGAAGTGTGCGTGGGGACTCGCGTCCGGCGCCAACCGTTAGTTTACCCGCCACGGAGCTGAGACGGGAGGTCCCCGGTTCAGCCATTGATTTTTGCGTCATGATTCGTGCCTGATATAACCTCAAAACTATTGTGTCATTCTCCTTTTTTTTGGGGTTCAATAGGAGTTTTATTCCATAGTAACAGAGTTACAATCCAGAAGTAAGATGTCCTCTATACACGGGGGACCTCGATGCCACCAGACAACCGTGATGCAATCAGTTCGACGCAACCTGCAACCCTATTTTGGTCTCTATGAATTTTCTGAGAAATAAAAACCCTACCAATCATTAAAAACTTATTCTCCGAAACTAGCTATCCATAAGTAGGGCGATCCAAGCTGTTGTTGGAAAGAATAGAAAGAGTCACCGCTGAGTCTGACTGCATGAGAATAGGCCCTTCAGAATGCCGCACAGCCAGTGCCATACTCATCATTATCGCCTGTATCTCTCTGCTTCAAGCGCTTCGTTGCAATTAAATATCTACCAATATACAGCAAAAACCACTGAGCCATTTTGTTTTCTCAAAATCATTCTAACAGCTGTCAATCCATCATCTTCCGCAGACACCCCATCAGTCGAAAGTGCCAACATGTTCGCTGGTGGTGCAGGCCAGCTGAGAGCAACTTTGGCCTTGCTCTGTCTTTCTACAACCCATGCCTCTTGCATTGACAACTTACCTTTAATTTTTTCTTCCATAGAATATCTTCTGCAAGCACATATGAAATTAAAGTAACTTTGAAGGAAGTCAGCCGAGGCCTCACAGGCGTGCCTTCCTTCCCATGAGACATATCTATGCATACTTTTCAAATCCTCCACGCCATCATAATTACCATAATCATGGCGATTCCGAACACTAAGTAAAAACCTGAAGCAACCAGTCTGCACCGGGATCCCGTAAAACATCTCGTGCCGGAAGTGGCCAAATAGAACTCATCTTCTCCCATAACCTCCGAGCATGATTGCATGTAACCAAGGCATGGAAAGACTCTTCATCTTCCATCCCACAAACTAGACACGTCGCCTGTGATGACAAGTGGCGCACCACCTTCCCTTGTGTTGTTGCTAGGGCGCCGATTGCCGCCTTCCACATGATTTTTTTCATTTTTTGTGGGACGTCGGTCTTCTAAATCAACTTCCACATTGGACGTTCACCCTCAAGATTAGTACTAGTTGCGTCACCCGCAAAAGATTCTTCGTGATCACTCATAGCAAGCCGATAGGCGCTCTTAATAGAGAACAAGAGAACACTCCACTCCGTTCCGGCTGCCAGGCAATGAAATCCTGACGCTGTGGCGGAGAGAGTCGTATCTTCAAGATTTGCACCACGTCCATTAGCCAAAAAAAAATTCATGTAGGAGATTCGAGTTCCATGCACCATTACTGTCCAAAAAATTTGAAGCTCGGTTCAGCCGGCAACTGCCCTTAGGGATAATGGGGCGGAAAGATTGCCCTCGAGGGATCCAAGGATCCACCAGGTCCTAATGTCTGTGCCGCCCCCAACCCTCCAGATAATCCCCTTCTTCAGAAGCTCTAGACCATAAACCACACCTTTCCAAACTTTACAAGAATAGCCAGAGAAAACAGTGTCCAACAAACTACCATTAGGGTAGTATTTCTCCTTCAACAAACGAGCACATCAACTTCTAGGGGTATCAATGAGACACCATGCTTGTTTTGATGTTTTCTAAGGAGAGCTTGGTTAATAGACTGCATGACTCGGAACCCCAAGCTTCCTTTTGATTTTGGTAAAATCATCTTGTCCCAACTTAACCAGGACATCTTCCTCTTCCCCTTCTCTACACCCCACCAATATTGTCACATCATACGAATTAAATCATCACAAACCAAGACGGACAACCGAAACACACTCATGACATAAGTCGGTATTGCTTGGGCTACCAATTTAATAAAAAATTCCTTATTCCCAGAGGATGTATATTGCTCACTCCAATTATCTAACCTTCTGCTCATGCTTGCTTGTACCACTTCAAATCTTCCTTTATGCATTCTCCCATCTGATGAGTGTTATTTTTACACTCCTCTAACATGAGTTTAAACCGAAATATTTCATTAAAACCAAGATATTCGCTCCGATATTGCCACTAATGACTAATGAATGCAAAGGATTCCAAATATCCTATCTTTATTTTGTTTCCACAGGAAATGGGCTATTTATGGACGAAATCAAGTCAATACATGGAAACGAGTAAAGTAGATATAAATGAGATCAAGTGGGAGGCACACCAGAGGAAACAGAGCAAAAGACGGCCTTCCATACGACCGCGCCCGCTCGTATGGGTGGTCGTATGGCATGACAGCCGAGGCGTTTGATCCACCTGAACAAACTTTATAAAGGGGCCGACGCCAAATGAGCAACAGAACATCGCAGAACAAGCCAATCATCGTCATCTTCACCATAGCCATCTCCATCAACCCTAGCCGCCACCATTTCCCATCTCCATAGCCACAACCTTCACCACCACCATAGTTCTCAGCAATCTAGTCATACTTGTAATCGTGTATCACACATGACATCCACTTTAAGACATATTATCAATCAATCAATCTTCATGATGTGTTTTTTGATGAGTTCTTCGTGTGATCTGATCTCCATTTGTGAGTAGTTTGGTAAGGCCATGGGTTGAGGCAAGAGCCTTGCAACCCGTTGTATTTGTTGGGGGGGGGGGGGTCGATGGAAGTACTTTGAATTAACATCTCGTATGTGTATCATAATTTTTTTCCATAGTTGTCTCTTGTCTCATTCGCGTTCTTCATCCATGCAGGTACCCAGGATCATGGAGAGTGAGTCACAGAGAGGCTAAGGGCAGGGAGACCGTGAAGTGTTATTCTGAACACCAATGACAGAAAGGTTTAGTACGGTAACACGGATCCTATACTTGGGGATTCAAGAGGTGTAGTCATTAAATGCCCAATGCTTTTGTCTGATTATTGCAATCTTAATTATCGGGGCAACCCTGTGCCACAGATAGGGCCTTCGGTTGGACAACTGACTCTTGATGCAGGACGCGTGCCGGTCAAGACATAATTTGGACACATCCCCCACTTCGATATGTAACAAGCACATCTTGATGGATGACTTCCAGAGCACAAATTAAGATCATGATGGTCCCAACACAAATATATGGTTGTAAGCATAAGTCCTCATACCAATGCCTATTTTTATTATAAGTGTTTTCAGTGCCAGCTTGATTTATGATCCGGTCAAAAGATGGAATTTGATTCTCTAGCAAAAGCTTGTTTGAGACCCTAGCTTAAAGGGCACCCTCCTCTCGTGGGTTCGATAACTCAGGGCCACCTCTGGGGAAAAAGGCGAGAATCCTTTCTTCTCCATTTCGGGATCACCAAAGGAAGTAATCAAACCTTTTTCTGGCGCCGTTGTTAGGGAGGCTTTGTGCCTAGTCTTTGTGTTTAGAGTTTTTGTTTTAGTTTTTAGTTTACTTTTTGTTGCAAGTCTTGTTAGTAGAAAACCCAAAAAGATTACCATGGTTCATAATCTTGAAAGCTTTGCTACTCCTAGCAATAGTTTCATGCGTGACCTATAGCACAACCTTATGTTGCTGCCGCTGAGTATGAGATAAAACTGAACCTAGTCTGTATGGTTCAACAAGACCAATTTGGAGTCTCTGCTTCTGAGTATGCCGGTATGCACTTCATAATTTTTTTGAAATTGTGCAACATGACACACATTAAGGATTATGATCCTTATGCTTTGAAGTTGCATCTATTTCCTTTCTCCTTGAGAGGAAAAGCAAAAGAATGGCTTCTAACTTTGCCTAGAGGTAATATAACTTCATGGACTGATTGCTGCAGTAAGTTCTTATCTAAGTTTTGCGCACCTACAAAAATTATGCAACTTCGTTCACAGATAACAAGTTTTAAGCAGGAAGATCGTGAGCCACTAGCGCTTGCGTGGGATCGCATGAAGGAGGCTATAAGGAATTTTCCTAACCATGGGATGGAAGAATGGCTAATCCTTCGTATGTTTTATAATGCTCTAAATCCTATGTCGAAAACTATGCTTGATACTGCTGCAGGAGGAACTATTATGGGCAAGCCCATTGCTGATGTTAAAAAGTTGCTTGATGAAATGCAAGAAAATCATGCCCAATGGCATGTTGAGAGGGCTACCACCAAGAGAGTTAATGTTATTGAAGAGAAGAATACAGAGTTGACTGCTAAGCTTGATGAACCCATCTCCGTCATGAAAGGTAAAGAAGAGGTAAATGTGAATGCTATTACTGACGAAGAGGTTAATGATGTGAATTTTATTGCTCGTAATAGCTATAATCCCAACTGGAAAAATAATGGGTATGCTCCTAGATTACCTTATCCTAATAGTGGAGCACCTAATAATTATGGAACTAGCAATGGCAATAGAAATACTCTAGAGGAAACTTTGATTTTTTTTATTGCTAGTCAAAGTGAGCAAAATGAAACTTTTAAAAATATCTTGAAGAATCATGATAACTTACTTGGTCAATTGACCAGTAAGATTGCTGGACTCACTAATGATGTGCAGGCTCTACATGGAAGAACTAAGAGCATGGAAGCACAAGTGGCTAAAATTGCAGAGAGCCAAACTTTGATTCTAGCCAAGTTTGCAGGTAAACCGGAACCTAACCCGGTTGAAGATGTCAAGATGATGAGAAGTAACGAAGAAAGTGCAGAAGAGCTTGATAAAAGCCATGTGCCAGAGTATACATATACGGTTGCAGACTTCGTGAAGATGATATCAATGAAACACCCACTACCTGAGGTATCAAATGATGAGGCATATAATGTCTTTGTTGATCATGTTGTAGCTAAGGTACGTAAGTTGGATGATGAAAGAGCATGGTGCCCCCATGTTTGGTTTTGGTCATTGATGACAATCCCTATGGACTAATGGTTGCTTTGAGTTATACTTTAAGGTTTGTCCATAGGCAATGCTTGAAGACCATATGTTGGTTTCAAGGTTGAAAGAAGAAGATTATTGGTTGACCAAGGTGTTATTCATGGAGTTATCTAAAGATTGGTCATGTGAGAGTTGAGCCTATTGCAAGCATGTCTTGAAGAAGAAGATTGTGTGAACATTCATGTTACCTTCAAGACATCATCTTAATGAAGAGAGTAGGAAAGATACAAGGTTTATCAACACAAAGTGCAAAGAGTGGATTCAAGTTGATCAACACACAAAGCGTAGAAGATGTATCGTGTGGGATCAAGTGATCTCTAACCCATGATCTATGTGAGGTTTCTTTGTGGGGTTAGGTATGTTTCCATGGGCTTGCATCAAAAGGAAGATCTCATATAACCCATGGAGGATGACATCAAGTGGTGATCGTCATCAAGGTTGCGTTGTGCAAGTTCAAGTGGAGCATCATGAAGAGATCACATGCTTGAAGCTTGCCGTCCATTCCGGCGATAATGGACTTGTGAAGATGTGCCGAAGAGAGGCTCACCCATAGTGGAGTTTGGGGGAGCAATTCACTAGTCTTCATCGAGCCAGCGCAATCAAGAAAGGTGTTCCAACTTGAGGCAGGCATGATCGTCATTATCTAGCTCAAGTGGATTATGTGCAAGGCAAGGGTTTGACCTTCATAGGTTTTCTATTTTACCGGTCTCATGGTGTTAGTTGGGAGACGGGGTTATAGGATTGATTGTCGTACTATTAAGGGGGGCTCTCGAGTGAGTAGCTTGATCGTATCGTTCGTAGACAGCTCAAACCATTGCATCCTTGGCATCATCTTTCTTGGTTCTTGTTTGGCTTCTCTCTATGTGAGTTTTAGAGCTTGTGGTTATCTTCATGACTAGCTCAAGTTCATCGAAAACGAATTTCGTATGTATCATCTATTGTGTTTTTGATGTTGGAGTTTTTGTCGGTTCTTCACTAATGGAGGTTTCACACCTCTATATCATGGAGGTTTTTGTCATGATTTGACAGCTCTTGTCGTTATCTTTCTATCAAGCATGAGTTTGTCAAAATCAGAGTTCGTTTGCAGAAGTTATGGCAGTTTTGGTCTTACTTGTTTCCACTGTTGTGTTCTGGCATTCCTGATGGTAATTGGCGGTAGTACCGCTGGCTACCACGATAGTACCGATTATGCGGTACATCCGCGAGTGTGCCGCGGTTAATACCGGGAGTGTCTCTGTTACCCTTCGGGAATTCGCGGTAGTACCGCTTGCTCCTAGCGGTAGTACCGCTTGTGCGGTACTTCCGCGGGAGTACCGCGTGCACTACCGTGGATTTCTCTATTACCCTTCTGGGAATTCATGGTAGTACCGCTGGCTCCTAGCAGCAGTACCGCTTGTGCGGTACTTCTGTTGGAGTACCATGCATAGTACCGTGGAAGTTTCTGTTACCCTCTGGCTAATTCGCGGTAGTACCACTTATTAGAGGTGGTAGTACCGCTCCGGCAGTACTACCGCTCCAGTTCCGCGCTGGTCCACTGTGGGTCTCAACGACTACCCTGTACTTAGCGGTAGTACCGCTCCCCCGAGCGGTAGTACCTCTTGATGACTGCTACTTGTGAGGTGCGTTGGATTTTTCCCCGAAGAGGAAGAGAGATGCAATAGTAGCGGATAATTATTTCCCTCAGTTGAGAACCAAAGTTTATCGAACCAGTAGGAGCTTTACTCGAACAACCCTCAAACAGCACTGATACGTCTCCAACGTATGAATAATTTTTTATTGTTCCATGCTATTATAGTATCAATCTTGGATGTTTTATATGCAATTATATGCAACTATATATCATTTTTTTGGACTAACCTATTAACCTAGTGCCCAGTGCCAGTTGCTGTTTTCTGCTTGTTTTTGTTTTTTCAGGAAATCAGTACCAAACGAAGTCCAAATGCCTTGAAACTTTTTGACGATTTTTTTCTGGACAAAAGAGACCCTGGAAGCTTCGGGAGGATGCCAGAAGCCTCACGAGGAGGCCACAAGGCAACAGGGCGCGACCCCAGGGGGGGCGCCCTGATGCCTTGTGGGCCCCTCATGGCTCCTTTTGACCTAATTCCACTTCTATAAATTCTCAAATATTCAGAAACCAATAGAGAGCCAGACTATAAAAACCTACCGCCGCCACAAGCCTATGTTCTTCCGCGATCCCATCTGGAGGACTTTTCTGGTACTCTGCCGGAGGGGAATCGATCACGGAGGGCTTCTACATCAACCTTGCTGCCCTTCCGATGATGTGTGAGTAGTTTACCACAGACCTACGAGTCCATAGCTAGTAGCTAGATGGCTTCTTCTCTCTCTTTGATCTTTAATACCATGTTCTCCTCGATGTTCTTGGAGTTCTATCCGATGTAATCTTCTTTTGCGGTGTGCTTGTTGGGATCCGATGAATTGTGGGTTTATGATCAGATTGTTCATGAGAAATATTTGAGTCTTCTCTGAACTCTTTTATGCATGATTGTTATAGCTTTGTATTTCTCTCAGATCTATCTGTTTGGTTTGGCCAACTAGATTGATTTATGTTGCAATGGGAGATGTGCTTTGTGATGGGTTCAATTTTGCGGTGCTCAATCCCAGTGACAGAAAGGGACATGACACATATTTGTATTGTTGCCATTAAGGATAAAAAGATGGGGTTTAATCATATTGCTTGAGTTTACTTTGTCTACATCATGTCATCTTGCTTAAGGCGTTACTTTGTTTTAAACTTAATACCCTAGATGCATGCTGGATCGCGGTCGATGGGTGGAGTAATAGTAGTAGATGTAGGCAGGAGTCGGTCTACTTGTCTCGGACGTGATGCCTATATACATGATCATTACCTTGAATATCATCATAACTATGCGCTTTTCTATCAGTTGCCCAACAGTAATTTGTTTACCCACCGTATGTTCTGTGCTCAAGAGAGAAGCCTCTAGTGAAAACTATGGCCCCCGGGTCTACCTTTATAATATATTAAAATTCAAAAATACCTTGCTGAAATTTATTTACTTTTATTTTATTTTGCAATTTACTTTTTATCTATCACTATCAGAATTAATCCTTGCAAATAACTGCTAAGGGGATTGACAACCCTCTTATTTGCGTTGGGTGCAAGTGTTTGCTTTTGTGTGTGTAGGTGCTACTAACGAGGTTCTATGTGGTTCTCCTACTGGATTGATAACCTTGGTTCTTAACTGAGGGAAATACTTATCTCTACTATACTGCATCATCCTCTCCTCTTCGGGGAAATACCAACGCAGTTTACAAGTAGCAGGAAGAATTTCTGGCGCCGTTGCCGGGGAGACATCACCAAAACTTATCAAGTACCTTCGCATAAACTATCATCCACTTGCATTTATTTTATTTGCCTCTCGTTTTCATCTCCCCCACTTCTAATTTTTTTTTACAAAAACACAAAAATATTTTCGTTTGCTTGTTTGCTAGCTTGTTTGCTTTGTCGCTATGACTAGTATCACCATCCCTCCTCTGTCACCGGACTTTGAAGTTCTTTACTTCAAACAGAAACAAGGAGAAAATTTAGAAGATACTTGTATAGGATAATGGAATCTTATCGTGTTTGCACCATAAAAGGGGATATGAAAATTTTGTTGCGAAACTTTTATGTAGGGCTAACTATGCCGAATAGACAACTGTTGGATTTTGCCACTAAAGGGAATTTCATTGATAGCGATGCTAATACTGCTTATGAAATAGTAGCAGGAATGGTGGGAACTCCACCCCCACAAAAATAATTTAATTATACCCAAGAGGGGATTCAAATTTTGGAAAAATTAGGTGACATACAGAAAATTTTGGTTGAGTTACAAAAGTCTAATGAGCCTCTCAAAAATGTTAGTGGAAATCTCAATCGCATGAATAATCTTCTTACTATTTGCAACAAGCGGTTGGACACTTTAGACAATAGAGTTGTTTTATTTTCTGAAAGTAATGGGAAGTGCAAAGAACCTCCTGGTTTCGAGAGTAACACAACCAAATTAGCAAAAACCAAGGATGACAACACTTGAAACTATGCATTATGCCTAGCTAGGGGCATAAAACAATAGCGCTTGTTGGGAGGCAACCCAATGAATAAAATAAATTTTTGTTTTACTTTCTGTTCTTGTGTGTTTACACAATTGTAGACACTTTTATGATTGTGTTTTTATCTTTTAATTAGTGTCTGTGCCAAGTAATGCCTTTGGGATGATTTGGATGATAGTATAATTGTTGCTGTTTGAAAACAGAAACTTTTGCGTCCAATGCTAAAATTTGATTTTTTGCTGGAGTGTCAGAACCTTCTGAATTGTTTACACATTATTGATATATGAATTTCCCATGTTGTCCTAATTTCTCAGAATTTTTGGAGTTACAGAAGTATGACTTTAATTCAGATCTTTACAGACTCTTTTGTTTTAGACAGATTCTGTTTTTGTTGCATAGTTTGCTTATTTTGATGAATTTATGGATCGTATCGGGGGGTATGAGTCATGGAGAAGTTGGAGTATAGTAGCATTATGCCAATATTAAATATGAATCAGTTTACAACAGTACCTAAAGTTTAAGATTTGTTTGTTATACTAATGGATCTCACGAGGTTTCTGTTGAGTTTTGTGTGTTGAAGTTTTCAAGTTTTGGGTGAGACTACGATGGATAAAGGAATAAGGAGCAACAAGAGCCTAAGCTTGGGGATGCCCAAGGCACCCCAAGGTAATATTCAAGGAAGACTCAAGCGTCTAAGCTTGGGGATGCCCCGGATGGCATCCCCTCTTTCGTCTACAATCTATCGGTAACTCACTTGGAGCTATATTTTTATTCATCACATGATACGTGTTTTACTTGGAGCGTCTTGTGTTATAGTTTGTTTGCTTTTTAGTTTTCCACAATCATCTTTGCTGAACACACCTTTTTGAGAGGGACACACATTATTCGTGATTTGTTAGAATACTCTATGTGCTTCACTTATATCTTTTGAGCTAGGCAGTTGCTCTAGTGCTTCACTTATATCTTTTAGAGCACGACGGTGATTATATTTTAAAGAAATAGTTGTAATCTCATGCTTCACTTATATATTTTTGAGAGTCTAATGAATAGCAATGGTAATATGCACGGGTTATGAATTTGGTCCTAATATGATAGGTATTCAATAGGGATATAATAAAAACTTTCATGTAGATCACTGAATATGATAAGTTTGATTCCTTGCAATAGTTTTGCGATATTAAGATGGTAATATGTGGGAGGTACTAGTAGATAATTGTGGTTTAGTAAGAATATTGGTGTTAAGGTTTGTGATTCCCGAAGCATGCACGTATAATCTGTCGTTATGCTAAGAAGTTGGAGCATGATTTATTATTGATTGTCTTCCTTTGCGTGGCGGTCGGGGGCGCGCGATGGTTAACTCCTACCAACCTCCCCCCTAGGGGCATGCGTAGTAGTACTTTGCTTCGAGGGCTAATAAACTTTCTCAATAAGTATGTGAGTTCTTTATGACTAATGTGAGTCCATGGATTATACGCACTCTCACCCTTCCGCAATTTGCTAGCCTCTTCGGTACCGTGCATCCAAACCCCATGATATGATACGCTCTATCACACATAAACCTCCTTATATCTTCCTCAAAATAGCCACCATACCTACCTATTATGGCATTTCCATAGCCATTCCGAGATATATTGCCATGCAACTTCCACCGTTCTTTTTTATGACACACATCATCATTGTCATATTGCTTTGCATGATCATATAGCTGACATAGTATTTGTGGCTCAGCCACCGTTCATCATTTTTCATACGTGTTATGCTAGTATCATTGCACATCCTGGTACACCGCCAGAGGCATTCATATAGAGTCATATTTTTGTTCTAGTTTTGAGTTGTAATTTTGAGTTGTATGTAAATAGAAGTATGATGATCATCATTATTAGAGCATTGTCCCAGTGAGGAAAAGAAAAAAAAAGAAAAGAAAAAAGAGGCCAAAAAAAGAGCCCATGAAAAAGGAAAAAAAAGAAAGAGAAAAAAAGAAAAAAAATGAGAGAAAAAGAGAGAAGGGGCAGTGTTACTATCCTTTTCCATACTTGTGCTTCAAAGTAGCACCATGTTTTTCATATAGAGAGTCTCCTATTTTGTCATTTTCATATACAAGTGGGAATTTTTCATTATAGAACTTGGCTTGTATATTCCGATGATGGGCTTCCTCAAATGCCCGAGGTCTTCATAAGCAAGCAAGTTGGATGCACACCCACTTAGTTTTTCATGTTGAGCTTTCATACACTTATAGCTCGTAGTGCATCTGTTGCATGGCAATCACTACTCCTCGCATTGACATCAATTGATGGGCATCTCCATATCCCGTTGATTAGCCTCATTGATGTGAGACTATCTTCTCCTTTTTGACTTCCCATTATTAATCTCCACCACAATATTCTATTCCACCCATAGTGCTATATCCATGGCTTGTGCTCATGTATTGCGTGGGGGTTGAAAAAGCTGAAGCGTGTTAAAAAGTATGAACCAATTGCTTGGCTAAAACCGGGGTTGTGCATGATAAATACTTTATGTTAAGAAGATGGAGCATGACAGGATTATATGATTTTGTAGGGATAACTTTCTTTAGCATTTTTATTTTGAAAGGCATGATTGTTTGTTAGTATACCTGAGTATTGATGTCTTTATATCAAATTATAGACTATTGCTTTGAATCATTCGGATCTTAATATTCATACCGTAAAGAGATTACATGATGAAATATGTTAGGTAGCATTCCACATCAAAAATTCTGTTTTTATCATTTACCTACTCGAGGACGAGCAGGAATTAAGCTTGGGGATGCTTGATACGTCTCCAACGTATCTATAATTTTTGATTGTTTCATGCTATTATAGTATCAATCTTGGATGTTTTATATGCAATTATATATCATTTTTTGGGACTAACCTATTAACCTAGTGCCCAGTGCCAGTTGTTGTTTTCTGCTTGTTTTTGGTTTTTCAGGAAATTAGTACCACACGAAGTCCAAATGCCACGAAACTTTTTGACGATTTTTTTCTGGACAAAAGAGACCCTGGAAGCTTCGGGAGGATGTGATATGTCCATTTTGCATCATGTTTTGCTACTGTTATTTATAGTGTTTTTAATCAATATAACACTTTGTGAAGCAATTCCAATGCCTTTTCTCTCTTAATATGCAAGATTCACACAAGGAGGGAGATTGCCGGCAGCTGGAATTCTGGACCTGAAAAAGCTATGTCAGAGATACCTATTTTGCACATTTCCAAATGAGCTGAAATTTTACGGAGATTTATTTTGGAATAAATAAAAAATACTGGAAGCAAGAAGTACCAGAGGGGGCCACCCAGGTGCCCACGAGGCACCAGGGCGCGCCACCCCCCCAGGCGCACCCTGGTACCTCGTGGGGCCCCTGGCCAGCCACTGGCCCCCATTTTCTGGTATATAAGCCCATTTGCCCTAGAAAAAATATAGAGAAGACTTTCGGGACGGTGCGCCGCCGTCTCGAGGCGGAACTTGGGCAGGAGCACTTTTGCTCTCCGGCGGAGAGATTCTGCCGGGGATAATTCCCTCCGGGAGGGGGAAATCGTCGCCATCGACATCACGAGCGATCCTCTCATCGTGGGAGGACTAATCTTCATAAACATCTTCATCAGCACCATCTCATCTCAAACCCTAGTTCATCTCTTGTATTCAATCTTTGTCTCAAAACCTCAGATTGGTACCTGTGGGTTGCTAGTAGTGTTGATTACACCTTGTAATTGATGCTAGTTGGTTTATTTGGTGGAAGATTATATGTTCAGATCTATTATGCTATTCAACACCTCTTTGATCTTGGACATGCATATGATTTGTGAGTAGTTACTTTTGTTCTTGAGGACATGGGAGAAGTCTTGTCATAAGTAATCTGTGAATTTGGTATTCGTTCGATATTTTGATGATATGTATGTTGTTGATTCCCTTAGTGGTGTCGTGTGAACGTAGACTACAGGACACTTCACTATATTTGGGCCTAAGAGAATGCATTGTGGAGTAGTAATTAGATGATGGGTTGCTAGAGTGACAGAAGCTTAAACCCTAGTTTATGCGCTATTCCGTAAGGGGCTGATTTGGATCCATATGTTTAATGCTATGGTTAGAGAAATCTTAATTCTTCTTTCATAGTTGCGGATGCTTGCAAGAGGGGGTAATCATAAGTGGGAGGTTTGTTCAAGTAAGAACAGCACCCAAGCACCGGTCCACCCACATATCAAATTATCAAAGTAGCGAACGCGAATCAAACAAACATGATGAAAGTGACTAGATGAAATTCCCATGTGTCCTCGAGAACGCTTTACTTACTATAAGAGATCGTTCCGGCTTGTCCTTTGCTATAAAAAGGATTGGGCCACCTTGATGCACTCTTTGTTACTATTGCTACTTATCACTTGTTACAAATTATCTTGCTATCAAACTACTCGTTACCAATAATTTCAGTGCTTGCAGAAAACACCTTGCTGAAAACCGCTTGTCATTTCCTTCTGCTCCTCGTTGGGTTCGACACTCTTACTTATCGAAAGGACTACGATTGATCCCCTATACTCGTGGGTCATCAGGATGCCAGAAGCCTCACGAGGAGGCCACAAGGCAACAGGGCGCGGCCCCAGGGGGGCGCCCTGATGGCTTATGGGCCCCTCGTGGCTCCTTTTGACCTAATTCCACTTCTATAAATTCTCAAATATTTGGAAACCAATAGAGAGCCAGACGAAAAAACCCTACCGCCGCCGCAAGCCTCTGTTCTTCCGTGATCCCATCTGGAGGCCTTTTTTGGTACTCTGCCGGAGGGGGAATCGATCACGGAGGGCTTCTACATCAACCTTGCTGCCCTTCCGATGATGTGTGAGTAGTTTACCAGAGACCTACGGGTCCATAGCTAGTATCTAGATGGCTTCTTCTCTCTCTTTGATCTTCAATACCATGTTCTCCTCGATGTTCTTGGAGTTCTATCCGATGTAATCTTCTTTTGCGGTGTGTTTGTTGGGATCCGATGAATTGTGGGTTTATGATCAAATTATTCATGAGAAATATTTGAGTCTTCTATGAACTCTTTTATGCATGATTGTTATAGCTTTGTATTTCTCTCCGATCTATCCGTTTGGTTTGGCCAACTAGATTGATTTATCTTGCAATGGGAGAGGTGCTTTGTGATGGGTTCAATCTTGCGGTGCTCAATCCCAGTGATAGAAAGGGACATGACACGTATTTGTATTGTTGCCATTAAGGATAAAAATATGGGGATTAATCATATTGCTTGAGTTTACTTTGTCTACATCATGTCATCTTGCTTAAGGCGTTACTCTGTTTTAAACTTAATACCCTAGATGCATGTTGGATAGCGGTCGATGCGTGGAGTAATAGTAGTAGATGCAGGCAGGAGTCGGTCTACTTGTCTCGGACGTGATGCCTATATACATGATCATTGCCTTGAATATCGTCATAACTATGCGCTTTTTTATCAATTGCCCAACAGTAATTTGTTTACCCACCGTATGTTCTGTGCTCGAGAGAGAAGCCTCTAGTGAAAACTATGCCCCCTGGGTCTACCTTTATCATATATTAAAATCCAAAAATACCTTGCTGCAATTTATTTTATTTTATTTTATTTTGCAATTTACTTTTTATCTATCACTATCAGAATTAATCCTGGCAAATAACCACTAAGGGGATTGACAACCCTCTTATTTGCGTTGGGTGCAACTGTTTGCTTTTGTGTGTGTAGGTGCTGCTAACGAGGTTCTGTGTGATTATCCTACTGGATTGATAACCTTGTTCTTAACTGAGGGAAATACTTATCTCTACTATACTGCATTGATGACCCACGAGTATAGGGGATCAATCGTAATCCTTTCGATAAGTAAGAGTGTCGAACCCAACGAGGAGCAGAAGGAAATGTCAAGCGGTTTTCAGCAAGGTATTTTCTGCAAGCACTGAAATTATCGGTAACGAGTAGTTTTATAGCAAGATAATTTGTAACAAGTGACAAGTAGCAATAGTAACAAAGAGTGCAGCAAGGTGGCCCAATCCTTTTTGTAGCAAAGGACAAGCCGGAACGATCTCTTATAGTAAGCAAAGCGTTCTCGAGGACACATGGGAATTTCATCTAGTCACTTTCATCATGTTGGTTTGATTCGCGTTCGCTACTTTGATAATTTGATATGTGGGTGGACCGGTGCTTGGGTGCTGTTCTTACTTGAACAAACCTCCCACTTATGATTAACCCCCTTCGCAAGCATCCGCAACTACGAAAGAGGAATTAAGATAAATCTAACCATAGCATTAAACATGTGGATCCAAATCAGCCCCTTACAGAATAGCGCATAAACTAGGGTTTAAGCTTCTGTCACTCTAGCAACCCATCATCTAATTACTACTCCACAATGCATTCCCTTAGGCCCAAAGATGGTGAAGTGTCGTGTAGTCGACGTTCACATGACACCACTAAGAGAATCAACAACATACATATCATCAAAATATCGAACGAATACCAAATTCACATGATTACTTATGACAAGACTTCTCCCATGTCCTCAAGAACAAAAGTAACTACTCACAAATCATAATCATGTTCAAGATCAGAGGGGTATTGAATAGCATTAGGGATCTGAACATATAATCTTCCACCAATTAAACCAACTAGCATCAACTACAAGATGTAATCAACACTACTAGCAACCCACAAGTACCAATCTGAGGTTTTGAGACAAAGATTGAATACAACAGATGAACTAGGGTTTGAGATGAGATGGTGCTGTTGAAGATGTTGATGAAGATTGGTCCTCCCACAATGAGAGGATCGTTGGTGATGTCGATGGCGACAATTTCCCCCTCCCGGAGGGAAGTATCCCCGGCAGAATCTCTCCGCCGGAGAGCAAAAGTGCTCCTGCCCAAGTTCCGCCTCGTGACGGCGGTGCACCATCCCGAAAGTCTTCTCTATATTTTTTCTAGGGCAAATGGACTTATATACCAGAAAATGGGGGCCAGAGGCTAGCCAGGGGCCCCACGAGCCACTAGGACGCGCCTGGGGGGGGTGGCGCGCCTTGGTGCCTCGTGAGCACCTGGGTGGCCCCCTCTGGTACTTCTTTGCTCCAGTATTTTTTATTTATTCCAAAATAAATCTCTGTAAAATTTCAGCTCATTTGGAGATGTGCAGAATAGGTATCTCTGACATAGCTTTTTCAGGTCCAGAATTCCAGCTGCCAGCAATCTCCCTCCTTGTGTAAATCTTGCATATTAAGACAGAAAAGGCATTAGAATTGCTCCACAAAGTGTTATATTGATTAAAAACACTATAAATAACAGTAGCAAAACATGATGCAAAATGGACGTATCAGCTCCCCCAAGCTTAGACCTCGCTGGTCCTCAAGCAAAAGCCGATATCGATAATCATGTCCACATGTTTAGAGAGAGAGGTGTCGATAAAAACAAAATACGGACATAGTAGCATCATGATCATTATTATAATAGCAATATTTATTATCATAGAACTTCTCATGAGCAAGTAACAATTCATCACAACAACGAAGTATAAGACATAAACTTTCTTGAAAACTAACAAACTATGTTTTCAGTCAACAATGCAATTGCAATTCATCATATTTTCAGGAAGGGTCTCATGTAGGAGCTTGTTAGCAAGTCCACATACTCAACCATCATCTAGTCTTCTATGATTGCTAACACTCATGACATATATATGGAGCAAAAAGTTTCAGCCAGACACATAGAAAGATAGGGGCTTATGATTTCGCCTCCCAACTTATTCACCTCAAGGGTGATGTCAACAATAATAACTCATGATCACTCATATCCAACTGGGTATATATGCCTAGATCTTTCCCCACCACATGATGCTTACAAAAGAGAAAAATAAAAAGGAATAGAGGAGAACACTATGAACTCTTGCATAAAAAGTAAATACATAAAAGTAAAAGATAGGCCCTTCGCAGAGGGAAGCAGAGGTTGTCATGCGCTTTTTATTGTTGGATGCACAAGCTCTTAATGCAAAGGAACGTCACTTTATATTGCCCCTTGTGATAGCAACCTTTATTATGCAGTCTGTCGCTTTTATTTCTTTGCCATCACAAGTTCGTACAAAGCTTATTTTCCCTTACAATAAAAGTTCAGACATATTTAGACGCAATTTTTATTGCTTTTTGCACCGATGACAACTTACTTGAAGGATCTTATTCAATCCGTAGGTAGATATAGTGGACTCTCATGACATGAAACTGGGTTTAAGGGTTTTGGATGCACAAGTAGTATCTCTACTTGGTGCGGATTTTTGGCTAGCAAAGATATTGGGCAAGCACCACATGTTGGAGGATCTATAACAATATAACTTCTGTGTGAATATAAGCTAACATAATTCATTACGTTGTCTTCCTTGTCCAACGTCAATAATTTGACATAAAATACTTAATGGGGTCTCACAATCATAAAAGATGTCCAAGATAGTATATTTGCATGTGAATCTTCTCTTCCCTATTAATTTTTTCATGAATTGCATCATTGACTAATGCTATGCTTGTTAACTTCCAATAAATTTTACCACTTATACTTTTCTTTATGTAATGTCATTACTTTCCATAAGATTAGCATATGATCTTTTTCATTATTTTCATTGCTAGGATTGAAACATGAAAGTAAAGAAGCAAAAAAAAAAAAACTCAAACTACTCTTTATTATATAACTCTCAACTCGATTACATAGATAGATAGATCACGAAACTAGCACTCGAAAATAGATCATACTAAACTTTTATTCAATTAAATCATGAAATAACTAAGGATCGAACTAAAAATAGGTAAAGATAATAAAAGTGATGGTGATACGATACCGGGGCACCTCCCCCAAGCTTGGCACAAGCCAAGGGGAGTGCCCATACCCATGTACTCAAGTTTCCTTCTTCGGTGATGGTGGTGGTGATGAAGTGGTGGGCTTGTCCTTCAGTTTCCGCTTGAGAACATAGTTTTCTTCCTTCAACTTGCTAATTTCTTGTTCAAGCTCCACTATCTTCTCACACAATACGTTCTTGTTTTCCTGTAGAAGACGGAAATGGATAAATTGGATCTTAGATTTGTTTACTGTGCTTGGTAGGCTCGACTTCTTGAACTCCACATGCATATCCGGGTTGAGGTAGAGGAGCATCGTCTTCATCCGAGCTCGCGTCTTCCGTTCCCTTCATGTTGACATCTCACTCCTCCTCCGCGAACCATCCATAGGGATCTATATCCCCATAGATCCTTGGATTTGTAACATAATGTGATACAAAGCTCTCTCCATCTGAGTCTTGGGACGACATAATTTCGGATCTGTCAGAAAAATAGCATGAAACAAGAACAGAGGAGATTTCTGCGATACGGTGGTCAAAATGTCCGGGAGTATATATAAAGATTTTTTATCTTGCAAAACAAGTAATCCAGGAGAAAACAGAGTCGGGAAGGCTCACGAGGGGCCCACGAGCCACCAGGGCGCGCCTGGGGGGGGGGGTGGCGCGCCCTGGTGCCTTGTGGGCACCAAGTGGGTCCCCTCGGCTGTTTCTTATTTTTGTATTTTTTCTAATATTCCAAAACTGGCAGAAAGTATTTTTATGGAATTTTTGGAGTCGGTTTACTTACCGTATCACGTACCTCTTCCTTTTCAGGGTTCTGGAGTGTTCTAGAAGGTCTCTCTTATGTATTCCTCCGGTGTAATTGTTTCAATAATATCAGTTTCAACATTAATGGGAGTACCTGAAATATAGTGCTTAATTCTTTGCCCATTGACCACTCTCGAATTAGTGCCCTCGGAGTTGTTTATTTTGATGGCTCCAGAGCGATAAACTTCTTCGATGATATACGGTCCTTCCCATTTAGAGAGAAGTTTTCCTGCAAAGAATCTCAAATGAGAATTGTACAATAGAACTTGCTCACCCACTTTAAATTCCTGTTTTTGAATTCTTCTATCATGCCATCTTTTAACTTTTTCTTTAAACAATTTGGCATTTTCATAAGCTTGGGTTCTCCATTCATCTAATGAGCTAATATCAAATAACCTCTTTTCACCGGCAAGTTTAAAATCATAATTGAGTTCTTTAATTTCCCAATATGCTTTATGTTCTAACTCAAGAGGTAAATGACATGCTTTTCCATAAACCATTTTATAAGGAGACATACCCATAGGGTTTTTCTAAGCAGTTCTATAAGCCCATAATGCATCGTCAAGTTTCTTAGACCAATTCTTTCTAGATCTATTGATGGTTTTTGCAAAATTAATTTTATTTCTCTATTGCTCAATTCAACTTGACCACTGGTTTGAGGGTGATAGGGAGATGCAATTCTATGGTTGACATCATATTTAGCAAGCAATTTACGGAATGCACCATGAATAAAATGTGAACCACCATCAGTCATTAAATATCTAGGGACTCCGAACCTTGGGAAAATAACTTCTTTAAGCATTTTAATAGAAGTGTTATGATCAACACTACTAGTTGGAATAGCTTCTACCCACTTAGTAACGTAATCAACAACAACTAAAATATGTGTATACCCATTGAATTTAGGAAAAGGTCCCATATAATCAAATCCCCAAACATCAAATGGTTCAATAGCAAGTGAATAATTCATAGGCATTTCTTGACGTCTGCCAACATTACCAATTCTTTGACATTCATCACAAGATAGGACAAACTTACGAGCATCCTTGAAAAGAGTAGGCCAATAAAAACCAGATTGTAATACCTTATGTGCAGTTCTGTCTCCCGCATGGTGTCCTCCGTAAGCCTCGGAATGACACTTCCGTAGGATTTGTTCCTATTCATGCTCTGGTATACAACGTCTAATAACACCATCTACTCCTTCTTTATAAAGATGTGGGTCATCCAAAACGTAATGTCTTAAATCGAAGAAAAACTTTTTCTTTTGTTGGTATGTAAAGCTAGGTGGTATGTATTTAGCAACAATGTAATTAGCATAGTCTGCATACCAAGGAGTATTACGAGAAGCATTTATGACTGCTAATTGTTCATCAGGAAAATCATCATTAATTGGTAATGGGTCATCAAGAACATTTTCCATTCTAGACAAATTATCTGCTACGGGATTCTCAGCTCCCTTTCTATCAATAATATGCAAGTCAAATTCTTGTAGCAATAAAACCCACCTAATGAGTCTAGGTTTAGCATCTTTCTTTTCCATAAGATATTTAATAGCAGCATGATCGGTGTGAACAGTTACCTTAGAATCAACTATGTAAGATCTGAATTTATCACATGCAAACACAACTGCTAGAAATTCTTTCTCAGTAGTAGCATAATTTCTTTGGGCACTGTATAGAGTTTTACTAGTATAATGGATAACATTTAATTTCTTATCAACTCTCTGTCCTAGAACAGCACCAACAACATAATCACTAGCATCACACATAATTTCAAAAGGCAAGTTCCAATCAGGTGGTTGAACAATAGGTGCAGTGGTTAAGGCTTTCTTAAGTGTTTCAAAGGCTTCTAGACAATCATCATCAAAAACAAATGGAACATCTTTTTGCAAAAGATTGGTAAGAGGCCTAGAAATTTTAGAGAAGTCTTTAATAAATCTCCTATATAAACCAGCATGACCTAGGAATCTTCTTATACCTTTAATATCTTTAGGACATGGCATTTTCTCAATAGCATCAACCTTAGCTTTATCAACTTCAATACCTCTTTCAAAAAATTTATGCCCCAAGACAATGCCTTCATTCACCATAAAGTGGAACTTCTCCCAATTCAAGACAAGATTAGTTTCTTCACATCTCTGCAAAACTCGATCAAGGTTGATTAAGCAATCATCAAAAGAAGTTCCGTAAACGGAGAAATCATCCATGAATACCTCAACAATATTTTCACAAAAGTCAGAGAATATAGCAGTCATACATCTTTGAAAGGTAGCAGGTGCATTGCATAAACCAAAGGGCATACGTCTATAAGCATAAGTTCCAAAAGGACAAGTAAAGGTGGTTTTCTCTTGGTCGGATTGTGATACGGGTATTTTAGAAAAACCAGAATAACCATCTAGGAAACAAAAGTGTGTATGCTTAGACAATCTTTCTAACATTTGATCAATAAAAGGTAAGGGGTAATGATCTTTTCTAGTGGCTTTGTTTAATTTTCTAAAATCAATTACCATCCTATAACCAGTTACAATTCTTTGTGGAATGAGTTCATTTTTATCATTAGGAACAATGGTAATACCTCCTTTCTTAGGGACACAATGAACGGGACTTACCCATCTACTATCAGCTATGGGATAGATTATACCTGCTTCCAGAAGTTTTAATATTTCGGTTCTTACCACCTCTTTTATCTTAGGATTTAATCGTCGTTGGTGGTCGACAACTGGTTTAGCATTAGGCTCCATATTAATTTTGTGCTGAGATAGAGTGGGACTAATGCCCTTAAGATCATCAAGAGTATATCCAATAGCAGCTCGGTGCTTCCTTAGAGTTTTTAGTAATCTCTTTTCTTCAAGATCTGAAAGGTTAGCACTAATAATAACAGGATATATCTTATTTTCATCAAGGTAAGCATATTTCAATGTATCAGGCAATTGCTTCAATTCAAATACAGGATCACCCTTAGGTGGAGGAGGGCCTCCAAGAGTTTCAATAGGCAAATTGTGTTTAAGGATAGGTGGTTGATCAAAGAACATCTTATCTATTTCATTTCTTTCATTCATATGCATATCGTTTTCATGGTCTAGCAAATATTGTTCTAACGGATTAGTAGGAGGTACGACAATAGAAGCAAGAAAAATAATTTCATCTTTACTAGGCAATTCTTTATCATGAGGTTGTCTACGAAACTTGGAGAAATTAAACTCATGAGACATACCACCAAAATTAACACTAACAGTTTCTTTAGCGCAATCAATCTTGGCATTAACAGTGTTCAAGAAAGGTCTACCAAATATAATGGGACAAAAATCATCTTGTGGAGAACCGAGGACTAGAAAATCAGTAGGGTATTTTATTTTTCCACACAAGACTTCAACATCTCTAACGATCCCAAGTGGTGTAATGGTATCTCTGTTTGCAAGCTTAATAGTAACATCAATGTCCTCTATTTCAATAGGTGCAATATCATTCATAATTTCTTGATATAAGGTAAACGGAATAACACTCACAGTAGCACCCAAATCACATAAACCATGATAACAATGATCTCCTATTTTAACAGAGACAACAGGCATGCCTACTACAGGTCTGTTTTTATCTTTAGGATCTGGTTTAACAATTCTAGCTGCTTCATCACAGAAGTAAATAACATGCCCACTACAACAAACACCCCCATATAGCAACACATGTCTAGCAACGACGATAACACAATGTGTTGTTTGATTGCACCCACCTTCCCCACTTAGCGTTAACCTCCCTGTATCCACTTAGCGTTAACCTCCCCGTACCCACTCTTTTCGTCCTGTCAACGCTCGCGCACGAAGGGCGAAATCTCCCTTCATTAAAAAAATCCAGAGACACGCCCAGCAGCCAAGGCTCCCATCGCCGCCGCCGCCCCCTCGCCCTCGGCCGCCTGCCCCCGTTCCTCCTCCAAGCTCGCCTCCCTCGCCAATTTCTCCGTTCGTTGGGGACGCACACTGCGCCGTCGCCCATCCTCCTGCGTCGGGGAAGGCATCACCCCCGCCGTTCCTCCACGCGACCGTAGATGTAGACGCCGCCGCCATTCTTCCGCGCGACCGGAGATGCAGACGCCGCCGTTGTTCGTCCGCACAGCCAGGGACGATGCAAGTACCGACGGACCCGTCCTCCTCAACTGTAGGAGTTCAGCAGGTGTTATTCTATCCCTCCCGCATCTGCAATTCTTTATTTGTATCCTTAAGGCTTTGTTCGGTTCGATTTATTCCCCAAAGGGAACCAATCAACACATGGATTGAGTGGATTCCTGCATGTCACTCGGATCCCTTTAGGGATTGAATCCCTTGCATCAACTATTCCCTTCATATAAATACTGTTCGGTTATATACAGGGTTTGACAGGGATTAATTATTATATCATGATGGCAGACAACAAAACACAGAGATTTGAAGCACAAGTACTCTTATTATCAAAAAAATCATGAATCAGTGTACGTATAGATCCCAATTAATGCATCATCACATTGCTTTTTCTAAACAACCACATGTTTGTTTACCATGATTATTGCTAGTATATATATTTTCTCATTTAATAGTCAAGCAAAAGCTTATTTGCTTGTTTTCCCATTTTAAATCTTCACTGCAAAGGCATTACACAGTTACTAATAAGCAGAGTATACTTTAATAAATATATGTGGTAATCAACTCTGATTAATACTAAGTGGATTTCACAAATCTGGAAAACAAAAAGCCAAATACATGCCCACAACAACTGATTAATTGGTGAGGAGAATGGGATAATTCAGCCCTAGCTAGGATGTAGTAGAAAACTAGGATCAAGAACTGTCTCAATCTAACCCTAGCCTATAACTTAAGAAGAGGAGAAGAAAGAGAAGGGAGATGTACCTGTGTCGCCGTCGCTGTCACTGCGGTCGGAAGATGGCCGCCCTGTCCCTATCACTTCTGCCTCGCGGTGCAGACTTGCAGTGTTTTGTTCCTGTCCAATCCATGAATTCTTTCTATGCATGAATGTCTAATGCAAGGAGAAGACCCTCTAGCCTCTATGAGCGCTCGCCCAAGCTAGTGCCGCCGGCAGCAACTACGCCATCATGTCCTTGCCTACAGCCCCTTAAACCTCTCACCAACGTGTTCTTCCTCCCTTCTTATCCTCGTGAAGGGTCAAAATGCCAGCTAGCGATTCTCTTCCATCTTTTCCATATTTGGTGAGCTAATCTTCTAATGTTTTGACCCCAACAATTGATTCCTCACAAAATTTACATCACTGTTTTGCCTCCTGCTCACCCTTATTCATGTGGAGCTAGCACCTTAAATTGGACATGGAACAATCGTAAATGCCATTACTTTACTGTTTGTACCTACAGTTCTGCTTCTTGATTTTCCTGTGTGATTACTTTACCTCGGCTCATTGATTTCAGGCGGCTCTTTCAAATTATAAGTGGATATAGAATGAGGTATCTCTGATCTTTCAGTTTTTGTTCTTTCAATTGTTTTCGTCTTACCTCTAATGAATTTATTTATCATATATCTCCTTTTGTTTCCTGACTGAACCACAGTATGCACTTGCCTCATTGCATTACTATTTATAATAGGGAGATATTGTGCCTTTTGCATTGTAACAAATGAATTCATGGCATGCGTGTTTGGCTCAGCTACCTTGGATTGTATACGTGATTTTTTTTGGGAAATGTGCTGTGTAATACACAAATGCTTAAGCTTAAGCATGGATTGTTTCTGCACCCACACAAGTGACCACTTCTCAACTTCTTTTTCTTTTCACAATTTTTGTTTAGTGAGTAACTACTCCATATTTGGTAACTTGAGTGTCCGCTTCTGACAACTGGATATTAGATGTCTCATTGTTCCCGCACTCCCGATCATTCTATCAATCAGGTGTGCCTAATCTTTCTTTGAAATGACTACATGGCTGTGTCCATGGAGCCATGTGCGACTCTCATGTGCGAGGTAATAAAATGCATCTCCGCAAGTAATGGCTAACTAACGATACCCTTGATCTTACATGCTATTTGGCTGCTATGTGTGTCACGTGGCTTGGTTTGAGTACCCAGTATTACATAGGCACTGCCTTGGTTCTCGAAAATAGTTTAGATGTATCCTCATATGCTTAAATTTGGCTAGAGTTGAAATGAAATCTCTTAGCTATAAGATAACATAGTATACAGAGTGTTCTACACTAGATCAGATGGGGTGATGATCTACTTTTTTCTTTCTTCGTGCTTTCAGTTTGGTTGCCTCTCGCCAAGTTTTATTGGAGAGAGCATGTGGCCATGAGTTGATAACTCCAACTGTCCCAAATCCGATGATGCTCTTTTTCGTGTTGTTGCTTCTGCAGGTTCTGAAAATCTTATTCATGGATCAGGAAATTATAATTTGTGACTTTGTAGTTCTCAGGTAACTACAAAGTTTTGCGTGATGTAGATTATTTAAGGATTTTCAAGTTGTTCGCACTGAGATTTTCTCCTAATACACCATAGCAAGCATGGCTAATGAATCATCCCAAGCTGAGTACTACAGGAGTAATGTGACGCAAAGCTAATTAGTGTAGAGACCTCTAGAAAATGGAGATGTCCAATTTTGTAGTAGTCAGTACTATTGGTTACCTACTTGTCATTAGCCGGTTGCTGAATTCATGCACTGTTAATATAATATAATGTTTGGATAATTTTTAGTAGTAAAGACAAATCGATAGTTTTCACAATGAACAGCCACATCCGATAGGTCAAAGGTGCTTGGTGTTTTGCTGATCAAAGATGAAAAAATAAAATTAGTACACGGATATAGGTTGCATAATCTGCAATGTTGTTTAATAAATTCATGTTAAAGAATTTTTTCTATTCAGATTATTGATTAGCCCCACATCTATATATAAATCTAAGTCCTGGTTAATCACATTTGTACGGTGGCCATTTAAATTTTACTTCTCTATTAGCCTGAATTTCTCTACTGTAAGTTACTCATCTCATATTAATATTGTAGAACAGCAAGATAAATTGATGACACATGGCTCCGATGTTGATTGCAAGGTTAAGAATGGAGCTACTACAAGATAATTAGAATGCAATTTTAGATCAATGTTTCAAATGTTATAGTTGATTGCAAGGTCAAGAACTAGTAGATATAGTTTCACCTCATGTAATCATTGGATCATGTTCTTTGCAATGCAACATAGTCTATTTAATATATGAGATCTGTAATCTTTGGATCATGTTCTTTGTAATGCAACATAGTCGATTTAATATATGAGATCTTTTGGTTTGTTATATTGTGTCTCCTATGCACTTCCGCATTGACCTAACAATTATGGATGACAATATATAAAATGTCATTAATTGTTCATGCTATCCAATGAAGCTTAAAGTCGTTGCAATGCTTCGTTATGTCCAGTTAAAAATCCTTTTGTGCAGGGTCGCCACCAACGCATATGAAGCGTTGTTGGACTCTAGCTTTATATGTTGCTACCTAACAATGCTTATACACGCCGTTTACCAACGCATGCATATACGTTGTTGTAGATCCTTCCAACGCCACCAACGGCAACGCATACTAATCCGTTGGTGTAGACCTTAACAACACATATGTGGACATAAGACAACGCATTGATGCGTTGCTGTAGTGGGGTTCTTGTTGTAGTGCCTATCTATATTATTGACCAAGAGATCTTTAACCATAGCAACATTAGGTTCAACTTTAATTTGTTCGGAGGGTCTAGGTGCTCTAATATTACTTTTGTTAACCACGGTTGAAACTTTAGCATGTTCCTTGATCCTAACAGGAAAAGGTGGTTTCTCAATATAAGCAGTAGGCACAACTGGATCAGCATGGTAAACAATTGTTTCTTCTTTAACACTAACTGGTTTCTCAATCTTTTCTTTAACAGGGCGATGATATTTAAACCACTTCTCCTTAGGGAGATCAACATGAGTAGCAAATGATTCACAAAAGGAAGCTACTATCTCAGAGTCAAGTCCATATTTAGTGCTAAACTTATGAAAAGCATCGGTATCCATAAAAGATTTAACACAATCGAACTCAAGTATTATACCTGACTCATTACCTTTGTTGAGTTCCCAATCTTCAGAGTTGCGTTTAATTCTTTCCAGAAGATCCCATCTGAATTCAATAGTTTTCTTCATAAAGGAGCCAGTCGAAGAAGAATCGAGCATGGTTTGATCATCATGAGAAAGCCGAGCATAAAAATTCTGTAAGATAATTTTTCTTGAGAGCTCATGATTGGGGCATGTGTACATCACGTACTTAAGCCTCCCCCAAGCTTGAGCGATGCTTTCTCCTTCACGAGGCCAAAAATTATATATATAATTCCGATCACGATGAACCAAATGCATAGGATAAAATTTCTGATGGAATTCCAGTTTCAATCGGTTCTAGTCCCATGTATCAGTATCATCACATAGCCTATACCATGTCAATGCCTTTCCCTCCAAAGATAAAGGGAATACTTTCTTCTTAACTCCATCTCTGGATAAACCTGCAAGCTTAAACAATCCACAAATTTCATCCACATAGATAAGTGCATATCAGGATGTACCGTTCCATCTCCTGCATAAGGATTAGCTAGCAGTTTCTTTATCATACCCGGAGGAATCTCATAATAAATATTTTCAGTAGGTGCAGTAGGTTGAGGAGAAACTATTTGTGTTTTCGGTCGAGGTGAAGTTACCCCGAACAAACCCCTCAAATGATTACTTTCCATAGTGACAAGTGACAGTAAATTTCAGCACGTAATATAAATGTTTCCATACCAAATTCCACTCACCAAAATCGCTTCACTCCCCGGCAACGGCGCCAGAAAAGAGTCTTGATGACCCACAAGTATAGGGGATCGATCGTAGTCCTTTCGATAAGTAAGAGTGTCGAACCCAACTGTGACGCCCCTGCTCGACCGTGCACTAATCATACACGCAAATGCACGCGATCGAGATCAGAGACTAACGGGAAGATATCACAACACAACTCTAAACATAAATAAAAGACATACAAACTTTATATTATAAGCCAGGGGGTCACGAGGACCCGAATACATAAGTCATACACACCAATGATATCTGAGTACAGACATAGTTAGTCAAGTCTTGCCTTAAGAAGGCTAGCACAAATAACGATACTGATCGAAAGGCGAAGGCCTCCTGCCTAGGGCCTCTGAACTACTCCTGGTCGGCTGGCTCAACCCAGTAGTACGTGCCTCCGGGACTCTCCTGGTAGTAGGCTCCCGCAGTGGCGTCTGGCTCCGGGGCTCCATCGTCTGATCGCAGCAACCGGGTATGGGGAAAAAAAGTAGCAAAGCAACCGTGAGTACTCATCCAAAGTACTCGCAAGACTGACATCAGAACTATGCTAATATGCATTGTATCAAAGGAGTGGGGCTATATCTTTGGACTAAACTACAGAAATGCCGGAACAGAGGGGGAGAGGCCTAGCCTATCGAAGACTAGCATCTTGATGCATTTCTTGCAGCATCAGAAGAGAGTAGAGCAAGTTAATATATAATAGCAGTTATATTTAGTAATGCCCTGAGATCCTTCCTCGACTATCCTGCGAGAAAGTGATCCCGAGAGCGGTAATAACAGTTTAGTAATCACTTGGTTTCCATTTGTAGTTGTAGCAGATCAAGATACAACTTTGAGCGTCCTGTTACCGTGGACACGGCTATTCGAATAGATAACTTCCCTGCAGAGGTGCACTACTGTTACCCAACACGCTCGATCACATCTGGCCGGACACACTTGCTAGGTAATACCCGGCCTCGGGAGATCGACACGACGCAGTCCTACCTAGGCTCAGCAGAGAGGTCAACACGCCGGTCTAAATCCTAAGTGCGAAGGGGTCTTGGGCCATCGCCCTTCGCACTCCTGCACGTTGCGAGACTGGCCGGGGCCCAGGCACGACACTGTATACACAAGTGATGTAACCAGCCCACCCTAGCAATCAGCCCGCATCTCTGAGCTGTGACGTCTGAAGAGCTTTCGGCTGATACTACGACATAAAGGGCCCCATTAAACCATTATCCCACATGGTGGTAGTGCGTATAGGCACGTAGCCAACTCAGATCAAATACCCTTATCCGTTAGGCATGTTTATCATCTCACAGAGACGCACAGGGTTCCTGTCGTTCCGACTTGGTAACATATGACGCGCGGGTGCTCTTGGAGCCGACCCGTCTTTAATATTATTCTCTCGCGGGCACCCTTGGGGCCAGCCCGACTTTAACAGTTTAAAGTATTGCAATATGTAAACATTTCCGTGATCATCCCCAGAGTGATCACGGCCCGATATCAAGCATGGCAAACGGACAAGGTGAAGGGACACCGATGGAACAATAGCATATCTAATTAAGCATCATAGGGTAGCAGGTAATGTATCAGTAGCAGGCGACAAAATCAGGCTATGCATCAGAATAGGAGCTATCGGAGCAACAACAGAAGCAATACTAATGCAAGCATAAGAGAGAAGGAATGGGCGATATCTGATTATCAAGGGGGTTTTGCTTGCCTGGAAGCTCAGCTGAAGGGGTCTGGTCGTCTGCGACGTCGTCGTACACTGCAGTGTCGTCGGCAGTCTCGGGGGCTATCGGAAGAGAAGGAGGGGGAAGAAACAATAAATACACGGCAAACAATGCAACATGGATGCATGACATGCCAAAATGATATGGAGGGGTGATATAATGCATCTCTAATTAATTTAGATGATTAGGGATTTATCTGGAATTATTTTATTAAAGTCATGCACTATTCATTTACCGAATATGAGCAAAAGTCCCATGTTCAGTATGCTAGAGGGGTGTGGCAGGCATGTGGATAGGATAATCGGAATTTCTGGAATTATTTAATTTAGAATTATCCGAAACAGTAAATGGTGACGTCATCGTGACGTCAATGTGACGTCAGCGGTCAAACCGCTGACCAGAGTCAAACCTGACCAGTGGGACCCATTGGTCAGTGAGACAGTGGCTAATTAGGATTAATTAAACTAATTACAGATTAATTAGGGGGTGGGGCCTACTGTCAGTGTCTGATTAGTGATTAAATTAATTAATTAACAGATTATCTATTTATTTAAAATCATTTAAATTGCGCGGGGCCCAGCTGTCAGTAACTGGGCTGCCCGCGGGGCCCGCAGTCAGTGGCACAAGGGCGGCCACATCGGCGCCACGCTGGACGCCGGCCACCGGAGCACTCCGGCGAGCCCGAGTGCGGCGATGAACTCCGGCGAGCTCGGATTTCCTCTGCGGGGCACCATTTCGCGCGTGACTTGGTTCTCTGGATCGGCCACTTCACGCCGCGTCCGATGGTGGGGGTCACGACGGCTGGGGTGGCCGGAATGGTCGCCGGCGACGACATCGGGCGGCGGGGCTCTCGGGCGTGCAACGGGGAAGTGGCTGCGGGGCGATTCCGAGCGCGCAAACTATCTAGGCGAGGCCTACGCGGTGCGGCGAGCGTGATGGGCAGCAGCGCGCGACCAAATGGTCGCCGGAACGACGCCGACGACGTGCTTCACGGTGGAGAGCTCGGGCATGTTGGGGATGGCCGCTACGGCTAGCTAACAACGGCGAGAGAGAGAGGAGAGGAAGCAGAGGCTCACGGTGAGCCTGTAGAGGTGCAAAGGTGGGCGCGGGGAGGGCTCGAGGCGGCGAATCGACGGCGGCGATGCGGGCGGCCATAGATTGAAGACGACGCCGTGCAGCCCGACGTGGGGGATCCCGGCTTCGGTTGAGCGGTGGAGGAGAGGTAGTCAACGTCGGGGAGGCCGATGGACATGGCGGGCCGGCGAGGGAAGTGCGATGGCCGCGAGAACTACGGAGGCGCCGCCATGGCCGCGTCGGGAGATGTGGGGAAGCAAGGGAGAGAGGGGGGAAAAGATCTGGGGCTGTCCCCGAGATCGACGGCGACGTTCTTATCCTCCCCATCCTCCTGTAGCGACGCGAGGATGAGCGGGTTGTTGGAAATATGCCCTAGAGGCAATAATAAATTGGTTATTATTATATTTCCTTGTTCATGATAATCGTTTATTATCCATGCTATAATTGTATTGATTGGAAACTCAAATACATGTGTGGGTACATAGACAACACTGTGTCCCTAGTAAGCCTCTAGTTGACTAGCTCGTTGATCAAAGATGGTTAAGGTTTCCTAGCCATTGACATAAGATGTCATTTGATAACGGGATCACATCATTAGGAGAATGATGTGATGGACAAGACCCAAACTACGAACGTAGCATATGATCGTGTCAGTTTATTGCTATTGTTTTCTGCATGTCAAGTATCTGTTCCTTTGACCATGAGATCATGCAACTCACTGACACCGGAGGAATACCTTGTGTGTATCAAACGTCGCAACGTAACTGGGCGACTATAAAGGTGCTCTACAGGTATCTCCGAGGGTGTCTGTTGGGTTGGCATGGATCAAGACTGGGATTTGTTACTCCGTGTGACGGAGAGGTATCTCAGGGCCCACTCGGTAATACAACATCACAATGAGCCTTGCAAGCAATGTGACTAAAGTGTTAGCCACGAGATCTTGTATTACGGAACGAGTAAAGAGACTTGCCGGTAACGAGATTGAACTAGGTATAGTGATACCGACGATCGAATCTCGGGCAAGTAACATACCGAAGAACAAAGGGAACAGCATACGGGATTAACTGAATCCTTGACATAGAGGTTCGACCGATAAAGATCTTCGTAGAATATGTAGGAGCCAATATGGGCATCCAGGTCCCGCTATTGGTTATTGATCGTAGAAGTGTCTCGGTCATGTCTACATAGTTCTCGAACCCGCAGGGTCTACACACTTAACGTTTGGTGACGATTAGTATAATTGAGTTATTATGTTGGTGACCGAAAGTTGTTCGGAGTCCCGGATAAGATCCCGGACATGACGAGGATCTCCGGAAGAGTCCGGAGGTAAAGATTGATATATGTGATAATAGTGTTTTGATCTCCGGAAGAGTTCCGGAGTTCACCGGAATGGGTTCCGGATGTTTACCGAAGTGTTCGGGTGCAGCAACACTTTATATGGGCCAAAGGGATAAAGCCCACGAGGTATTGGAAAGTGCAAAAGGTAGTTTTGCTGCCGCGTAAGCGGTACTACCGTTTTGTGAAGCGGTACTACCGCCCAAGCGGTACTACCGCTTGGTGAAGCGGTACTACCGCTCAAGCGGTACTACCGCTTGTGAGCGGTACTACCGCTTGTGCACGGCTGTGCGCGGTTCGGTCGGGATCCGAGTTGGACTCTTTCCCTGCGGGCCAAACCGACCTTGTGCGGGCAAAACCGACCTGGAGGAGGTTTTTGCTCCAAGTTTAGACCCCAAGGCTCAACATATAAATAGAGGGGCAGGGCTAGCACACGGGATACATCAAGATTTCCCCAAGCCGTGTGCGGCAACCCTAACCCTCTAGTTCCTCCGTCATAATCTCCGTAGCGCTTGGCGAAGCCCTGCAGAGATTGTTCCTCACCACCATCACCACGCCGTCGTGCTGCTGGAACTCAACCACTACTTCACCATCGCTCGCTGGATCGAGGAGGTGAAGGCGTCATCAAGCCGTACGTGTGTTGAACGCGGAGGTGCCGTCCGTTCGGCGCTAGTTCGTGATCGGATCGAGGGACGACTTGCGATTTGGATCGCGGAGACGTTCGACTACATCAACCGCGTTTCTTAAACGCTTCCGCTTAGCAATCTACAAGGGTATGTAGATTTACTCTCCCTCTCGTAGATGCTCATCACCATGGATAGATCTTGTGTGTGCGTAGGAAAATTTTTGTTTCCCATGCAACGTTCCCCAACACGGGTCTGGCTGGGACGGCGAGCCGGCGACGTGTGCGGTCGGGCGCGAGCGACCGCGCGTGAGCAGTAGGAGGACGACGCATGAGGTGGGCTGGGCCGTTTTCTGGTCTGACTAGAGCCCAGTAGCAGCGGCCTTTTTCTTTTCTTCTTTTCGTTTCTGTTTTTCCTTTTTAGTTTCTGTTTTGCCAAAAGTTTAGCCCCAACTTGAGTTTTGTAAAACATGTGACTTAGCTCAATAAATACAGTGAAATATTTAGCACTGTTATAAAAAGGTTTGGAGTCCATATGATTTCATTTGAATTTTAATAAAATGAAATGGGATTAAATAATGCTGTTTGGTACTGTTTTTGGATGATAGAGTCTTCTAGTGATGTTGTTTTTCTTAACACAATTAGTTATGGATTATTTCCTAATTAATGAACATTTTAGTCTTCAGATTTGAACAACTTTTATTTTCACTTTGAATTTGAATTACACTTTGAATTGGAATTTGAAATGAGATATGATTCTAATGTGATCAAGACTTGTTAATCATGGTGACTTGGCATTATCAAAAGGGTGATCACTGTAGCTATTACATGGGGATGTTACAATTCTCCTCCTCTAAAAGAAATTCTCGTCCCGAGAATTAAGAGGTAGGCTGAAAGAGAGCGGGATATTCTTCGCGAAGACGATCCTCGCGTTCCCAAGTGGCTTCATCTTCAGAATGATTCGACCACTGAACTTTAAGGAACTTGATTGCCTTCTGACGGGTTCGACGTTCAGCTTGATCAAGAATACGGATCGGATACTCTTGATAAGAAAGATCCTCTTGTAGCTCAAGCATTTCATGATCCACTGCTCGGATAGGATCCTTGAAGCAGCGACGGAGTTGCGACACATGAAAGACATCATGCACTTGAGAAAGGCTTGGCGGCAATTCCAATTGATATGCCACTTCTCCTCGTCTTGCGAGAATGCGGAACGGGCCAATGTAGCGAGGAGCTAACTTGCCCTTAATCCCAAATCGATGAGTGCCCTTCATCGGAGTGACACGAAGGTAAGCTTGCTCGCCAGGTTGATAGACCATTACCTGGTGTTTGCGCTCATAATTTCTCTTCTGACGAGACTGAGCGGTTTTCAAATGTTCACGGACAATGCAGACTTGTTCTTTAGCTTGTTGAATAATGTCCGGACCAACGAGTGAACGTTCCCCAGTTTCTGACCAATTCAGAGGGGTTCGGCACTTACATCCATAGAGAACTTCAAAGGGGGCCATCTTCAAACTAGCCTGATAGCTATTGTTGTAAGAGAATTCAGCATATGGGAGAGATTCCTCCCATTTCTTACCGAATGAGATGACACAAGCTCAAAGCATATCTTCAAGCACTTGATTGACTCGTTCAACTTGTCCCTGGGACTGGGGGTGAAAAGCGGTGCTGAAGGACATATGAGTTCCCATAGCTTCTTGGAAACTGTTCCAAAACCTTGAGGTAAAGAGGCTGCCACGGTCTGAACTGATCTCCAACGGAATACCGTGGAGTGACACAATTCTGGAAACATACAAGTCTGCTAACTGACTAGCAGTGATTGTCTCCTTGACTGGCAGAAAGTGAGCAACCTTTGAGAATCGGTCAATGACGACAAAAATAGCATCATGACCCTTCTGTGATCTGGGAAATCCAGTAATGAAATCCATTTCAACTTTGTCCCATTTCCATTCAGGAATAGCAAGTGGTTGCAGAGTTCCAGCAGGCCTTTGATGTTCTGCCTTGATGCGACGGCAAATGTCACACTCAGCAATATAGCGAGCAATGTCGTGCTTCATATCATGCCACCAGTATCTCTGTCGAATGTCTTGGTACATCTTGGTGCTACCAGGGTGAATTGAAAGAGGTGTATCATGAGCTTATTTCATGACATCCGAACGAGAGTCCGGGGACCACTAGGCGGCCTTTGAAGAACAAGGCACCATCATCATCAACATGATAGAATGAATAATTTCCCTTCGAGAGGAACTTCTTAATCTTCTCGACTTCAGAGTGATATTTCTGCCTTGTCTTGATGTTGTGCTCGAGGTCCGGTTCAACAACCAGGGTGTTGAGATAACCCTGAGGCACAATGTGAAGGTTCAACTTGCGAATTTCTTCATAGAGAAGGGGTTGTGCTTCCTGAACCATGCGGTTGTTGCAATAAGACTTGCGACTCAAGGCATCGGCCATTACATTAACCTTGCCAGGGGTATAAGAGATATCCATGTCATAGTCGGCTATTGTCTCGAGCCATCTTTGTTGGTGGAGGTTCAAATCTGGTTGGGTATACAAATACTTCAGACTTTGGTGGTCCGTGTATATCTCGCAACGATTACCGAGAAGGTAATGTCGCCACACCTTCAAAGCATAGATAACTGCTGCTAACTTGAGATCATGAGTTGGATACTTATCTTCGTGAGGACGCAACTGACGAGAGCCATAAGCAATCACCTTGCGCTCTTGCATTAGGACACAGCCTAATCCTTGACGGGATGCGTCGCAATATATCACAAAGTCCTTGCGGGAATCTGGAGGAGCAAGCACTGGTGCAGATGTCAGCTTCTCCTTGAGTGTTTGGAAACTTTCCTGACATTTTTCTGTCCATTCAAACTTAAGTTCTTTGTGAAGCAGATCAGTCAGTGGATTTGCAATCTTGGAAAAGTTGTCGACAAATCGACGGCAATAGCTAGCGAGTCCGAGAAAACTCCTGACTTGCTTGACATTCTTCGGAGGAGTCCAGTCAAGAATAGCCTGAACTCGTTCTGGGTTAACAGCAATGCCATCTTTGGAAATCACATGACCAAGATAGGTCACCTCAGATAACCAGAATTCACACTTGGAAAATTTGGCATACAGTTGATGTTCTCGAACTCTCTCCAATACAAGCCGAAGATGTTCGGCGTGTTCTTCTTCATTCTTGGAAAATATAAGGATATCATCCAAATAAACCACGATGAATTTGTCGAGGTAGTCCATGAAGATATAGTTCATCAATCGAGAGAAAGTTGCTAGAGCATTAGTTAATCCGAAGGACATGACGGTGTACTCGTATGATCCATAACGGGTAACGAAAGCGGTCTTCGGAATATCCTCCTTACGAACTCGGATCTGATGGTAACCCAACTTTAAGTCAAGTTTAGAGAACACAGAGGATCCAGCAAGTTGATCATAAAGATCGTTGATCCGGGGGAGTGGATATTTGTTCTGGATTGTTGCTTGGTTAATAGGCCGATAGTCCTGGACCAATCGGTTAGTTCCATCCTTCTTCTTAACAAAGAGAGAAGGTTCTCCCCAAGCAGAGGAACTGGGGCAGTTGAAACCTTTTTAAGTGACTTGTCAATTTCCTCATTAAGCTCAAGGAGTTCATGCGGCGGCATCTTGTAGGGACGTTTAGCAATAGGAGTGGTGCCCGGTTTCAAGTCGATGACGAACTCAACGGCTCTAACAGGGGGTATTCCTGGAAGTTCTTCTGGGAAGACGTCCGGAAAATCACGAACGACTGGAATGTTCTCAATTCCCTCAAGAGGTGAAGCGTTCAAAGCATTCAGAGCATATATCTGAGCTTCGACATTCCAGGAAATTCGGGCGGTGTAGTTCACTATCTCGTCGGAGGGGTGAAGGAGTTGGACGACTTTGGTGGCACAATTGATCGAAGCAATGTGAGCTTTCAACCAATCCATTCCCAGAATGAGGTCTATGGTGGAAGTCTTCAGAACAATGGGGGAGGCAAGGAATTCCAATCCTCCAATTTCCACGGTGACATTAGGTGCCATCATGTCAGCATGACAATGGCCCCCGGGAGTTTTAACGACTAATGGAATACACATCTTTTCATATTGTATGCCATGCATGAATGCAAATGCGCCAAAGACGAATGAATGTGATGCTCCTGAATCAAATAAAACAGAAGCGAGTACTGAGTTAACGAGAAGGGTACCCATCACAGTAGCAGGTTGATCCTGAACTTCTTCAATGTCAATGTTGTAAGCCTGTCCACGACCATAAGCAGAAGGCCCAGTATTATAATTGCAGGCCTGATTGTTATCGCGACCATTTCCACGGCCAGCATGAGGAAGTGCCAACTGATTCGGATTCTGGCGGCAGTCTTTGGCAAGGTGACCTGGGCGGCGACACTTGAAACACAGACCATCTTCAGGACGAAGAGGAGCAGCACGTGGTGGAGCAGCTTGAGCTCTTGGCTGCCTCGGTGGTGGAGGAGGCAGACGGGGTGCAGCATTGGAAGGCCTTAGCGCAGGGGCAGCTGGACGATACACGCTGTTGGGAATCCAGATTCGACGTTTCTGCGCTGAAATCGAAGACGAGCCAACGTCACGATAGCGCTTCTGCGACTCCTTGTGCTCCATCTGAGCAGTCTCGACCAGGATAGCCTTGTTCACGAGGGTGGCAAAGTCGGTGAAGTCTTGAGCAGCAAGTGCAAGCTTCAGGTCTGCGTGGAGTCCATTGCAAAACTTCTCCTGTCTACGAGCATCAGTGGCTATGTCTTCTTCAGCATAGCGGGACAGGTTAAGGAACTCACGCTGATAAGCTTCAACAGTCCTATTGCCCTGAGTGAGGTTGCGAAACTCTGTTCTCTTCTGGTCCATGATTCCCTGAGGAATGTAACGAGCACGGAAGGCAGTCTGGAACTCGAGCCAAGTGATGACTGTCCCCTCAGGTAGTGAACGCCTGTGGGTGGACCACCATTGAGCAGCGGGGCCCTTCAAGAAGTAGGACGCGAAGGTGACAAGGTTTTCAGGGGCGACACTGGCAGACTCCATCTCGTAGGCGATGTCGCGAAGCTAGTCATCAGCATCTAGTGGCTGTTCAGAGTTGCGGTAAATGTTTGGGTTGAGACGCACAAACTCCTGCAGAGTTATTGGGGCAGGTTCCTGGTTCTGGGCATTCTGGTTCTGTTGTGGAAACTGAGCCATGATTCCAACCATGAACTGGCGGTTTAGCTCGAATTGTTGCATCATAGCTTCCATATAGTCTGGCGGTGGTGGACGTTCGGGAGCACGACCACGACCACGACCACCTGGTCTAACCATCCTCCTAAAGATTTAACAAGGGGTAGTTTAGTAAAAACAACTGCAAGTGTTTAGAGACAAACATGATGTAACACGACAACGAATAAGTAGTGCAATAGATACATAACAGTAGTCAATTAAGACATACAGATCCATACACAGAGTCGGTTACACGCGGACAGCATAAGTTCGCAAAATTAAATAGCTAGACATACTAGGTGGCGTGCAGGCACGCGGTGAGGAATACACAACGGGACATAGAAAAGGCTACATCAACGTCGGGGAAAACCACCGAAACGGGGTAACTGCAAGTGCGGACGATGAGTGTCCAAGGCAGAAAGGTCCTGCTCTCCGTGAGCACTCTGATGCAGAACCCGGTCTCGAACTGGAAGAAGAGGTCCACGTGCAGGTGTGTGACCTCCAACAGCAGGCCAATCAATACCTGCCGGCATCTGAGTCCTGCGTGGGTAAAGGATGTACTCTGGCTGTATCCCTGCACGAACAACTGGTAGCAACTGTGTCATAGCATCGTAGAGACGTGCTCGAGTGGCAAACAACTCGACGGCGAGAGCCCGGGCAGTGCGATCCAGAGCCTGAGTGCACTGAATCAAAACCTGCGAGTCATATTGACGTCGCTCGAAAGGGGCACAGACAGCTGTGTAGTATCCGGTAGCATCTCCAGCAGGGGCATACGGGATGTATCGGAACTCGGAGTCATCCAACCGACTATGCTCGCCACGAAGACGTGCGACAACATAATGGGCAGCATCATGGACTGCCATCTCAATCGTCGCGCCGATACCGTGAAAGGTGTGCAACTCAGTGTCGGAGTTGTCCCGCTGATCAAAGATACGAACATCAGCATGGTACTACTCCTGGTTGAACTCGTGGTAATCCTCGTAAACCATGTACTCGGGGTACCAGCGGTAACCCAGTCTGGTCAGGAGGGCGATCAGGACAGCTAGGAAACCAGGCGCATCACGAGCCCAAGTGCGAAGCACAAGCTGCGTCGCAGGGCGCGGTGGAAACAAGTGATCCATCTGAAACAGAGGAAATTCAAGATTGTCAAATGACAGTGAGTGAATTCTTGCATCGTGCATTCAAGGAAGTAATTTACAGATAACCAAAGCTCCGGGTGAATGTGATCACAAGAATCTAAAGTTAGAGTTAGTAAATTTTTTAACCCGAATAGAAGAGAGAGTAGAATCCCAGAGTAAGGAAGAGGAATAAAAGATTCTAATCCCATCCATGTGCAACGTGGGCCCGTAAGCCACACAGCACTGTTAGTAAAATAGTTTTTCAACGACTAGACTCAACTTCGACCAAGGAATCGGAAGGGGGCTTCCTATAGGCAGTCGGCTCTGATACCAACTTGTGACGCCCCTGCTCGACCGTGCACTAATCATACACGCAAATGCACACAATCGAGATCAGAGACTCACGGGAAGATATCACAACACAACTCTAAACATAAATAAAAGACATACAAGCTTTATATTACAACCCAGGGGGTCACGAGGACCCGAATACATAAGTCGTACACACCAATGATATCTGAGTACATACATAGTTAGTCAAGTCTTGCCTTAAGAAGGCTAGCACAAACAACGATACTGATCGAAAGGCGAAGGCCTCCTGCCTAGGGCCTCCGAACTACTCCTGGTCGGCTGGCTCAACCCAGTAGTACGTGCCTCCGGGACTCTCCTGGTAGTAGGCTCCTGCGGTGGCGTCTGGCTCTGGGGCTCCATCGTTTGATCGCAGCAACCGGGTATGGGGAAAAGAAGTAGCAAAGCAACCGTGAGTACTCATCCAAAGTACTCGCAAGACTGACATCAGAACTATGCTAATATGCATTGTATCAAAGGAGTGGGGCTGTATCTTTGGACTAAACTGCAGAAATGCCGGAACAGAGGGGGAGAGGCCTAGCCTATCGAAGACTAGCATCTTGAAGCATTTCTTGCAGCATCAGAAGAGAGTAGAGCAAGTTAATATATAATAGCCGTTATATTTAGTAATGCCCTGAGATCCTTCCTCGACTATCCTGCGAGAAAGTGATCCCGAGAGCGGTAATGACAGTTTAGTAATCACTTGGTTTCCATTTGTAGTTGTAGCAGATCAAGATACAACTCTGAACGTCCTGTTACCGTGGACACGGCTATTCGAATAGATAACTTCCCTGCAGGGGTGCACTACTGTTACCCAACACGCTCGATCACATCTGGCCGGACACACTTGCTGGGTAATACCCGGCCTCGGGAGATCGACACGACGCAGTCCTACCTAGGCTCAGCAGAGAGGTCAACACGCCGGTCTAAATCCTAAGTCCGAAGGGGTCTTGGGCCATCGCCCTTCGCACTCCTGCACGTTGCAAGACTGGCCGCGGCCCAGGCGCGACACTGTATACACAAGTGACGTAACCAGCCCACCCTAGCAATCAGCCCGCATCTCTGAGCTGTGACGTATGAAGAGCTTCCGGCTGATACTACGACGTAGAGGGCCCCATTAAACCATTATCCCATGTGGTGGTAGTGCGTATAGGCACGTAGCCAACTCAGATCAAATACCCTTATCCGTTAGGCATGTTTAGTATCTCGCAGAGACGAACAGGGTTCCTGTCGTTCCGACTTGGTAACATATGATGCGCGGGTGCTCTTGGAGCCGACCCGTCTTTAATATTATTCTCTCACGGGCACCCTTGGGGCCAGCCCGACTTTAACAGTTTAAAGTATTGCAATATGTAAACATTTCCGTGATCATCCCCAGAGTGATCATGGCCCGATATCAAGCATGGCAAATGGACAAGGTGAAGGGCCACCGATGGAACAACATCATATCTAACTAAGCATCATAGGGTAGCAGGTAATGTATTAGTAGCAGGCGACAAAATCAGGCTATGCATCAGAATAGGAGCTATCGGAGCAACAACAGAAGCAATACTAATGCAAGCATAAGAGAGAAGGAATGGGCAATATCTGATGATCAAGGGGGTTTTGCTTGCCTGGAAGCTCAGCTGAAGGGGTCTGGTCGTGTGCGACGTCGTCGTACACTGCAGTGTCGTCGGCAGTTTCGGAGGCTATCGGAAGAGAAGGAGGGGGAAGAAACAATAAATACATGGCAAACAATGCAACAGGGATGCATGACATGCCTAAATGATATGCAGGGGTGATATAATGCATCTCTAATTAATTTAGATGATTAGGGATTTATCTGGAATTATTTTATTAAAGTCATGCACTATTCATTTACCGAATATGGGAAAAGTCCCATGTTCAGTATGTTAGAGGGGTGTGGCAGGCATGTGGATAGGATAATTGGATTCTTCATATTTTTCTGATCATTTTTCATATATAAATTATTTTCATCCGAGTTACGGTTTATTTTATATGATTTTTCAAAGTTTTAAACATTTTCTGGAATTTCTGGAATTATTTAATTTAGAATTATCCGAAACAGTAAATGGTGACGTCAGCGTGACGTCAGTGGTCAAACCAGCTGACCAGAGTCAAACCTGACCAGTGGGACCCACTGGTCAGTGAGACAGTGGCTAATTAGGATTAATTAAACTAATTATAGATTAATTAGGGGGTGGGGCCTACTGTCAGTGTCTGATTAGTGATTAAATTAATTAATTAATTAATTAACAGATTATCTATTTATTTAAAATCGTTTAAATTGCGCGGGGCCCAGCTGTCAGTGACTGGGCTGCCCAGTCAGCCGAGTTGACTCGGTCAACTGGGCCCGCGGGGCACGCAGTCAGTGGCACAAGGGCGGCCACATCGGCGCCACGCTGGCACCGGCCACTGGAGCACTCCGGCAAGCCCGAGTGCGGCGATGAACTCCGGCGAGCTCGGATTTCCTCTGTGGGCCACCATTTCGCGCGTGACTTGGTTCTCTGGATCGGCCACTTCACGCCGCGTCCGATGGTGGGGGTCACGTCGGCTGGGGTGGCCGGAATGGTCGCCGGCGACGGCGTCGGGCGGCGGGGCTCTCGGGCGTGCAACGGGGAAGCGGCTGCGGGGCGATTCCGAGCGCGCAAACTATCTAGGCGAGGCCTACGCGGTGCGGCGAGCGTGATGGGCAGCAGCGCGCGCCCAAATGGTCGCCGGAACGACGCCGGCGACGTGCTCCGCGGCGGAGAGTTCGGGCATGTTGGGGATGGCCGCTACGGCTAGCTAACGGCGGCGAGAGAGAGAGAGGAGAAGAAGCAGAGGCTCACGGTGAGCCTGTAGAGGTGCAAAGGTGGGCACGGGGAGGGCTCGAGGCGGCGAATCGACGACGGCGATGCGGGCGGCCGTAGGTTGAAGACGACGCCGTGCAGCTCGACGTGGGGGATCCCGGCTTCGGTTGAGCGGTGAAGGAGAGGTAGTCGACGTCGGGGTGGCCGATGGACACGGCGGGCCGGCGAGGGAAGTGCGGTGGCCGCGAGAACTACGGAGGCGCCATCATGGCCGCGTCGGGAGAGGTGGGGAAGCAAGGGAGAGAGGGGGAAAAAGATCTGGGGCTGTCCCCGGGATCCACGGCGACGTTCTTATCCTCCCCATCCTCCTGTAGCGACGCGAGGACGAGTGGGCGCGGCTGGGACGGCGAGCCGGCGACGTGCGTGGTCGGGCGCGAGCGACCTCGCATGAGCAGTAGGAGGACGACGCAGGAGGTGGGCTCGGCCGTTTTCTGGTCTGACTAGAGCCCAGTAGCAGCGGCCTTTTTCTTTTCTATTTTTCCTTTTTAGTTTCTGTTTTGCCAAAAGTTTAGCCCCAACTTGAGTTTTGTAAAACATGTGACTTAGCTCAATAAATACAGTGAAATATTTAGCACTGTTATAAAAAGGTTTGGAGTCCATATGATTTCATTTGAATTTTAATAAAATGAAATGGGATTAAATTATGTTGTTTGGTACTGTTTTTGGATGATAGAGTCCTCTAGTGATTTTTACTGATGTTGTTTTTCTTAACACAATTAGTTATGGATTATTTCCTAATTAATGAACATTTTAGTCTTCAGATTGGAACAACTTTTATTTTCACTTTGAATTTGAATTACACTTTGAATTGGAATTTGAAATGAGATATGATTCTAATGTGATCAAGACTTGTTAATCATGGTGACTTGGCATTATCAAAAGGGCGATCACTGTAGCTATTACATGGGGATGTTACACCAACGAGGAGCAGAAGGAAATGACAAGCGGTTTTCAGCAAGGTATTTTCTGCAAGCACTGAAATTATCGGTAACGAGTAGTTTGATAGCAAGATAATTTGTAACAAGTGACAAGTAGCAATAGTAACAAAGAGTGCAGCAAGGTGGCCCAATCCTTTTTGTAGCAAAGGACAAGCCGGAACGATCTCTTATAGTAAGCAAAGCGTTCTCGAGGACACATGGGAATTTCATCTAGTCACTTTCATCATGTTGGTTTGATTCACGTTCGCTACTTTGATAATTTGATATGTGGGTGGACCGGTGCTTGGGTGTTGTTCTTACTTGAACAAACCTCCCACTTATGATAAACCCCCTTCGCAAGCATCCGCAACTACAAAAGAAGAATAAAGATAAATCTAACCATAGCATTAAACATGTGGATCCAAATCAGCCCCTTACGGAATAGCGCATAAACTAGGGTTTAAGCTTCTGTCACTCTAGCAACCCATCATCTAATTACTACTCCACAATGCATTGCCTTTGGCCCAAAGATGGTGAAGTGTCATGTAGTCGACGTTCACATGACACCACTAAGAGAATCAACAACATACATATCATCAAAATATCAAACGAATACCAAATTCACATGATTACTTATGACAAGACTTCTCCCATGTCCTCAAGAACAAAAGTAACTACTCACAAATCATAATCATGTTCAAGATCAGAGGGGTATTGAATAGCATTAAGGATCTGAACATATAATCTTCCACCAATTAAACCAACTAGCATCAACTACAAGATGTAATCAACACTACTAGCAACCCATAGGTACCGATCTGAGGTTTTGAGACAAAGATTGAATACAAGAGATGAACTAGGGTTTGAGATGAGATGGTGCTGTTGAAGATGTTGATGAAGATTGCTCCTCCCACAATGAGAGGATCGTTGGTGATGTCGATGGCGACGATTTCCCCCTCCCGGAGGGAAGTATCCCCGGCAGAATCTCTCCGCCGGAGAGCAAAAGTGCTCCTGCCCAAGTTCCGCCTCGAGACGGCGACTCACCGTCCCGAAAGTCTTCTCTATATTTTTTCTAGGGCTAATGGACTTATATACCAGAAAATGGGGGCCAGATGCTGGCCAGGGGCCCCACGAGCCACCAGGGCGCGCCTGGGGGTGGGGGGGGTGGCTCGCCCTGGTGCCTCGTGGGCACCTGGGTGGCCCCCTCTGGTACTTCTTTGCTCCAGTATTTTTTATTTATTCCAAAATAAATCTCCATAAAATTTCAGCTCATTTGGAGATGTGCAGAATAGGTATCTCTGACATAGCTTTTTCAGGTCTAGAATTCTAGCTGCTGGCAATCTCCCTCCTTGTGTAAATCTTGCATATTAAGAGAGAAAATGCATTAGAATTGCTCCACAAAGTGTTATATTGATTAAAAACACTATAAATAACAGTAGAAAAACATGATGCAAAATGGACGTATCATGCATCATCCTCTCCTCTTCGGGGAAATACCAACGCAGTTTACAAGTAGCAGCACCTACACACAAGAGAGCAAATACTTGCACCCAACGCGGGCAAGAGGGTTGTCAATCCCCTTGTACTTGTTAATTGCAAGGATTAAATCTGATGGTTGTAGATAGGTAAAATGCAAAGTAAATAAATTGCAGCAAGGTATTTTTGGATTTTATAATATGGCTAAGGTAGACCTGGGGGCCATAGTTTTCACTAGAGGCATCTCTCTCATAAGCAAAGCATACGGTGGGTAAACAAATTACTATTGGGCAATTGATAGAAAAGCGCATAGTTATGATGTTATTCATGGCATGATCATGTATATAGGCATTACGTCCGTGACAAGTAGATCGACTCCTGCCTGCATCTACTACTATTACTCGACCAATCGACCGACTCCTGCTTGCATCTATGGTATTAAGTTCATGACAAACAGAGTAACACTTTAAGCAAGATGACATAATGTAGATAGAATAAAACCAAGCAATATGATTGAATCCCTTCTTTTACCCTTAGCAGCAACAATACAAATACGTGCCTCGCTACCCTTTCTGTCACTGGGTGAGGACACCGCAAGATTGAACCTACTACTATGCACCACTTTCACTGAAGACCTAATTGTCAACTTGGCCAAAGAAAACTCATAGACCGGAAAGCATTACATAGCTATAACAATCATACATAATAAAGTTCAGAATATAACTCAATTACTTTCAATGAATAATCTGATCATACCAATAATTTGTTGGATCCCAACAAACACACCGCACAAAAGTATTATCAGATAGAACTCCGAGGAGAATATGGTATTGAAGATCATATCGAGAGAGAGAGAGAGAGAGAGAGAGAGCCATCTAGCTAATCACTATGGACCCATAGGTCCTGTAGGAACTACTCACACATCATTGGAGGGGTAGCAAGGTTGATGCAAAAGCCCTCCGTGGTCGATTCCCCCTCCGGCAGAGTACCGACAAAGTCCTCTAGATGAGATCATGGAAGAACAGAGGCTTACGGCGGCGGAAGAATTGTTTCGGGGCTCCCTCTGGTGTTTTGGGATTTTAGGGAATTTATGGAAGTGGAATTAGGCCAGGAGGGGTTACGAGGGGACCACAAGCTCAGGTGGCGCCCCCCCTGGGGGCGCGCCGTGTGAGCTTGTGGCCCACTCGTAGGTCTTCTGGCCTCCTCCCGAAGCTTCCTGGGTGTCTTCTGGTCCAAAAAAAATCACCATAAAATTTTATCGCGTTTGGACATCGTTTGGTATAGTTTTTCCCTGAAACAAGGGCGTGCCGTGTGAGCTTGTGGCCCACTCGTAGGTCTTCTGGCCTCCTCCCAAAGCTTCCTGGGTGTCTTCTGGTCCATAAAAAATCACCGTAAAATTTTATCGTCTTTGGACATCGTTTGGTATAGTTTTTCCCTGAAACAATAAAATAGGCAAAAAAACAGAAACTGGCACTGGGCTCTAGGTTAATAGCTAAGTTCCCAAAAATGATATAAAATGGCATATATAGTATGTAGAATTGTTATAATAATAGCATGAAACAATCAAAAATTATAGATATGTTGGAGACGTATCAATGACTCGCAATTATAGGGGATCAATCGTAGGCCTTTCGATAAGTATGAGTGTCGAACCCAACAAGGAGCATAAGGAAATGATAAGCGGTTTTCAGCAAGGAATTCTCTGCAAATGCTGTAAGTAGTAACGATAGATAGTTTGATAGCAAGATAATTCGTAACAAGTAGCAAGTAACAATAGTAACAAAGGTGCAGCAAAGTGGCCCAACCCTTTTTGTAGCAAAGGACAAGTCGAAAGTACTTCATTTAGTGAGCAAAGTGTTCTCGAGGACACATGAAAATTCTCGTCTAGTTACGTTCATCATGTTTAGTTGATTCGCGTTCACTACTTTGATAATTTGATATGTTGGTGGACCGGTGCTAGGATGTTGTTCTTACTTGAACAAACAACCCACTTATGATTACCCCCTCTCGTAAGCATTCGCAACTACGAAAGAAGAATTAAGATAAATCTAACCATATCAAGAAACATATGGATCCAAATCAGCCCCTTACGGAATAATGCATAAACTAGGGCTTAAGCTTCTGTCACTCTCGCAACCCATCATCTACTTATTACTCCCCAATGCCTTCCCCTAGGCCCAAGCATGGTAATGTGTCATGTAGTCAACGTTCACGACACCACTAGAGGAAGAACAACATACACATCATCAAAATATTGAACGAATACCAACTTCACATGATTACTTATAACAAGACTTCTCCCATGTCCTCAAGAACAAACGGAACTACTCACAAATCATATTCATGTTCAAGATCAGATGAGTATAATATATGATTAAGGATCTGAACATATAATCTTCCACCACGTAAACCAACTAGCATCAACTACAAGATGTAATCAACACTACTAGCAACCCCCAGGTACCAATCTGAGGTTTTGGGACAAAGATTGAATACAAGAGATGAACTAGGGTTTGAGATGAGATGGTGCTGGTGAAGATGTTGATGGAGATAAGTCCTCCCATGATGAGAGGAACGTTGGTGATGTCGATGGCTCCGATTTCCCCCTCCCGGAGGGAAGTATCCCCTGCGGAATCGCTCCGGCGGAGAGCAAAAGTGCTCCTGCCTAGGTTCCGCCTCGAGACGGTGGCGCTTCGTCCCGAAAGTATTCTTCTATTTTTTCTAGGGCAAATGGCTTCATATAGCAGAAGGAAGGCACCGGAGGGCCTCTGTGGGCCCCACAAGACATCAGGGACATAGAAGCATGATGCAAAATGGACGTATCAACTCCCCCAAGCTTAGACCTCGCTTGTCCTCAAGCGAATACCGAACTCGATAATCATGAGTACATGTTTAGAGAGAGAGAGGTGTCGATAAAACAAAATACGGACATAGAAGCATCATGATCATTATCATAACAGGAATTATTCATCATATAACTTCTATTTATCAAGTAACAATTCCTCCACAATGTTAAAGTATAAACAATACACTTTCTTGAAACTTAGCAAACTATGTTCTTCGTCATTGAAACAATTACAATTCATCATATTTCCAGGAAGAGTCTATGTAAGAGCTTTTGGTTTAGCAAGTTCCACATACTCAACTATCATATAGTCTTCCATGATTGCTAACACTCAAAGCATATTTTTAGAACAAACGTTTCAGTCAGACACATAGGAAGAAGGAGGTTTCATGTTTCATCGCCCAACTTATTTACCTCAGGGATAATGTCAACAATAATAATTCATGATTACTTATATCCAACTGGATATATGTGCCTGGATCTTTCCCCACCACATGGTGCTTGCCAAGTAGAGAATAATTGAGGTTGGAATAAAGGATGAATACTTGACTCTTGCATAGTAATAAGAACTGAAAAGTAAAAGATAGGCCCTTCGCAGAGGGAAGCAGAGGTTGTCATGTGCTTTTTCATTTGGATGTGCAAACTCTTAATGCAAAGGAATGTCACTTTATATTGCCCCTTGTGATAGCAACTTTTATTATGCAGTCTGTCATTTTTATTTCTTTACCATCACAAGTTCATACAAAGTTTATTTTCCCTTACAATAAAAGATCATACTTATTTAGGAGCAATTTTTATTGCCTTTTGCACCGATGACAACTTACTTGAAGGATCTTTTTCAATCCATAGGTAGATATGGTGGACTCTCATGACAAGAAACTGGGTTTAAGGGTTTTTGGATGCACAAGTAGTATCTCTACTTAGTGCGAAGTTTTCGCTTGCAAAAGGTTATGAGCAAGCACCACATGTTAGAGGATCCATGACATAATAACTTCTATGTGAATATAAACAAACATGACCCATTACGTTGTTTTCCTTGTCCAACATCGGCTATTTGATCAAGCTCGAAAATAATTAATGGGAGGTCACAATCATAAAAGATGTCCAAGATAGTATATTTATATGTGAAACTTCTCTTCCTTTGTTATTCTTTCATGAATTGCATCAATGACCAATACTATGTTTGCTAACTTCCACTAAATTTTATCACTTACATTCCTTATATGTGAAGTCATTACCCCCCATGGGATTAGCATATGAACTTTTATTATTGCTTTGATTGAAACAGGAAAGTAAAACAAAGACTCAAACTACTCTTTATTATATAACTCTCACACACGATTACATAGATAGATAGATCACGAAAAATGCACTCGAAAACTACTTCATGCTAATACTTTATTCTTCTAAATCACGAAATAACTAAGGATCGAACTAAGATAGATAATGATAAAAGTGATGATGATACGATACCGGGGAACCTCCCTCAAGCTTGGAACAAGCCAAGAGTGGTGCCCATACCTATGTACTCAAGTTTCCTTCTCCGAAGATGATGGCGATGATGAAGTGGTGGGCCTGTCCTCCATCTTCCAAGGCATGGGCTCACCATTGTAGAAAGAGGAACGAGTCTCCGGAATCCTGAAATCTGCAGCTAGGCTCATCCTTTTAAACCTGGATTCATACTCACAGTTTTGGTTTTGCAGGTCAAAGATTTGGGCTTGAAGATTCTCAATTCGATCATGAAGCTTAAAGATGGCCTCTCCAATCTCCTTGCTGTCCCACTTGTGCTCACGAATAAAATCTGTGATCATGGAGTGGTTGGCACTGAGTTCGCGCTCCACCATCCCTTGACACTTGAAAATTTCTTGCTCCACCGCCTCAAGCCTGACCTTATCGCTCCCCTCCTTCTTCGGCCCTTGAACGTCTTGGATGTGAAACATCCCCTCACGCAACTCCATGGTTTGAGGGTGTTTCGTCACCTCCGGAAGGTAAGGGTTGATGACCTTCTCGTAGAACTTGTCCTTGGACGAGCTTGGGGGCGACATGGCGAGCTATATCTGTCAGTAAAACAGCCCGAAACAAAAACAAAGGAGAAACTTACGATACGGTGGTCAAAACATCGAGGAGTATATATAATAAATTTTTATCTTGCAAAACAAGTATACGGGAAGAATACGGAGTTGGGAAACTGCATGAGGGGCCCACAAGACATCTGGGCGCGCCCGGGGGGTAGAGCGCGCCCTGTTGTCTTGTGGTCTCCTCGTAGACCTTCTAGGCTGTTTCTTGTTTTCCTAATTTTTCTAATATTCCAAAACTGTGAGAAAATATTTTTACGGAATTTTTAGAGTCGGTTTACTTACCATATCATATACCTACTCCTTTTTCAAGATTATGGAGCATTCGAGAAGGTCTCTTTTAGATGTTCCTCCGGTGTAATTGTTTGAATAATATTGGTTTCAATGTTAACGGGGGTACCCGCAATATAATGTTTAATTCTTTGCCCATTAACCACCTTCGGACTAGTCCCATTGGCGTTATTAATCTTGATGGCTCCAGAACAATAGACCTCCTCGACGATGTATGAACCTTCCCATTTGGAAAGAAGCTGTCATGCAAAATGGCTAAAACGAGAATTGTACAATAGAACTTGATCACCGATATTAAATTCTCGTTTTTAATTATTTTATCATGCCATCTTTTAACTTTTTTTAAAAATAACTTGGGCATTTTCATAGGCTTGCGTTCTCCACTCATCCAGAGAGATGATATCAAATAACCTCTTTTCACCAGCAAGGTTGAAATCATAATTGAGTTCTTTAATTGTCCAATAAGCTTTATGTTCTAACTTGAGAGGCAAATGACATGCTTTTCGATAAACCATTTTATACGGTGACATACCCATTGGATTTTTATAAGTAGTTCTCTATGCCCATAATGCATCATCAAGTTTTTTAGACCAGTTCTTTCTAGATATATTAACGGTCTTTTGCAAGATTAATTTTATTTCTCTATTACTCACTTCTACTTGCCCACTAGACTAAGGATGATAAGGTGATGCAATTCTATGGTTTACATCATATTTAGCTAAGATTTTACGGAATGCACCATGAATAAAATGTGAACCACCATCAGTCATTAAATATCTAGGGACTTCAAACCTCGTAAAGATAACTTCTTTAAGCATTTTAATAGAAGTGTTATGATCAGCACTACTAGTTGGAATAGCTTCTACCCACTTAGTAACATAATCAACAGCAACTAAAATATGTGTACACCCATTAGAAGAAGGAAAAGGTCCCATATAATCAAAGCCCCAGACATCAAATGGTTCAATAACAAGTGAATAATTCATAGGCATTTCTTGACGTCTACCAATATAACCAATTCTTTGACATTCATCACAAGAAAGGACAAACTTACGTGCATCCTTGAAGAGAGTAGGCTAGTAAAAACCAGATTGCAATACCGTACGTGCAGTTCTATCACCTGCATGATGCCCCCCGTAGGCCTCAAAGTGACACTCTCATAGGATTTGTTCATGTTGATGCTCAGGTACACAACGTCTAATAACACCATCTAATACTTCTTTGTATAGATGTGGGTCATCCCAAAAGTAATGTATTAAATCAAAGAAGAACTTTTTCTTTTGTTGATAGGTATAATTAGGTGGTATATATTTTGCAACACTGAAATTAGCATAATCTGCATATCATGGATTATTGCGAGAAGTAGAAGCATTTATAATAGCTAATTGTTCATCAGGAAAACTATCATTAATAGGCCGTGGGTCATCAAGAACATTTTCCATTCTAGACAAATTATCTGCTACAGGATTTTCAGCTCCTTTTCTATCAACAATATGCAAATCAAACTCTTGCAATAGAAGTACCCACCTAATCAACCTAGGCTTAGCATCTTTCTTTTCCATAAGGTATTTGATAGCAGCGTGGTCAGTGTGAATAGTAACTTTAGAATCAATGATATAAGGTCTAAATTTATCACATGCAAACACAACTGCTAAAAACACTTTCTCAGCAAATCTTTTGCATCCGTTTCAAAAAAAAAATTCTTTGAGCACTATCCAAGGTCTTACTATCAAGATTTGCACTGAAGATCCTCACAAGGCGACTCTCCTAGGACCTTGCGCCGGTCCCGGCGGCCACCCTCTCTGCCGCCTGCCACTCCGGCAGTGGCAACCACCTCCCTGGTTCCACGTTGGTGTGCTTTGTGGGTGGACGCTATGGATCCTCCATCCCTCAACTTTGCTAGAGGTAAAGAGTTTCAACTTGCCACGAGGCCGAAGTTTGGTCACCCGGTTGTTTTCTCACCCGACTTTCACCAGAGGGAATTTGTGCTTGTGGTTTCATTCTGTCATGCTCGTTTTCGGTTGGATTTTCACACGGTTAGCATTGCTCTTCAATCCTGCTTTGGTGGTTATCCTCAAGGGTTCCGTGTGAAACTCCTTAAGGATAGACCTTTCAAGTTTTCAGTGGCATCGAAGGCAGTGGGTTTTGAGATCTATAATCATGGCCGCGTGGTTGAGAAAGATTTTGAGATGGTTTTTAGTCTTTGGGGTGCGGGTGGACCAAATTGGCTATCAAGAGGAAGATGCCTCGTGGACTCTGGTTGGACATGCGGGTGGATCACCTACTCGTGTTGATCGTCCATAGAACTCTGGCGATCACCGCCGGCCATTGGTTTTTTTGCGCCTGGCCAATCTCCCGGAGTCTAGCGGTAACGGTGCTTCGGGGAGTAATGCAATTGTTAATGCTGATCATAATGATGTGGGAGAAATTTCGGCAACGGTGTCTGAGGGCGCCAATCAAGCTCGTTCAAATGGAGTTTTCTGTTGCTATGCCTGCGGTCGGATGGGCCACTTTGCTAAAGAGTGCACAGAGATATGACTAACTGGGCTATACCCTTTCCTTGATTTTGACACCTTTAGTAGCCCACCAGAAGTGGCCTGGGCCCCTGGTGTGGTCCATGACTGGTTCGCTTCCTTCGGCCCAGCCCAAGAGCCACCGTTTGTTTCCTCTTTCAGAGAGCTCTGTTTGGGATGTTTTCCTAATTTTCAGCCTCGATTAGCACTTGCTTCCTCGGCTTCTCCACCTAGTGGCTCTGCTCCTACACTACAGTGCTCAAACCCTGCCTCTGTCCCATCAAGGTCTTCACTGCTCGTGCAATCGAGGGTTTCTGCATCCATGGCGAACATCCCGATCGACCCGCGTCCCTTTGTGCCCCATGGGTTCGAAATACAGCGCATTGAGGGGCGCAATGGGGTGGCCAGGGTGGTTCTTCCTCATCGGCAGCAGCTCCACGAGGACTAGGCCATCGCCACCATCCACCCGCTTCCGGCTGATGCTCATTTCCCCAATGTAAGAGAAGTGCTTGAAGAGTTTGTTGTTGTTCATAAGCGTCTTGGTCTTCGTGATGTTCAGCGCTGTCCATTCGGTTAAGCATGTGTTCGTTTAACCCATGTCAGAGACAGAGATAAGCTAGTTCTTGACAGCCCGCATGAGTTTGGAGATGTTTTCATTTCCTTTGTTAAGCATGATGAGGGGAGGAATCATAGGAGGGTGCATTTCAATCGAACTGTTTGGCTTATGCTCACGGGAGTCCCTTTTGATTTCCGCAATACTGAAGACTTAGTTCGTGCGATTAGTCGTTTCGAGCGGCTGATTTCCTGGGACAAAGAAGATGAGCACATGGGTCGCATCTTGATTAAAGCTAGGGTAATGAATCTTGAGATCATTCCTAAGAGTCTTAGATGGTCGGAGGGGGGTGATTTTGAGGAGGATGGATAGTCATCTTCAGTGGAGGTGTTAACGAGTGAACTGCTTGGCGGCAGCCCTGCAGATGAGGACCCGATTCTGCGTGACAACGTAGATCCTGATCCGCTGCCCAACGGCGATGCTGCTGAGCCAGGTTTCCACCATGCGGCACTAGATAACCAGCTTGATATTCAGGAAGATGATGATTGGGAGCAGGATGATAACTGGGCTCTGCAACAGCCTATGCAGCACAATGAAGCCCTGCATGATTTGCTTGATGTTGTTCAACAGGAAGAAATGGCCTGGGCTGATGGTGAAGAGCTTCATCCTGCTATCAGTGGAAACAGTAGTCTTACATCTGACATGTCCTTCTCTGAAGGAGATAACTCAAACAACTTAGGCCATTTTGCTCCAGCTTTTGGAGCTTTTCAAGATGGTGCCCTAATTAATGATGTTCCTGCTCCACAAGAGGGTGATGCCCTGGGGGTGGGCATGCTAAACCTCATGCAAGCTTACCTTTCAGATGATGATGACATCTAGCCTGTGCATGTGTTTGATGTAGATAATCAGATTGTTGCAATCCAAAATGATGCTGCAGTAAGTGAGGCTCCTGTTCTAGTTGAGAATGTTGATGTGGAGGAAATGCATGTTGCTGTGGAGATGAATGTTGTGGCTGATGATAATGTTGCAGTCCAGGATCTGAATGTTGTAGTGGGAAAAGGGACTTTCCCCCCAATTGAAATGAGAACCTCTGCTGTTGCTAGAATTGTGGGTGGTAGTGAGCCACCTGTGATGGCCCAGAGAGATGAGAATGATTTGCCTACTGCTTCTTCTGTGAGACAGTCAGTTGCTACAGTTTTGCCAGCTGAGGATCTCAATGCTGTTCCAGAGGGACCCAGGTCTACTGTCCCAGAAGAGTCCAGGTCTGATGCTCATGTTAACACCTCTAGAGGCAGTATTCTTCCTGTCTCAAATCTTGAAAATCTTACTGTTGGCACTGAAGGTAACTGGGTAGAGCGAATCGATGACCATTTTAATTTTGCTCCTTCTCTTTTGGGTCTGAAAAATATCCAGTCATCTGCTACTACTAATAATGAAACTTCCCTCTCTAAAGAAGGTCTGCTTATATGGAAAAAGCATTTTGCAGCAAAGCCCCTGGAGGATAAAAACATTATCTCTATGAACATTCAGTAAGTTGGTTCAATTTATTGTGCACCTTCTTATGACACCTGATAAGTTTGGATGGACTGTTCATATGTTAAAATCACCCCTATGGGAACTCCTTTCTGAAACTGAGGGAAATGAGGAGGTCATTTTATTTCACATACCTGACAAATGATCAACCTCTCATGCTCCTGTTTGCCAGATGAATGTTGATGAGAGGCAGCAGGTCCTAGAAAAAAGAAAAGAAAATACCGGGGACTCCTCCAATCAGCAAGACACTGATTCTTTGGCACTCCTGCAACCTTTTGGAGTTGAAAACACAAAGAAAAGAAGAGGTGGCAAAACTCCCCTAGTGGAAACAGAGGTAAGGAGGAGTGATAGAATAAAGAAAGATAATGCTGGTTTATAAAGAGGCACTTGTTCAAATACTAAGTGTCTTCCTTGCAATGCTATCCCTCCAATTGCTCAGAAAAATGTAGTTTAAAATCTTACTGCTTCCTTTTGTAAGGTGGCTGATCTGGTGCTTGAGGAAAAACTCTCCAAGAAACCCAAGAGGAGGTCTGGAGAAGAGATGGCCAGGGTGCCCTTGGCCAAGGGGGATGAAGACCAAGTCCTTGGTTCAAAATGATAGTGCACCTCAATTTTTTTGCTATCTGGTGGGGCACTAGAGAGTCCTGTCATTTATGTCATTCCTCTGGTTGTAACATACTTTTGTGTAATGCCTGGCACTATTACTTTTGTATGCTTGGTTCACTGCTGGTACTCTGCTACTTGATGATGCTAGTTTTCTATGAGCACTGGTATGATTGTTTACAGTTCCTTATGCTTGTGGGACAGGTGCTGGCACCTGGCCATTGGTTGTGTATCCTATTAGTTTCATATGAATAACACAAATAAAAGCTAGAACATCCTGAATTGGAACATTAGAGATATAAATTCTGAAAAAATGGCTAGCTTTGGGACAAAATATTGAAGAGAGTGACTGTGCAGTGCTATGTTTGCAAGAAACCAAGAGAGAGGATTTTGGTTCCACTTACCTCAGGAATTTTTGCCCTAATAGAATCAACAAGTTTGCTTTCCTCCCTTCAATTGAGGCTTCTGGGGGTTTGCTAGTTGCATGGAATGGTTCATTGTTTGAAGGAGAAGTGATTGCCCAAAACAGATTTTCAAGTTCTCTCCAGTTCACCAGTTTGCAATCTAATCAATCTAGGATACTTGATGACCCAAAAGTATAGGGGATCAATCATAGTCCTTTCGATAAGTAAGAGTGTCGAACCCAACTAGGAGCAGAAGGAAATGATAAGCGGTTTTCAGCAAGGTGTTTTCTGCAAGCACTGAAAATAGAGGTAATTGATAGTTTTGTAGCAAGATAATTCGTAACGAGTAGCAAGTAATAATAGTAACGAAGTGCAGCAAGGTGGCCCAATCCTTTTTATAGCAAAGGACAAGCCGGAATGATCTCTTATATAAAGCAAAGCGTTCTCGAGGACACATGTGAATTATCGTCTAGTCACTTTCATCATGTTCATTTGATTCGCGTTCGCTACTTTGATAATTTGATATGTGGGTGGACCGGTGCTAGGGTGCTGTTCTTACTTGAACAAGCAACCCTCTTATGATTACCCCCTATCGCACGCATCGACAACTACGAAAGAAGAATTAAGATAAATCTAACCATAGCATGAAACATATGGATCCAAATCAGCCCCTTACGGAATAACGCATAAACTAGGGTTTAAGCTTCTATCACTCTAGCAACCCATCATCTACTTATTTCTCCACAATGCCTTCCCTTAGGCCAAAGTATGGTGAAGTGTCAAGTAGTCGACGTTCACATGACACCACTAAAGGAAGCAACAACATACATATCATCAAAATATCGAATGAATACCAAATTCACATGATTACCTATAACAAGACTTCTCCCATGTCCTCAATAACAGAAGTAACTACTCACAAATCATGTTCATGTTCAAAATCAGAGGGGTATTGAATATCATTAAGGATCTGAACATATACTCTTCCACCAAATAAACCAACTAGCATCAACTACAAGATGTAATCAACACTACTAGCAACCCACATGTACCAATTTGAGGTTTTGGGACAAAGATTGAATACAAGAGATGAACTAGGGTTTGAGATGAGATGGTGATGGTGAAGATGTTGATGAAGATTGGTCCTCCCATGATGAGAGGATCGTTGGTGATGTCGATGTCTTCGATTTCCCCCTCCCGGAGGGAAGTATCCCCGGCGGAATCGCTCCGCCGGAGGGCAAAAGTGCTCCTGCCCAAGTTCCACCTCGAGACGGTGGCGCTTCGTCCCGAAAGTCTTCTCATTAATTTTTTAGGGAAAATGATCTTATATAGCAGAAGGAGGGGGCCGAAGGCCAGCTGTGGGCCCCACAAGGCAACTTGGCTCGCCCCGGGGGGGGGGGCGCCCTGTTGCCTTGTGGGCAACAGGTGGGTCCCCTCTGCTATTTCTTTTCTCCAATATTTTTTATATATTCAATAAAAAATCTCCGTGAAATTTCAGGTCATTTGGAGCTCTGTAGAATAGGTATCTCTGCTGCAGCTATTTCAAGTCCAGAATTCCAGCTGCCGGTATTCTCCCTCTTCATATAAATCTTGCAAACTAAGAGAGAAAAGGCATAAGAATTGCATCATAAAGTGACATAATGACCAAATACGTTATAAATAACAGTAGGAAATCATGATGCAAATTGGACGTATCAACTCCCCCAAGCTTAGACCTCACTTGTCCTCAAGCGAAAGCCAAAATCGATAATCATGATCACATGTTTAGAGAGAGAGAGAGGTGTCGATAAAATAAAATACGGACTTGATAGCATCATGATTAATAACAGCAATATATTATCAATAAGCTTCCCATGGACAAGTAATAATTCATCACAATATTGAAGTATAAAGCATAAACTTTCTTGAAAACTAACAAACTATGTTCTCGGTCAATGAAACAATTACAATTCATGATATTTTCAGGAAGAGTCTATGTAAGAGCTTTTGTTTAGCAAGTCCACATACTCAACTACCATTTAATCTTTTATGATTGCTGACACTCACGGCATATTTTTATGGAGCAAAAGCTTCAATCACACATAGAAAGATGGGGGTTTATAGTTTTACCTACCAATAAATTTACCTCAAGGGTAATGTCAACAATAATGACTCATGATCACTTACATCCAACTGGATATATATGCCTAGATCTTTCCCCACCACATGATTCTTGCCAAGAGAGAAAATAAAAATGGAATAGAGGGAACACTATTGATTCTTGCATAAAAGTAAATACAAAAAAGTAAAAGATAGGCCCTTCGCAGAGGGAAGCAGAGGTTGTCATGCGCTTTTTATTTTTGGATGTGCAAACTCTTAATGTAAAGGAACGTCACTTTATATTGCCCCTTGTGATAGCAACCTTTATTATGCAGTCCGTTGCTTTTATTTCTTCACCATCACAAGTTCGTACAAAGCTTATTTTCCCTTACAATAAAAGTTCATACATATTTAGAGGCAATTTTTATTGCTTTGTGCACCGATGGCAACTTACTTGAAGGATCTTATTCAATCCATAGGTAGATATAGTGGACTCTCATGACATGAAACTGGGTTCAAGGGTTTTGGATGCACAAGTAGTATCTCTACTTAGTGTGAATTTTTGGCTAGCAAAAGATAGGGGGCAAGCACCACATGTTAGAGGATCTAAGACAATATAACTTCTATGTGAATGTAAGCAAACATAACCCATTACGTTGTCTTCCTTGTCCAACGTCAACTATTTGGCATAGAATATTTAATGGGGGCTCACAATCATAAAAGATGTCCAAGTTAGTATATTTATATGTGAATCCTCTCTTCCTTTATTAACCTTTTCATGAATTGCATCAATGACCAATGCTATGTTTGTTAACTTCCAATAAATTTTGTCCAATATACTTTTCTTCATGTAAAGTCATTACTCTCCAAGGAATTAGCATATGATCTTTTCATTCTTTTATTGCTTAGATCGAAATATAAAAGTAAAGAAGCAAAACCCAAACTACTCTTTATTATATAACTCTCACACATGATTACATAGATAGATAGATCACGAAACCAAGCACTCGGAACTAGATCATACTAAAACTTTATTCTTCTAAATCACAAAATAACTAAAGATCGAACTAAGATAGATAATGATGATAAAAAGGTGATGGTGATACGATACCGGGGCACCTCCCCCAAGCTTGGAACAAGCCAAGGGTGGTGCCCATACCCGTGTACTCAAGTGTCTTTCTTCGGTGATGAAGTAATGGGCTTGTCCTTCCACCCGAGGACATGAATTTCTCCTTTCAATTTGTCAATCTCTCTTTCAAGATCCCAATTTATGCGACGCAATTTATCCAAATCTTCCTGCACATGGTGAAAAGGAGTGAATTGAACTTTAGGAACCTTCACCATGTTTGGCAAGCTAGACCTCTTGAATTCAACATGCATGTCTCCTAGTTGAGGCAGAGGGGGATCCTCTTCCTCCTCGCTGGAATGATCTTGCCTTTTCCTTAAATCGGTATCCTCCTCTTCATCAGTTGTCCAACCATAGGGATCAATATCCCCATATACTCTAGGGTTTGCAATAAGGTGCAAGACATAGCCTTCCCCGTCCGAATCCTGAGATGACATGGCGCCTGGCCTTGAAAATCTGAAAGAAAAATAGCCCAAAACAAGAATAGAGGAGAAACTTGCGATGCGGTGGTCAAAGCATATGGGAGTATATATAAAGATTTTTTATCTTGCAAAACAAGTATACGAGAGGAAAACGGAGTCGGGAGGGCACACGAGGGGCCCACAAGGCAACATGGCGCGCCCAGGGGGCCGCGCCCTGTTGCCTTGTGACCTCCTCGTGGATCCCCTCGGCTGTTTCTTATTTTTGTATTTTTTCTAATATTCCAAAATGGACAGAAATCATTTTTATGGAATTTTTTAAGTCGGTTTACTTATCGTATCACATACCTACCCCTTTTTAGGGTTTTGGAGCATTCCGGAAGGGCTCTTTTATGTGTTCCTCCAGTGTCATAGTTTGAATAATATTGGTTTCAACATTAATGGGCATACCGGAGATATAATGCTGAATAACCACTCTCGGATTAGTGCCCTCGGCGTTGTACAATAGAACAAGTTCAACATTTGATAGCTCCTGAGCGATAAACTTCTTCGATGATATATGGCCCTTCCCATTTAGAGAGAAGTTTTCTTGCAAAGAATCTGAAACAAGAGTTGTACAATAGAACATGCTCACCAACTTTAAATTCCCATTTTTGAATTCTTTTATCATGCCATCTTTTAACTTTTTCTTTAAATAACTTGGCATTTTCATAGGCTTGGGTTCTCCATTCATCTAAAGAGCTAATGTCAAACAACCACTTTTCGCCGGCAAGTTTGAAATCATAATTAAGTTCTTTAATTGCCCAGTATGCCTTATGTTCTAGTTCAAGAGGTAAATGACATGCTTTTCCATAGACCATTTTATATGGAGACATACCCATAGGATTTTTATAAGAAGTTCTGTAAGCCCATAATGCATCATCAAGTTTCCTAGACCAATTCTTCCAGGATCTATTAACGAAATTTTGTAAAATTAACTTTATTTCTCTATTACTCAATTCATCTTGACCACTAGACTGAGGATGATAAGGGGATGCAATTCTGTCATATTTAGCAAGAAGTTTACGGAAGGCACCATGAATAAAATGTGAACCACCATCTGTCATCAAGTATCTAGGGACTCCAAACCTAGGGAATATTACTTCTTTAAGCATTTTAATAGAGATGTTGTGATCAGCACTACTAGCTGGAATAGCTTCTACCCACCTAGTAACATAAGCAACAGCAACAAGAATATGTGTATACCCATTGGATTTAGGAAAAGGTCCCATATAATCAAAACCCCAAACATTAAATGGTTCAATCACAAGTGAATAATTCATAGGCATTTTCGGACGTCTACCAATATTACCAATTCTTTGACATTCATCGCAAGAAAGGACAAACTTACATGCATCTTTGAAAAGAGTAGGCCAATAAAAACTAGACTGTAATACCTTATGTGCAGTTCTGTCTCCCGCATGGTGTCCTCCATATGCCTCGGAGTGACACTTCTGAAGGATTTGTTCCTATTCATGCTCAGGTACACAACGTCTAATAATACCATCTACTCCTTCTTTATATAAATGTGGGTCATCCCAAAAGTAATGTCTTAAATCAAAGAAGAACTTTTTCTTTTGTTGGTAGGTCAAACTAGGTGGAATATATTTAGCAACAATGTAATTAGCGTAGTTTACATACCAAGGACTATTGAGAGAGGCATTTACGACAGCTAATTTCTCATCAGGAAAATTATCATTAATAGGGAGTGGGTCATCAAGAACATTTTCCATCCTAGACAAATTATCCGCTACTGGATTTTCAGCTCCCTTTCTATCAACAATATGTAAATCAAATTCTTGCAATAAATGTACCCACCTAATAAGTCTAGGTTTAGCATCTTTCTTTTCCATAATATATTTAATAGCAGCATGATCAGTGTGAACAATTACTTTCAAATCAACAATGTAAGATCTGAACTTATCACATGCAAACACGATTGCTAATTTTTTTTTCCACAGTAGTAGCATAATTTCTTTGAGCACTATCTAGAGTTTTACTAGCATAATGAATAACATTTAATTTATTATCAACTCTTTACCCTAGAACAGCACCAACAGCATAATCACTAGCGTCACACATAATTTCAAAGGGTAAGTTCCAATCAGGTGGGTGAACAATAGGTGCTGATATTAAGGCTTTCTTAAGTATTTCAAAGGCTTCTACGCAATCATCATCAAAAACAAATGGAACATCTTTTTGCAAGAGATTAGTAAGAGGCCTAGAAATTTTAGAGAAGTCTTTTATGAACCTTCTATAGAAGCCAGCATGACCTAGAAAACTTCTTATACCTTTGATATCTTTAGGACATGGTATTTTCTCAATTGCATCAACTTTAGCTTTGTCTACTTCAATACCTCTTTCAGAAATTTTATGCCCAAATACTATACCTTCATTCACCATAAAGTGGCACTTCTCCCAATTCAAGACAATATTAGTTTCTTCACATCTGTGCAAAACTCGATCAAGGTTGCTTAAGCAATCATCAAAAGAAGTTCCATAAACGGAAAAATCATCCATGAATACCTCAACAATCTTTTCACAAAAGTTAGAGAATATAGTAGTCATACATCTTTGAAAGGTAGCAGGTGCATTGCATAAACCAAAAGGCATACGATGATAAGCATAAGTTCCAAAAGGACAAGTAAAAGTGCTTTTCTCTTGATCTTCTTTTGATACAGGTATTTGAGAGAAACCAGAGTATCCATCTAGGAAGCAAAAGTGTGTATGTTTAGATAATCTTTCTAACATTTGATCAATAAAAGGCAAGGGGTAAAGATCTTTCCTAGTAGCTTTATTTAATTTCCTGAAATCAATCACCATCCTATAACCAGTTACAATTCTTTGTGGGATAAGTTCATTTTTATCATTAGGGACAACAGTAATGCCTCCTTTCTTAGGGACACAATGAATAGGACTTACCCATCTACTATCAGCTATAGAATAAATTATACCTGCTTCCAGAAGCTTTAATATTTAAGTTCTTACCACATCCTTCATTTTAGGATTTAATCGTCTTTGATGATCAACAACTGGTTTAGCTGGTTCCATATGAATTTTGTGCTGACATAGAGTGGGACTAATGCCCTTAAGATCATCAAGAGTATATCCAATAGTTGCACGGTGCTTCCTCAGAGTTTTATGTAATCTCTTTTCTTCATGCTCTGAAAGGTTAGCACTAATAATAATAGGATATATCTTCTTCTCATCAAGATAAGCATATTTAAGTGTATCAGGTAGTTTCTTTAATTCAAACACAGGGTCACTCTTAGGTGGAAGAGGATCTCCCAAAGTTTCAACAGGCAAATTATGTTTAATAATAGGTGCTTGTTTAAAGAATATCTCATCTATTTCATTTCTTTCATTCATATGCATACCATTTTCATGGTCTAACAAGTATTGTTCTAATGGATCAGTAGGAGGCACAGCAATAGAAGCAAGACCAATAATTTCATCTTTATTAGGTAATTCTTTATCATGAGGTTGTCTACAAAACTTAGAAAATTGAACTCATGAGCTGCATCACCAAATTAACACTGACTATTTCTTTATTGCAATCAATCTTAGCATTAACTGTATTCAAGAAAGGTCTACCAAATATAATGGGACAAAAATCATCTTGTGGCAATCCAAGGACTAAGAAATCAGTAGGGTATTTGATCTTACCACACAAGACTTCAACATCTCTAACAATCCCAAGTGGTGTAATAATATCTCTGTTTGCAAGCTTAATAGTAACATCAATATCTTCAATCTCAACAGGTGCAATATCATTCATGAGTTCTTGATAAAGAGAAAATGGAATAGTACTAACACTAGCACCAATATCACATAAACCATGATAGCAATGATCTCCAATTTTAACAGAACCAACAAGCATGCCAATTACAGGTTTATTTTTATCTTTAGTGTCTGGCTTAGCAATTATAGTTGCTTCATCAAAGAAATATATGACATGTCCATCAATGTTGTCAACCAAAAGATCTTTAACCATTGCAATATTAGGTTCAACATTAATTTATTCAGAAGGTTTAATTGGTTTAATATTACTCTTATTAACCATAGTTGAAGCTTTAGCATGTTCCTTAATCCTAACAGGAAAAGGGGGTTTCTCAATATAAGCAGTAGGCACAACTGGATCAACATTATAAATGAGTATTTCCTCTTTAGCTATAATAGGTTCTTCCTTTACTTCAATAGGTGGATGAAACTTAAACCATTTCTCCTTAGGGAGATCAACATGAGCAGCAAATGATTCACAAAAAGTAACTACTATCTCAGAGTCAAGTCCATATTTAGTACTAAACTTATGAAAAGCATTAGTTTCCATAAAAGATTTAACACAATCAAACTCAAGATTTATACCTGACTCTTTACCTTTGTCGATTTCCCAATCTTTAGAGTTGCGTTTAATTCTTTCTAGAAGATCCCATTTGAATTCAGTAGTTCTCTTTATAAAGGAACCAGTAGAAGAAGTACCAAGCATGGATTGATCATTACGAGAAAGCCGAGCATAAAAGTTTTGTATAATTATTTCTCTTGAGAGCTCATGATTGGGGCATGTGTGCATCATATACTTAAGCCTCCCCCAAGCTTGAGCGATACTTTCTCCTTCACGAGGCCAAAAATTATATATATAATTCCGATCACGATGAACCAAATGCATACGATAAAATTTCTGGTCAACTTCCAGCTTCAACCGGTTCCAATCCCATGTTCCAGTATCATCCAATAGCCTATACCATGTCAATGACTTTCCCTCCAAAGATAAAGGGAATAACTTCCTCTTAACTCCATCCTCGGATAAACCTGCAAGCTTAAATAATCCACAAATTTCATCCACGTAGATTAAGTGCATATCAGGATGTATTGTTCCATCTCCTGCATAAGGATTAGCTAGCAATTTCTCTAACATACCCGAAGGAATTTCATAATAAATATTTTCAGTAGGTTCAGTAGGTTGAGGGGCAACTCTTAATGTTTCTGGTCAAGGTGAAGATACCCCGAACAAACCCCTCAAAGGATTACTTTCTATAGTGACAGGTGACAGTAAATTTCAGCACGTAATAAAAGTGTTTCCTTACCAAATTCCACTTACCAAAGGCACTTCACTCCTCGGTAACGGTGCCAGAAAAGAGTCTTGATGACCCACAAGTATAGGGGATCAATCGTAGTCCTTTCGATAAGTAAGAGTGTCGAACCCAACGAGGAGCAGAAGGAAATGATAAGCGGTTTTAAGCAAGGTGTTTTCTGCAAGCACTGAAAATAGCGGTAACTGATAGTTTTGTAGCAAGATAATTCATAACGAGTAGCAAGTAACAAAGTGCAGCAAGGTGGCCCAATCCTTTTTATAGCAAAGGACAAGCTGGAACGATCTTCTTCGATATAAAGCAAAGCTCATTTGGAGTTGATACGTCCAATTTGCATCATGATTTCCTACTGTTATTTATAACGTATTTGGTCATTATGTCACTTTATGATGCAATTCTTATGCCTTTTCTCTCTTAGTTTGCAAGATTTATATGAAGAGGGAGAATACCGGCAGCATGGTGTTTTCTGCAAGCACTGAAAATATTGGTTTCAACATTTGATAGCTAAGCTTGGGGGAGTTGATACGTTTAATTTGGTGAAGATGTTGATGAAGATTGGTCCTCCCACGATGAGAGGATCGTTGGTGATGTCGATGTCTTCGATTTCCCCCTCCCGGAGGGAAGTATCCCCGGCGGAATCGCTCCGCCGGAGGGCAAAAGTGCTCCTGCCCAAGTTCCACCTCGAGACGGTGGCGCTTCGTCCCGAAAGTCTTCTCATTAATTTTTTAGGGCAAATGAGCTTATATAGCAGAAGGAGGGGGCCGGAGGCCGGCTGTGGGCCCCACAAGGCAACTTGGCTCGCCCCGGGGGGGGGCGCCCTGTTGCCTTGTGGTCAACAGGTGGGTCCCCTCTGCTATTTATTTTCTCCAATATTTTTTATATATTCAATAAAAAATATCCGTGAAATTTCAGGTCATTTGGAGCTCTGTAGAATAGGTATATCTGCTGTAGTTATTTCAGGTCCAGAATTCCAGCTGCCGGTATTCTCCCTCTTCATATAAATCTTGCAAATTAACAGAGAAAAGGCATAAGAATTGCATCATAAAGTGAAATAATGACCAAATACTTTGTAAATAATAGTAGGAAATCATGATGCAAATTGGACGTATCAATTATCACCAACATTTATGGCCCATGTGCAACTGAAGACAAGATTAAGTTTATTAATTGGTTCAACAACATACACATGCCTATTGTACTGATTGGATTTTAATGGGTGATTTTAACTTCATTAGATCCCCCACTAATAGAAATAGACCAGGAGGAGATGTCAATGAAATGCTTTTATTCAATGAAGCTGTTAGTAACCTGGGCTTGATTGAACTGCCACTGCAGGGCAAACAATTTAGTTGGAGCAATATGCAAGAGAATCCACTGCTTGTTAAATTGGTTTGGATTTTCACTTTTGCTTCTTGGATGACTACTTTTCCAAACACTACTGTGCTCCCCCTTGCCAGGCCTATCTCTGATCACCTTCCTTGTGTAATTAAAATTGGTACTACAATTCCCAGAGCAAAGGTCTTTAGGTTTGAGAATTATTGGTTACAACACTCAACTTTCAAAGATGTGATTGCTGCTGGTTGGAACATACCAGTGGGGAACATGGATGTTGCAAAGAGTATCAATGCTAAATTCAAAAATCTTAGAAGAGCACTCAAGCAATGGGCTAGAAATTTGTCCTGTCTGAAGACACAAATTGCTGTTGTAAATGAGGTGATTTTCCTCCTGGATCTTTTTATAGAATTCAGAGATATGGGGATTTTGAGTGGAACTACCGACTAATTTTAAAGGAACATTTGCTTACACTGCTGAAAAATCAAAAGATCTACTGGAAGCAAAGGGGGAAAATAAAGGGAGTGAAGTTTGGTGATGAAAACACAAAGTTTTTTCACACAAAGGCTACCATCAATCATAGGCACAATCACATTGCTGTTATTCAAAATGAAGAACAAGTGGAGATTTCTGATCATGCTGGAAAGGCTGCCATCCTTTGGGAAACTTTTACGAAAAGAATGGGGACTTCTGAGAAAACAACAATGCATTTTGTCCTAGATTCATTATATGACTCTCACATTGATGCTTCAGTCTTTGAAAATTTGGAGCAGCCTTTCACTGAGGATGAGATTAATGAGGTGATTAAAGATCTGCCAAAATGACAAGTCTCCTGGACCTGATGGTTTTAGCAATGAATTTTTCAAAGCCTGCTGGGACATTATCAAAAATGATATGATTAGACTAATACATGCTTTTTATGAAGGACAAATTTCTCTGGAAAGTATCAACACTTCTTACATCACTCTCATCCCAAAGGGACCTACTCCACTGACAGCAAATGATTACAGGCCTATCTCCCCCCTAAATTTTTGCCTCAAGCTCATCACCAAATTATTGGCAAAAAGGCATCAGAAAGTCATCCTTCAAATGGTCCATATTAACCAATATGGTTTTCTCAAAGAAAGGGCTATTCATGACTGTTTGGGTTGGGCATTTGAGCACCTTCACCAATGTCACAAGTCAAAGGAAGAAGTGATTGTTCTGAAATTGGACTTTGAAAAAGTCTTTGACATAATTGAACACCAAGTAATTCTGGATATTCTTAAAGCAAAAGGTTTTGGGCAAAGATGGATAGGCTGAATTAAAATGTTGTTTACATATGCATCATATGTTGTTATGTTAAATGGTGTGCCTGGAAAGAAATTCTACTGTATTAGAGGAGTAAGGCAAGGGGATCCTTTGTCTCCTCTACTATTTGTGCTTGCTGCAGATCTGCTTCAATCTATTTTGAATCAGGCTATGCAATTGGGTCTGCTATCACCCCCTTTACAGGTGGATTCATGTCCTGATTTCCCCATAGTGCAGTATGCTGATGACATTTTAGACTGCTCCAAGCTGATGCTAAGCAACTACACTGCCTCAAAGCCCTACTTAACACTTTTGCTGAGGCCACAGGATTCAAGGTGAATTATCATAAGTCAAACCTCATTCCTATTAATGTTGCCGATGACAAAGTGGAGATCTTGACTAACACCTTCAACTGTAAGAAAGGTGCATTCCCATTTAATTATTTGGGTGCGCCTTTGGGTCTTTACAAGCCTTCTGTTGAACAATGTCTGCCACTTGTCAATAGAGTGGAAAAAAACTTGCGGGTATGTCTGCTTTCATGACTCTCGCTGGAAGGCTCTTGTTAGTTAAATCAGTGCTAAACTCATTGATCATCTACTTCATGGGTTTCCTTGATGTGCCTGTAACCATTAAAAATCAAGTCATCAAGTACCTGAGGCACTGCCTTTGGAGTGGCCCTGACCTAGAGGACCACAGACCTGCCATGGTGGCTTGGTCCACTGTTTGTAGACCAAAAAATCAAGGTGGACTTGGTGTAATGGATATTTTTGTGCAGAATAAAGCTTTGCTACTTAAAAACCTCCACAAGTTTTATAATAGAAGCAACATTCCATGGGTCAATCTGGTCTGGGAGTCCTACTATAATGAGGGACAGCTGCCTGGTTACAACTAGATAGGATCTTTCTGGTGGAAAGCAAATTTAAGGCTCATAGACAATTATAAATCTTTTGCTAGATGCAATGTGGGAGATGGAAAGAGTGCACTCTTCTGGTCTGATCTCTGGCACTCTGCTTGCTTGCAAAATCTGTTCCCACACCTATTCTCTTTTGTCAAAGACCATGAACTCTCTGTCTTTAGAGTCCTGCAGCATGAATATCTGGAAGACTTATTCCACCTGCCTCTCACATCACAAGCTTTTGAGGAATTTGAGATTATGGAAGATTTATGTGACACTTTGAGAAGATCTAAATTTAGGGACTGTACTGATACATGGAGCTATATTTGGGGAAATGAACAATTCTCAGTGGCAAAAGCTTACAAAATTATGATAGGAATCAAAGTGGTGCCTCAACATTTCCAATGGATTTGGAACTGTTCCTGCCAGCCCAAGTACAAGGTTTTTTTTTGGAGGCTGTTGCATGACAGATTAAACACAAGAAATCTGCTAAGAAGAAAGCCCTTTCATTTGGACAATTACAATTGTGCCACCATCAATTGCCAACAGGAAGAAACCCTCCAAAACCTTTTCTGGACATGTCCTTTTACCTCTCAGTGCTGGGATCTAATTTTTCCTACCAGACAAGTAAATATTTCAGTTATGGAAGCCTTTGCAGATTTGAAGCAGAAACTTCAAGTGCCTTTCTTCATGGAAATCATCATCTTGGCCTCATGGGCTATCTGGATCACCAGGAATAATTTTTTATTTCAAAACATAGCCCAATATTCATAGATGGAGAGATACTTATATGGAAGAACTGCAGCTTCTCAAATTCCGAATTAAAAAGAGCTATGCAAGGGAATTCATCATGTGGCTAAATAACATTCAGTTGTAGCTTTGTACTTTCTTTCTTTCTTCTTTTCTTTTCCTTTTTTCTTAGCCTAGTGTCTTTTTCTATTTAGTTCTTTTTGTTGTTTTTTACATGGCTTAGCTCAAGCCATGGGACTACTACTCTTGTTCCTTTTAATTTTAATAAAAAACTGCAGTCGGGAGTTTTCCCTACTGTGTACAGTCAAAAAAATGAATAACATTTAGTTTCTTATCAACTCTTTGACCTAGAACAGCATCAATAGCATAATCACTAGCATCACACATGATTTCGAAGGGTAAGTTCCAATCAGGTGGTTGAACAACATGTGCAGATATTAGAGCTTTCTTAAGTATTTCAAAGGCTTGTACACAATCATCATCAAAAACAAATGGGACATCTTTTTACAAAAGATTAGTGAGAGGCCTAGAAATTTTAGAGAAGTCCTTAATAAATCGTCTATAGAAACCAGCATGACCTAAGAAACTTTGTATTCCTTTTATATCTTTAGGACATGGCATTTTCTCAATTGCATCAACTTTAGCTTTATCTACCTCAATACCTCTTTCGGAAATTTTATGACCAAGGACTATACCTTCATTCACCATAAAGTGGCACTTCTCCCAGTTCAAGACGAGATTGGTCTCTTCACATCTCTGCAAAACTTTGTCAAGATTGCTCAAGCAATCATCAAAAGAAGTTCCATAAATGGAAAAATCATCCATGAATACCTCAACAATTTTCTCACCGAAATCAGAGAATGTAGCTGTCATACATCTTTGGAAGGTAGCAGGTGCATTACATAAACTAAAAGGCATACGTCTATAAGCATAAGTTCCATAAGGACAGGTAAAAGTGGTTTTCTCTTGATCTTCTTGTGATACAGGTATTTGAGAAAAAACTAGAATATCCATCTAGAAAGCAGAAGTGTGTGTGCTTAGACAATCTTTCTAACATTTGATCGATGAAAGGCAACGGATAATGATCTTTTCTAGTTGCTTTATTTAATTTTCTGAAGTCAATTACCATCCTATAGCCAGTTACAATTCTTTGTGGGATAAGTTCATTTTTATCATTAGGAACAACAGTTATGCCACCTTTCTTAGGGACACAATGAACATTACTTACCCATCTACTATCAGCTATAGGATAAATTATACCTGCCTCCAGAAGCTTTAATATTTCAGTTCTTACCACATCCTTCATTTTAGGATTCAAACGACGTTGATGATCAACGACTGGTTTAGCATCAGGCTCCATATTAATCTTGTGTTGACATAAAGTAGGGCTAATGCCCTTAAGATCATTGAGAGTATATCCAATTGTAGCACGATGCTTCCTTAAAGTTTTGAGTAATCTCTTTTCTTCATGCACTGAAAGGTTAGTATTGATAATAACATGATATATTTTCTTTTCATCAAGATAAGCATATTTCAGTGTATCTGGAAGTTTCTTTAATTCAAACACAGGACCACTCTTAGGAAGAGGGCCTCCCAAGGTTTGAACAGGCAAATTATGTTTAAGGATAGGTGCTTGCCTAAAGAATATTTCATCTATTTCATTTCTTTCATTCATATGCATATCATTTTCGTGGTCTAGCAGATATTGTTCTAACGGATCAGTAGGAGGCACGACAATAGAAGCAAGAACAATAATTTCATGTTTATTAGGTAATTCTTTATCATGAGGTTGTCTATTAAACTTGGAGAAATTAAATTCATGAGACACATCACCAAACTTAACACTGGCCTTTTCTTTAGCATAGTCAATTTCAGCATTAATGGTATTTAAGAAAGGTCTACCAAATATAATGGGACAAAAATCATCTTGTGGTGATCCAAGTACTCGGAAATCAGTAGGGTATTTGATCTTACCACACAAGACTTCAACATCTCTAACGATCCCAAGTGGTGAAATAGTATCTCTGTTTGCAAGCTTAATAGTAACATCAATATCTTCTATATATCTGAGCAGGTGCAATATCATTCATAACTTCTTGATATAAAGAGAATGGAATAGCACTTATACTAGCACCCATATCACATAAACCATGATAACAATGATCTCCAATTTTAACAGAAACAACAGGCATGCCAACAACTGGTTTACTCTTATCTAGTTTATCTTGTTCAGTATTAACTTGTTTGGCAATTCTAGTAGTTTCCTTACAGAAATAAATGACATGCCCATCAATATTATCAACCAAGAGATCTTTAACCATTGCAATTTTAGGTTCCACTTTAATTTTTTCAGAGGGTTTAGGTGTTTTAACATTGCTTTTATGAAACCACAGTTGTAGCCTTAGCATGTTCCTTAATCCTAACAGGGAAAGTGTAACACCCCAAAAATTGGGTTATCAATTTTTGTGCTGTTATTCTTTTCCGAGCTTTCTTTTTCAAAATCTTTCTCCGGAGTTTGTTGGATGATCAGGAGAATCCAGGCAATTTTCAACCTTTCAGAACCTTGCTCATGTCTTTGATGCTGGTCAAGACCTATCTGCATCACCCAAAACCCCATCCGAACCCTAATTCCAATATTGGGAATTTTAACCCTGCCTTGGTGTTTACAAAGGAGCCACCATTTCCTTTGCTCTGTTGATCCTCCAAAAATTCCCAGAGATCTTCCTATACTTATAAACCCTGGATGTGCAAAAATATTGCCAAGTCATATGCAATATTTTTCATCTAGGATTAATTCCTTTTCCTGTCTTTCTGAGGAATTAAATCCAGAAGGATAGTTAGACATCTCTAAATTTCATGAAAATTTGTGGAGATGATCTTTGTGACTATCCCAAGCTCTGGTAAAAATATTGGCCAAATTTAAATGAGGAAAATTCACTTTTTCCTTGACAAGGCCAATATTGCCTTTCTGCCACTTTCCAAAGGAACTGCCATTTTGATAGCCAGGAAAATTCCCAAATAATTTGTGGAGCTTCTCCTAGATATATCTTCACCATTTCCATCCTAACCCCATGTCCCCTAGTTCAAAATTTGAGCACATGATCCAATGCAAGTTTCTCCCTTGTCTGAAACTTTGTAAAGGAAGTGCTTGATTCCTTGATTCAATTGAGCTGAAATTTTGCAGCGTAGTTCATGTTGATATATTACTACTGCAAACCAAAAATCAGCCCAATTCATCAATTCAATGTTTTTGTATAATTTTCTCAAGTTTCTGTTCAGATTTCATCTGTGTGAAGGAAGTGCTATTTATATTTGCTGGATTGCCCTCAAACTTTTTGAGCACTCTTTCATATCCAAATTATTGTCACATGCCAAAATTCAGCTCTGTTTGCCAAGCCAATTCTCCTCAGAAAATTTCCAAAGTTTGTGTCCAGTGGGAAGCATTGTGAAGGAAGTACCATTTTTATTTATCCAAATGGTATGAAATTTTTACAGTGCCTTCATATGCTCAATTAATTGGTCTCCACCTAATTTGGGCCATTTCCATCTAGCCATTTTTCCCCAGCACCCTCTTTTCCATTTCTGGACAGCTGGGCACTTTGTAAAGGAAGTACCAGCTAGCCCTCTCTTTCTGACCTGAGATTTTGGCACAATGATCACCTTAGTAGATGATCAGCCTCACCCAAATCCCAGGCCTAATGGAGCTGTACAGTGATCACACCTTCTATCAAACACTTTGCTGCTAATCTGGATTTGTGCATCCTGTGATTGCCTCATGGGCCATAGGAATCGTTTCTTTGCGTCGAACAGCTACTGGGGGAGTGAGCTACTCGCCAGACATACCCGAGCTGGCCAGTGCATGTGGGAGCACTGTGGGCACGCGGTGACCACGCGTAGAGCACGTGCGTCGCCTGCAAACCGCGTGCACAGCGCACTGGACCCCTTTGGGGAGGTCCACACGGTCGCCCAGCTCGCCTCCGAGTGCCACGCCTTCGCCCGCGTCGCCTGTGCCCCTGTTCTCCTTGTCCCGTAGCCCTTGGCCACGGGCGACGGCGTCGCGTCCGTCGCCGGAGTGTCGCCACGTCGCTGAGCCGCGTTGTCAGTTCCTCCCCCCTTCCCGAGCCTTCCTGGTGGCTTTTTAGCGTGTCCCGAGCTCCCCCTCGTCACCTAAACCCCGCCCCAAGCCCTCGGAGCTCCCCATTTCCCCCCTATAACCGTAGGTCGTCGCTCGGCCTCATCGGAAAATTTCTCCCCGTGGCTTTTCCCCTCCCGCTCCTCTGCTCCCTAGCCTCCCTCTGGACCCCCGCAGGCCGCCGCCGCCCTCTACTCCGGCGAGGGCGCTCTGCCGGCGTGGCCCTCGCCATGACAGACTTTGGCCGCCGTGGCCTCCCATGGCCCCGGCATTGTGGGCCACCTCGAGCCGCCCCAAGGCCACCCACGAGTGCGGCGTGGAGTGGCGGAGCTCCTGTGCTCGTCGGCCAGCCCGGGGGAGCAGCAGGGCGTCGACTACGCCGGCGGCCGGCCCGTCTAGTGCCTCTATCGCGGTGGAGAAGAAAGACAGGGAGGAGGAGAAGGGAAGTCAAGGTGGCCCCCGGGCGTCAGCCTCTCAGCGCTGACCAGGCCAGTCTGTTGACTGGGTCAAGTGAAGACGTATTCGGCAGAGTACGCTTTCCTCTTGCGAAGACCTATTCTGGTGCGGCCTCGCGCTAATATGCACTTTCTCTGTGCGGAAGCGTACTTTCAAAAATACGCTTTCAGCCTAGCCGCCGCCGAAACCATTACTTTGCGGACGTTCGCCCGTTAAGGCCAGAAACGGACAGATTTTTGTCTGTTTTCTGCCTAACGAATGAACGGCCGTATCTTCGCGCCCGTAACTCTGATTGAGGTAATTCCAAAGCCCACGCGCTCAGTGCGTCGAGCCCGTTCCGATGATGCCATTTTCATAATGTTGTCACACATTGAAAATACCATATTTTCCCTTCCTCGAATCCAGGCCTCTCCCGAGAGCACCGGTTCCGGCGACTCACTTCCAGTGGATCGTCGCACTTTCACCCAGTGTATTCGTCCACCCCAAGGTAAGCCAACCTCTTATCATGAGCACCGAACTTGCATGTTGACTTTGCTTGAACCCTGTGCGTGTGTAGCTGCAGTATATTCATATGATGTTTCTGTCTGCAACTGTGGTATACGATAGTATTGCTTGCCATGTCATGCTATTACCAAACCTCATACTATCTTCTGCCATGTTAGCAATAATGTTTTTATTGATAATATCATGTTAATACTGTGCATGTATCTCATACCATGTTTGTCAATGCTATTGTGATCCTGTCATACCATTGCCATGCTATATATGTCATATCTGCTATGCACTTCATAAGCTTGGTAAATATGCTCATTAATGCATTCATGATAATCATGCTCATAATCTTGATGATGTGATTAAATGATGGGGATGACAAGAACATGTATTAATAACAACAACCACCTCCATCGGCTGGATCGTGTCATAGTGCCACCGAATCGAGCTCACTAGTGCAGCCACACTTGCCTGGATGGGGAGGCCCTAATGCGGTCTATTGGCATGCCTCTCGCCGGTACCTCCAACCAGGGAAGGTTATGTGCACGTGCTACCCTGGCCCGGTGGACGGCCATAACCTTGTGTACCCGGTTCTGCTATTGAGCTCAGGTCCCCGTTTGGGACAGTTTTGTTTGGCCACGCCAGTGGCGGCCACATAGGTGGCGGATGTCACGAGTTGGCATCGGGGTCACCCAGGACATAGCCCAAAGGGGAGTTTGTCAGAGTGGCCAGGAGAGTGTAATGCAATAGATTGGTTTTGTCGGAACGTCGTTGGTCCACCCGAATGGGAGCACGAGGCCATGAGTTCCGTGGTGTGGGTACAGTGTACTAACCTCTGCAGAGTGTATAATCTATCGATAGCCACGTCCTCGGTTATGGACACAGTTCGTACTAGGTCACACTATCTGGTCTCTGTCGACATGGAGGATAAACCTGATATAATAAACTTGTGATATAAAGTAATGTGGTGACTTGGACTATGAGATAGTCACGAGAAGTCACGGAGTTGTTTCGGACATGATCACGAGATGAGATCTCGGTGAGTCATGAGCTAGCCAGAGGGGCTGTGGCAGTGAAACTGGTAAACAAACAACATATTGCTTTAACTCGCCACGGGAGGTAATGGTAAATTTACTTTCCAGCATAGTATCATACATGTCTTGTAGATACAACTATGCCATGCCGTGATATGCCATGATATTCCATGATATGCTATGGTATGCTGTGATATGTTTTGGTATAGATTTTCTTGATCCATGCTACTTGCTAGTACCATGCCATGCTTATCATTTGCCCTGAGATAAACTTATGTATGAGCATAGGGCTTGCTTTGTCATCTGCTTGTTTGGATGCTATGTATTTGGTTGTCTTGCGAGTACATTCAAAGTACTCACCTGGCCTTGCACGTGGCCAGATTGCAGGAGAAGACTTGTCGTGCTAGACCATAACCTCGCCAGTCCTGTGAGTTGTGAAGCCCAGCCAGAGTCGACGTGCCACTAAACCGAGACTTCCGCCGCCATTTAGATAGCCTTAGAGCTATGCAAACCTTTGTATTCATCGGCGATGTAATCTTCTATTTCATGTAAATGAAATATATTTTGTGCTTGGAATGCTGTACCATGGACCTGTCATGCGTCAGGAGTTATCCTGGGCTGACGTGCGAATGCCTCCTGCTCCATGCGGATCGGGGGTGCCACAGAAAGTTTTTTTTTTCAATATAAGTTGCAGGCACGATTGGATTAGCAGTATAAGCAAATGTTTCAGTTTTAACAATAACATGTTCTTCACAAATTTCTTTAATAGGTGGATGAAATTTAATCCACTTCTCCTTAGGGAGATCAACATGAGCAACAAATGATTCACAGAAAGTAGCTATTATCTCAGAGTCAAGTCCATATTTTGCACTAAGCTTATGAAAAACATCTGTTTCTATAAAAGACATAATACAATCCAACTCAAGATTTATACCTGACTCGTTACCTTTGTGGATTTCCCAATCTTCAGGGTTGCGTTTAATTCTTTCAATGAGATCCCATTTGAATTCAATAGTTCTATTCGTGAAGGAACCAACAGAAGAAGTATAAAGCACTGGTCGATCATTATGAGAAAGCCGGGCATAAAAGTTTTGTATAATCATTTCTCTTGAGAGCTCATGATTGGGGCATGTGTGCATCATATATTTAAGCCTCCCCCAAGCTTGAGCGATACTTTCTCTTTCACGAGGCCAAAAAATTATATATATAATTCCGATCATGATGAACCAAATGCATAGGATAAAATTTCTGATGGAATCCAGCTTCAATAGGTTCCAATCCCATTTTCAAGTGTCATCCAATAGCCTGTACCAAGATAATGCCTTTCCCCTCAAGGATAAATGGAATACTTTCTTCTTAACTCCATCCTCTAATAGTCCGGAAAGCTTAATCAATCCACAAATTTCATCTATATAGAATAAGTGCATATCGGAATGTATTGTTCCATCTCCCATGTAAGGATTAGCAAGTAGTTTCTCCAAAATACCTGAGGGAATCTCATAATAAATATTTTCAGTAGGTTCATTAGGTTGAGGAGTGGCTCTTACCACTTCCGGTCGAGGTGAAGCTACCCCAAACAAGCCCCTCAAAGGATTATTTTCCATAGTGACGAGTGAAGATAAATTTCAACATGTAATATAAATGTTTCATTACCAAATTCCACTTACCAAAGGCGCTTCACTCCCCAGCAATGGCGCCAGAAAAGAGTCTTGATGACCCACAAGTACAGGGGATCAATCGTAGTCCTTTCGATAAGTAAGAGTGTCGAACCCAACGAGGAGCAGAAGGAAATGATAAGCGGTTCCAAGCAAGGTATTCTCTCCAAATGCTGTAAGTAGTAATGATAGATAGTTTGATGGCAAGATAATTCGTAACAAGTACCAAGTAACAAATGTAACAAAGGTCCAGCAAAGTGGCCCAATCCTTTTTGTAGCAAAGGATAAGCCCAAAGTACTTCTTATAGTGAGCAAAGCGTTCTCGAGGACACATGGGAATTCTCGTCTAGTCACGTTCATCATCTTTAGTTGATTTGCATTCACTACTTTGATAATTTGATATGTGGGTGGACCGGTGCTAGGATGTTGTTATTACTTGAACAAACAACCCACTTATGATTACCCCCTCTCGCAAGTGTCCGCAACTACGAAAGAAGAATTAAGATAATTCTAACCATAGCATGAAACATATGGATCCAAATCAGCCCCTTACGGAATAATGCATAAACTAGGCTTTAAGATTCTGTCACTCTCTCAACCCGCATCACCTACTTATTACTCCCCAATGCCTTCCCCTAGGCCCAAGCATGGTAATGTGTCATGTAGGCGACGTTCAAACGACACTACTAGAGGAAGAACAACATACACATCATCAAAATATTGAACGAATACCAACTTCACATGATTTCTTATAACAAGACTTCTCCCATGTACTCAAGAACAAACGGAACTACTCACAAATCATATTCATGTTCAAGATCAGAGGAGTATAATATTTGATTAAGGATCTGAACATATAATCTTCCACCACGTAAACCAACTAGCATCAACTACAAGATGTAATCAACACTACTAGAAACCCCCAGGTACCAATCTAAGGTTTTGGGACAAAGATTGAATACAAGAGATGAACTAGGGTTTGAGATGAGATGGTGCTGGTGAAGATGTTGATGGAGATGAGTCCTCCCACGATGAGAGTAACGTTGGTGATGTCGATGGCTCCGATTTCCCCCTCCCGGAGGGAAGTATCCCCTTGTTCTTCCTCTCATATTCCTCCATAAATTTTGTTGCTTTGGTGGGATTTGAGAGTGTGGGACTTGAGCACTTCGTGTGTTCTTGCCATTGCATTCGTTGCATCGGTTTGAGTTCTCCACGGTGATATGTGGAAGTGAAAGTTGAGAAGCTTATTACTCTTGGGTGTTTGGGAACCCTAGAGGTTGTGCCTCTTGGGTGCTTGGGCGCCCTAGACTGTTGGTGGTGTCGCGGAGCTCAATCATTGTGGTGTAAAGCTCTGGGCAAGCTTTGGGGTCTCCAATTAAGTTGTGGAGATTGCCGTGAGCAATTTGTATGGATTCGGTTACCGCCCCCAAGGGTCGCCAATTGTACGGGTTCGGTAACCGCCCTCAAGGGTCCCTTAGTGGAATCACGGCACCTTGCATTGTGTGAGGGCATGAGGAGAATACGATGGCCCTAGTGGCATTTTGGGGAGCATTGTGCCTCCACATTGCTCTAACAGAGATTAGCATCCGCAAGGGTGTGAACTTTGGGATACATCGTCGTCTCCGCATGCCTCGGTTATCTCTTACCCGAGCCCTTTACTTATGCATTTACTTTGTGATAGCCTTTGTGCTTGAAGTTATATATCTTGCTAACACTTAGTTGTTTATCTTGGTTAGCATAAGTTGTTGGTGCACATAGTTGAGCCTAGTATATATATCTAGGTTTTGTGCTTGACAAATTAAATGCTAGTATTATTCTGTATTTGTTCAAGCCTAAACCGTAATTGTTTTTAAACCACCTATTCACCCACCTCTAGGCGACATCCACGTCCTTTCAGATGATGAAAGGAAAAAGCTATACAGTGATATGTCTCCAACGTATCTATAATTTATGAAGTATTCATGCCATGTTTATTATAGTTTTGTATGATTTTGGTGCACTTTTATATGGAATTTATATGATTTTTATGGACTAACATATTGACCTAGTGCCCAGTCCCAGTTGTTGTTTTCTGCTTGTTTTTGGTTTTCCAGAAAATTCATCTCAAATGAAGTTTGACGATTTTTTCTGGAAGGAAACAGACCCAGGAAGCTTCGGGGGAGCAGCAGAAGAGCCACAGGGGCCCCACAAGCCACCTGGGCGCGCCACCCCCCCAGGCGCGCCCTGGTGCCTCATGGGCCCCCTGTGGCACCTCTTTGCGTGATTCCAACGCTGAAAAATCCTATATATTCAGAAACCCCCAAAAGTTAACCTAGATGAGTTTTTACGCCGCCGCAAGCCTGTGTACCAAAGAGATCCCATCTGGAGCCCTTTTCCAGCACCCTGCCGGAGGGGGGAATCATCACCGGAGGCCATCTTCATCATCCCGGCGGTCTCCATAACAAGGAGGGAGTAGTTCACCCTCGAGGCTAGGGGTATGTACTAGTAGCTATGTGTTTGATCTCTCTCTCTCTCTCTCTCGTGTTCTTGATTTGGCACGATCTTGATGTATCGCGAGCTTTGTTAATATAGTTGGATCATATGGTGTTTCATCCCTCTCTATCCTTGTTGTAATGAATCGGATCTTTTCCCTTTGAGGTTTTGTTATTGTCGGATTGAATATTTCAGATTTGAGAACACTTGATGTATGTCTTGCATATGAATACCCGTGGTGACAATGGGGTATTATATTGATTCACTTGATATATGTTTTGGCACTCAACTCGCAGATTCCCGCGGTGACATTGGGGTAATCTATGCATAGGGGTTGATGCATGTTTTCATTATCTTTTCTCCGATAGAAACTTTGGGGTGCTCCTTGAAGTTCTTTGTGTGGATTGAATATTATGATTATGAAGTTGTTTGATGCATATCATATAACCAACTCACGGATACTTGTGGTGACATTGGAGTATCTAGGTGACATTAGAGTTGGTTGATGTGTCTCATATGGTGTTATTTTAGTACGAACTCTAGGGCTATTTGTGACACTTATAGGAATGGCTCAATAGATCGATCGGAAAGGATAACTTTGTGGTGGTTTTGTACCCTACAAACAATTTCTATCTTATGTTCTCCGCTAATAGGAACTCTGGAGTGATTCTTTGTCGCACGTTGAGGGATTGTTATATGATTCAATTATGTTAGCACTGTTGAGAGATTGCACTAGTGAAAGTATGAACCCTAGGCCTTGTTTTCAAGCATTGCAATACCGTTTGTGCTCCGTTTTACTATTTGTTACCTTGTTGTTTTTATATTTTCAGATTACAAAAACCTATATCTACTATCCATACTACACTTGTATTACCATCTCTTCGCCGAACTAGTGCACCTATACAATTTACCATCGTATTGGGTGTGTTGGGGACACAAGAGATTTCTTGTATTTGGTTGCAGGGTTGTTTGAGAGAGACCATCTTCATCCTACGCCTCCCACGGATTGATAAACCTTAGGTCATCCACTTGAGGGAAAATTGCTACTGTCCTACAAAACTCTGCGCTTGGAGGCCCAACGCGAGTCTACAAGAATAAGTTGTGTAGTAGACATCAAGCTCTTTTCTGGCGCCGTTGCCGGGGAGGTGAGTGCTTGAAGGTATACCTTTAGATCTCGCAATCGAATCTTTTAGTTTCTTGTTTTATCACTAGTTTGGTTTATAAAAGAAAACTACAAAAAATATGGAATTGAGGTTGCCTCATATTATTCATCGTTATAATGTCTTTCTTGAAAATGATGGAGCGGAAAATTGTGCTCAATTGATAGAAGAAGAATTCAATAAAATGTTTGGCATAAAATGTTTGAATGATGAGCATGATTGCAATGTTGTTAGTATGAATTCTATGAGTATCCATGATGCTAATGATATGCAAAGCCACAAGCTTGGGGATGCTATGTTTGATGAAGATGATATTTTTAGTCCCCCAAGTCTTGATGAGAAACTTTATTATGATGATTGCATGCCTCCTATCTATGATGATTATTGTGATGGCATGTATGCTATAACGAATAATGATAAATATGAAACTTGTCATCATGATTTTAATTTTCAATTGGATTATGCCAATCAAGTATCTCATGATAGTTATTTTGTTGAGTTTGCTCCCACTATTATGAATGAGAAGAAAATTGCTTATGTGGAGAGTAGTAAAATTTCTATGCTTGTGGATCATGAAAAGAACGCTTTATGTGATAACTATATTGTTGAATTCATTCATGATGCTACTGAAAATTATTATGAGAGAGGATCATATGCTTGTAGGTGTTGCAATAATATCAAGTTTCCTCTCTATGTGTTGAAAGTTTTGAAGTTATGCTTGTTTTGCCTTCCTATGCTAGTTGATTCTTGCTGCCATAAATTGTTTGCTCACAAAATCCCTATGCATAGGAAGTGGGTTAGGCTTAAATGTGCTATTCATATGCTTCATGATGCTCCCTTTGTGTTTCAATTCTTTACTTTTATGTGAGCATCATTGAAATCATCATGCCTAGCTAAAAGGCATTAAAGAAAAGCGCTTGTTGGGAGACAACCCAACATTTACCCCTACTGTTTTTGTGTGTTCACATGATTAAGCTACTGTAGTAATCATGTTTTATATGTTTTCTTTCAATAATGTGCCAAGTAAAGCCTTTGGGATAGTGTGGATACTTGTTGATTCAATTCTGTGCAAAAACAGAAACTTTTGCGTCCAGTGCTGGAGTTTCTATTCTGTACTGGAGCGTGAGAAAATTCTGAAATTATGTACCCATGGATTTCATTGTGCTTGATATTGAGTGTAATCCGTCTTGTCCTATATTACTTGGTAGGCCATTCTTACGAACCATATGTGCGATTATTGATATGAAAGAAGGAAATATACGATTCCAATCCCCACTAAAGAAAGGGATGGAACACTTTCAAAGGAAGATAATTAAACCACCATATGAATCCATTATGAGAGCCACCTATTGAATCACTTTGAAGGATCATAATACTTGAAACTATGCATTAGGCCTAGCTAGGGGCATTATACAGTAGCGCTTGTTGGGAGGCAACCCAATATTTATCTTTTTTGCTTTCATTTTATTTTCTTGAGTCCACATGATTATTGCTACTGTAATGATTGTGTTTTTATCTTTTAGTTAGTGTTTGTGCCAAGTAAAGCCTTTGGGGTGATTTGAATGATAGTAAAGTTGATTATGTGCAGAAACAGAAAGTTTTGCGCCCAGTGCTGGAATTTACATTCTGTATTGGAACGTCGGAAAAATCTGAATTTTTTACACAACATTGAGTTACAATTTTTTACATTGTCCATATTTTTCCAAATTTTTGGAATTACATAAGTATGGATAAGTATTCTGTCATTGCGTACTCTTCTGTTTTAGACAGATTCTGTTTTTATTGCATAGTGTGCTTATTTTGATAATGCTATGGATTATATCGGGGGGTATAAGTCATGGAGAAGTTAGAATACAGTAGGTATTATGGAAGGGAAATTATGAATCTATTTATAACAATACCTAAAGTGGATGATTGATTTATTATACTAACGGATCTCACGAAGTTTCTGTTGAGTTTTGTGTGCTGAAGTTTTCAAGTTTTGGGTGAGATCACGATGGATGAAGGAATAAGGAGCGGCAAGACCCTAATCTTGGGGATGCCCAAGGCACCCCAAGGTAATATTCAAGGAAGACCCAAGCATCTAAGCTTGGGGATGCCCTAGATGGCATCCCCGCTTTCGTCTACAATCTATCAGTAATATCTCTTGGAGCTATATTTTTATTCATCACATAATACGAGTTTTGCTTGGAGCGTCGTGTGCTATAGTTTTATTTTGTTTGTTAGTTTGCCGTAATCTTTATAATATCCCAAAATTCTAAATTTTGGAATGTTATATAAATTAAGTAATAATGAATGTGTTTGTTGTGATATTGTTGAAATTGAGTGAAATTTGAAACTTTTGGAATATTCAAATGAATATTAAATGAGAGGGAATAAAGGGACTTTCCCAAATATTCATTTGACTCCTATTTTGATTTTTTCAAATACTCAAATACTTTAAGCAACTCAATGATTCTTTTGAGGGAAGATAACATGACTTCTTCATTTTTTGCGAAATAGAGAGAATTGGAAGTGGATCAAAGAGATGTTTCAAAATATTCATTTCCATTTATTTAAATAAAGAAAAGAGAGAAGATAAAAGGACTTCTTCAAAAACAGAAATGAAGTGATGGAAACTGAATTTGGAATCAAAATTTATTTGCAAATTATTTTTATTTGCCAATTTTATTAGTATAGCAAAAAAAATATTTTAAAAATATTGCATTTAGGCCAGAAAAATAGTTCACATGGTCCTATATATGACCAAGTATTATTGTCAATTTTCTGGAATTTTTCCTAGATCAATTGCTATGTTATTTTTGGTGTTTTACTGTTTCTGTAAATAGAAATCAGAAAAGGCTACTGTTTTTATTAAAAAATGTTCAGCCGGCCAGGCCAGCGCTAACCGCTTGGCCCAGCCAGCCTTTTGGCCCACGGCCTGCTCCAGCTCCCGAATCGCTACGCGCCGGTCGCCCGCAGCCTCTCTCGCTTTCTCGTTCACCTCCCTCTCCCGGTGACACTAGGGCCCGCCCTTCTTCTTCTTCCTCACGCCAGAGGAGTCTTGCCCGAGCACGGCCTGACGCCACCGCGTTCGAATCCTTCGAGATCCTCTCCCGATTCGCCCCCTCCCCCACGAAAGCTGTCCTATATAATCCCCTTGAACCCCTCGCCTGATTCCCCCAAAAACCCATGCCCAAAACCACCCCTATCACCCACGAGCTCGCGTCGAATCTCGCCGGAGCACAAGCCGTTGACCGATTGTTTTCGTCGTCGGTGAGCATCACCTAGACTCCTCTCTTCTCCGTTCAGATTCTCTTTTCACCGTGCGTCCGTTTGACATCTTTTTATCACCTAGATCGCTCCGAAGCCTAACCTTCGAGCTCAACCGAATCTGTCGGAGCACAGGAGTTCGCCGGAGCTTTCCCGACGTCGCCCCGCTTGCCACTGACGTCCCCGAAGGCCGATGACCCGCCACCGCGACCCCCTCTCCGAGCCGCACCCGCGGGACACCACCGCCGTCGCCGGAGGCCACCGGAGCACCGCCGCCGACCACGGCCGAGCTGCCCTCACTAACGTTGACCTCGCTATAAGCTGCTGCCGCCTTCTCCCATTCGATCTAAATCGTAGGGCCTCTTTATTTAGATCGAATCGGTACGATTTTTTTTCCGGTTTAGGTTAAACCAACGCGTTTTTTGTTAGCCAAACCGTCCGGTTTTTCTGTTAATCAACCGCAGCCGACCGAAATCCTTAAGCTTCGGCCGTCCACTGCAAAGCCGCGCAGCAAACAACCAGGAGCCAACCACAGTGCGCCACGTGGCACCTCCGCCACGGTCGACCGAAATTTAGTTCTTTCATATTTCAGATTCTATTCAAAATTTTCTTTTAGCTTATCTTTAGATCTATAACTCCAAATTCAGTGATTCCTTTTCCTACTGGTTCGTATTGATCCCCTCTATCTAGAAGACTCAACTAAAAATATTTTGAAACTTAAAATTTTGAATTAAATTAGATTCAAATTTAAACTTCGTTAGGCCATAATTTGCAATCTACAACTCCGTTCGATCCGATTCTTTTTGCAAATTAAAGCTCTTGACATACACTTTCTGTTGGAAACATAAACACATAATTTTACTACTATTAAAAATATGCTACTGTCCAGAAACTTTATTTGGTTCTTTTGGAGTTTTCATAAAGTCGTTTCTTTGCATTCTTTTTGGATTTTGAGTGATTGCTTATGTATGTTATTGCTTGCTTTCGATAGATTGTCCGGAGTGCGAATAGTAGAATTATCAGGATTTGTGAGTGCGATGAAACTTCATCAACAGTACCAGACAAGTTACCTCATTGATCATGTTTTCGTGAAGTACCCAATATTTTACTATGCATTAGTTCCACCACTATAAATTGCTTGCATGCATAGGTTTGGATTGGGACATACTTGGTAGAATTTGAGGTAGGGTCCTATTTGACCTTGACAACCTCGGGAAACATTGATATTGTTGTAGATTGCTTAGCCCTGCAAATTTTAGACGGGGTGATGTGTGAATCGTGAAAGATGTGAGAGAATAATAATCAGGATTCCTACGAAGAATTTAAATCGATCATCTGGGTGGAATGTATGGGTACCTGGAGAAGCCAGGATTTGCCCGAGTGTCCTGGAGTAACCAGGGATCACTCTGAGTATCCCGGAGGACCCGGTGATCACTCTTTTCTTTCCATCCAGGATCAAAGCAATCAAGATGGACTTTGTGACTAGAAGCTTCCGTGTGCAGCCACATGCCATTATGGGCTCTGGCATAGCGAAGTATGTTGTGTGAGACCTTTCCAGGGGAGACAGCGGTGTAGCGGAGTGTAGGTGAACCGGTCTACCCAAGGTTAGGAGGATCACTTCGGAAAAACTATGTCTCGATCATCCGGTTCTCAAACACCAGGCAGTGCGGGGACTACAACGGAGGAGATCGAGTCTTGTGGGGAAAAGTGCGCAAACCTCTACAGAGTGTAAACCTAATCGATTAGCCGTGTCCCCGGTTACGGACAATTTTAGCTACTAGGAGTGAAGTTTTTTGACTGATCTCATCACAGTAATGAATTTGGGATAATGATAAACTTGGGGAAATGATTTGAGTTGGAGGAACCAATCTCAACATTTCAAATGGTTCTTTTGTAGTAATAATGCTGAATAAATTTGAGACATGATAAAATTAGCGTTTATGCAAAACCCCTGAAACTTAGAGCCTTTCCACTCAGCCATATTGCATATAGAGATAGCAACTGTTATTATTATTATTCCCTAGGTTCTTGCCAGTACATTCAACGTACTGACCTACATGGCTGCAACTTATCATGTTGCAGGGTTTTGTACGACGTGTAAGTGATACGAGATAGGGTTACGATATCTACACTCAACTTTGCCATTGGCGTTGATGGGACTCCACATATTTGTTGTGTTTCTGCTATGTATTCTAGCCCCAGGGCTATAAGGTAATAATATTTATGTTATTTATAACATGTGATATTCTGTTATTTCATCGAGTACTGTGTGTGCTAACTACTGATCCAGGGATAGCACAGAAGCACAGGAGACTTGGATCCTTATCGGAACCGGGTCATTACAAGATGGTATCAGAGCACATATTGACTGTAGGACGTGACCCTAGAAACTAGAAAGCCCTAGGATATATGATCTCTCTAAAACTTTCCAAAAAAATCCACTACTACTCGTCTTTTCTGAGTTTTATCAAATACTCCCTCCCATCTCTAAATAGTTCGACCATGCCCATTTCCCTTTGACCACCTGGGAGGATCATCTTCTTTCACTTTGAGAAAGAAGATATTGGACAACTCATGGCCACTTTGCAGTAAAGAGGACTACACTATGCATTTTGAAGAATTGAAGCTACAAGTATTGAAGACCATGAAGGCTCAAAGAATTTGAAGACTCTGAAGAATTCCAGGATTCATATGACCTTTAGGAGACCAAATCCCTATTATATATACACGTTAGATGCGGTGATTTGTGAGCTGTCATTTTTGTGTTTTTTTCTGACAGCAACAAATAAAACTTATTTTCAAAAAATATCTTGTTTGTATGGGTATCTTTCTCCCTCTCCCTCTAATCTTATCTCATCCCAAGACCTTTGGACCCAATAGATGGTGTATGGAGATGAACTCATCTTTTCTGGACCAATGACTCAATTGGAGACGGAGCAATGGATTCAGAACATTGAAGATCACATGAAGAATAACAATATAGCCGGCAAGGATATGGTCCAGTATGCTCTTCAGTACTTTGCAAAAGGTGCTACTACTTGGTGGAGGATGTACCAAGCTATCAATGGATGGCAAGGAGCAATCACTTGGGAGAATTTCAAGATGACTCTGCGAAAATCTTGACTCGTCACCCAAACGCTGAAGCCTTATGGAAATCATATGAAGAAACATTGTGCATGCAAGATTTGTGGAGAAGTAGGACACACCCATAAGGAACACAAGGATGGATGCCCTTATTGTGAAGTAAGTCACCCAATTGAGAAATGTCCCACTAGGCAGGTCACTTGTTTCTTGTGTGAAGGAACTAGCCACTACCCTACTCAGTGTCACCTTTACCCCATGGTACAACAAGCGATCCAACAATAGAAGGAAGGAGAGAGGGAAGCTCTCAAGGAATACATGGAAGTACTTGTGATGAAGGAAGATGTTAAAAACCCACCTGAAGAAACCTCGACCGAAGTATGCACCAAGTCATGCTATTCATGTGGAGAAGAAGGACATATTTCACAGAATTGCACGAAGAAGCGGAAGGTGTATTTGGGTGAATTCCTGACAGTGGAAGTGAATTATGACAAAAAGGAAATAGAAGTATCGATCAACATGGAAAGGTCAACGAAGAGAAACAAGGTATCTAGAAGCTTCATGTGTTGGCATTGCAACTGGGAAGGACGCATTATTAGCCTCTCCGGTACCGTGCATTGCCCATTTTCACCTCGAGAATTGGTGTGTACTTCGCCGGTGCATCCAAATCCCGTGATATGATACGCTCTATCACACGTAAGCCTTATTATATCCTTCCTCAAAATAGCCACCATACCTACCTATCATGGCATTTCCATAGCCATTCCAAGATATATTGCCATGCAACTTCCATGGTTACTATTCACATGACTTGTGTGTTCATCATCATATTGCTTTGCATGATCATATAGAGCTGACATGATATTTGTGTCAAAGCCACAGATCATCATTGTAATACATGTCACGCTAGATCGTTGCACATCTTGGTACACTTCCAAAGGCATTCATATAGAGTCATATCATTTCAGTTTATCGAGTTGTAAGTAAAAAAGAAGTGTGATGATCATCATTATTAGATAATTGTCCCAGTGAGGTAAAGAATGATGGAGAATGATGAACCCTCGAAAAAGTGGGGATGAGGTTCATGATATTGTTCTAAAAAAAGAGAAAAGAAAAGAAAAATGAGAGAAAAAGAGAGAAGGGGCAATGCTAATATCCTTTTACCACACTTGTGCTTCAAAGTAGCACCATGTTCTTCATATAGAGAATCTCCATGATTTGTCACTTTCATATACTAGTGGGAATTTTTACATTATAGAACTTGGCTTGTATATTCCGATGACGGGCTTCCTCAAATGCCCAAGGTCTTCATGAGAAAGCAAGTTGGATGCACACCCAATTAGTTTCAGTAGCGAGCTTTTATACACTTATAGCTCTAGTGCATCCGTTGCATGACAATACCTACTCCTAGCATTGATATCGATTGTAAGGCCTCTCCATTGCCTAATGATCCACCGAGTTAATGCGAGATTTTCTTTACTTTTGTCTTCCCTTATAAACCTCTACCAACATATTCTATTCCACCCGTAGTGCTAAGTCCATGTCTCACGCTCATATATTGAGTAAAGTTGAAAATGCTGAAGCGAGAAAAGGTATGATGCAATTGCTTGGTTTGGCACCGGGGTGCTCATGATTTGTACTTATGTTAGGAAGACGGAGTCATACCATGCTTACATAATTCAATGAGTAGGGATAACATTTGTTAAGCATCGTATATTTTGAAAAGTAAGGATTGTTTTCTAGTATTCATGGATATTATTATGTTGATATCAAGTACTTCATCATTTCTCAATATTCATATCGTAAGAGATTACATGATAAGACATGTTAGGTAGCATTCAACATCAAAAATTCTGTTTTTATCATTTACCTACTCAGGACGAGCAGGAATTTAGCTTGGGGATGCTGATACGTTTCCAATGTATCTATAGTTTTTGATTGTTTTGTGCTATTATATTATCAATCTTGTATACTTTATATGCCATTTTATATCATTTTTGGAACTAACTTATTAACCTAGTGCCTAGTGCCAGTTGTTATTTCTGCATGTTTTTGGTTTTAGAGAAATCCCTACCAAACGAAGTTCAAACGCGACGAAACTTTTTGACGATTTTTTCTGGACAAGGAGGGACTCCTAGAAGCTTCGGGGGGGGGGGGGACCAAAAGCCAGACGATGAGACGGCAAGGTAATAGGGGGTGCCCCAGGAGGGTAGGTGCACCCTGATGTCTTGTGGGCCCCTTGTGGCTCCGTATGACCTAATTCCAGCACTATAATTTCCCAAATATTCCAAAACCCCAGAGCGAGACCCGAAACAATTATTCCGCCGCCGCAAGCCTCTGTTCTTCCGCAATCGGCCTTTTCCGGTAATCTGCCGGAGCATGGAGGCCTTCTTCATCATCCTTGCTGCCTCCATGCTGATGTGTGAGTAGTTCCCCACAGGGCCTAAGGGTCCATAGCAGTAGCTAGATGGGTCTCTCTCTTTCTATTTTTGATCTTCAATACAATGTTCTCTTCGGAGATCGATATGATGTAATCTTTTGTTGTGCATTTGTTGGGATCCAATGAATTGTGGGTTTATGATCAGATTGTTCATTGAAAGTAATTGAGTTATTTCTGAACTTTATTATGTGTGATTATTATAGCTTTGTATTTCTCTCCGATCTGTCCGTTTAGTTTTGCCAACTAGATTGACTTATCTTCAGCGGGAGAGGTGCTTTGTGGTAGGTTCAATCTTGCGGTGTTCTCACCTCGTGACAGAAGGGGTAGCAAGGCACGTATTTGTATTGTTGCTACTAAGGAGAAAACAATGGGGTTTGATCATATTGCTTGATCTTATTTTGTCTATATTATGTCATCGTACTTAAAGCATTGCTCTGTTTGTTATGAACTTAATACCTAGAGAGGCAAGCATAGAAGCGCTCTTGAAGTGGAGTAATAGTAGTAGATGCAGATGGATGCCAGTCTACTTGTCACGAACATAATGCCTATGTACATGATCATGCCATGAATAACATCATAACTATGTGCTTTTCTATCAATTGCCCAACAATAATTTGTTTACCCACCGTTGCTATGTTCTTGAGAGAGATGCCTCTAGTGAAAGCTATGGCCCCCGGGTCCATCTAAATCATATTACTAAAACCCTAGAAACCTTGCTACAATTTATTTACTTTTATTTAGTTTTGCAATTTATATATCTACCACTATCAGAATTAATCCTTGCAATTAACGAGTACAAGGGGATTGACAACCCCCTTGCCCGCGTTGGGTGCAAGTATTTGTTTGTGTGTGTGCAGGTACTGCTAAAGTTCGTTTGCGTGGATCTCCTATTGGTTCGATAAACCTTGGTTCTTAACTGAGGGAAATAATATCTGCTACTATACTACTTCACCCTTCCTCTTCGGGGAAATCCCAACGCCTATCACAAGTAGCAATACACCGGAGACAGCATTGTCGTCAATGCTCGAAGCTATGGGCTCGGTGTATTTTTACGTGAGTGATCATCACTACGGTAGAGCTATCCGACCGGAAACAAGCGCTTCGTGGGACACAACCTACCACTAGTACAGCGAGCTGCTATACAAACGATTTTTACCCCCTTTCAGTGACGTAGTTTTAAACCGTCGCCTTGCATGTGTGTGCGATAGGGGGGTCCTTTCCACACGACCCAGAAACCGTCCGCGATAGGGCCTCTGGTCACACACATGGGGTAAAAAGAGCTCGTGTGCGATCGGGTGAGCCATCACAGACAATTATACTGGCCCAATCGTTTCCGTTCGTATGTACATCCCACACAGTTAATCCAAGATAAACGTTTCCATTCATATATACATCTCACACAGTGAATCCCAGACAAACGTTTCCATTCATATATACAAAGCACACAGATTTCCACATCACATCGTCTGTGATAGTGTTGCCATTGCAGACGATAGTAATAATTTTATCGTTTGTGTTATTGAATGCATCACGCACGGTGTCTAGAAGAAACTGTCTGGCATAGGCTGTCCATCACACACACTTTTTATGTGGAAAACGTTTGTGCAAGGTGGCCTAACGCAAACAGTTGTCCAGAGGAAGTCATGTGTGATTGTTCATTGATCCAACACGTTTACTTCCTATAAAATGTGTGGGTTGTCTGAGATCATCGCCCACAGTGTTGTCTCAATAACTGTTTGCACTAGAAAAACCCAATAAGCAGGTATATTGTCCTATTATTAATCCATTTATTAATCAAATTTACATTTCATAATAAACACACAATATATTTCATTTTTGTATTACGGAACCAGGATTTCATAATTGAAATACATCAGAGTACAACATCATATAGCTTCAGCACTCACTCACACCATATAGGCATATAGCTAGCTACCCCATTGCACAACAGCACCAAGTTTCACATGCAACATCTAAAAACTTTGGAAATTAGCATCATAGACGGTAGATAGACAGATGAATCTCATCTGGAAAACTGCTGAAGTGAAAGGCGAATATTGAGCCTTCAATGATGTTGAATGTCCTTGCAACTTTAGGCCAGTGCCTGTGGATGATTGACCACCCATCCTTCATCCTCTTGAGGAAGACTTCAATATTGTACTGTGGGTGTTGTATGAACACCTTCCTCGCCTCTTGACCTTACAGGTGGTTTGAGAGGTAATCATCCGTGAACTGCTTTGGAAAGGCCTGAAAACAAAGATATGCATAAATATCTTCTCTGAATTTTGAAATGGCGCAAAGGAATAAAAAAACAAGGTACTCCCTCCGGTCCTTTTTACTCCGCGCATTAGATTTGTATCAAGTCAAACTTTGTAAAGTTTCATTTAAAAAAATATCAACATCCATGATACCAAATATGTAAACTATAAAATTGTATTTCATAATGCATCTAAAAATAATGATTTTGCAGTTTGAATGTTGATACTTTTTTCTATAACTTTGGTCGAAGTAGAGCTACTTTGACGTCGGACAAAACTTATATGCAGACTAAAAAGGACCGGAGGGAGTATAAGAGTTAGTACCATCCAGTAGTTCACTGATGTCTTCTTCATTGTGCAAACAAAGATCTTGTTGTTTTTCGTCGCTAGTTTCTTTATCCTCACAATCTTTCTGAGTTTCTTGACTTGACTGATTTTCATGGACATCTCATTTCCCCATATGCAAAATGGGTCGAACAGTGGGTCAAAACCTCTGACAGCAGGACCTACATGTGCAAGACCAAATTGTTAAAAACCTAAATACTAGAATGGTTCCTGCAATTGCACAATAATGTGCTATTAGACAAAGGACCATGCATGTGCGAACCTCGATGGAAAACCTCAGTGCCTCCCATTGTTTCCCTGCAACACATATAAGGTAGTTATTGATCAGGTTGACCGACCTTGTAACCCTAGACATCCTCCCTGGCGTGTATATAAGCCATAGGGTTTGGCCCGTAGGGGACATCAACGCAATATCGCTCACCTAGCCCTAGAAGTTAGACACATATTACGATCTCAAGGTAGATCAACTCTGTACTTGATACATCTCCATCAATATAAACAGAAGCAGGACGTAGGGTTTTACCTCCATCAAGAGGGCCCGAACCTGGGTAAACATCGTCTCCCTTGTCTCTGTTACCACCGATCCGAGATCCACAGCTCGGGACCCCCTACCCCGAGGTCTGCCGGTTTTTACACCGACACTGGTGCTTTCATTGAGAGTTCCGCTGCGTGATCACCAGAAGGATCGATGGCTCACCTGCAGATCAACTGCGCCAACGGCCACGAGGACGTTTATGCCCTCGGCCAGCTTTTCGTCTTCGGCAGCATCGTATTTTGCGCCGACTCGACGGGTCACCTGACCTCTGTCGAGAACTACGCCCCAGGTCGGATCATGACTTTTGGTGGCCTTGAGTACACTGCGGACTCCCATGGTGAACTCATCATATCGGGATGGACTCCCAGCCGGATCGAGAGCTCGGCCGGTTCTGGAGGCTCGACTCCGGAACCGAACTCTGTCACAGCGCCTCTTGAGACCCCTGACACCACCACTCCGGTCAGTCTCCCCCCGATCGCCAGTCCGGAGATAGATCCGGCTCCCACTCCCGAAATTACGTCGGCACCAGAACTGACCTCGGCGCAGAACTCGGAATTATGTTCAGATTCCCTTCGCTCCAAAAACACATCCGGTTACACACCGGGTGTACTTCGAGTCAGCCCTGTCTATGGCGCATCCATGAATCCCGAAGAGTTATCTCACCTCGATGAGATGCTCGACCGCATCCGGAGCATGTCCATCTCGGACGGCAAGACTTCGGTTTACAATCAGATCGGACTTAAAGCCGACGACAGGGAAATTTACATCCCACCCACCACCCACCTAGTCGCCATGATCGATGATTTAACCGACGTGTTGGACTATGGCGAGGCCTCAGACATGGAGGAAGATGCTGATGGCCCCATCGAGAACGCCCTGCCCCCGGTAAATGCGGGCAAGTGGACCGCCACATCCACCTATGATGTTTACATGGTGGACACCCCGAAATCCCCACCAAGACGTCGGCGCAGACGCCGAAGGGGCCCTAATGGGGAACCCAGTGGCAATGGCACGACATCCAATAATGGCAACGCGGAGGACAGCGATGCCGGCAACCGTGAGGAGGACGTTCAAGCCTCCCCCGTAAGGAATGGCACACCGGACCAACCTCTCAGGGACTCAGATCCCGATGACCTCTTTGAAGGGGCCGACGACAACTACGTGCCAGATTCCGAAGAGGACGAGAGCCTCGGCATCGAGGACTACATCGTCCCCGAAGACCCTTTCGAACAAGAGCGCTTCCGGCGGCGCCTCGTTGCAACTACCCGGAGCATGAAATGCAAGCAGCAGCAGCTGCAGGCCAATACCGATGCACTAAACGAAAAGTGGATCGAAGTGCTCTCAGCTAAGCAAGACATGGAGAACCGGCGCCATAGTGCACCGAAATTATACCCACGCAGGTGTCTCTTGCCGGAATTCGACGAGGAGCTCGCTGACGACCTCGACCGACCCCCTAGAGGCCGGGACAGGCCAAGACGAGAAGACCTCAACGAACGGCCACCTCCACGCTGTTACGGCATGGACCCCGTGGATTACCTAGATCCTCACGACGCTCGACGTCGTATTGAGGAAAACAGGCCTCCCCCTCGGTCCATCTATGGATCAAGGGGACGTGCGCCCGCCGGGCTCGATGGCTACGATGCCTGGTTGGACAGGAATGGCCGCGCCCGAGATCACGCCTACTCACGCCTCTCCCCCGACCTCCGACGAGATGCTCCTCGGTCCCAAGGTCTGGCTCACCCAATCTGCTTTACAGACAGGGTGATGGAACATCAACTCCCAGAAGGGTTTAAACCCATTAACATCGAATCATATGATGGCACCACGGACCCGGCAGTTTGGATCGAGGATTTCCTCCTACACATACACATGGCCAACGGAGATGATCTCCATGCCATTAAGTACCTGCCGCTCAAGTTAAAGGGGCCGGCAAGGCATTGGCTTAACAGCCTTCCTCCTCACTCTATCGGCAGCTGGGAGGCCCTAGAAGATGCTTTTCGAGCAAACTTCCAGGGCACATATGTCCGACCTCCGGACGCTGATGACCTCAGCCGTGTCACCCAGCAACCAAGCAAATCAGCCCAGAAATTCTGGAACAGGTTCCTCACCAAGAAGAACCATATTATAGATTGCTCCAAAGCCGAGGCCATCGCTGCCTTTAAAACCAATATCCGAGATGAATGGTTGGCTCGACAACTCGGCCAGGATAAGCCGAGGACTATGGCAGCCCTGACCTCACTGATGACTCGCTTCTGTGCGGGAGAAGATAGCTGGCTCACCCGAAGTACTAATAATGGCGAGGCAGGCACCTCAGAAACTCGCGACGCCAATGGAAAACCAAAGCGCAACAAAAATAAGCGCATGTATAAAAATGGCGGAAGCGACACTGAAGACGCCGTGGTCAACGCAGGGTTCACCGGACCTAAATCCGGGCAGAAAAGAAAACCCTTTAAAGGGAACAAAGACGTACCAAGCTAGCTTGATAGGCTCCTGGACCGCCCATGTGGAATTCACGGCACTCAGGAAAAACCAGCAACCCACACTAACAGGAATTGCTAGGTCTTTAAACAAGCCGGCAAGATAGCGGCAGAGGGTCAGAGTAAAACCCAACACCGCAGCGAAGACGAGGATGAACCTCGGCGGCCAAATAATGGAGGCCAAAAGAAGTTTCCTGACGAGGTAACAGAGGTCAACATGATCTATGTCACCCACATCCCTAAAAGAGAGAGGAAGCATGTGCTTCGGGACGTATACGCGTTGGAGCCAGTCACCCCGAAGTATAACCCATGGTCGGCTTACCCGATCATGTTTGACAAGCACGATCATCCGACCAGCATCAGGCACGGCGAATCGGTGGCACTCATCCTGGACCCTATCGTTGATGGTTATCATCTAACACGCGTCCTCATGGACGGAGGAAGCAGCCTTAACCTCATCTACGAGGACACGGTTCGAAAGATGGGCATCGACTCATCTCGGATCAAGCCGAGCTCTACCACCTTTAAAGGTGTCATTCCAGGCGTCGAAGCCCGCTATACCGGAGCGGTCACCCTAGAGGTAGTCTTCGGCTCACCAGAGAACTTCAGAAGCAAGGAGTTAATCTTCGATATTGTCCCATTCCGAAGTGGATACCACGCGCTCCTATGGCGCACGGCCTTTGCACGCTTTAACGCAGTCCCGCATTATGCCTACCTCAAGCTCAAGATGCCAGGACCTAACGGTGTGATCACAGTTAATGGTAACACCGAATGTTCACTTCGGACAGAGGAACAGACCGCGGCTTTCGCAGCCGAGGCACAGGCGTCCGAGGAGGCAGCCCGCAGCTATAAATGCGCCACCCGCTCTTTAAAGCACGCCCGAGCTGCACTGATCGACCTCGGCCAGGTACCCCCGCACCCGAAATAGGCATACGGGCTCCTCGCGTGCCCTCTCTGGAGTGGGCACTACATCCCAAGGGTGCATAATTTCGCATTGAAGATTCCCTGGGCCATCGAGGAGCCGAAAATATACTCAAACGTCGGCGCGGATCAACCAAGCAAAGACGTGGCTTAGAGCCCCTGCACAGGCAAGTATCTGTAAAAGAAAAGCCAAACATGACTACGTCTATGTGGTTTTAACCACAGAGTGACTTCGGCAACACCTCCTTTAAAGGAACTCGGTCAATCAAACACTTAAAGTGTATAAAGGGCCGGAAGGGCATCAACCTTCACGAATTCCTCACCATTAATGGTAAACATCTAGTCAATAGTTCGGAAACGCAGACGTGCGGCAGGTAGCGGCCCGGGTTCTTTAAAATCCGTTAGCAATTATCCGCCCTGTTTCTTCCTCTTCCTTCTTAAACATTTACATTGTACTCTTTCAATTACTCTTGTCACAACTGGGCATGTACACGATTGGTATCATGAAATAAAGAAACTATGCCCCTTCAAGGTCTCTATTGTATTTCTTTATCAGCATAGCCCCTCTGGGATGAAGAAGTTCTCTAAAAAGATGCAATTGTATAACAAATCCGAAGTACTCGGCGTCTCGGATTTTGGCCTTATATGCATCAGTTTTCAACCTGGATTTCGGTCAATAGTTGGGTTGCCCTGCTCCTATGTGTACCCCTTACGTTTCCGAAAAATTCGGCTAAGGGCGTAATGGGAGAACCACTGCGATTGCGCCGCCAGGTCTATTGGCATAGCGCCTCAGTGGAGAAAGCCGAAAACTGACTATCTAGGTATGCGCAAACTGGTCCGCCATCCATAGACCGCGTCAAGCGATGTGACGATAGAGATCACCCGTGTTAAACGAAGGGCTTTTATTCCTAGCCGAAGTGTGTCATTGTATAGACCTCGGCCGACCCGGCCGAACACTTCCCACACCGGGGGCTGGTTATCAGCCCCCACAGTCAAACTCCTATGACTAAGTGAAAGGTATAAAGCCCTTATAGTCTGATTGCCTAGTTCCTATAAAGCACCGATCACCTCCGGGTACCGAGATGTCGGCTAAGGGTCAAGTGTGCCTTAAGGAACACCCTTTGTATAACCTACACGGGGGCTGAAGCCGATGACTGGCCACTCTCATTTTAACAGTCATACCGGAGGAAAAATTAATTGTAAAACAAAGCACATGGAATTTCAAACCATCTTCATTTCAACCAAAAGATCAAGTTTTATACATCATAAACTTCGGCATTCTAAAGTACTATCTAAAAATACATAGTGTCCTTTGGACACATCGCTTCTGTGGTTCGAGCTCCCGCTTCCACCTTAGCGAAGAACTGCTCGGCGGTGCATGGCTTGTCGGCAGGAGGGCCCGCGGCACATGTCTCCGCATCAACCTTACGGAAGTGCGTCTTCACGCAGGCATACGCCCTCCACGCTCCTTCGAAGCACGCGGACCTCTTCCAGCGATTCACGCAAGGCACGGCGTCTTAGAGACGGGCCGTAAGGCCGAAGAGGCTCTTCGGCATGGCTTCGGCAGGCCATAGCACGATGCAGAGATCCTGGAGCACCGGTCTCGTCATGCAAAACAGCTCCACCAGTTGCTTCACTCGATGATTCAGCAGCTGCGCGGACGGCGACCCTGGAAACTGCCCCCAGAAGGCCTTCTCTGCCTCGTGGCCCGCCAGCTGGCCGAAGTATGCCACCGCATCCGCCGCGCTCTGCGGGAGATCCGCAAAGACCTCTGCGGAACGCCATAACTGGGTGAGCTCGACACACCCTTTGCTGCCAAACGAACACTGCAGCAAATATATCTTACCCGAGGCGATTTGCTCCACTTGCTGGAGCACCTCGCGATCAGCTCGGGCCGAGGTCTTGAGCTCGGAGTGGGCACGTTGAAGCTTCTCGAGCTCCTCCTTCGTTCATTGCCCCTCCTCCTGAAGCTTGTCGCGTGCTTCGAACATGCCCTTCAGGGTCTCCTCGACCTCCAGCACCCGCGCTTGGTGCTTCTCCCCGGCTGCCTTCTCGGCGGCCCGGGCCTTCTCGGCCGCGGCGGCAGCAGCCTCCTGCTGCCGCACCTCCTTCCGAGCCCTTTCGAGCTCGGCCTTGAGCGTCTCCAGCTCAGCTAACACTGCTGTTGTCAAAACAGTTCAGCCTTAGTTGTTTTCTGTAACAAAACATGTCATACCTCCTTCGTCTAGAGTACAGGGCAAGTTTAAACTTGCTTACCTTGAGACGGCTCGAGTTTCTGGTTTGCCAGGATGAGCACTTCCTGGGACCTCTCTAGCCTCCGGTTCATCTCCGCGATCTCCTCGGAGATGGAGTCCGGAACCGAGGTCGACACCTGGCACAAAAACAGAGATACTCATTGTAAAGAGAAAATTTAAAACACTCAAAGGCTCCAGGACTGCTGCCTCAAGCAGCACCCTGGGGGCTACTTAACGGGCTCCAAATTAATCAAATGACCCCAATGCCGGTTTCTTGAAACCGACTTCGGGCTCGGGGGCTACTCACTCACTAAAGCCGTTTAGTAGGCTGTACTTTTATGTCCTCGAACAAAACTCATAAAACAAACAGCTTAAACAAATTGAATGCGCAGAAAGCGTACCTCGAAACCTGCTACGAGGTTCTTGAAAACCTCATGCAGGCCGGCCCCTGCGGATTGGTAGCCCTGTAGCACCGAGCCTATCAAGGCACGGTGCTCCTCCTTGATGGAAGATCCCTTCAGGGCGTCCTCCATCTCCTCGGTCCACCCCGCGCTGGCCCGTCCTTGGGCAGTTGGCTGGGATGGAGGGATGACCGCAGATGCATCCACCCGGACAGCCTCCGCCTAGGGTGGCTGAGCTGAGGCAGACGCTGGCTGGGCCAATGACTGGCCCAGCCCTTCTTCGATGACCTCGGGGCGCTCCGTTCCCGGGTCTTGTTGGGACGAGGTGTGAACCTCGGCCATGATCGCCACCTCGTCGGCCCCCGTCATGTTGACGTTAGGGACCAGGGTGGATGTTGCCTCCCCTAGCCCGTCATGCATCGGGGGAGGAGCGGCGGGCTCTGGAGTCCCGCTGGCGGATGGCAACCCGCTCGAAGAACCGCTGGGGATTACCCTCGGTGGACTGCATATGAGAAGTTGCTTCTGTAAGATTTCCCTTGCTGAAAAAATGACTCAAGGATGGAAGACAAGGACAAGGGCTTACCCTTGGGGTGCCGGTTTCTTCCTTCCCATAGCGAGGAGGTCTTCCTCTAAGTCACCGGAGAGCTCGGCCCTCTCCGACGACTTGTTGGCAGCCTCGGATGAGGCTCGCCTCGGCCTCTTTGGGCCCTTCGGTGGCATGCCCACGTCGGCGTCTTCTAACGCTGACCTCTTCCCCTTTGGAGGGGGAACCTCCTCCTCCTCACCCTCCTCAGCGTCGCCATCTTGGGCGGCGGAGGTGTGGGTCTCTTCGGACCGGGTGACCGAAGTCCCTCGGGTTCGAGCACTTGACCTCCCCTTCTGGGACTTCGTCCCTTTGTGGGCCACCACATGCGGCTCCACGGTCAGAAGCGCTGAGAGCAGGGGAGTTGGGGGCCGCTCTGGCAATGGGGCCGGGCATCATACCCCTTGTACCTAGGCCAACCACTTCTGCAAAATATCAAAACACGACGATTCAAGTATAAACTTTACTCCTTAGTGCAATGAGCAAAAAACAATGATTGAAGGGCGGAACCACTCACTGGGGGGGCCTCATAGCCGTGTTTGAGGCCGCAGTCCTCCCCTTCGTTGGGGATCTTGTCCTTGGCCAGCTTCATGAGCCTCGTCCACATGGCGGCCAAGGTGGAGCGGAAGAAGGAGGTGATGGTGTCCATGTCCTCGGGCTTTTGTGCCCACATCGGGGCAGCCCAAAGTTGGAGAGGGAGTATGCGGCGGTTGAGCATGACATTGATGATGTCGGCTAGCTCAACCTTTCCCGTTGTGGACCACCACAAGATCCTGTCGATCAGGGTCTCCACCTCTTCTGGCTTCCCCCAGGCGACGCCCTTCTCCTTCTAGGACTTGAGCTTCTTGGGAGGCCCGACTGAGAAGGCCGGGACCTCGGTTCGACCAGGGGCGAGTGGCTCGGTGATGTAAAACCACTCTCTCTGCCACTCCTTCATCATTTCGATGAAGGTGCCCTTGAACCAGGTGGCCCCCTGGTTTTTGCTGATCATGGCCCCTCCGCACCCCGCGAGATCCGAGCCGCTCGACTTTGGTTTGATCCCGAAGAGCTTCAGCCACAAGCCGCAGTGCGGCTCACAGCGGAGGAAGGCCTCGCAGACCGTGATGAAGGCAGTGAGGTGAGATCGGAGTTGGGGGCCAGGTGGTGGAAATCTAACCCGTAATAGTACATTACCCCGCGCACGAAGGGGTGCAGCGGGAACCCCAGGCCTCGGATGAGGTGGGGGACGAAGACCACCTGCTCCCCGGCGTTGGGAGCGGGCACCAGCTGGCCGGCCGCTGGAGCACGGGCGGCGATGGCGGGGGTCAGATACCCCGTGTCACGCAGCTCTGAGATGGTCGCGTCCGTCACAATGGAGCCGCCCCAGTGCCCCTTGAGGGTGTCGGCCATGGCTGGTTGAGGAGTTGGGCTCGCAAAAGGGAAAAGCGGGCTGGTTGGATCTGGGCGCTGGAGCTAGATGAAGCAGTAGTGAGGGGAGAATGGGAGCGTGGGCTGTTGCGCTGTTCTCCCTTTTGCTCTTATAAGCCTATGAAAGGCCAAGAGTCCCCCTCGCTGCGCCGATAAATTCACGGTTGCCATCAAAAATGCCGTTGAAGCATATGGGGGGAAACAAAATCTTGATGATATCCCTAAGAAAGCGGGCACGATCTCTGCCTCAAAGGGACATGCCAGTAAAAAGGCTGCTTCGAACCACGATTTGAGGGGGAGGCAGTAATTGCTCGACCTGTCGTGGGGCAAGCCTCTTCGATAAAGTTGTCAGGCCGGATTGGACCATTCATACCCGAACAACAAGCCTTCGAGGCTAAGATATCTACCCACTTTGGGCAGGGTACAAGCTTGGTTGAACCACGAATATCAATACTCCATTAAGAGAATCCGAAATGTAAAGTGGAACTCGTCTGTCAAGCCAAGGACTCCGGATCCGAAGTGATGTTTGTTGAAAGTCGTCCTCGGCGTAGAAGGCCAATTCGGGGGCTACTGATGGTGTCCTGGATTAGGGGGTGCTAACCTAGCCGGCCCATCTCCTCGGTTGGGCCGGTGAGCCCTCGTACTTGATCAAGATGGACTCCGGAGGCCGTACACAGGAGGCGTGATCGGGGGTGTCTCTACCAAAGACTTGACGTATACTCCAAGACCTTTCCATCCGTCCTACTCCTAGATACCGACCTTGTAACCCTAGACACCCTCCCTGGTGTGTATATAAGCCATAGGGTTTGGTTACTAGGGGACATCAATGCAATATTGCTCACCTAGCCCTAGAAGTTAGACACATATTACGATCTCGAGGTAGATCAACTCTGTACTTGATACATCTCCATCAATATAAACAGAAGTAGGACGTAGGGTTTTACCTCCATCGAGAGGGCCCGAACCTGGGTAAACATCGTCTCCCTCGTCTCTGTTACCACCGATCCGAGATCCACAGCTCGGGACCCCCTACCCCGAGGTCTGCCGGTTTTTACACTGACAATGGGCTCCTTAGACTTGGAAGAGGGCAAGGCCTCCACATCGTGGGTGCCCTCCTCGTGGTGGTGAGTCGCCTGAGCCACTCCGGGCACCAACCTGCTGGCTCTGGAGTTGAGGTAAGCACGGGCACGCTGAGAAAACACCTCGTAGTCTTCGTAGAAGGCACCGATGGTGGCCTCGAGAAAACGCCACGAACTGTCGTTTAAAGCAACCAACTGTGTTGTCGGGGGGATGACCCCCGGGTAGGCTCAAGGAGACAAACGCCACTTCAAAACTTTGCCAGGGGAGCGTCCCCTGGCATGCTGGCGACCCATCCGGCTCGCCGCCCCGCGTCCCGTCCGGCTCGCCGCCTCGCGACCCGGCGACCTGCCTGGCTGGAACCTGGCACTGTTCATCCTGGCCGGGTTCCCCATCCGGGTTCCCTGGCCAGGTTCCCCATTCGGGTTGAGCCATCCGGGTTGAGCCGTCCGGGTAGAGCCATCCGGGTGGAGCCGTCCGGGTAGAGCCATCCGAGTGGAGCCGTCCGGATGGAGCCGTTCGGGTGGAGCCCGTCCGGCTGGATTCCGGCGAAGTCAACCGCAACGTCCCGTCGGACTGCGCGGACGAGACGGCCACGTTCTACAGTAGAGCACTGTAGATGAGCGGCTGGCACTGTAGACGGACAGCCGGCACTGTTCACGTGTCTGGTGTTCCCCCAATAGTGTAGTGGGCATGTGGGCCACCCCTTGTCCCCTGGGCTCCCCTTTATAAGGAGCACCAGGGGAGGCCTCACATCCCACGGCCACAAGGCCACACACGGCCACAAGGCCACGCACCCACACACACAGGTCTCAGGCAGACTCCCTCTCGCTCTCTCATTCTCACATAGCTCTTCTCAGATACAGCTCCAGGAGCAACTTTGTACTGCCATATACTCCACATATACATCAGACAAGCAGGAGTAGGGGTGTTACCTCCCCGCGAGGGCCCCGAACCTGGGTAAACCACCGTGTCCAGTTGCCCAAACCCGTCCCGGATCTCCACTGCAGCCTTGCCCTCACCTCAAGCCATCCCATGGCATCTGCCGTGATCGCGCATCCCCCGCGAGAATACCACGACACGTGTGGCGGCGTCCGCGCGAGGCATCAACGGTGGCTTCGACGACGAGGTGCTCCTCCAAGATCTGGGGGTCGGCATGCATGGCAGCCATCATGACCTCATCCGCGTGTGCGGCCGCGATTTGCTTCTCCGTTGCCAGATGCTCCTTGAGCTCCTGGCTATACTGCGTGCACCATGGCTTAGGGTGGCGCTTATTTGGAGGATGGGTCGGTGATTTGGGTGGAAGGTGTCGCGCCGGCAGTCGGGGCATGTGGGATGTAGAAGGAGGTGGAGGATGGGGGTCGGGTGTGGATTACCTGACTAGATCGACGAGGCCGAGCAGCAGGAAGGAGCGTCACCGGCGAGGCAGCGGTGCTGCAACGAAGCAGTGAAGGTTTGAACTTGGAATGGAAGGCGGAAACAGGGGAAATGTGGCTTTTGGTAAGGAGGAGGGGGGCATGGGAGGTAGATATTTCCGCGGATGCCAAAAACTTTCGCTCCGTGCAGCGAAAAACTGGCGCGCGAAGTGTCATCAGACACGGTCCCTTATTCAGCACTGTGTACGAAATCTGAACATCACAAACGATTCAAATGGCTTACCCCGTGTGTGATGAGTTTGAACGTGCAAATTTTGGTTCGAATTTCCCTGGTTACAGTGGTCATCCACGTCATTGCATAATTTGGGTACACAAAAGAGCCTACAGCACACCCACACTTCTTAATCGAGCAAGTTCAGCAATAAAATAGAGCTAGCTAACCTAAACATTACTCAAACAAAAGACCAGCGCTCTAAACAAAGACTACTACTCCGCCTGGTGCTCGACGATCTCCCCCGCCTCCTCCATGTCCAGCTCGCGCCCGACGATCTCCTGGGGAAGGGGCTCCATGGCATCCATCGCACCATACTCGGCAAGCATCTCGCCATCCGCGTCTGCCATCTCTTTGGAAAAGGCCGCCATGAGCTGGGCGTGGGCGGCCGCGGTCTGGGCTTGGACGGGCTCCATCGCATCAATGTATGCCGTGAATGAACGGACAGCTGCTCGAACGCTCTCGGCGATTGTCGGATGTCGGGCTCCGGGGACCCAAAGGTTCAAACACTAGGGTGAGCTTATTCCTACCTCTTCGTCCCCTACCACGGCTAAGCTACGACGAGGCTACGGCGGGAGCGCGCTAGCGAGGAGCGGACCGTGGACTCAGCGGTTACCCAGGTTCGGGCCACATTGCGGTGTAAAACCCTACTCCTGCTTGGTTTTGATTGTAGTGAGCAAGAGAGTGTTCTCGCGTACAAGGTAGGAGAAGAAGGAGTCGACCAAATCGGATCCCTCTACCACGATGGCATCACTGTCCCTTTATACCTGCCTTGGTCCTCTTCCCACTCAAAACTTAGGCGGGAAGGGTTTCCACACTTGGCGGGTTTTAAAGGGGGACAGGCGCTCAGGCTATCCTGACTAAAGGCGGTCTTCGCCTGCCAAAGCATGATCCATGACGCGCCGGTGGGCTCGGTGATGACCTCCGCCCCTCGCACCCGCCGTCTTGGTCTTCTTTCGCCGATCGGGCAACCTTTGGGGTTGCTTTGGGAAGTGGACTGCTGGCCTTGCTCCCTTGACACAAAAGGGGAAACCCTCTTCATCCGTGCCTGCTGGCAAGGCCTCTGTCGCCATTCGTCGCCGCGCGTGTCACCTACGTGATGGGCGAGGGACTGCGCGGCCGAGCCGAACAACCCTTGTCTTGAGCGCCTTCGGGAGGGAGCCTCGGGAGGCCGCCTCGCAAGAGGGCCTCACGAGGCTGCTGGTGAAGATGCTGAGTCTTGTTCGCCGCTCCCTGAGGAGGGGTCCTCAGGAGGCCAAGGCCTCACGAGGGGTCTTGGTGAGGTGCTTGATGATGACGGCCTGCTGGGCCCACACCAGGCATTGCGCCCTGGGCCAAAGGCAGACGGGCCTGGATACCCCGGGTTCCATGGGCCCAACAGTAACCCCCGGGCCCGCGGCGAGCACGTTCCTGCCTACCAGGGGCAAAACGGCGCGGGCCCTAACCGCCTGCGGGCCAGGCATGACGCGTGGTGCACGATGTGACGGGGGACGCCCCCACTTCTCCCACGACGCCTCGGTAACCGCCCGCGCTGACATAAAGCCTGCCACGGGCGATGCGAGACCATCATTGCCTTCCTTCGCGCATTGCTGCTGCTTCGATTCCCGACGCCGAAGAAGGCGGAACGACGAGAAGAGCCCCGCGTCGAGCATAAAGAGGGAAAGAGAGGAGTCGAAGTCCTCCACCCATCTTCTTCTTCCTCCAACCTTTCCTTCCTCGTCTTGCCAGAGCCGCCGCAGTGATGGCGAGGGGAAGAGGGCGTGCCCGTGCCTCTGCTGCTGCATCCAAGGTTCCGCCCCGGGGGTGCGGGCTCTCCCCTGTGGCTGCTGGCGCCGGTCCCAGCTGCTGTGGAAGGGGCACCGCCCGCGGGCGCGGAGGGCGCAGCGCGCGCGACCGAGGTGGCCGTGGCGGGGCGGCCGCGCTACCTCCCCAGGCGGGGAGCCATTCGGCGGAGGCGGCTCACGAGTTCATAGTGAACATGCACCGCCGGCCCTGCACCTGGCTCCAGCTCCCGGACTCCTTCGCGGAGGCAATGGCGGACCGCGCGCCCTTGGGCCTGTGGGTGCAGGCCGACGGCTGCTGCAACGGCCCCTCCTAGGTGGCGATGGAGTTCACCCCTTCGGGCTTCATATTCTTGAAGCAGGGGTGGAAGTCGTTCGCCCTCGCCTGCGGCCTGAAGCGGGGGCATGTCCTCCAGTTCAAGTACGACGGGGCCGCCACGCTCTTCGTGAAGATTTTCGGGATCTCCGGCAGCCGCCTGGAGTGCTGCGCGGAGAGCGAGGACGACAACTACAGCGGATCCTCCAGTGAGGACAGCAGCGACAGCGGTGCCGCCCCCTCCGGCGGAAGCGGAAGCGACGACAGCTCCCCCCGCGTCAAGAGCGAGGATGAGGACTCCGACTAGGCGCGCGCGACGTCCATGTTGGAGTCTTGGGAGTGACGGCGCCCCGCCTAGGCCTTTTTCTTCTTTTTATTCTCCTGCACTGAATCGATGTAGCCCCGCGGGGGCGTGAAAACAATATCTTTTATGTTTTAATTTAATGCTTTTGTGATTTGGAATGTATGCGTTCCCTCCCGAAGTCCTCTCGTGAGGCTAGTTTTTTCTTTCTTGTTTGCCTTGGCGCTCTACGCCGTCAGGACCCAGCCCCCGAGCGGGCCTCGGCCATCGCTGGTATGTCCGGTCGCGATGTCGGGACAAGGCCAGGAGGTGAGGGGCACCGGGAGCTAGTGAGGGCTCCTGAGGTGCGATGCTCAGAGAGCCCCCCTTTGGCGTGCAAGCGGCTTACGCGAAAGAAAAAATGCCAGCGCTCCGCGAGATCGCGAGGGGAGAGAGCTTAAGTGACGGTGAGGGCGTCTCGCGAGGAAGCTGGACTTAGCTTTTGGCGGGAGGCGGTGTCGGGCGAGCCACAGCTCATGAGGAGTGTATGCGGCTCGCGAGGCGTCCCTCGCGAGGTTCGGCCTTTGAAGTCTTTGTCTTGCGGGGTCTTCTGATTAGGCGATCACCGCGGCCAGCTCGCGAGGGGCTGCCCACGAGGCTCCCGAGCAGCTCGCGTCCTAAGACAACTGCACATCGACAAATTTCATAATGGGGGGAGCGACGCGCGTTCGCTAGCTCGCTCGTGGCCATTGCGTGAGGAGATAAGGCACCAAGGACCTTGATGAGGTGACGTGCACGGGAGCAGGCCCGCGAGCCAGAGCTCAGTCACTTGGATTTAGCGGCCCTGCAGGGATGGACCCGAGCACAGGCGCCGTGCCTAGCCCCCGCTCTTGGAACAGTCAGGAGAGGGGTCGCGAGCGCTTGGCGCTCTCGAGACGGCGTCGTACCCGACACGCAATAAAGCAGGCAACATAAACTCATCAGAGCATAATTAGCAAGATTCATTACACAACCAAAAAGGAGTGGGGCGAGGCTGTCGTGTCCGGCACAGGTCAGCTTGAGGTTGGTGCAGCCCGTGGGGCGCCCTCAGTCGCGTTAAACCAAATCACCTTGGCAGAAGGATCCCGGGAGGGAAGGTGCGGGAGGCGCGCGGGATGGAACTTAGGCCACGCGAGGTGATGCTCGGACGCACCAGGTGGAGCTATGCTGTGGAGCCATCAGATCGCCTGGCGAGGCGCACCATGGAAGCCCGCTCCTCCGGGGCCAGGGGGCTCATGAGGCCCTGGGGGCTCGCGAGGAGCAGGGGGCTCGCGAGGCCCTGGCACGGGGGGCGCCAGCCTCTGGAAGGAGGCGCCAGCGTTCCTCAGGCCAAAAGGCATGCGCGCATCGCCGGCGGCGGGGCCGGCGCCCTGGCCGACTCGCGGTAGCAGGAAGGGGTCCTGAGGGCCGGCCTTGTTGAGGCTGGTGAAGTCGATGCACATGTGCTCCTTGCCGCCTTTCTTGGGGACGACGACTGGGTTGGCGAGCCATTCGGGATGGTGCACCTCGCAGATGACTCCAGCTTCTTGGAGCTTCTGAACTTCCTTGACGATGAAATCTTGCTTCTCTGGCGCCTGGCGCCGTGCTTTTTGCTTGACGGGGCGTGCATTGGGGCACACCGCTAAGTGGTGCTCGATCACCTCCCTCGGCACACTGGACAAGTTAGATGCTTTCCAGGCGAAAACATCCGAGTTTGCCTGAAGGAAGGTGACGAGCGCACTTTCCTATGCAGGAGGAAGGCCAGCGCCGATGGTGAAGGCAGGGCCGGAGCCACTGCTGTCCACCGACACCTTCTTCACCTCGACGCGGTCCTGAGAGAACAGCTTCTTCTTCTTCGCGGGCGCGGCCTTAGGAGGTTCGACCGCGTCCTTGTCAGCCGAATGCACGACAGCGACGGCTTTGTAGGCGCGCTCGAGGGAGCAGACCGCGTCCCTCTCGTCGCAGGAGACAGTGATGATGCCACTGCAGCCAGGCATCTTGAGGACGTTGTAGGCGTGATGGGTCGCCGGCATGAACTTGGCGAGAGCTGGGTAGCCCAATATGGCATTGTAAGGCAGGACGATGTGCGCCACGTCGAAGTCGATGTGCTCGGTATGATAATTCTTGTGGGTGCCGAAGGTGACGGGGAGGCGCACTTGCCCCAGAGGGATGGTGGAGCCATCGGTCACTCAGGAGAAGGGCCTGGTCGGCATCAGCTGGTCGTAGGGCACTTGGAGCGTCTCGAAGGTCTCGATGGAGATCACGTTGAGGCCGACGCCTCCATCGATGAGGGTCTTGGTGACCGCGACGTTGCTGATGGTGGGAGTGCACAGCATGGGGAGTGCGCCTGCGGAGGCCAAGGACTTGGGGTGGTCCGTGGAATCGAAGGTGATGGCGTACTGCGACCACTTGAGGGGCCGCGCGGCCTCAGGCCTCGGGAGGGCGGCATTCACTTCACGAGAGAGCAGCTTGAAGTGGCGGTTGGACACGGGGGCATGAGCCCCGCCAAGGATGCAGGCGTCCGCTGATACGTCTCCAACGTATCTATAATTTATGAAGTATTCATGCCATGTTTATTATAGTTTTGTATGATTTTGGTGCACTTTTATATGGATTTTATATGATTTACATGGACTAACATACTGACCTAGTGCCCAGTGCCAGTTGCTGTTTTCTGCTTGTTTTTGGTTTTCCAGAAAATCCATATCAAACGAAGTCCAAATACAGCGAAACTTTTTGACGATTTTTTCTGGAAGGAAAAAGACCCAGCGCGCCCTGGTGCCTCGTGGGCCCCCTGTGGCACCTCTTTGCGTGATTCCAACGCTGAAAAATTCTATATATTCAGAAACCCCCGAAAGTGAACCTAGATGAGTTTTTACACCGCCGCAAGCCTCTATACCTCCACGATCTCATCTACAGCCCTTTTGCGGCACCCTGCCGGAGGGGGAAATCATCACCGGAGGCCATCTTCATCATCCCGGCGGTCTCCATGACTAGGAGGGAGTAGTTCACCCTCGGGACTGAGGGTTTGTACCAGTAGCTATGTGTTTTATCTCTCTCTCTCATGTTCTTGATTTGGCACGATCTTGATGTATCGCGAGCTTTGTTAATATAGTTGGATCATATGGTGTTTCTTCCCTCTCTATCCTTGTTGTGATGAATCGAATCTTTTCCCTTTGAGGTTTCGTTATTGTCGGATTGAATATTTCAGATTTGAGAACACTTGATGTATGTCTTGCATATGAATACCCGTGGTGACAATGGGGTATTATATTGATTCACTTGATATATGTTTTGGCACTCAACTCGCGGATTCCCGCGGTGACATTGGGGTAATCTATGCATAGGGGTTGATGCACGTTTTCATTATCTTTTCTCCGATAGAAACTTTCGGGTGCTCCTTGAAGATCTTTGTGTGGATTGAATATTATGATTATGAAGTTATTTGATGCATATCATATAATCAACTCACGAATACTTGTGGTGACATTGGAGTATCTAGGTGACATTAGAGTTGGTTGATGTGTATCATATGGTGTTATTTTAGTACGAACTCTAGGGCTGTTTGTGACAATTATAGGAATGGCTCAATAGATCGATCGGAAATGATAACTTTGAGGTGGTTTCGTACCCTACAAACAATTTCTATCTTATGTTCTCCGCTAATAGGAACTTTGGAGTGATTCTTTATCGCACGTTGAGGGATTGTTATATGATCCAATTATGTTAGCATTGTTGAGAGATTGCACTAGTGAAAGTATGAACCCTAGGCCTTGTTTTTAAGCATTGCAATACCGTTTGTGCTCACTTTTGTCGTTTGCTACCTTGCTGTTTTTATTTATTCAGATTATAAAAATATATTTCTACCATCCATACTACACTTTTATCACCGTCTCTTAGCCGAACTAGTGCACCTATACAATTTACCATTGTATTGGGTGTGTTGGGGACACAAGAGATTTCTTGTATTTGGTTGCAGGGTTGTTTGAGAGAGACCATCTTCATCCTACGCCTCCCACGGATTGATAAACCTTAGGTCATCCACTTGAGGGAAAATTGCTACTGTCCTACAAAACTCTGCGCTTGGAGGCCCAACACGAGTCTACAAGAATAAGTTGTGTAGTAGAGATCAACCGCGCGAGGCTCTTGGTACTCCCCAGCGCCCTCATCAGGCTGGTTGATGTCGTTCCTTCGGGGTGGCGGCGGCAGTGGCGGGAGAGCGGTATTGGCCTGAGGGTTCGCCTCGCGAGGCTGGTCGCGCCAGGCGGCCTCGCGAGGCTGGTCGCGCCAAGCGGCCTCACGAGGCTGGTCGCGCCAGCCCTGGCGGAAGTTGCCATTGCCGCTGCGGACATCCCAGCGGTTGCCGCCGCGGCCATTGCGATTGTCTCGGCGGCCCTGGCGCTCGTCACGGAGCAGCTTGAGCTCCTTGGAGTCTTCAGTGCTGTGGGAGCGCACGTTCTGTTAGGCGCAGAGCGGCCGGCCGTCTTTCCTGGGCTCGTCATGGTCACGGCCGCGCTTCTTCTCGGGCTCGGCCGCAAGCACGGCAGGGGCCTTACGCTTGACGTCCTTGTTCTTGGTCTTGGTGGCCTCGAGTGCCGCGTCAGGGTCGTTGTGGACGAAGAGGCGGCCCTCTTCAGCCTTGGCGCACTTGTCGGCGAGGTCGAACAGCTCAAGCACTGAGTCTAGCTCATCATTGATGGCGAGCTTCTCGCGCATCTTGACATCCGTGACGCCGATGGAGAATGCAGAGATGACGGCCGCGTCGGAGGCGCGCGGTATGTTGTTGCGCACTTGGTTGAAGCGCTGGATGTACTTGCGGAGGGTCTCGTCTAGGCGCTGCCGCATGTGCCGCAGGTCGTTGATGGTGAGGGAGCGGTCTTGCGTGCCCTTGAAGTTGGCGACGAACTCGCTGCAGAGCTCGGCCCATGATGAGATGGATGCCTCGGTGTCGGTGTAAAAACCGGCAGACCTCAGGGTAGGGGGTCCCGAACTGTGGATCTCGGATCGGTGGTAACAAGGACAAGGGAGACGAAGTTTACCCAGGTTCGGGCCCTCTTGATGGAGGTAAAACCCTACGTCCTGCTTCTTTTTCCTTTCGGATTTCTTCGAAATTTTTATTTGGATTTCTTCGAAATTAATGGAGATGTACCAAATACAGAGTTGATCTACCTCGAGATCTGTAACACCCCAATTTTTGGCCCTTTCTTTTTTCTTTCGGATTTCTTCGAAATTTTTATTTGGAGTTCTTTTTCCGTGGCTATGTGGTCTTGAAACCTGTGAAGATCTTCTCTCCTGCCACTTCCTAGTGGCTTGTCATTCTCAAATCTATCCCAAGGCCATGTCATTTCCATCTTAGCCCAACCCTAATATTTATTTCTTGGGAATATTCCTTTTTCTATTAAAGGAATAACCCTGTTTGCCCTAGGTTGTGAAGCAACCTATAATTCTGCCATTCCAAAAATTCCCACAAAATTCTCATAAATTCTTTGGATCATATCTTCCACAAATGTGCCAAAATCCATCCTTGCCTAGTTCAAAAATAATTCAGGAATATTCATTTTCCATTCTGTCCAGAATGGCACTTTGTGAAGGAAGTGCCATTTATATTTTCTTGATTGCCCTCAAATGTTTTGGGCACTCTCTCATATCCAAATTATTGCCACATGCCAAAATTCAACTTCATTTGCCTAGTAAATCTTCCTCAGGAAATTCCCAAAGTTTCTGACCAGAAAGAAGCTTTGTGAAGGAAGTACTAGCTAGGCTTATCAAAATGAGTTGACATTTTGGTAGATCATCCATATGATCAAATCATGACTCTCCACCAAACTTCATCTCCATCCAACAACCTATGTGAGCAAACCTTCAAATCTTGGTTTCTGGTCACAATTTCAGTTTGTGAAGCAACTACATTTTATATTGCTTCAAAAATTCTGAAATTAATCGAGGACCTAAATATCCCTATATAATTTGAGCATGCAAAAACTCACATTATTTTGCCAAACCATTTGCTCCACAAAATTCCCCCAAGTTTCTGTCCAGTGTGGAGCTTTGTGAAGGAAGTACCATTTATACTTATCCAATTGGGGTGAAATTTTTATGGTACCTTCATATGCCCAAATCATCATCCTCCACCAATTTTCAGCTCAAACCAATCATCCAGGTGAGTGATACTTCATGATCTTGTTCCCTGGACCAGATTGGCAGTTGTGAAGCAACCATGCTAAATCTTGGTCCAAATCTCTTCAAAATACACAGGATCATAGTCCTTCCAACCCTAAAACCCCGAGACATCCTGGTTAGCTCTTATCTCACTCCATTTGATCACTACTTCATGCATAAGTTTGCAACAGAAAACTTCAGTCGATCATTCCCATCATATCACAGTCACTCTGCTCGATCCATCACTTCCGTGGGGCTATAGGTTGGAGGGACAACACGACAGACATCTTTTTGCAGGCCATCGTGCCCTCTCCTCGCCATGCCACACGGTGACCACGCCTTTGGCATGCGTTTGGCGCGCTTTGCGCGTCGGCTAGCTTCGGGCACCTCTCTCCCTGCCGCTCTCGCTCGTCTCACCTTGTCTACCGCGTCGCCCACAGTCCCCCGTGTCCGCTCGTGTCCGGGCCCCCTCCTCCTTCGCCCTCCTCGCGCCACAGCAGCCACGACGGCGTGCGAACAGTGGCCGAGTGGCCGACCGGACAGCTCACCGCCCGCGTCTGCCACCCCACTACCCCTCTCTCGTCGCTATCAACACCTCCGTGCGTGTGCACGCGTACGCGGTCGCGCCAGAGGCATCGACCGTGCGCCCGCGGCGGCATTCGGCTCGGGCATCTTGCCTCGGCTATAAATAGCCACTTCCGAGCTTCCCCGAGCACTCCAACCTCTTCACCACCCTCCCTTAGCCCTCCCCAACCTCTTCCCCGAGCTCGAGCCGCTCTCCTCGCCTCAGTCGACCGCCATGGCCGCCGCCCTCCCGCGCTCAAATTCGCGCAATGTGGAGCTTCCCTCGCCTTCCTGCCACCACCAGTAGCACCACTGGACCCGGCGAACACCTTCATAGCCTCGGCCCCTCTTTCCCGCCACCATAACGAGCTCCCCATCTCCGGACGAAGACGCCTTCCGCCGCGGCCCACCGCCCGCCCGACTCGGTGCTCCCAGGTGGCCGCGTTTTGCCTGGGTGGAGGCAGCATTCCGCCCCGAGTCCGTCGGTGGCCGGATCCTCGCCGGAGGTGGCTCGTGCCGCCGGCCATCATCGCCGGAGCGCTCGGCCTCACCTGGCCTCTGTCCCGATCGAGAGGAGGAAGAAGGAGGCGGGAGGAGAGAGAGAGATGCGGTGGGACCCGTCTGTCATCGACCCAGTGGGCGGGCCCGCCAACTTAAGTGGACGCGCACTCCGGCAGTTGCGTCTTCGGTGCGTGAAAGCGTACTCTCCTGCTGCTGCGGATGAAAATACGCTTTCACTTTGCTGAAAGCGTATTCCATAAAAGACGCTTTCTGTTTAACACCAGCCGGCCGAAAACTTTATATTGCGAACGTTCACTGGTTAAGAGCATAGATGAATAAGTTTTTATTTGATTTCTGCCTTACGAACGAACGTCCGTATCTCCGCAACCGAAACTCCGAATCAGGTGATTCCAAAGCCCACGATCTCAGTTCGTCGAGCCCGTTCTGTTGATGTCATTTTCATAATGTTTTCACACTGTGAAAATGGCCATTTTGCCCCTGCCCCCTATTCAGCTCCGCTGAGAGAGAACTGTTTCCGGCAAAATTTTCCGCGAGCCTCTCGCACTTCCTCCCGGTGGTTCCTCCATCCCCAGGCAGGCCACAACAGCCACTTGCGTGATGGCATTGCAGTAGCCATGGTTTCCACTTGAATATTTAATAATTGTTTGCTCATTTAATTATTTTGTGAATGCTATGTATATGCTTGTGAATCCATGTCTATGCTTATGCCATGTTCATTTTTATCTAGTGAGTGACATGATTAATTGTTAATAATTTTATTCTCATGTTTTATTCTTGTAATCTTCTCTGAGGCTAGTGATAATGGTATCCTCACATAAGTAGTTAGGGTTTGTTATGAAAATACTTGTGATAGCCATGATCATCGCTATGCCATGCTCATTTGCATCTAGTAGATTAAATGATTTATTGTTGTTGATGCTATGATCCATATGTTAAATGGTTATGTTGCCCATCCATGGTTACACTGATATCATGCTCATCTGCATTGTTATTCCCTTATGTATTTTATTGTGACTCAGCTCATCACCATTCAAGTTAAACCGGACATTAATCGAAAATGAACCAACCTGTTGGCTGAGTCATGGTGCCACCGAATCGAGCTAACTAGTGCAGCCACACTTGCCTTATGGGGGGCCCTAATGCGGTCTATTGTCATGCCTCTCGCCGGTGCCTCCTACTAGGGAAGGTTGTGGGTGCGCGCTACCCGGATCAGGTAGGCAGCCATAGCCTTGAAGGCCCGAGTTGTATGGTACCGAGGTCCCCGTTTGGGACGATGTTTATGTTTGGCCACGACGGTGGCAGCCACAGAGGTGGCGGGTGTCACATGTTGGCACTAGGGTCACCCAGGACATAGCCCAAAGGGGAGTTTGTCGGAGCGGCCGGGAGAGTGTCTTGCAATAGATTGGTTTTGTCGGAATGTCGTTGGTCCACCCGAATGGGAGTACGAGGCCATGAGTTCCGTGGTGTGGGTACAGTGTACTAACCTCTGCAGAGTGTATAATCTATCGATAGCCGCGTCCTCGGTCATGGACACAGTTCGTAGTAGGTCACACTATGGGTCAACAGAAATAATAACCTGGATAATAACAACCCCGGTTCGATGAGAAAAGAAGTTGGTTGATCTTTATGTGGTCATGCGATGATCACAGGTAGAGATCAAGCTCCGTGTGGTCATGTGATGATCACGATGGTATAGTTGATACCGAGCTTGATTGATCCTGAGGTGATCGTGTGATGTTCACAATGGTAAGCCTAAGACATATGGTGGTTACGAGATAACCTCCGAGCAGAGTAAGTTGGTCCATGAGACCTTAAACGTCGACCCCCGTGCATGCTAGTGCTAGTATCATCCTGTTCATATCATGAATTATGTACATGCCATGCTCATGTTGTTGCCATGCTCATGTTGTTGCCATACTCATGTTGTTCTAGTAGTATCGTGTTCATCTTTGATGATTAACCTGTAAATGCCATGTTGTTGTATGTCTTGATTGCTTTGGTTGCTGTGAGCTTGCGAGTACATTCAAAGTACTCACCTGTTGTGTCATGTCAGATTGCAGGTGATGCCGTGTTTGCTTGTCGAGGATCTCGAGGTTGCGCTCTAGGATACGTCCCAGCCAGAGTCCCTGCGGAGTGGAGTTTATCACCGTCGCCGTTGTTCCGCTGTTAGAATTTATTCCGCTACGAGTTGTTCCGCTGCTAGCATAGAGCTATCTTAGCAGGCGAAGTGTCTCCGTGCCCCTGTAACCTTTGTAATATTGGACCCTTGTACCCCAAGTATTTGTAATAAAGAGCTGATTTGTTCTATGACAAGCAGTGCCGTATTCCAGAAGACTTGATCTCTGGGCTGGAATACGGGGTGTTCCGGTCTCTCTGAGCCGGGGTGCCACCAGACTTGGTATCAGAGCAGGTCTGGCTGTAGGATGCCCTAGTCAGCGTGAGTGTTAGAAACCGTTAGTGCAGAGTCTAGCTTGCTTGTTGCATTTGGTTGTTGCATTTGTTTGCTGCATAGCATGCATATAGACTTGTTATCTTGTCACTAACAGCTGATCTTGTGAGTGTAGGTGGCATCGGTTTCGATCCACTACCTGCACCCTCCAGTTTTGCATACCTGCTTTTTGGTGTTTGGTGTCATCTCTGTCCCAGCGGAGTGATGCCGAGGTACCTTGTGGTGTCGATCACTCGCAGGATTGATGCACAGGTATCGCACCAATATATTCTTTTCTCCAGCCACACTTATCGTTTCGGTGGTAGTCATGTTTCTACCCCGGAGCTTGCCTTCCAACCCGCCGTGTTGGTAACCCTTACTGGTCTTTGTTACCAGAAAAGGGCAATGCCGGCAAGCCCTGTTTTCCACCGCTATCCTACCCTATCACCCATTCCCTGGACGAGTACGGTTCCCTTCCGTCCACTTGATGATGATGTGGCCATGACATCCGTGTCTCGCTACACGATCACCGAGTCCGTCCTCACCTCTCAGCCAATCCAGATGCAACCGGTGCTGAGCCAGCTCTTGGTGTAACTTTGTTTGCACCAACCTCTCCACATGTTGATTCATTTTCGTGCACACCGCCACAGCATATTAGATCGTAGTACCAGAGTTTCCTCGAGAATTGTGTGCTTAAGTAGGCATGCATAGTGAGGTGAATAGCTGTAAAATGTGATGTTGCTTGTATGTAATCTTAATGCTGTGTGTGCTTTTGTTTGAGTCATTTCTTTTGCTTCTTTCTTTGGGCCCTCGGTGTTACCTTATTTCCCCTTATGAAAGTTGCTCATCAACCGACACCGGACTCGAAGAATCAGTGAGGATTTCAAATATTTGGAAGTTCAGCTAAACATTATGGAATTCTCAGCCGACTGCATTATATTGGGAATATCTGGTTTGAATACAAATGATATTCTAGATTGACTATCAGCATCAAGTTTACATCAGGGTGCAACCATTACAACTATAATGAACCAGCTGGAAAACAATCTGTGTGCAAGACAACAGTACATTTCCAGTCAAAGGAATATCCAGGATATATATGGCATTCAGTCCGCACACCATAGTGAGAAGCTTCTGGAGTAAGCAACCCAGCCTTCCTCCGCACGTTACTAGAGAAGCTTCCGATGCAAGGTTCCGCATGTGGATAGCTTACAGTGTAAGATACTCAGTCTTCTTCGGTAAGCCACCGCAGAAAGCTTCCGGCATAAGGCACCGAATCTTCTCCAGTAAGCGACCAGGAGGAGAAGCTTCTGAAGCACGGTACACAGTCTTCTTTAGTACGCTATCCTGGCAAAAGCTTCGAGCATAAGCTACTCAGTATTCCTCAGCACGCTACTCTCGATTGCTTCCAACACAAGCTATCCGGTCCTCGTCAGTACGGCACTACAAACCACCATCGACAGTGGTACAAGATATTACACAGTGAGTTGGCAGCATATGGCAGTGCATCCCAAGAATTAGATCCGCAACAGTTTGTCAGAAGCAAGAATCAGTCAAGACACAAGTGTCTACCTTGGGAATCAAATGCTCAGCTACACATGTTTCCATATATATACTGTGAGCATGCTGCCAAGATAATGCAAGTCAGTCGGACGATGATGCAAGCACGGTGAGAATCGGACAACTACAGGAGTTATGTAAGAGGAAGAAAGCAAGTTATACACCTCAGTGTGATACAATGTCTGACAAGCCATGAAGCAAGACAATGTCGGAACAACAACCTTGATAGTGGATATCAAGGCCAGCTTCCTCACGTCCGACTCAGTGATCTCATCAACCTCTGTCACCGCCATGTATGATTGACCCCAACAGTGAGCTCTATACAAGTAACTGTGAATCGGTGACCCTATGCTCTGAGCTGTTTTTCGGCTGTCTTAGGGAACTGCTACATTCTTCTTATCAACACTGCCTCATGCTCTGAGCTGCTTTTCAGCCATCGTGAGCCAGGGTTGACTTATTTCAGTAATGTCCCAGATCTGAGTTGTAAAGACCGTTCTGGTGGCTACTGATTTATTTGCTGATATTATGCAAAGGTTTGGATGATCATTGCCCCACAATTAGAGCTTGTGAGATAATGAACTTGCCAGTCGAGCGTGGTTGCACGATCATAGGATAAGGATAAGGTATGTTTGCTGGAATATTGCACCTGACAGCACCTATGGTCACAAAAAGGATTAAGGATATATGGCCAAGCTCTTTCAGCAAAAGATTCAGAAAAAGAGAACAATAATGAAGAAGCAAGACCGGCAATACAGGTATGGTAATTGTTGCATGAACAACATGGTATGGGTACCCAAGACAGTCTGATTCCGTATTAATCACCATGAACACACACCCAAGGGGTCTACTCTGGTTGTAAGGACCTCATATCCAGGTGACAGTGGAATCGTCGGCACGAATCTGAGACAAAGAAGTCAGCCAAGATGATTCAGAAGATCCCTGCTAGCAGTCAGATTCCGCCAAGAAAACGGTTATGATTCTCAGCATTGTTTTCAACCTGGAGGACATGCATCTACTCGAGTAATCTGATGCAATGATTGAATGTGTCATGTCCACTGAGGAAATATGTGCACAACTCCATTGAATACTATCGGTGCTGGATAAAAGAATGTCACGTCGAATGGAAATCACTCCCGGACTTTTGGAAATCCCGGTCATGATAATATCAGACAAGACAACAGACATAAAAGAATTGGAGTCAGAGCAAGGATGAACATATGAAGGAAGACATGTCAGAATGTTGAATGTAGTGAAGCAAACCACCCCAGAGCAAGGTAATCAGATCATATGAAATTCAGTGGGAACATCATATGAAGGAAAAAGGATACCCGAGTTGGAAACGGTTTCCTTAAGTCGGAATATTCATACTTGTTCCCCGAGCAACCAAATCTCGAGGACGAGATTTATCGTAAGGGGGGTAGGTTTGTAACACCCTGATTTTTGGCCCTTTCTTTTTCTTTTGGATTTCTTCGAAATTTTATTTGGAGTTCTTTTTCCGTGGCTATGTGGTCTTGAAACCTGGGAAGATCTTCTCTCCTGCCACTTCCTAGTGGCTTGTCATTCTCAAATCTATCCCAAGGCCATGTCATTTCCATCTTAGCCCAACCCTAATATTTATTTCTTGGGAATATTCCTTTTTCTATTAAAGGAATAACCCTGTTTGCCCTAGGTTGTGAAGCAACCTATATTTCTGCCATTCCAAAAATTCCCACAAAATTCTCATAAATTCTTTGGATCATATCTTCCACAAATGTGCCAAAATCCATCCTTGCCTAGTTCAAAAATAATTCAGGAATATTCATTTTCCATTCTGTCCAGAATGGCACTTTGTGAAGGAAGTGTCATTTATCTTTTCTTGATTGCCCTCAAAATTTTTGGGCACTCTCTTATATCCAAATTATTGCCACGTGCCAAAATTCAACTTCATTTGCCTAGTAAATATTCCTCAGCAAATTCCCAAAGTTTCTGACCAGAGAGAAGCTTTGTGAAGGAAGTACTAGCTAGGCTTATCCAAATGAGTTGAAATTTTGGTAGATCATCCATATGATCAAATCATGACTCTCCACCAAACTTAATCTCCATCCAACAATCTATGTGAGCACACCTTCAAATCTTGGTTTCTGGTCACAATTTCAGTTTGTGAACCAACTACATTTTATATTGCTTAAAAAATTCTGAAATTAATCCAGGACCTAAATATCCCTATATAATTTGAGCATGCAAAAACTCACATTATTTTGCGAAACCATTTTCTCCACAAAATTCCCCCAAGTTTCTGTCCAGTGTGGAGCTTTGTGAAGGAAGTACCATTTATTCTTATCCAATTGGGGTGAAATTTTTATGGTACCTTCATATGCCCAAATCATCATCCTCCACAAATTTTCAGCTCAAACCAATCATCCAGGTGAGTGCTACTTCATGATCTTGTTCCCTGGACCAGATTGGCAGTTGTGAAGCAACCATGCTAAATCTTGGTCCAAATCTCTTCAAAATACACAGGATCATAGTCCTTCCTACCCTAAAACCCTGAGACATCCTGGTTAACTCTTATCTCACCCCATTTGATCACTATTTCATGACTAAGTTTGCAACAGCAAACTTCAGTCGATCATTCCCATCATATCACAGTCACTCTGGTTGATCCATCACATCCGTGGGGCTATAGGTTGGAGGGACAACACGGCAGACATCTTTTTGTAGGCCATCGTGCCCTCTCCTCGCCATGCCACGCGGTGACCACGCCGTTGGCATGCGTTTGGCGCACTTTGCGCGTCGGCTAGCTTCGGGCACCTCTCTCCCTGCCGCTCTTGCTCGTCTCACCTTGTCTACCGCGTCGCCCACAGTCCCCCGCGTCCGCTCGTGTCTGGGCCCCCTCCTCCTTCGCCCTCCTCACGCCACGGCAGCCCCGGCCGCGTGTGAACAGTGGCCGACCGGACAGCGCACCGCCCGCGTCTGCCACCCCACTACCCCTCTCTCGTCGCCGTCAACACCTCCGCGCGTGTGCACCCATACGCGGTCGCGCCAGAGGCATCGACCGCGCGCCCGTGGCGGCATTCGGCACGGGCATCTTGCCCCGGCTTTAAATAGCCACTTCGGAGCTTCCCAGAGCACTCCAACCTCTTCACCACCCTCCCTTAGCCATCCCCAACCTCTTCCCCGAGCTCAATCCGCCCTCCTCGCCTCAGTCGACCGCCATGGCCACCGCCCTCCCGCGCTCAAAGTCGCGCAATGTGGAGCTTCCCTCGCCTTCCTACCATCACCAGTAGCACCACTGGACCTGGCGAACACCTGCATAGCCTCGGCCCCTCTTTCCCGCTACCATAACGAGCTCCCCATCTTCGGCCGAAGAAGCCGTCCACCGCGGCCCACCGCCCGCCCGACTCGGTGCTCCCAGGTGGCCGCGTTTTGCCTGGGTGGAGGCGGCATTCCGCCACGAGTCCGCCGGTGGCCGGAGCCTCGCCGGAGGTGGCCCGTGCCGCCGTCCATCATCGCCGGAGCGCTCGGCCTCTCCTGGCCTCTGTCCCGATCGAGAGGAGGAAGAAGGAGGCCGGAGGAGAGAGAGAGATGCGGTGGGACCCGCCTGTCATCGACCCAGTGGGCGGGCCCGCTAACTTAAGTGGACGCGCACTCCGGCGGTTGCGTCTTCGGTGCGCGAAAGTGTACTCTCCTGCTGCTGCGGATGAAAATACGCTTTCACTTTGCTGAAAGCGTATTCCATAAAAGACGCTTTCTGTTTAACCCCAGCCGGCCGAAAACTTTATATTGCGAACGTTCACTGGTTAAGAGCACAGATGAATAAGTTTTTATTTGATTTCTGCCTTACGAACGAACGTCCGTATCTCCGCAACCGAAACTCCGAATCAGGTGATTCCAAAGCCCACGATCTCAGTTCGTCGAGCCCGTTCTGTTGATGTCATTTTCATAATGTTTTCACACTATGAAAATAACCATTTTGCCCCTGCCCCCTATTCAGCTCTGCCGAGAGAGAACTGTTTCCGGCAAAATTTTCTGCGAGCCTCTCGCACTTCCTCCCGGTGGTTCCTTCATCCCCAGGCAAGCCACGACAGCCACTTGCATGATGGCATTGCAGTAGCCATGGTTTTTACTTGAATATTTAATAATTGTTTGCTCATTTAATTATTTCGTGAATGCTATGTATATGCTTGTGAATCCATGTCTATGCTTATGCCATGTTCATTTTTATCTAGTGAGTGACATGATTAATTGTTAATGATTTTATTCTCATGTTTTATTCTTGCAATCTTCTCCGAGGCTAGTAATAATGGTATCCTCACATGAGTAGTTAGGGTTTGTTATGAAAATACTTGTGATAGCCAAGATCATCGCTATGCCATGCTCATTTGCATCTAGTAGATTAAATGATTTATTGTTGTTGATGCTATGATCCATATGTTAAATGGTTATGTTGCCCATCCATGGTTACACTGATATCATGCTCATCTGCATTGTTATTCCCTTATGTATTTTATTGTGACTCAGCTCATCACCATTCAAGTTAAACCGGACATTAATTGAAATAGAACCAACCTGTTGGCTGAGTCATGGTGCCACTGAATTGAGCTAACCAGTGCAGCCACACTTGCCATATGGGGGCCCCTAATGCGGTCTATTGTCATGCCTCTAGCCGGTGCCTCCTACTAGGGAAGGTTATGGGTGCGCGCTACCCTGATCAGGTAGGCGGTCATAGCCTTGAAGGCCCGAGTTATATGGTACCGAGGTCCCCGTTTGGGACGATGTTTATGGTTGGCCACGACGGTGGCAGCCACAGAGCTGGCGGGTGTCACATGTTGGCACAGGGGTCACCCAGGACATAGCCCAAAGGGGAGTTTGTCGGAGTGGCCGGGAGAGTTTCATGCAATAGATTGGTTTTGTCGGAATGTCCTTGGTCCACCCGAATGGGAGTACGAGGCAATGAGTTCCGTGGTGTGGGTATAGTGTACTAACCTCTGCAGAGTGTATAATCTATCGATAGCCGCGTCCTCGATCATGGACACAGTTCATAGTAGGTCACACTATGGGTCAACAGAAATAATAACCTGGATAATAACAACCCCGGTTCGATGAGAAAAGAAGTTGGTTGATCTTTATGTGGTCATGCGATGATCACAGGTAGAGATCAACCTCTGTGTGGTCATGTGATGATCACGATGGTATAGTTGATACCGAGCTTGGTTGATCCTGAGGTGATCGTGTGATGTTCACAATGGTAAGCCTGAGACATATGGTGGTTACGAGATAACCTCCGGGCAGAGTAAGTTGGTCCATGAGACCTTAAACGTCGACCCCCGCGCATGCTAGTGCTAGTATCATCATGTTCATATCATGAATTATGTACATGCCATGCTCATGTTGTTGCCATGCTCATGTGGTTGCCATGCTCATGTTGTTGCCATACTCATGTTGTTCTAGTAGTATCGTGTTCATCTTTGATGATTAACCTGTAAATGCCATGCTGTTGTATGTCTCGATTGCTTTGGTTGCTATGAGCTTGCGAGTACATTCAAAGTACTCACCTGGCGTGTCATGCCAGATTGCAGGCGATGTCGTGTTTGCTTGTCGAGGATCTCGAGGTTGTGCTCTAGGATACGTCCCAGCCAGAGTCCCTGCGGAGTGGAGTTCATCACCGTCGCCGTTGTTCCGCTGTTAGAATTTATTCCGCTACGAGTTGTTCCGCTACTAGCATAGAGCTATCTTAGCAGGCGCAGTGTCGGCGTGCCCCTGTAACCTTTGTAATATCGGACCCTTGTACCCCAAGTATTTGTAATAAATAGCTGATTTGTTCGATGCCAAACAGTGCCGTATTCCAGAAGACTTGATCTCTGGGCTGGAATACGGGGTGTTCCGGTCTCTCTGAGTCGGGGTGCCACAAGATCATAATGTGTCTAACTTATAGGGCTAGATGAGCGATATTGCGGTGATGTCCCCCTTACGAGCTAAACCCTATGGCTTATATATACGCCAGGGAGGGTACCTAGGGTTACATGGTCGGTATCTAGGAGAGAGGCGGCAGGAGAGATCTTGGAGTATACGTCAAGTCTTCGGTAGAGACAGTCCCGATCACGCCTCCCGTGTACGGCCTCCAAAGTCCATCTTGGTCACGTACGAGGGCCCCTCGGCCCATCCGAGGAGACAGGCCGGCTGGGCTAGCACCCCCTGATCCAGGACACCGTCAGTAGCCCCCGAACTGGTCTTCTATGCCGAGGATGAATTTCTACCTTGGATCCGGAGTCTTTGGCTTGACAGATGAGTTCCCCTTCATATTTCATCTTCTCTTAACCGGAGCGTTAACACCCGAGGTCCAACCGAGCTTGCACCCTGCCCGAAGTGAGTAGATATCTTAGCCTCGAAGGCTCGTTGTTCAGGTCTGAATAGTCTAATCCGGCCTGACAACTTTATCGTAGAAGCTTGCCCCACGACAGGTCGAGCAGTTACTGCCTCCCCCCCTTAATCGCGGTTCGAGGCAGCCTTTTACTAGCACGTCCCCTCAAGGCAGAGATCGTGCCCGTTTTCTTAGGGATATCATCAAGATTTTGTTTCCCCCCATATGCCTAACGGCATTTTTGATGGGAATAGCGAGTTTATCGGCGCAGCAAGAGGGACTCTTGGCCTTTCATAGGCTTATAAGAGCGAAAAGGTGGACAGCGCAATCGACCATGCTCTCATTCTTCCCCTCCACTGCTTCGTCTAGCTCCAGCGCCCAGATCCATCCTGCCCGCTTCTTCCTCTAGCAAGCCCAACCTCCACCGCCAGCCATGGCCGATACCCTCAAGGGGCACTGGGGCGGCTCCGTAGTGATGGCCCCGACCATCTCGGAGCTGCACAGCGCGGGGTACCTGAGCCCCACCACCGTCACCCGCGCTCCGGCGGCTGGCCAGCTGGTGCCCGCTCCCAACGCCGGGGAGCGGGTAGTCTTCGTTGTGTTTGATGTTTTGCAGAAGTGGTTGGCCTGGGTGCAAGGAGTGCAATGCCCAACCCCACTGCCAGAGGAGCCTCAGACTCCCCTGCTCTCTGCGCTCCTAACCGAGGGGCCTCACGTGGTGGCCCCCAAAGGGACAAAGTCCCAGAGGGGGAGGTCAAGTGCTCGGACTCGGGGGACTTCGGTCACCCGGTCCGAAGAGACCCACACCTCTGCCGCCCAAGACGGCGACGCGGAGGAGGGTGAAGAGGAAGAGGTCCCCCCCTCCCCGAAGGGGAAGAGGTCGGCATTAGAAGACGTCGACGTGGGCATGCCCCCGAAGGGCCCAAAGAGGCCAAGGCGAACCTCGTCCGGGGCTGCCATCAAGTCATCGGAGAGAGCCGAGCTCTCCGGTGACTCAGAAGAAGACCTCCTTGCTGTGGGGAGGAAGAAACCGGTGCCTCGAGGGTAAGCCTTTGTCCTCGTCTTCCGTCCTTTAATCTGACAAGTTATTTTTTCGGCAAGGGAAATCTTACAGAAGCAACTTTTCTCATGCAGGCCGCCAAGGGTAATCCCCAGCGGTTCCTCGAGTGGGTTGCCATCCGCCAGCGGGACTCCAGAGCCCGCTGCTCCTCCCCCGACGCATGACGGGCTAGGGGAGGCAACATCCACCCTGTTCCCCGACGTCAACATGACGAGGGCTGACAAGGTGGCCATCGTGGCCGAGGTCGATACCTCGGCCCAACAAGACCCGGGGGAGGAGCGCCCCACGGTCATCGAAGAAGGTCTAGGCCAGTCATCGGCCAAGCCGACATCTACCTCGGCTCCGCCGCCCCAGGTGGAGGCTGCCCGGGTTGATGTGTCCGAGGTCATCCCTCCACCCCAGCCAACTGCCCAGGGACGGGCTGGCGCGGGGTGGACCGAGGAGATGGAGGACGCCCTGAAGGGCTCCTCCATCAAGGAGGAGTACCGTGCCTTGATAGGCGCGGGGCTACAGGGCTACCGGTTTGCAGGGGCCGGCCTGCATGAGGTTTTCAAGAACCTCATAGCAGGTTTCGAGGTACGCTTTTTATGTGTGCATACAGTCTAATTTATTTATTTGAGCTGTTTGTTTTATGAGTTTGTCCGGGGACATACAGCCTGCCAAATGGCTTAGTGAGTGAGTAGCCCCCGAGCCCGAAGTCGGTTTCAAAGAACCGGCATTAGGATCGTTTGATTAAGCGGGAGCCCGTTGATTAGCCCCCCGGGCGCTGCTTGAGGCAGCCATCCCGGAATCTTTTAGTGATTTTAACTGTTCCCTTTGTAATAAGGATCTGTTTTATGCCAGGTTTTGACCTCGGTTCCGGACTCCGTCTCCGAGGAGATGGCAGAGATGAACCGGAAACTCGAGCAGTCTCAAGGTAAGCAAGTTTAAACTTGCCCTGTACTTTGGACGAAAGAGGGAGGATGTGTTTTTAAAAAAAACTAAGGCCGAACTGTTTTGACAATAGCAGTGTTAGCGGAGTTGGAGATGCTCAAGGCCGAGCTCGAAAGGGCTTGGCAGGAGGTGCGACAGTAGAAGGCTACTGCTGCCGCGGCAGAGAAGGCTCGGGCCGCCGAGAAGGCGGCCGGGGAGAAGCACCAAGTGTGGGTGCTGGAGGTTGAGGAGACCCTGAAGGGCGTGTTTGAAGCATGCGACAACCTTCAGGAGGAGGGGCAACGAACAAAGGAGGAGCTCAAGAAGCTTCAACTTGCCCACTCCGAGCTCAAGACCTCGACCCGAGCTGACCGCGAGGTGCTCCAGCAAGTGGAGCAAATCGCCTCGGGTAAACTATTTTTGCTGCAGTGTTCGTTTGGCAGCAAAGGGTGTGTCGAGCTCACCCAATTATGGCATTCTATAGAGGTCTTTGCGGATCTTCCGCAAAGCGCGGCGGATGCGGTGGCGTACTTCGGCCAGCTAGCGAGCCACAAGGCGGAGAAGGCCTTCTGGGGGTAGTTCCCGGGGTCGCCGTCCGCACAGCTGCTGAATCATCGAGTGAAGCAGCTGGTGGAGTTGTTTCGCATGACGAGACCGGCGCTCCAGGACCTCTGCATCGCGCTGTGGCCTGCCGAAGAACCTCTTCGGCCTGACGACCCGTCTCCAAGATGTCGTGCCTTGCGTGAACCGCTGGAAGAGTTCCGCGTGCTTTGAAGGAGCGTGGAGGGCGTACGCCTGCGTGAAGACCCACTTCCGAAAGGTTGATGCGGTTACATGTGCCGCGGGCCCTCCTGCCGACAAGCCATGTACCGCCGAGCAGTTCTTCGCCGAGGTGGAGGCGGGAGCTCGAACCACAGAAGCCATGTGTCCAAAGGACACTATGTATTTTTAGACAGTACTTCGGAATGCCGAAGTGTATAATGTATAAAACTTTATCTTTTGCTTGAATGAAGATGGCTTTAAATTCCACGTGCGTTGTTTTAGAATTAATTTTTCCTCCGATATGACTACTTTAAAATGAGAGTGGCCAGTCGTCAGCTTCAGCCCCCGTGTAGGTCATACAAAGGGTGTTCCTTAAGGCGTACTGGACCCTTAGCCGATGTCTCGGTACCCGGATGTGGTCGGCGCCTTATAGGAACGAGGCAATCAGACTATAGTGGCTTTATACCTTTCACTTAGTCATAGGAGTTTGACTGTGGGGGTGTTGACCAGCCCCCGGTATGGGAAGTGTTCGGCTAGGTCGGCCGAGGTCTAGGCCATGGCACACTTCGGCTAGGAATAAAAGCCCTTCATTTAACATGGGTGATCTCTATCGTCACATCGCTTAACGCGGTCTACGGATGGCGGACCAGTTTACGCATACCTAGATAGTCAGTTTTCGGCTTTCTCCACTGAGTCGCTATGCCAATTGACCTGGCAGCGCAATCGCAGTGGTTCTCCCGTTACGCCCTTAGCCGAATTCATCAGAAACGTAACGGGTACACATAGGAGCAGGGCAACCCAACTATTGACCGAAATCTTGGTTCGAAACTGATGCATATAAGGCCAAAATCCGAGACGTCGAGTACTTCGGACTTGTTATACAATTGTATCTTTTTTTGAGAACTTCTTCGTCCCACAGGGGCCATGCTTAATAAAGAAATATGATAGAGACCTTAAAGGGGCACAGTTTCCTTATTTCATGACTTTAAGCTTATACATGCCCTCACTGCGGCGAGAGGAATTGAAAGAATACAATGTAAAAAGTAAAGGAAAGAGGGAAGAAACAGGGCGGATATTTGTTAACAGATTTTGAAGAATCCGGGCCGCTACCTGCTGCACGTCTACGTTTCCGAGCTGTTGACCAGATGCTCTCCATTAATGGTGAGGAATTTGTGGAGGTTGATGCCTTTTCGGTCCTTTATACGCTTCAAGCGCTTGATTGACCAAGCCCCTTTAGAGGAGACGTTGCCGAAGTCCGTTATGTGGTTGAAACCATATGGACATTAGTCATGTTGGGCTGTTTCTTTTACAGAGACTTGCCTGTGCAGGGGCTCGAAGCCACATCTACGCTAGGTTAAACCGTGCCGACGTTTGAGTATATTTCTGGCTCCTCGACGGCCCAGGGAATCTTTAATGCGAAATTATGCAAGCTTGGGACGTAGTGCCCACTCCAGAGGGGGCACGCGAGGAGCCCGTATCCCTATTTCGGGTGCGGGGGTACCTGGCCGAGGTCGATCTGTGCTGCCCGGGCGCGCTTTAATGAGCGGGCGGCGCGTTTATCGCTGTGGGCTGCCTCCTCGGACGCCTGTGCCTCGGCTGCGAAAGCCGCGGTCTGTTCTTCTGTCCAAAGTGAACGTTCGGTGTTACCATTGACTGTGATAACACCGTTAGGTCCCGGCATTTTGAGCTTGAGGTAGGCACAATGCGGGACTGCGTTGAAGCACGCAAAGGCCATGCGCCCTAGGAGCGCGTGGTATCCACTTCGGAATGGGACAATATCGAAGATTAACTCCTCACTTCTGAAGTTCTCGGGCGAGCCGAAGACTACCTCTAGGGTGACCGTTCTGGTACAACGGGCTTTGACGCCTGGAATGACACCTTTAAAGGTGGTAGAGCTCGGCTTGATCTGAGATGAGTCGATCCCCATCTTCCGAACTGTGTCCTCGTAGATGAGGTTAAGGCTGCGTCCCCCGTACATCAGGACGCGTGTTAGATGATAACCATCAACAATAGGGTCCAGGACGAGAGCTGCCGATCCGCCGTGCCTGATGCTGGTCGGATGATCATGCTTGTCGAACGTGATCGGGTAAGCCGACCATGGGTTATACTTCGGGGCGACTGGCTCCAGTGCGTATATGTCCCGAAGTACACGCTTCCTCTCCCTTTTAGGGATGTGGGTGACATAGATCATATTGACCTCTGTTACCTCATCAGGAAACTTCTTTTGGCCTCCATTATTGGGCCACTGAGGTTCATCCTCGTCTTCGCTGCGGTGTTGGGTTTTACTCTGACCCTCTGCCGCTGTCTTGCCGGCTTGTTTAAAGACCCAGCAATTCCTGTTAGTGTGGGTTGCTGGTTTTTCCTGAGTGCCTTGAATTCCGCAAGGGCGGTCTAGGAGCCTATCAAGCTGGCTAGGTCCATCCTTGTTCCCTTTATAGGGTTTTCTTTTCTGCCCGGATTTAGGTCTGGTGAACCCTGCATTGACCGCGGCGTCGTCAGTGTCGCTTCCGCCATTTTTATACCTGCGCTTATTTTTATTGCGCTTGGGTTTTCCATTGGCGTCGCGGGTTTCCGAGATGCCTGCCTCGCCATTATGAGTACTTCGGCGCGAGCCAGCTGTCCTCTCCCGCACAAAAGCGAGTCATCAGTGAGGTCAGGGCTGCCATAGTCCTCAGCTTATCCTGGCCGAGTTGGCGAGCCAACCATTCATCTCGGATATTGTTTTTAAATGCGGCGATGGCCTCGGCTTTGGAGCACTCTATGATCTGGTTCTTCTTGGTGAGGAACATGTTCCAGAATTTCCGAGCTGATTCGCCTGGCTGCTGGGTGACACGGCTGAGGTCATCAGCGTCCGGAGGTCGGACATATGTGCCCTGGAAGTTTGCTCAAAAAGCGTCTTCTAGGGCCTCCCAACTGCCGATAGAGTGAGGAGGGAGGCTGTTCAGCCAATGCCTCGCCGGCCCCTTTAGCTTAAGCGGCAGGTACTTAATGGTGTGGAGATCATCTCCGTTAGCCATGTGTATGTGTAGGAGGAAATCCTCGATCCAGACTACTGGGTCCGTGGTGCCGTCGTATGATTATATGTTGATGGGTTTAAACCCTTCCGGGAATTGATGTTCCATTACCCTGTCTGTGAAGCAGATTGGGTGAGCCGGACCTCGGAACCGAAGAGCATCTCATCGGAGGTCGGGGGAGAGCCGTGAGTAGGCTTGATCTTGGGCATGGCCGTTCCTGTCCAACCAGGCATCGTAGCCGTCGAGCCCGGCGGGCACACGTCCCCTTCATCCATAGATGGATCGAGGGGGATCCCTGTTTTCCTCAATGCGACGTCTAGCATCGTGAGGATCTAGGTAATCCATGGGGTCCTTGCCATAACGGCGTGGAGGTGGCCGTTCACTGATGTCCTCTCGTCTTGGCCTGTCTCGGCCTCTAGGGGGCCGGTCGAGGTCGTTAGCGAGCTCCTCGTCGAATTCGGGCAAGAGGCGCCTGCGTGGGTATGATTTCGGCGCACTATGGCGCCGATTCTCCATGTCTTGCTCGGCTGAGAGCACTTCGATCCACTTTTCATTTAGTGCATCGGTATTGGCTTGCAGCTATTGTTGCTTGCGTTTCATGCTCCGGGCGGTCGCAACAAGGCGCCGCCGGAAGCGCTCTTGTTTGAAAGGGTCTTCGGGGACGATGTAGTCCTCGGTGCCGAGGCTCTCGTCCTCCTCGGAGTCTGGCATGTAGTTGTCATCGGCCCCTTCAAAGAGGTCATCGGGATCTGAGTCCCTGAGAGGTCGGTCCGGTGTGCCGTTCCTTATGGGAGAGGCTTGAACGTCCTCTTCACGGTTACCGGCATCGCCGTCCTCCTCGTCGCCGTTATTGGCTATCACGCCATTACCACTGGGTTCCCCGTTAGGACCCCTTCGGCGTCTTCGCCGGCGTCTTGGAGGAGATTTGGGGGTGTCCACCATGTAAACATCATAAGTGGACGTGGCGGTCCGCCTGCCCGCGTTTACCGGGGGCAAGGTGTTCTCGATGGGGTCGTCAGCGTCCTCTTCCATTTCTAAGGCCTCGCCATAGTCTAGCACGTCGGTTAAATCGTCGATCGTGGCGACTAGGTGGGTGGCGGGTGGGATGTAAATTTCCCTATCGTCGGCTTTAAGTCCGATCTGATTATAAACCGAAGTCTTGCCGTCCGAGATGGACATGCTCCGGATGCGGTCAAGCATCTCATCGAGGTGAGATAACTCTTCGGGGTTCATTGATGCGCCGAAGGCAGGGCTAACTCGAAGTACGCCCGGCGTGTAACCGGACGCGTTCTCGGTGCGACGGGAATCTGGACATAAATCCGAATTCTGCGCCGAGGTCAGTTCTAACACTGACATAGTTTCAGGAGTGAGAGCCGGATCTATCTCCGGACTGGTGATCGGAAGGAGACTGGCCGGAGTGATGGCGTCAGGGGTCTCAAGCGGTACCGTGATAGAGTTCGGTTCCGGAGTCGATCCTCCAGAGCCGGTCGAGCTCTCAATCCGGCCGGGAGTCCATCCCGATAGGATGAGTTCGCCACGGGAATCCGTAGTGTATTCGAGGCCACCGAAGGTCACGATCCGACCAGGGGCGTAGTTCTCGACTGAGGTCAGATGACCCGTCGAGTCAGCGCAAAATACCATGCTGCCGAAGACAAAGAGCTGGCCAGGGGCATAAATTTCCCCGTGGCTGTTGGCGCAGTTGATCTGTAGTTGAGCCATCGATCCTTCTGGTAATCGCACAGTGGAACTCTCAATGAAAGCACCAGTGTCGGTGTAAAAACCGGCAGACCTCTGGGTAGGGGGTCCCGAACTGTGGATCTCGAATCGGTGGTAACAAGGACAAGGGAGACGATGTTTAACAAGGTTCGGGCCCTCTTGATGGAGGTAAAACCCTACGTCCTGCTTCTATTTATATTAATGGAGATGTACCAAATACAGAGTTGATCTACCTCGAGATCGTAATGTGTCTAACTTATAGGGCTAGATGAGCGATATTGCGGTGATGTCCCCCTTACGAGCTAAACCCTATGGCTTATATATACGCCAGGGAGGGTACCTAGGGTTACATGGTCGGTATCTAGGAGAGAGGCGGCAGGAGAGATCTTGGAGTATACGTCAAGTCTTCGGTAGAGATAGTCCCGATCACGCCTCCCGTGTACGGCCTCCAGAGTCCATCTTGGTCTCGTACGAGGGCCCCTCGGCCCATCTGAGGAGACGGGCCGGCTGGGCTAGCACCCCCTGATCCAGGACACCGTCACTCGGGGAGGTTCATGAGCCAGGAGCGCTGGCCGTCCTTGAGGGCCATGGGGAACCAGTTCGCCATGTCCTTGTCATCGCCGTTCACCGCCTCGACGCTCAACGCATAGAGCTGAAGGAACTCCGCAGGGTTGGGGGTGCCGTCGTAGCGCGGAGGTAGCTCAGGCTTGAACTTCGTGGGCCACACCACCCGACGTAGCTCACGGGTGAAGGCGCGGCAGCCCACACTGCTTGAGGGGACGCCGCCGGCAAGGGCGGCGTGGTTCTGGCGCCCAGCTGCCGCAACCTCCTGGACGGCCTGGTCCTAGAGCTGGCGCTGCCGCTCGAGGAGCACCCGCGCATCAGGCGGCGTGCGTCAGATGATCTGGCAGCTGGCCTCGCCACGGGACGTCTCGCGCGCCCGCTTGTTGCGCTGGGGCCTGCCGAGTTCGTCGCGCAGAGGATGCGGTGGGGAGCGCCGTGTGCCAGGTCCCCAGCGCGAGACGGCGGAGGGCGGAGCGAGTGGGAAGGCGCCACAGCGTCCCTAGTGGCGTTGATGAGCTCGGTGATGCGACCAAGCCAGGCGTCGTAGCCGGCATCATCAGGACAGTAGCGGAGCAGCTCGCGCGCCATGAGTAGCACGGCCTGCGGGGCCGGCACGTCACGGCGGGCGAGGAAGGAGGCCGTGGCGGTGTGGCCGTTCGCTTGCACGGAGGGGTGCAGAGAGGAGTCCTGCTGCTTGCGGGCAGCAGGGTCGGTGGCGGCAGCGGCCTCGACAGGGCGGTGGTGGTTGCCGTGGGCCACCGGCTTCATCTGAGCCACGCGGCCAGCCCTGTGCTCGGCGCGCTCGCGGCGTGCGTCGGCCATGAAGCTGGTGGAACCGAGGGTGGATGGGAAGAACAGGAGCACACCCCTACCTGGCGCGCCAAATGTCGGATGTCGGGCTCCGGGGACCCAAAGGTTCGAACACTGGGGTGAGCTTGTTCCTACCTCTTCGTCCCCTACCACGGCTAAGCTATGGCGAGGCTACGGCGGGAGCGCGCTAGCGAGGAGCGGACCGTGGACTCAGCGGTTTACCCAGGTTCGGGCCACCTTGCGGTGTAAAACCCTACTTCTTCTTGGTTTTGATTGCAGTGAGCAAGAGAGTGTTCTCGCGTACAAGGTAGGAGAAGAAGGAGTCGACCGAATCGGATCCCTCTACCACGATGGCAGCACTGTCCCTTTATACCTGCCTTGGTCCTCTTCCCCGTCAAAACTTAGGCGGGAAGGGTTGCCACACTTGGCGGGTTTTGAAGGGGGACAGGCGCTCAGGCTATCCTGACTAAAGGCGGTCTTCACCTGCCAAAGCATGATCCATGATGCGCCGGTGGGCTCGGTGATGACCTCCACCCCGCGCGCCCGCCGTCTTGGTCTTCTTTCGCCGATCGGGAAACCTTTGGGGTTGCTTTGGGAAGTGGACTGCTGGCCTTGCTCCCTTGACACAAAAGGGGAAACCCTCTTCATCCGCGTATGCTGGCACGGCCTCTGTCGCCGTTCGTCGCCGCGCGCGTCACCCACGTGATGGGCGAAGGACCGCGCAGCCGAGCCGAACAGCCCTTGTCTTGAGCGCCTTTGGGAAGGTGCCTCTGGAGGCCACCTCGGGAGGCCGCCTCGCGAGAGGGCCTCGCGAGGCTGCTGGTGAAGATGCTGAGTCTTGTTCCCTGCTCCCTGAGGAGGGGTCCTCAGGAGGCGAAGGCCTCACGAGGGGTCTTGGTGAGGTGCTTGATGATGACGGCCTGCTGGGCCCACGCCAGGCTTTGCGCCCTGGGCCAAAGGCGGACGGGCCTGGATACCCCGGGTTCCATGGGCCCGACAGCTATTGCCAACTCTTCGGCCGTGGGTTGTCGACCATTGTCGGAGAAGCTTCATGTGATTTGTGCGGTGACCGCCAGGAGCTGGGCATGGGCGGCCTCAACATGGGCGCGGGCGGCCTCCACCAGGGCTAAGGCGGCCACCGCGGAACTGACAACTGCTGTCCCACTCTTGCCATTTGCTATCCCCGTCGTAGATGTTGCTGCCGCCATCTCAGCTGCAGTAGCGGCCGTTTCGGCTGCTGCAGCCGCCCAGTCGCAGATTGCGGCCGCGCTCAAGCAGGTTGTGAGCACGCTCATGGAGGCTGCGGCCGCGCTCTCATCAGAGTGGGCCACCGAAGTTGCCCTCATGACGCGGGTCCACGTCCCCATCTTTGACCGGCGATGATTGAACAGTGAAATGATATTTGGGGGGCTAGTTTGCTTGATGCGCCGGCTGTAGACTGTAGCCGACGAACCTTCTCGCGTAAGCCATATATGACGGTGCACCAAGATATTTTGTACTGCATCTCACACGGTTGGTGATAATAAACTGTGTGTGATGTACTTGATTTTTCGTCTTGATTTGAAATACGTAATGGGGTCCCAGTGGCAAAGGATGGTGTTTGAATTGCTAGAACATTTGTCTATAGTGAACATAAAACTATACGAGTGTCGTGTTAATATTTGGAATTATTCGGGGTTCGTTTGGACATTTATATACATTAACTGACTTTTCTAGGCATTTTATGTGCATAATTCAAATTTGAACTACATGCACATGCTCCGGTGCACCAAAATGGGTTGAAAAATCATATGTGTATCCTTGGGTGCATGCTTAGGTCCCATGCAAGAAATGGGAATGAATTTCAAACACCTCGGCATCGTGGCTCGGCCGCAAACACTGAGATACTTGGTTTTGAATCAAGTAAATCCAAAACTCATCTGAAATTCATGAAACTTGGCATGCTATCATGGAATGGCACCAACATGCTATGGTAAATTTTTTGACCCATTTGGGGCAGGTTTTGGTCTAAGCTTCTCACAAACCAGAGCTTCTCACAAGAAGCCTCATGGTTCCGGTAGTGAACGTGTCACCTTTGTGGACGAAACGACATTCGTTGCCTCTTCTTGCCTTGATTTTTTTATAGAGGTAACATAGACCAATAGGTGTCGTGTTAAATCTTGGAATTATTCGGGGTTCGTTTGGACATTTTTATACATTAACTGAGTATTCTAGGCATTTTATGTGCATAATTCAAATTTGAACTACAGGCACATGCTCCGGTGCACAAAAATGGGTTGAAAAATCATATATGTGTCCTTGGGTGCAGGCTTAGGTCCCATGCAAGAAATGGGAATGAATTTCAGACACCTCGGCACCGTGGCTCCACCGCAAATGTTGAGATACTTGGTTTTGAAATTTTAGTAATTCCAAAACTCATCAGAAATTCATGAAACTTGGCATGCTATCATGGAATGGCACCAACATGTTGTGGTAAAAAAATTGTCCCATTTGGGGCAAGTTTTGGTATAAGAGCCTCACAAACTAGAGCTTCTCACAAGAAGCCTCATGGTTCCGGTGGGGAACGCGTCACCTTTGTGGACGAAATGACATTCATTGCCTCTTTTGCCTTCATTTTTTTCTAGAGGCAACATAGACCAACAGGTGTGTCGTGTTAAAATTTGGAATTATTCGGGGTTCGTTTGGACATTTTTATACATTAACTGAGTTTTCTAGGCATTTTATGTGCATAATTCAAATTTGAACTACATGCACATGCTCCGGTGCACCAAAATGGGTTGAAAAAACATATGTGTGTCCTTGGGTGCATGCTTAGGTCCCATGCAAGAAATGGGAATGAATATCAAACACCTCGGCATCGTGGCTCGGCCGCAAACGCTGAGATACTTGGTTTTGAAATTCTATTAAATCCAAAACTCGTCTGAAATTCATGAAACTTGGCATGCTATCATGGAATGGCACCAACATGTTGTGGTAAATTTTTTGTCCCATTTGGGGCAGGTTTTGGTATAAACTTCTCACAAACCAGAGCTTCTCACAAGAAGCCTCATGGTTCCGGTAGGGAACGTGTCACCTTTGTGGACTAAACGACATTCGTTGCCTTGATTTTTTTCTAGAGGTAACATAGACCAATAGGAGTGTCGTGTTAAACTTTGGAATTATTCGTGGTTTGTTTGGACATTTGTATACTTTAACTGAGTTTTTTAGGCATTTTATGTGCATAATTCAAATTTGAACTGCATGCACATGCTCCTGTGCACCAAAATGGGTTGAAAAATCATATATGTGTCCTTGGTTACATGTTTAGGTCCCATGCAAGAAATGGGAATGAATTTCAAACACCTAGGCTCTTCGTGGCTCAGTGTCAAACTTGAGAACTTGGTTTTGAAATTCTAGTAAATCCAAAACTCGTCTGAAATTCATGAGACTTGGCATGGTGTCATGGAATGGCACCAACATGCTGTGGTAAAAAATTTGTCCAATATGAGAGAAGGAGCACACATTAACAGCCAACAAATAGCTATCACATTATCATCACAAACGGTTGTACAGTATTATTTCAATCGTGGGCATTCTACTGACCATTTACGTGCCGCCACACATCCCACTTTTTTAATGGAAAGGAGGTGCCGTCCGGGCAGCTGTTTGAGTAGACGGGAGGCGTGCGAGCGAAGTCCGCAGCGCAGGCTGGCCAGGAGTCGTGCAACCAGTCATGCGCTGCACAGGCTGACCGGGAGGCGTGCGACCAGTCCTCCGCTACACAGGCTCACCGTAAGTCGTGCGAGCAGTACGCTGCGCAAGCTCACTGATAACCCACAAGTATAGGGGATCGCAACAGTTTTCGAGGGTAGAGTATTCAACCCAAATTTATTGATTCGACACAAGGGGAGCCAAAGAATATTTGCAAGTATTAGCAGTTGAGTTGTCAATTCAACCACACCTGGAAACTAAATATCTGCGGTAGAGTGATCAGTAGGACAGTAGTATGATAGTTTGATAGCAGTAGCAATAATAGTAACGGTAACAGTAACGGTAGTAGCAATAGTTTTGTAGCAATTGTGACAGTAGTAGCAACAGTAGTAACTTAGCAAAGAACAATATGTGAAAAGCTTGTAGGCATTGGATCAATGATATTGTTGGATAACATTCATCATGTAACAGTCATAACCTAGGGCGACACAGAACTAGCTCCAATTCATCAATGTAATGTAGGCATGTATTCCGTATATAGTCATACGTGCTTGCGATAAGAACTTGCATGACATCTTTTGTCCTACCCTCGCGTGGCAGCGGGGTCCATAAGGATACTAAGGGATATTAAGGCCTCCTTTTAATAGAGAACCGGAACAAAGCATTACCACTTAGTGAATACATGAACTCCTCAAACTATGGCAATCACCGGAAAGAATCCCAATTATTGTCACCTTGGGGTATGCGGATCATAACACATAGCAGGTGCATATAACTTGCAAGATTGGATCAAGAACACAAATATATTCATGAAAACATAAAGGGTTCAGATCTGGAATCATGGCACTTGGGCCCTAGTGACAAGCATTAAGCATAGCAAAGTCATAGCAACATCAATCTCAGAACATAGTGGACACTAGGGATCAAGCCCTAACAAAACTAACTCGATTACATGATAAATCTCATCCAACTCATCACCGTCCAGCAAGCCTATGAAAGAATTACTCACTCCTGGCGGTGAGCATCATGAAATTGGTGATGAAGGATGGTTGATGATGACGATGCTGGAAGATCCCCCTCTCCGGAGCCCTGAACGGACTCCAGATCTGGCCTCCCGATGAAGAACAGGAGGTGGCGGCGGCTCCGTATCGTGAAACGCAATAAAACTTCCTCTCATATTTTTTTCTTTGGGAAACTGAATCTATAGCGTTGGAATTAGGTCAGACGGAGCCACATGGGCCCCACGAGGTACCAGGGCGCGCCTGGGGGGGTGGCGCGTCCTGGTGCCTCATGGGCACTGGGTGGCCCCCCTTCTGTTGATTCTTGCGCCAATAATTTTAATATATTCCATAAAAATTCTCCAAAAAGTTTCATCCAAATCCAGGAACTTTGATTTTCTGCACAAAAACAACACCATGGCAATTCTGCTGAAAACAGCGTCAGTCCGGGTTAGTTCCATTCAAATCATGCAAATTAGGGACCAAAACAAGAGCAAAAGTGTTTGGAAAAGTAGATATAACGGAGACGTATCACTCACCAGGAAGCGAGCCCTTTTTCCTCCATCGCCGCCCGCCTCGCTCTCAACTTCTCCATTAATGGCGCCTGAGCCGCTATTTAATAGGTGGCCTTACTGATCTCTCTTCGCCTCCCATTCCCCTCTCGCCCGAATCCTATCTTCCAGAGCTCCACCTACTCCATGGCGCACAAGGATCATCTAGCACTAGTCTTCCGGTTTGGTGAAGTCGACTCCGAGAGAGAGGAGATATAAAATAAGGAGGAATGGGACCTCAGGGACATGGCCCTGAACGAGCTGGCCGCGGCGGATGCTGCCCCCGCGCCCGTCCCAGCTTCCATCCCCGCGCCCGCGCCAGCGACCATCCCCGTGGCATTGACGGGCTGGTCGCCGAGCACCATCGCAGAGCTGGAAGCCGCGGGCGTCAGCGAGGTCCCCGCGGACCCACGCGAGCTCGTGTACGTACCAGCGCCAGCACCCCCGCCTGTGCTCGTGCGTGCCCCAGCACCCACCGCGGCGTCGGTCCCCGTGCGCTTTCCTGCACCAGCCACGCCCGTGCCTGTGCGCACGCCAGCACCTGCCACGCCCCCCTCAGCGTCATGGGACACCGCCGTCGACCGCTACCTTGTAGCGCCGCGAGTCACCATCCCCCTGTGCCCCGCCCGTCGATCGCGCGACGAACGGCTCTTGGATTTGGAAGTCCATAACATTCTGGGATGGCTTGAAGACTTGAACAATGGTGTCCCGGACGACGACAACACCGGTGCAGCACGCCGCCGCCGCTGCAATTAGTTTTTTTGTTTAATATTGTATCCCGATCGTATGAATGTAAAACCACAGTGTCACTGAATGGAATCTATGGTTTTGATGAACTTAGCATTTTTTCTCTGAATGTACAGACGTACCAAAGTAAAAAAAAACATCAATGTCTTTCTCTGAATAAAACACTCATCGCAAATGTTTCAGACTGAACACCCATATGCAAAGCGAGAGCTGGGTTCCTTCGCAGCTAAGCCAAGGGAAAAATGTGGCACGCGGGTTTTGTGCATCTCTTCATCGCAAATGTTTCAGACTGAACACCCGTATGCAAAGCGAGAGCTGGGTTCCTTCACAGCTAAGCCAAGGGAAAATGTGGCGCGCAGGTTTTGTGCATCTCTTCATCGCAAACGATTTTGCATGATGACCCGTGTGCAACGACGTACAAACAATGTGGTAAGATTTGCATCTGTCATATTGGGTATAATTGCCATTTGTCAAAACGGAAAAATTGGCATTTGTCAATCTAGTAACATTGCCATTTCTCAATCTAGTAACATTGCCATTTGTCAACCTAGTAACACTGCCATTTGTTATTCTCAGAAAAAAAAAACACTGCCATTTGTCAAATTTTGCAGCTAAAAATCACTACAAGGTCGCTGATGCTCGTGCGGGCCTCCACATCCCGCCTTCGAGCCGTGGTGGTGGAGCGGGTGATGACCCCGGTGGTCGACGGTGGGGTGGCGGCCAGGGCGGCCGACGGTGGGGTGGCGGCCACCTCCTGTCTTCGGGCCGCGGTGGCGGAGCGGGTGATGGCCACGGCGGCCGACGGTGGGGTGGTGGCCACGACGGCCACCACCTGCCTTCGGGCCGCGATGGCAGAGCGGTCGATGGCCCTGGCGGGCTTTGGGGGTGTGGCGGCCGCGGCGGACGACGGTGGGGTGGCGGCAACGGCTGCCGGCAAAAGCTGCCGTCGGGCAGCGGCGGCGGAGCGTGTGGCGGGTGTTGTGCGCACACCCAACAGGGACGCCACGGGCAGTACACGCCGCCGGGGACTGCGCCGCCGCCGCGTTGTAGCCTCCCAGCTGGAGCTGTCCTCAGACGACGGCGGAGTGGCTGAGCGACGACGACGGACCGGTGCCATTGGTGATGGTGGGAGAAGCAGATGAAATAAGCTAAGGGGAGGGAGGGGAAAATGCGATGCCGACTCACCGGCCATGACTGTTTATATAGCAGGCCGGTAAGCACTGGGGTTTTTAGGGATTTCGCCGAGTCGGGCAGGAAGCTTGCACGGTTCCGCGCGGGAACCTGCGCGGGAACAGGCTCACCGACATTTCATTGGCGCCTCTTCGAGCTAACGTTTCGCCAAAAGAACGCCTGTGCGGAGCTCAAGCTTGCGCTCGAAGCCTTCTGCGGCAGCGTGGTGACAAGACGTGCGAGAGGAGGACGAAATGACACATACAAAAATGGTTAATAAAAAAACGTTTGCGATTTAATTACCTAGCACACGGCCGCTCTCTACGCAGTGTCGCGAACGATTGTTCGCCCATTGTGTGATGTGGAACGTGACGTAGTTTCACATCATGCCGCCGGCTCGCAACTATCGGCCGGCTTGTAGACGGCCATTCCCTGCGTGTTCAACTGCTCTATGCGTGTGGTTGCTCGCGGTTGAGGCGGCCGCGGCGCGCTCTGCTCGCGTCATGCTACACGCGCTCTGCTCGTGTCCCTCCGCGCTCTGCCCGTGTCCCTCCGCGTGCGCTGCAAGCGTTTCAGGCCGGCACACAATCACGTACGTTCGGGGTGCCTTATGCATGCGGTTATGCTGGACGCGGCGCCACGACGCAGTTATGTGCGGCAAAAACTGCCTTGCGGACGTGCCGAGAATCCCGGCCGCCCGGCCCTCATTTATTCCCGCGGTCATTTACCTTCATCTCTCGCGCCCCACGACACAATAAGCACACCCACGACGACACATACAGAGAGGTTATCCAGCGGCTCCAATTGCGCACCCGGCTCCAATGGCACTCCCAGCGGCTGACGACGACGGGCGGCAGTTCACCACGCCTCACGTAGTGTACACCCACGTGAGGGGGAAGGACCTCTCGGTGGTGTACACCAACGAGCCGATCTTGGTGGAGCGCTCCATCCACAGTATGGAGCAGTTACTTGCTGAGGACGAGTACCAAGTGGTCGGCTTCGACCTCGAGTTCACTAGCGGTCGCGCCGGGTATGATCAGAAGGTTGCCGTCGCCCAGTTGTGTGTGCGCCATCACGTCCTCGTCTACCACTACTCCCTGGCCACAAGGCCTTGCAAGCATTTCGCCAGGCTTATCAACAGCCCCGACTACAGGTTCGCTATGGTGGACACCGTGAATGATCTAATGGTGCTGGAGACTACGAGCTTGGCCTGCCAGAAGCTTGTCGACATCCAAGGCCAGTACAGGGTCTGGGGCAGAAAGAAGGTGAAGGACTCCCTAGTTGACCTAGCCGTGGCCATCATCGACCCCTACTACAGAGGCATGAAGGATGAGTGCAAAAAGAACAAGGATGCCTGGCACGAGGCCTGGGTGCGGAGACTGGAAGAAGAACATGTCAAGTACGTGGCCAAGGATGCGTACACAAGCTACGAGATGTACAGGCGGATCGTTGACATGAGGGAGTGCCTCCTTCCTGTGGATGACGAGGGATCGAGCCACAAGTAGAGTAGTGGCAGCAGCGTCACAAGAAGTAGATGATTAGATGACCGTTTCTCCTAGTTTAGAATGCATGTAATTGTTTATTGAGGTGTGTGCGAATGTTTTGTATAGTCACCTATGTAATTGGATGTTTAATTTGGTTATATATGTTGTTCTTCTGTAGACTGAGCAAATTACATCGCAGCCGGACTAAACTAGGGAACCCGTCGGTGATGATTTCATCAATCGCTGACAATTGTATACCAGCAAGCATTTGCCCACAACACACACGGGTTATTAGCAGGAATCGTCCGTGTTGTTATTCGTCTTCCCACACATTTCGGATTACTAACCTGTTTGCTGCGTATCACATACATCTTGTTAAGTTGAACCATTTCTGTTGTCTTGGCTCATCGCAAACAGTTCATCCGAGTGAACCGCATGCCGTATATCGCACACACCTTGATCTGCCTGTCCGTTTCTGTTGTGTTGGGTAATCACAAACAGTTCATCCGAGTGAACTGTATGCCGTGTATCACACACACCTCGAACTGGCTGGCCGTGTTTGTTGTTTTGGCTTATCGCAAACAGTTCGTATGTATCAACTGTATGCCACGTATTGCACACGCATCTCTAATCCGAATCATTTTTTATGTCTCCGGCATCGCAAATAGTTCATCTTATTGGCGACGGTTTTTTTACGACACCGTTTGCGATTCATGCATCACACACAGTTTGGTCGCGGGGTCTCTGATTCATGTGTCGCGTTAGCGGTCGCTTGCAGTAGTGCACGCAAATATGGTAGAGAAGTAAGTTTTTGTTTTTAGATTAAATAAAAGAGTGTTGAAGTTTTTATCATGGAGGATAAGTTGAGAAGAGTTGTTTTAATGAGGCCTTTGCCTTGTGCAAAATTATCATGTGTTGTACAGACATTTGAATGCGTGGAAATATGCTTATATGTTGTGTTGGAACTAACCATGCAGGAATTAGTGAAAAAGTGAAGTTTTGAAAGAAATAGAACAAAAGACGACCTATTAGGCGACCATAGTGGTCGTTTGGCCAGTTGTATGAAATCCTGGCGGCTCCAACAGAAACACACCAGAGGCAACAGAGCGTTCGACGGCGTATCATGCAAGCACACCCACTCGTATGTACGGTCGTATGAACCTTCGACAGAAACAGAGAAGAAGTCCAGAGCGTTTGAAGGCGTTCCATGCGAGCATCCGCACTCGTATGAGAGGTCGTATGACACCTTCTACCAGAAGATCAAATTCAACAGCTATGATGTAGCGTACGACCGCACCCGCTTGCATGACTGGTCGTATGAGGTAACCACAAATAGTACTTCGGCTCCAGAGTGAACGAAGGCGTTCTATACGAGTGGTCCTACTCGTATGAATGGTCGCATGGATCTCTGGCGACCACGAAGAGCCCAAGGCAAGAGGTATTTCACCCCCCATCTCCTCTCTTTCTTCTTCTTCCTCCAAACCTCTCCAAACCCTACCACTTTGCCCGATCTCCCTACTTGTTCCATTTCTGTTCAAACCCTTTCGCGTGATCGATCTACGGTATGTTTCTCCTCCGATCCCCAACTTATTTTTCGAGAATCCATGTTCTATGTGCCTAGCATTGCCATGTCTAGGGTATGCGTATTTTTGATATAAATTTTTAGTTTGGCTTGGATTCATTGATGTTTTTAGAGAAGTATGATGTTGTGATTGCCGTAGGATCACTATTGTATCATTGTATTGGATTGAAAAATTATTATGTACATGTTCACGAGAAGGTTCACACGTGTCGCTCGCAGTGATGCACTGGGTTCATCCGCGAGTGCAGCACAATAGCAACAAGTTTTCACACAGGGGATCATCTTCACCGACCGTAAAGCATTGAGGAAATACAAGAAGCTTCATGCAAGGAAGATGAAGACCACCAAGTGGGCTCGCGAGTCCACACTAACCAAATTGGGCATCGGTAACGATTTCAATTTGCTTTGTGATAATGCCGGGTTGCATCATTTTGTTTATTAGGGATGTGATACATATGAACGAATGAAGCTTGAGTTTCTTAGTACTATCTCGCATAATGTTGGTCTCGTGCCAAATGCTTATGTGGAAGAACGGATCACTTTCCGCCTCATGGACCAAGACTTCAACATCACTCTAGATGAGTGGTGTACTCACTTTGGCTTCACCAACAACAATGATGACATCCGCTACATGTTTATGATTTTCTTGAACGGCACCCGAGGCAATCCTTTTACCAGATGAGTTACCATGGTTCCAAAGAAAGGGCCAGTTGCATTGAAATTCCTGCAATTCAATATTTCTATTATGTTATCACTAACTCGTTGCAGGCATGAGAAGTTTCTAAGGTGAATGATGAGAATATGCTAATTCTCGGGAAAGCAACTAACCTCAATGTTGGTTATTCCCCGAACCTAGGGGCAATACTTTTGCCACACCTTGCACACGAATCAAATCATGCATAAGGGGATATCGTGTGTGAAGGAGTCATCGCCATGTTGGCCAACTCCCTTGGCCTCAACTACAAACATCTCCGCCCCACTGTCGAAAGGAGATGTAGCTTTTGATCAAGAGGCCCCTGAACCAGAACAAGTTGATGAAGAAGATATCGCCACTGACGAAGAAGAGGAGCAGCCCCAAGAGGTGCAGCCACAACAAGAACCCTACACCACCTACACGGACCTCTACAATCTTCAGGGCTCCATCAATGACATGAGCAACCTCACCGAGTTCCTTCGAAGCACATCTGTCTACATGAACACAAGCTTCTCCAACTGGAGCCAAGAATGGGCTCCTGACCAGCCGCCACAATGATCTCACCGGCTCGGGCTTGCAAAAGCTTAAGCTTGGGGGAGGTCACAACCACGTCTACATCAAGATGTGGTGGTGCTATTTTTGTTAAGTTGTAATGAGGTTGTACTTCAGCTTGCTGAGCTTCGAACACTCGTGTTGGTTTGTTCCAACACTTTACTTTTTATTTGCTTTTGTTTTTCGTTTTTTCTTTTTGCCGTGATTTTTTGTTTGCAAGTTAGTTTTCAAAAAAAAAAAAAAACCAAAAATAGAATAAGTTTTGCTTTGCTCTTTCCTTTTTGCCCTTGGAGTTCGTTTGCATTCTTGTTTATATTTCAAAGGAGTTGATCTATGCCGGACAATGAGGAATGCAAGCTTAAGGAAGAGAAGTGTGTATGTTCATGATCGTGAAGGTATGTCCTATGACTCCCGTCTTTTGTACTTGAATTACTTAGAATAGATCTAGAAGTAGTATGTGTGATGTGTGCTAGTGGGAGTAAGTCTTGATAGTTAAAACAAAGTTTTATTGTAGTAGCTAAAATAATTTTGTAGCCTTTGTTCTATTTAATCTAGATAACCGAGAGTACACTTATATCTTTTGAGCTAGGCAGTTGCTCATGTGCTTCACTTATATCTTTACAGCACGGCGGTAGGTAAATTTTAAAGAAATGAATTACTCTCATGCTTCACTTATATCTATTTCAGAGTCTTTTAATAGGAAGTGGTAATTTGCATGGGTTATAAGACTAGTTTGAAAATGATAGGTATATAAGAGTGATATAATAAAAACTTTCATGTTAGATCACTAAATATGAAACGTGTGATTTAATTATATTGATGTAGTAATATGAAAGGGTATTAGTTCATAATCATTGGTTAGTAAAAATATTGATATTAAAGCTTGTTATGTATTACTCATTTAAGTATCCGACATGGCATGACGGGGATGTTGGAGCATAATTATTCCTCTATGAAATCCTTTGTGTTGTTCGAATCGGGGGCGCGAGATGGTTAACTCCTCCCAACCTCCTCCCTAGGGGCATGTGAGTAGTACTTTGTTTCAAGGGCTAATAAAACTTTCACAATAAGTATATGAGTTCTTTAAGACTAATGTGAGTTCATGGACTAATACGGCACTCCCACCTATCCACATATTGCTAGCCTCTTTGGTGCCGTGCATTGCCCTTTCTCACCTTGAGAGTCAGTGCAAACTTCGCCGGTGCATCCAAATCCCGTGATATTATACACTCTATCACACATAAGCCTCATATATCCTTCCTCAAAACAGCCACCATACCTACCTATCATGGCATTTCCATAGCCATTCCGAGATATATTGCCATGCAACTTCCATGGTTACTATTTACATGACTTGTGTGTTCATCATCATATTGCTTTGCGTGATCATATAGAGCTGATATGGTATTTGTGGCAAAGCCACCATTCATCATTGTAATACATGTTACGCTAGATCATTGCACATCCTGGTACACTGCCAGAGGCATTCATATAGAGTCATATTATTTCAGTTTATCGAGTTGTAAGTAAATAAAAGTGTGATGATCATCATTATTAGAGCATTGCCCCAGTGAGGTAAGAATGATGGAGACTGATGAGTCCTCCAAAAAGTGGGGATGAGGTTCATGATATTGTTCTAAAAAAGGGAAAAAAGAAAAAAAGAAAAAAAAGAAAAATGGGAGAAAAAGCGAGAAGGGGCAATGCTACTATCCTTTTACCACACTTGTGCTTTAAAGTAGCACCATGTTCTTCATATAGAGAGTCTCCATGATTTGTCACTTTCATATACTAGTGGGAACTTTTACATTATAGAACTTGGCTTGTATATTCCAATGACGGGCTTCCTCAAATGCCCGAGGTCTTCATGAGCAAGCAAGTTGGATGCACACCCACTTAGTTTCCGTAGTGAGCTTTCATACACTTATAGCTCTAGTCCATCTGTTGCATGGCAATCCCTACTCCTCACATTGATATCGATTGAATGGCTTCTCCATTGCCTAACGATCCACCGAGTTGATGCAAGACTTTCTCAACTTTTTTCTTCCCTTATAAACCTCTACCAATATATTCCATTCCACCTGTAGTGCTAAGTCCATGTCTCACGCTCATATATTGAGTGAAGTTGAAAATGCTGAAGCGCGTGAAAAAGTATGATACAATTGCTTGGTTTGACACCGGGGTGCTCATGATTTGTACTTATGTTAGGAAGACGGAGTCATGCCATGCTTACATAATTCAATGAGTAGGGATAACATTCGTTAAGCATCGTATATTTGGAAAAGTAATGGCTATTTTCTAGTATTCATGGATATTATTATGTTGATATCAATTACTTCATCGTTTCTCAATATTCATACCATAAAGAGATTACAAGATAAACATGCTAGGTAGCATTCAAGATCAAAAATTCTATTTTTATCATTTACCTACTCGAGGACGAGCAGGAATTAAGCTTGGGGATGCTGATACGTCTCTGACGTATCTATAATTTATTTATTGTTTCATGCTATAATATTATCAATCTTGTATGCTTTATACATCATTTTATATCATTTTTGGGAACTAACCTATTAACCCAGTGCCAAGTGCCAGATGTTGTTTTCTTCTTGTTTTGGGTTTTACAGAAAATCCCTACCAAACGGAGTCCAAACACTACGAAACTTTTTGACGATTTTTTCTGGACTAGGAGGGACCCTAGAAGCTTCGGGGGAGGACCAGAAGAGAGACGAGGAGACGGCAAGACAACAGGGCGCGCCCAGATGTCTTCACTGCCAAAAAAGACACATCCGTGACATTATGGCCCGAACGAAAACTTTTTCTGTCATGGTTGTGACACTTCTATGACGATAGTTGTGACAAAAACACGTATCATCATAGATGTGGTGGGCTCCTGCTTCTATGACAAAAAATTATGACAGAAAATGGGCATTTCGTCCTGGGCGGGCCAGAGACGCGCTCGCATGACATTCTTTGGGCCATCCATGACGTAAAAAATCATGGTACAAGTGAGGGCGAGGAAATTTTCAGGGAGTTTCCCAGTTACGGTGGGCACTCGGTGGGTGGTCGGGGCCGAGTGATGTAGTGTGGTTTGTGCGTTTCTCTCGTACGCGCATGTGTGCGAGGCATTCGCTAACTGAACCCGAGCAAGGCGTTCGCTTATTGAACCCGAGCGATCGATCGATCCCTCGCACTACTACGTACTGAACCCAAGCGATCGATCCCACTACATACTGAAGCCGATCGATCCCTTCGCTGCTAACTGAACCCGAGCGATTCCTTCGCTGCTAACTGAACCCGACCGATTCCTTCGCTGCTAACTGAACCCGAGCGATCGATCGCTGTTGCTGCTTACTGAAGCCGATCGATTGATGCATTGCATCGGGCCCCCCTACGAGACGTAGCCGGTTGGGTTTGCCTCTCGATGAATAGTGCCCATTGCTGCCGCACGCGCGATACACATAGACACGAGTCGAGACGCATCGATCGAGCCGGTTGGTTGGCTGTGGATGAACAGTTCCCATTGCTGCCGCCCGCTCATACGCCCCACCCCAGCCGGTGGGGGTTGGATGAACAGGACCCCGTGGAAGTAGGCGGTAGCCGCACGCTGGATGAACAGGACCCCGAGGAGGCCGCCACACTCCAGCCGGTTGGGGGTGGATGAACAGGACGCCATGGAGGCTGGATGAACAGTAGCAGGTGGAGGCTGGAGGAAGTCGACGGTGGATGAACAGTAGCCCGTGGAGTCCTGTTTTGCGGTACGCCACACCCCTCTCGATGAACAGGACCCCATTTTGACCGTAGGTGCTCGAAGAGAAGTCCGTTTCCTTCGTTTTGCTGTACGCCAGACCCCTCCCGATCAACAGGACCCCGTTTCCTCCGTGTTGCGGTATGCCACACCCCTCCCGATGAATAGGACCCCGTTTCGACCGTAGGCGATCGAACAGAAGGTCGTTTCCTCCGTTTTGCGGTATGCCAGACACCCAGCCGGTGGGGGGGTCGATGAACATCACCCCGTTTTGGCTGTTCCGTCCAAGCCGGTTGGCTCCCGATGAACAGGACGCATTCCGACCCAGGCGGTTGCCTCCCGATGAACACGGCGTTGTTTCTCCGTTACGACCCAGCCAGTTGGCTACGGATGAACAGGAGGCCGTTGCTGCCGTACGTTGACTCTCCATGTACACCAGCCCTGGCCATATGTATGTGTGAGTACGCGTTTGAGACCCCGCCCGTAAGTACGTATGTGGCCGTATTTTTTGCAGCGTGGCTATACGTACGTGTACTCGATTTAGACGGGACTGCCTGAACTGCTACATATGGGGCTCTACTACGACATGTGCCGCTCCTTACACGGCCACGGTTCATTAGACCGATCGACCAGTATGTACATACACGTTCGCGACCAGACAGACAACGCTACGTACGCTTCGACCGGGTGGGTCCCAGCTATCAGGGAGGATACGGAGGCACTTCCTTGCGTGCGAAGATATAGCAGGTGTGTCCCAGCTGTCAGGGGGAGGAATCATTTTTTTTGCACGTAGTAAGGAGGCACTTCATTGCGTGCGAAGATGTGGCTGGTGGGTCCAGCTGTCAGCCTCACTGCGTACAGTCCTCTTCCGATGGATGTCGTTCATTGACCACGTTGACTATGCTGCGCCGAGAGCACCAAGGCGGTGGATTACGGTGAGGCCTACGAAGGGAACGACGCAGAGCTGGGGAAGACGCGGTAGTGGATGCCCACACGGAGGGGAGTACGACGGTTCATTGGTTCGGCTGCGGTGTGAGGCTGCCGTCGCCGGAGAATAACAGGGGATGTGGGTGAGTAGAGAGAAGGCAGTGGGAGTAGGTTGGGGCGGTGAGGCCTGCGCGGTAGCACAACCGGCCATGGGAGGAAGGAGCAGGCGGTCCCGCTGGCACTGGTTTGGGGGGCTGGAGCAAGAAGATCAGAGATTGAAGAAGCAGCACGGCCGTTGGATTAACATCCAATGGTCACTACTACTAGAATCGTTTGTTGACTAAGTTGACAAAGCCCTGCTTACGTGTCAACTTAGTAGGCCCACAAGTCAGCCGCCAAATCCGGTGGGTCCCAGTTGTCATGGGGAGAAACTTTTTTCCCGCGTAATAAGGAGGCACTTCCTTCCATGCGAAGATATAGCTGGAGGGTCCCAGCTGTCAGGGGGAGGAATCATTTTTTTTGCGTAATAAGGAGGCACTTGCTTGCGTGCGGCCATGGACCATGTGGGTCCCTACGGTCAGCCTCTCCATGTACATCCCTTTTCCGATGGCTGTCGTTTGTTGATCATGTTGACCACGCCGCGCCAAGAGCACCAACGCGGTGGACGACGGCGAGGCCCAGGAAGGGAACGACCCAGAGCCGGCAAAGCCACAACAGTGGATGCCAATGCTGAGGGGAGTACGAGGGTTGACTGGTTTGGCTGCGGTGTGAGGCCTGTTTCGCTGGAGAATAACAGGAGGTGTGGGTGAGTAGAGGGATGGCCTGGCCAGCGGTGGGAGTAGGAGGGGGCGGTGAGGCCTGCGCGGCAGCACAGCTGGCCACGGGAGGCGGGAGTAGGCGGTCTCGCCGACCCTGGTTTGGGCGGCTGGAGCAAGAAGATCAGAGATTGAAGAAGCACACGACCGTTGGATGTTATCCAATGGTCACTACCGCCAGAATAGTTTGTTGACTAAGTTCACAAAGCCCAGCGTACGCCCACAAATCAGCCTCCAAATCTGTGGCAAACAGCATACAGCCCATTTGCTAGTTTTTTAATAATTGACAGCCCATTTGCTAATTCTTAAGGATTTTTTTGAAGCCCATGTTCTTTTTGTTAGCATTACAGCCCATATTCTGGCCTCGGTTAAAAAATTCAATGAATTTTTGCATATTTCTGTGGGGTCCGAACTGTTTTTAATCCCGAAATTTCGAGTCAGATTCAAACTAATTTGAAAAATAAATTTATATTAATTTAAAATCCAACGAAATTTTCCCCCCAAAAACATCAATGAAATTTAAAATATCAAAATCCTAAAAAACGTAATTTGAAACTAATTGCCGGTTTGCTGTGTTGTCTTTAAAATTTACAGCCCATTTCTTACTACTTATAGCCCATTTTCTGGGCAAGCCCCAAATACATCCCACCTCGTCTTGAAAGATTTGCAGCCCAGCAGGGCTGAGAAAAGCAAGTAAGCCTCGGTTGGGTATTCTGCAAAAAAAATAGAACTGCGCTAGCCATTTTCAGAAAGAGAAAAAAACAACTGGGCTGGTCATGTGGTAAACAGAAAATAAAAGCCTGGGCTAGACGGGCTACAGCCTCCGCACAGCCCAGTTGATACCCTGCTCCATCTCAAAAACAAAAACAACTGCGCGAGCTGCTGGGTCCCTGGTGTCAGCCGCTCGTTGGGCAATTCTCTCGCTTATTGACTACGTTGACAATGGCGTGGGACCCAGATGTCAAACCATTAGGAGGAAGCATTTTTTTGTCTTGTAATAAGGAGGCACTTTCTTGCGTACTGCCACGACCCTCGTGGGTCCCTACTATCATCCTCTCCACGTACAGTCATCTCCTGATTCCTCTCGGTTGTTGACCATGTTGACAACGCCAGACGGCGGCGCCATGGCGACCGAACCAAGGCGGAGGACGACGGCGAGGCCTCGGACGGGAACAAACAGGAGCCATGGAAGATGCGGCAGTGTAGTCGCAGACTCGCAGGCAGAGGGGAGTATGAGGGTTAACTGGTTCGGGTGCGGGTGCGGGTTGGGGCTGACGTCGCCGGAGAATAACAGGACGTGTGGGGGAATGGAGGGATGGACTGGCCAACGTTTGAGGGTACGGTGGGGCGGCAATGCGTGGGCGGAGGCGCAGCCAGTCGTGGGAGGCGGGAGCAGGCGGGACCGATGGCGTGGTTTTGTTTGGCGTCTGGAGGAAGAAGACAAGAGATAGAAGAAACACGACAGATGTTGGATGTCAATCCAATGGCTGGCTGGCAGAATCATTTGTTGACTAAGTCGACACCACCTTGGATAGGATTTTTCCTTGTGGGTCCCAAATGTCAGAATCCAATTTTTTTTAGGTGAGTCAGAATCCAAATCAGTCACGGTGATGCAGCCTTTCTTATTAGGAATTACAGTCCATTTGGTGTGCTAGCTCAAAATAAGTTTGTGGCCGATGGCGGGCGCTAAGCACTTGGGTTCTGTAATGCACAATGAGCTCAAGGAGCCGGCGAGAGTGATGTTATTTCCCTTGATTGGGATTTGTTACAATATTTCTCTCTTAATTAAAGAGATGGCAAGCCATTTGCCTTATTTCAAAGAAAATATGACAGCCACAGCCGAGTTGAAAAGGGCAACAACATCTAACTCCAGCTTACAAACTGTACAAAAGCACGAGGGTTAGTTGTTCATCAGGTTTAGACAAAACCCAGATTTAGAAGGGTAACAACATCTAACTGCGTCTGTGTTTTTGGCAGTCACAATCAAATGGATCGGTCAGATCCATAAAATGAACATCTCGGGTCCTAAAATTTAATGGAATATGACCACAAGATGATGTAAAAAGAAGACTGGCATGTTCAGAAGCCCATTTGTCCACCTGAAACTCCTTTTTTTGCTCTTCGACATATCCATCCATCAAAACTTCGTTGTTAATAAATTTAAGCCTGATGGACAATAGTGCCCTCGCATTCAGCAGGAAGAATGTGACAAATCTAGTGTTTTTATGGGTGGCCACATATCCTTCCAGCGTTATTGTCTTCAAACGAATGTCATGAGAACTGAGAAAATCTCGGTGCTTACAATGCCACCGATTGGTTATACCTTTTGTACCCCATCTTGCTGCCTAAATAGACATGAAGATTGAAAACAGTTAAGGTCAAAAAACAGAGTTTGTCGAAAGAGCAACAACTGAATGGTTAATTCTTGCACACTATATATGGGCTTCCAATGTGCGTGAAATCATCACCTTTATATACAACTTCTCCAGACATGGAAAGCATCGCAACAAGCCAATAATCTTGTTTAGATTAAAAGTATTCATACTGATATATAAGATCTTGATAGAATCCAGCACCACTGATAGGCTATCCATGGACAAACTCTTCATTGAGCATAGAACATAATATTAGTACAAAAAGTGTACTCCAAGATGATATAAAACTTATGTGCACAAATGAAAAATGCAGCTTATGATTACAAAAGTGTAGATGATAACATACAGTACCTAGATAACTGTGGAGCCAAACACCATCTTGAAATGATCATAGAGATCATGAATTACACCCAAGGTCTCTAGTTTAGGCGTAGAGACGACAATTATTTGCGAAGGTGAATAACAAGAATCAAGGATAACCTTTGAAGTGAAGGGGCATCTTTGATGATGAGCTCCCCTACGTCAAAAGAAATTCCAATTCTTACAAGGTGAGGCAACTTTATTCGGAGACAACCGATTTTAACTGTCAAAAGAAGCACTAAGCACTCCAGGGCAAGGAAACTGGATTGGATGATGATGTGTAGTGAGGCCTCCAATATACGAACCACCACAAGTGAAAGTTTTTTGAGAAGTGGGAGTCGAAGCTTTTGTACCATATTGTCTGGTAGTTTGCACAGGCAAAGGTGGCGGTGTGGAGAGAGGAGGAAAACCGTGAAATGGACATCGGTGCTGAGGGCACAAGTACATGGCGTTCGGAATGTGGTATGTGATTTATGTGGGAATAGTACAACTCAAGCAGCTGGATTTTTTTGAATTCAGGGGATTTCAGCCAGGCGTCCACCGTGCAGGGCATGCACAGGTAGCATGCCGGGATGCAGAGGCGTTGAACGGAGCCCTGGTGGGAGGAGATGATGGCTCCGGGGACTTCAAAATCATTGAACATAGATAGGCCACGACAGTTAAGATTAAGAGGCGCGGCGCGCCATAGAGGGTGCCACTGAGATGCGAGGACTTGGGTGCGGCAGCAATCCTTGGTGGGGAGAAGCGAGATGATCTCCCCAAGGATGGCCTTCGGGAGATCGCTGATGCGGTCCGCCCGAGATTCTTTGGGTTCCTTGTGCTGCCGGGTGCGGGAACTACAACCGGCGTCACCGCTGGCAGGAGCCTCATCTTCTTAACGATGGGGCCAGCCGACTCCATTTTCCTTGCGGGCGCCGCGTCGAGCACACGGGTTTGAGCAGAGTAGCAAAAGACGAGCCTAGTTAAGGGGGGCTGGGGTTTTCTGTAGGAGTGAGGAAGAAGGGGAGCAGGGGTTTTCTGTAGGAGTGAGGAAGAAGGGGAGCGGGGGTTTTCTGTAGGAGTGAGGTGAGGAAGAAGGGGAGCGGGGGTTTTCTGTAGGAGCAAGCTGCAGTGAAGTGGGAGCGAGGAGGAAGAAGGGGTTTTTTGGGAGCGCCCCTCTTCAAGTAATATGGGCTTTTCCTACAAAAATATGGGCTTTAAGATGGATCGGCTCTTGTACTGGTCGGTCTTAACACTAGAGACAACCCATTAGAGACACTCTCCAGCTTATGGCCCATTTGCAAAAAAAGAAGAAGACGCACTCCAGCTTATGGCTCCTACTCGGTAACCTTTTTCAACTTGAAAAAAACTTATGGCTCCTCCTCAAGCCCGCTTGGCATCCACCAAATTAGAGGGTGCGGTAGCATGCAGACACTCACACTGGTCGAAGCGTGGCACAAATGAGGCGTCAAATAACAGGCCCATAATATAGATTCTAAAGGTTCACACACTAGTCAACATTCACATTAAACTAAGCTTCGCAAGATACAGTATGTATACTAGCTAACATTCACAAGCACATAAGTTCAGCATGTTTATGCATCTCAATGATTCACCAGACTATAACCAAGACAAAGCTGTGAGAAGGTGTAGAAATCAAGAAAAAAATGATCGATGCTTCTCTGAGCAAAGGGCCTCCCTATGCATTAATTTCCTGGGCATGCTTCTTTCTTCTCAATGTTGAGTGCACTTTGAGCATGTTGGCAACTCCACAGCTAGCTCGCTGGCTCATCTTGCAATTGACGTTGACACATTGTAGCAAACAAAGGAGGCAATAGAGATCACTCAACATCAGACCATTTTGTGCAGTTCCACTGAAATCATCTTCATTATCCTGAATGTGAAAAGATAGGAAAACAATAGATGTACTTAAATGGTGTTGCAAAACAGTAGCACATATCAATAGCTCGGCATGACAAAACACGACCATCTGGACGAAGGGGTACTGACCTGCGTGAGGAAGATTATCCATAATTTTATAAGTGGTTAGTTGATTTCCACCTTGGGGTCTCATCTCATGCCATGGAGGAAATTCGATCCAATCGATCAGTGCAATTCCTTCCGTCTGGCTGTAGAAAATTTGTCCGACTCACCCCAATATCTTTTTTGTGAAGTTCCACTAAAATTATGCAGCACTGTTTGCACAACCCCTACTCGCCGGCCAGGCCATCTATGACTCGGTCTCTTTTATCTTGCGTTGACGGGGCGGCTACAGTGCTTGTTCGCTCCTCCACGCATGACAGGCTCGTTCCACACTGCGATCAGCAAGTCAACGTACGAATAAGCTTATTTCATCTTGCGTTGGTCATTCTACCTAGTTACGAATGTAGGAATACCTCGAGCACCGTGAGGTTAGCTGACAGCAGGTAGATGCAGCCATCTAATTTTGTGCGGTTCTACTAAAATTGTGGTTTGTGCTTCTGTTTGCACAAATAGAAACCACATGGAGATAGACAATCCTGTTTGCAGAAATATGTGATAGGGTTATTTAAGCAGTGTCATTTTTTTGCTGTGGCATATAATTAACAGCAGCATCTCATATGTTATCAATGGCATTACATTGACAGTATGAAAAAGTGCCATTAACTAAGAAGTGCCATCACATCAAATCAACACGGGCACTAGATTAATGGGGGCTTAGATTAACATGCATAACAATTGCATTATAACTCTGTGATGACAGTAGCACATGATCAGTAGCTACGTGCACGGTTAACAGGAACGATCGTTCTAACAAAGGGTGATACGGAAAAGAGAAATACATCGTCGTGTCAACCAAATGTGCAATTAAATTTGTGCAGCTCCACTGAGATGAAGCTATGTTACCGGCGTGAGATTTAAGTGTAACACCCCAAAACACTCTTCATGGGAAATAAAGCAAGACAGAAGCATTTCATAAAACGGTGGTGGCATTGCTTCAGTTTATCAATGGCAATAGATTGACAGCAGCATTACTTAAGAGTGACATCACATTAACAATGGCATTGTTTCATTTTACCAGATATTAGATTAACAGCTGCAGTAAGGGCATAGGGACAGGAGAGGCACAAGCATGTTTTACCTCCACCGAGGCATAAAGTGGTGAGGCAGAGGTGGTTGCCGAGAGCGGCAAACATGCAAGCAGAATGTCTGGATTTGTGCCATTTTTGTTCTCGTGATCTCGTCAGTGACCTTTTTCTGCGTGAGCACAGGAAATCTAGCCGTGCTCATTCTCAGTTGCATTGACCACCCAACACCCCCTCACTTTCTTTCCTTTTTCAACCAAGAGACCGGTCAGGCCAGAATCTTACTACTAGTACTTCCCCCCACCCTTCGCCCCCACCCCACTTTATTACCCTTTTCAACAAAGAGATTGGTTTGTTAACCAGTCTTTGCTACCCCGCCCACCCCCAAAAAAATTCCACATTCAACCAGGCCATCTATTTATCTTCATTTAACCAGTCTTTGCAGTACCTTTTTTCCTCTAATAGTAAAAATTTAGGTGGTGTTCGAGTGTTCGACAAGCCGACAGGGCTATCTAGATACATGGGGAGCTTTGGACTGAAGAATATCCACATGCAGGATGCAGCGACGTGGGGACCAAATCAAACTTGATGGGAAAAAAGGATGCAGCGACGTGGGGAGTTGGGCCATTAGAAGAAGGCCAGTTCTAAAAGAAATTATACCTCCGATCGGCAGGATGTGGCGAGGCAGGTGGCGGGATCTGCCAACACGAAGGCAGCGACCAAGGGTGCGGATGACCACCCACACCGGCGCCAGGTCAGAGAAGACAGCGCACGTCGGCTTCCTCCCTCGCCAACGGCGACCGCGTCAACGTTGCACCTCGTACCCTACCCAGCGGAAGGAATCCGGCCGGATTTGTGACCACCAGTGAGAAGAGAGAGAGAGACAGAGAGAGTGGACATCGCCGTCTTGTTTAGATGTGGAGAGGGTGAGAAAGTGAGAAGAAGAGAGCAACTCTAGCAAGCAAGTCCCGAAGCTCCAGCCTACATATATAGTGGAGTAATTCTTTCCCTCTCCGTGGCAATCATTTTAAATTGAATACGCACGGAGCCATCTTTTCATTTAACGTACCAGTAAAAAAACTCGATCAATAACCGCGCCACCTCGTTCAGGTCGCACTTTGTATGGCTCACATGTGGTCCCAGACCCTACATTAAGAGGACAACTAGATGGGTCAAATTATCATAGCTGCTGCTACTTGCAAACTGCGTTGCGATTTTCCCCGAAGAGGAGGGGTGATGCAGAACTATAGAGATAAGTATTTCACTCAGTGAGAACCAAGGTATCAATCCAGTAGGAGAACCACGCAGAACCTCGTGAACAACACCCACACACACAAAAGCAAATACTTGCACCCAACGCGGGCAAGAGGGTTGTCAATCCCCTTGAACTCGTTATTTGCAAGGATTAATTATGATAGTGATAGATAGATAAAATAAATTGCAAAATAAAGTAAAGGAAATAAAATTGCAACAAGGTATTTTTAGGTTTTTTATATGATTTAAATAGACCTGGGGGGCATAGTTTTCACTAGAGGCTTCTCTCTCGAACACATAGCATACGGTGGGTAAACAAATTACTGTTGGGCAATTGATAGAAAAGCGCATAGTTATGACGATATTAAAGGCAATGATCATGTATATAGGCATCACGTCTAAGACAAGTAGACCGACTCCTGCCTGCATCTACTACCATAACTCCACCCATCGACCGCTATCCAGCATGCATCTAGGGTATTAAGTTAATAAAAACAGAGTAACGCCTTAAGCAAGATGACATGATGTAGACAAAGTAAACCCAATCAATATGAATAAACCCCGTCATTTTATCCTTAATGGCAACAATACAAATATGTGTCTTGTCCCCTACTTTGTCACTGGGATATAGAACACCGCAAGATTGAACCCATCACAAAGCACCTCTCCCATTGCAAGATAAATCAATCTAGTTGGCCAAACCAAACGGATAGATCGGAGAGAAATACAAAGCTATAACAATCATGCATAAAAGAATTCAGAAAAGACTCAAATATTTCTCATGAATAATCAGATCATAAACCCACAATTCATCAGATCCCAACAAACACACCGCAAAAGAAGATTACATCGGATAGAACTCAAAGAAGATCGAGGAGAACATTGTATTGAATATCAAAGAGAGAGAAGAAGCCATCTAGCTACTAGCTATGGACCCGTAGGTCTGTGGTAAACTACTCACACATCATCGGAGGGGCAGCAAGGTTGATGTAGAAGCCCTCTGTGACCGATTCCCCCTCTGGCAGGGTGCCGGAAAAGGCTTCCAGATGGGATCACGGAAGAACAGAAGCTTGCAGCAGCGGAAAAGTTATTTCGTGGGGCTCTCTATTGGTTTCCCAATATTTGAGAATTTATAGAGGTGGAATTAGGTCAAAAGGAGCCACGAGGGGCCCACAAGGCATCAGGGCGCGCCCCCCCTGGGGCCGCGCCCTGTTGCTTTGTGACCTCCTCGTGAGGCTTCTAGCCTCCTCCCGAAGCTTCTAGGGTCTCTTTTGTCTAGAAAAAAATCGTCAAAAAGTTTCATAGCGTTTGGACTCCGTTTGGTATTGATTTCCTGAAAAACCAAAAACAGGCAGAAAACAGCAACTGGCATTGGGCACTAATTTAATAGGTTAGTCCCAGAAAAATGATATAAAATATCATATAATTGCATATAAAACATCCAAGATTGATACTATAATAGCATGGAGCAATCAAAAATTATAGATACGTTGGAGACGTATCAGCTGCCTCTTCGTGTGCAAATGCGCTCCACCGTGTACCCGCCCGTGTGCGTGAGGGAACGAGTGCGTGCGTGCGCCTCTTCTCTTCATGTGTGTGTGTGTGTGTGTCTCTCTCTCTCTCTCTCTCTCTCTCTCTCAGAGACAACGAGACACTGACCTAGACAGAGATGGTGTGTACAAAAAGTCGTGAGTGTGTGTGTGTGTGCGCGCGTGTGCGTGAGAGCGGACACGGATGCGGGAGGACGCCATCCAACTGTAGCTGCATACATTTTGATAGCAGTTCAAACCAACCAGACGAAATTAGGCCGGATTTCATATAAACATGATGGATTTTCATAAAAACATGACGGATTTCATTACATTTACATCAACTAAGTGGTGCTAGTCTGGCTGTAGAGGTATAATTAATACCTAATCTAAATGGTCGCCGGCAGCTCCTTTTGTCTTCCTCATGTCTGGCAGCCCGATCACCGGACTGTCGGGAGCCCCGGAGGTATATGCTTCAGCACAAAGGGTGGCTAGCTTCCCCACCGCTCATCGGAGTGGAACCCCCGGCTAATGCTTCAGCCGGAGGGGAAGGGGGCGCCTCCACTTCCGTGGAGCCCATGCGGGGTCGACGATGGTCTGCGCTGAAGAAGAACCATGCAAGACACCGGCTGTGTACGCCGGTGTCACCTCGGTGGTGGCCTTCATGGGATACAAGCGGCGGTGGCCTCCCGTGTTCTACTTCTCCTCGATGATGGCGGCGGGCGCGGACGTGCTAGCCGCCACCTCATCGACATCCGTGTAGCTGGCTTCTTTCTCTGCCTGCATGGCGCGGCTACGCGCGCGTCGATGATGGATGGCACGATCGCAAGCACTAGAGACGCGGTATAATGCGGTGTCGTCGACGGCAGCGACGATGCCCGTGCCGCCATGATCCCCACCGTGCGGGCGTGGAGCAACTCGCCAGTCCTCCTCGAGCTGGCCTGGAGCGGCGAGTTGCTGAACCACGCGCTAGCTTGGGGTGGCAACTGGCTCCATCGGGCTAGGCGAGGTAGGTGGAGCAGCGAGCTGCCTCGCTTGTAACCGCTGGGCTAGGCGGGCCACCCAGCCGGCTTTTATGCCGGAGAACTGCTCTTCCTGCTCGTCGGATGCCATCGAAAGAGTGGAGATAATGGTGGAAGGAGGAGCTTGGCCGGCGTTGCGTTTAATGCCGGCCCGCTCCTGAACGGACATGTGGATGTAGTAGGTTTCTCGGCTCCACGCAGGTTTAATGGAGGCGTTTAGATACGGCGAGGAGGCGCGTTCATCCGGGCGTGCAGTGGGCGGCGCCCTTGGCCGGCGTGCCGCTTCAATGGTGGACGCGACCTCTCACTCTCACTGCGTCTGTCCTGAGCCGCCTTCAATGTGGAGCGGCACGCTCTACAACGGCGTGAATGCGGGCAGCTGGCGTCGGGCGGGAAGTGCGCGCGAGAGGGGGAGGGTTTTTTGGTGGGCCAGGGCAGTCAGAACCTCAGAAGCAGGCTTGGGATTGGTCTGGACTCCTGATTTATGCCGCTTCAGCTAGGATGAGTCTCCATCGTGTGGAACCACACTAGAAAGCTGCGACCATGGTTCCTGTTGCCCGCCGCTATGGATCGTGCCTTCTATGAAGAATGCCTGGGACTGGAACTAGGTGGTGTACATGGAGTCCATCGATAAAGTTTAAGTGGAGTAGTCGTGCACAAAATTATGGGAGCATTGTTAATCTATGTAGAGTAGTCATGCACAAATTTAATACAGGAATGGGGTATGAACTTGTGTGGCATGTTGGCATTTGTCCCTTAGAACTTACTAGTAAATGTGTACATGCTACTTGTGTGGCTGTTGCACGGGCTCCGACACGCTTTGTGAGATTACTAAAAGGTGGAACAGCTTTGGCTATAGCTGACCTTGTGCTTGGCTCTTCGCCTCTTCCGGAAGTCGAACAATGATGATGGTACTAGTACTGTATACAGTATAGTTCTGGCAATCTGACACCGAATGAACTGATGCACGTCCACCGCATAGTAAGCAAAAGCTTCTCCTCGTCCTGCGAGCCACCGCGTGCGAGTGGGCGAGGGAGAGGGCATAGTAAGCAAGCTTCTCCTCGTTCTATGAGTTAACGGGACACATCAAAGTAGTACTAGTAGTCTCCAAAAAGGGCCGACCATGTCCATGGCTACCATCCCGTGCTCCGTCATTGTATGTGCACGATTCACGTGCCATTGAAGAAAAAATTTGCATACGTACCATTGAAGAAAAAAAACTTTATTTGTAAATAACGCGCCACCGCGTCATGGTCGAACTTTGATTCGTTCACGCATGGTTCTTGACCCTCCACTTAAGTGAACAACTACTACACACGTCAAATTATCACGTGAGCTGCCTCTTCGTACAGAAATGAGCTCCATCGTGTACCCGTGCGTGTGTGTTAGGGAATGAGGCAAAGAGTACGTGCGTCGGTGCGTGAACCTCTTCTCTTCATGCACGTACTCCTTTTTTTTGCGGGTGATTCGTGCACGTACTCCACCTATTTTGGTGACCGTTGGTGAGTCTCACTTACACTACTTATCTCCATTTTCTTGCATGACACGTGGACCTGGATGCTAGATGTCCCACGTGTCGGCAAAAGGAAGAAGAACGATTTCTGACGATTGAGAAGGAGCCAGGAACCGCACGGTGGAGTACTAGACCGGAGGAGTCCAAAACACGGCAGCCCAGTGTAGTTACATCATACATGGCCCACCTCATGCTATCACCATATTCTCGGCCTCCGTGCGACACCTAGCTCTAGTAATCCACCAGCCCGTATCGCTTCTAGATCATCTTCTCTCCCAAAGTGCGGCGGGCTGGCGATTTTGCCGTCAATTGAGGTCAGTTTGCTCCCACTCCCTCCCACATGTTAGTGATATGCCAAGAGCATTCTAAAAAAATGATATGCCAAGAGGAAGCGCTTTAACCGACGGACCAAACGCGACAGGCATGCCGTGAGTGAGTCCAGTTTCTCGTTTTGAACTTATTTGGTGTAGTAGTAACACTTGGTTTTTTTAGGGTGTAACACTTGGTTTTGCACCTTCATAGATTGATGCAAATCCCCGCTAAAAAGGCGCTTCGCTTTCTACTAATCCTGTCCACCATCCTGCTATAGTATATCACTCACATCTGGTTTAGAGCATGGTTAATAATATAGCCAACAATCGGCTATAAGGAGTTGCCATGTCATCCAGAGCCAACCTAATAGCCGGCATGTACAATAGTAAGTTTTAAATGTGTACTACTTTATTAGTAGTTGGCCCACCTTACAACCACACAAAGCGTCTTCGGGCTCATGCAGCAGTTGGCTACTAATCAAGAACCCGCTTCTCTTCTCTCTCCTCTTCTCTCTCCTCCAACTAAGCAAAGATATAATATTCTAATCCTTATAGCCTGCTTATGTCACCTTATTGTACTTGCTCTTATAGAGCTTAATCTCCAAATTTTTGTATTACTATACCATTTTGTCAGTCTAAATTTTACTGGTCACATTCACATGTTTAGATTTCAAAGCGCATTAAATTGTTGCGTGCAAGGATTAATAGAAAACTAACCAATGCATGTAAATGTTCTTGGTCATTGTACTCCTCATGCATGCATGCGTTGATACATACTACTCCAAACGCTCACCATCTAGTAGTTCATTGGTTGGTTTCGATTTTTGAATTGAGCCCCATAAACCCATACACTTGATGTTGTGCTGCTACCGTCCAATATTCGTGTGTGGTGGTTTCTAGAATAAAAAGGAGGTACTTACAGTGGGAAAGGTGAAATGATGGTTGCTTCGTCCGAGCAACTTACTGTGGGAATATTGGAGTACGAGCGGATTCAACAAATAGTGAAATGATGGCTGCTTCGTCCGAGCAACTTACTGTGGCAAAGGTGGGTGTCGGTGTAAAAACCAGCAGACCTCGGGGTAGGGGGTCCCGAGCTGTGGATCTCGGATCGATGGTAACAGAGACAATGGAGACGGTATTTACCCAGGTTCGGGCCCTCTCGATGGAGGTAAAACCCTACGTCCTGCTCTTGTTATATTGATAGAGATGTAGCGAGTACAGAGTTGATCTACCTCGAGATCGTAATATGTGTCTAACTTCTATGGCTAGGTAAGTAATGTTGCGTTGATGTTCCCTCTACGGGCTAAACCCTATGGCTTATATACACGCCAGAGAGGGTACCTAGGGTTACAATGTCGGTATCTAGGAGTAAGGCGGCTGGACAAATCTTGAAGTGTACTACAAGTCTTCGGTGGAGACAGCGCGGATCACGTCTCCCATGTACAATCTCCGGAGTCCATCTTGGTCACGTACGGGGGTACATTGGCCCAACCGAGGAGACGGGTCGGCCCGGTTAGCACACCCTAATCCAGGACACCATAAGTAGCCCCCGAACTGGTCTTCTACACCAAGGACGATGGTCGACAAATATTACTTCGGATCCGGAGTCTTTGGCTTGACAGACGAGTTCCACTTCACATTTTGGATTCTCTTTAACAGAATATCAACATCCGTAGTCCAACCGAGCTGGTACCCTGCCCGAGGGGTGTAGGTATCTTAGCCTCGAAGGCTGGTCGTACAGGTATGAACAATCTAATCCTGCCTGACAACTTTATCAGAGAGGCTCGTCCCATGAGGGCTCGAGCAGTTACTGCCTCATCCTCAAATCGCGGTTCGAGGCAGGTCGTTTACTGGCACGTCCCTTCGAAACAGAGATCGTGCCCGCTTTCTTAGGGATATCATCAAGATTTTGTTTCCCCCCATATGTTTCAACGGCATTTTTGATAGCGGCCGCGAATTTATCGGTGCAGCAGGGGGACTCTTGGCCTTTCACAGGTCTATAAGAACCAAAGGGAGAACAGCGCAACGACGCGCGCTCCCATTCCTTCCCCACTACTGCCCTATCTAGCTCCAGCGCCCAGATCTTACTAGCTTGCCCTCCCTTTTCATGAGATCGGCTTCTCATACCAGCCATGGCCGACACCCTCAAGGGGCACTGGGGCGGCTCTACGCTGACAGCGGCAACTATCGCCGAGCTGCGTGACACGGGGTATCTAGCCCCCGCCATCGCTGCCCGCGCTCCAGCGGCCGACCAACTGGTGCCCGCTCCCAACGCCGGGGAGCGGGTGGTCTTCGTCCCCCACCTCATCCGAGGCCTGGGGTTCCCGCTGCGCCCCTTTGTGCGCGGGGTAATGTTCTACTACGGGTTAGACTTCCACCACATGGCCCCCAACTCTATTCTCCACCTCGCCGCTTTCATCACAGTCTGTGAGGCTTTCCTCTGCTGCGAGCCACACTTCGGCTTGTGGCTGAAGCTCTTCGGGATCAAACCGAAGTCCAGCGGACAAGATCTCGTGGAGTGCGGGGGAGCCATGGTCAGCAAGAACCAAGGGGCCATCTGGTTCAAGGGAACCTTCATCGAGACGGTGAAGGAATGGCATATGTAGTGGTTTTATATCACTGAACCTCTTGCCCCTGGTCAAACCGAAGTCCCGGCCTTCTCGGCCGGGCCACCCAAGAAACTCAGGTTCTGGAAGGAGAAGGGCGTTGTTTGGGGGAAGCCAGAAGAGGTGGAGACCCTGACCGACAGGGTCCTGTGGTGGTCCACGACGGGGAAGGTTGAGCTAGCCGACGTCATCAATGTCATGCTCAATCGTCGTGTACTTCCCCTCCAGTTTCGGGCTACCCCGATGTGGGCACAAAAGCCCGAAGACATGGACACCATCAACACCTTCTTCCGCTCCACCTTGGCCACCATGTGGACAAAGCTCGTGAAGCTGGCCAAGGACAAGATCCCCAAGGCGGGAGAGGACCGCGGCCTCGAACACGGCTATGAGGCCCCCCCGGTAAGTGATTTTGCCCTTCAATCTCTGTGCTTTGTTGATTGTGTCGAGGATCAAAGTTCTTACTTGAATCGTCGTATTTTGACATTTTGCAGAAGTGGTCGGCCTGGGTAAAAGGGGTACGATGCCCAGCCCCACTGCCGGAGCAGCCCCCAACTCCCCTGCTCTCGGCGCTTCTGACCGAGGAGCCACATGTGGTGGCCTCCAAAAGGACGAAGCACCAGACGGGGAGGTCCAGTGCTCGGACCAGCGGTACTTCGGTCACCCGGTCAGAAGAGACCCACACCTCAGCGGCTCAAGATGGCGGCGCCGAGGAGGGCGAGGAGGAGATTCCCCCTCCGAAGGGGAAGAGGTCGGCGATAGAAGACGCCGACATGGACATGCCGCCGAAGGGCTCAAAGAGGCCGAGGCGAGCCTCATCCGAGGCCGCCAACAATTCATCGGAGAGGGCCGAGCTCTCAGGTGACTCAGAGGAAGACCCCCTCGCAACGGGGAGGAAGAAACCGGCACCTCGAGGGTAAGCCCTTGTCTCTATCGTCTTTCCTTAAGTCACTTTTTCAGCAAAGGGAATCTTACACAAACAGTTCTTCGTATGCAGTCCGCCGAAGGTAATCCCCAGCGGCTCTTCAAGTGGGCTGCCATCAACCAGCGGGACTCCAGAGCCCGCTGCTTCCCCCCCAAAGCCTGATGGTCTGGGGGAAGCGACATCCACCTTGGACCCCGAAGTCAACTTGACGGGGGTCGACGAGGTGGTGAACATGGCCGAGGACAATACCTCGGCCCGGCAAGATCCGGGGACGGAGCGCCCCGAGGCCATCAAAGAATTGTTGGGCCAGTCATTGGCCCAGCCGGAGTCTACCTCGGCTCCACCACAACGGGCGGAGGCCACTCGGGCGGAGACACCCGAGATCATCCCTTCGCCCTAGCCTACTGCCCAGGGACGGGCTGGCGCGGGGTGGACCGAGGAGGTGGAGGAGACCCTGAGGGGTTCTTCCATCAAGGAGGAGCACCGTGCCTTGATGGGCACGGCGCTGGAGAGCTACCGGTCCGCAGGGGCCGCCCTGCACGAGGTTTTCAAGATCCTCGCAGCAGGTTTCAAGGCACGCAGTCTACGCTTTTAGCGTGTTTATTTGAGCTGTTTGTCTTTGTGAGTTCTGTCCGAGGACATAAGAATATAGCCTTCTAAACGGCTTTGTGAGTGAGTAGCCCCCGAGCCCGAAGTCGGTTGCGAGAAACCGGCATCGGGGTTGCTTGACGTAGTAGGAGCCGACGAGTGATCTTTAATTATTCCCTTTACAATGGGGATCCGTTTTGTTCCAGATTGCGACCTCGATCCCGGACTCTGTCGCCGAAGAGATGGCGGAGATGAACCGAAAACTCGAGCAATCTCAAGGTAAGCAAGTTTAAACTTGCATTTGTATTTTTACGAAATACGTGTAATGTATGTGAAAGAAGGCAACTAAGGCCAAACTGTGTTGACAGCGGAGCTGGAGATGCTCCAGGCCGAGCTGGACAGAGCTCGGAAAGAGGTGCGGCAGCAGGAGAATGCTGCCGCCGCGGCCGAGAAGGCGCGGGCTGCCAAGAAGGCGGCCGGAGAGAAGCACCAGGCACGGGTGCTAGAGGTAGAGGAGACCATGAAGGGCGTGTTCGAAGCACGCGACAAACTTTAGGAGGAGGGGCAGCGGACGAAGGAGGAGCTCGAGAAGCTGCAGCGTGCCCACTCCGAGCTCAAGACCTCGGCCCGAGCGGATCGCGAGGTGCTCCAGCAAGTGGAGCAAATCGCCTCGGGTAAGAAATTTTTGCTGCAGTGTAGGTTTGGCAGCAAAGGGTGTGTCGAGCTCACCCAATTATGGCGTTCCGCAGAGGTCTTCGAGGATCTCCCGCAGAGCGCGGAGGATGCGGTGGCCCAACTGGCGGGCCATGAGGCGGAGAAAGCCTTCTAGGGTCAATTCCTGGGGTCGCCGTCTGCGCAGCTGCTGAATCATCGAGTGAAGCAGCTGGTCGAGCTGTTCTGGATGACAAGGCTGGCGCTCCAGGACCTATGCGTCACTTTGTGGCCTGCCGAGGCCATGCCGAGGAGTCTCTTCGGCCTGACGGCCCGTCTCCGAAATGTTGTGCCCTGCGTTGAGCGCTGGAAGAGGTCCGCATGCTTCGAAGGGGCGCGGAGGGCATACGCTTGCGTGAAGACTCACTTCCGCAAGGTTGATGCGGAGACGTGTGCCGCTGGCCCTCCTGCCGACAAGCCGCGGACCGCCGAGCAATTCTTCGCCGAGGTTGAGGCGGGAGCTCGGACCACCGAGGCCATGTGCCCCAAGGACACTCTGTATTTTTAGGTGATGCTTCGGAATGCCGGAGTGTATAATGTAAAAACTTTATCTCGTGTTTGAATGAAAATGGCTTGAAATTCCATATGTTTTTATTTTATAATTCAATTATTCCTCCAATATGACTTGTTCAAAATGAGAGTGGCCAGTCGTCGGCTTCAGCCCCAGTGTAAGTTATACAGAGGGTGTTTCTTAAGGCATACTTGACCCTTGGCCGACGTCTCGGTACCCGGAGGCAGTCAATGACTTAGAGGAACTAGGCAATCAGACTATAGTGGCTTGACATCTTTCATTTAGTCATAGGAGTTTGACTGTGGGAGATGAGGACCAACCCCCGGCATAGGAAGTGTGCGGCCAACGCGGCCGAGGTATAGACCATAGCACACTTCGGCTAGAAATAAAAGCCCTTCATTTGACACGGGTGATCTCTATCGTCACATCGCTTGACGCGGTCTCCGGATGGCAGACCAGTTTGCGCTTACCTAGATAGTCAGCTTTCGGCTTTCTCCACTGAGGCGCCATGCCAATTAACCTGGTAGCGCAATCGCAGTGGTTCTCCCGTTACGCCCTTAGACGAATACATCGGGAACATAAGGGGTACACATAGGAGCCGGGCAACCCAACTATTGACCGAAATCTAGGTTCGAAACTAATGCATATAAGGCCAAAAATCCGAGACGCCGAATACATCGGACTTTCATGTACCATTGCATCTTTTTAAAGTACTTCATCGTCCCGGAGCTATGCTGATAAAGAAATACAATAAAGACCTTAAAAGGGCACGGTTTCTTTATTTTATAACATCAATCGTGTACATGCCCAGTTGTGATGAGAGTAGTTGAAACAGTACAACATAAATAGTAAAGCAGGAAGAGGAAAAAACAGGTCGGATAATTACCGACGGATTTTAAAGGATCCGGACCGAAGCCTGCCGCGCGTCTGCGTTTCCGAACTGTTGACCAGATCGTCCTGAGTGACGACGAAGGGTTTTGCGAAGGTCGATGCCCGACTGGCCCTTTATACACTCTAAGTGTTTGATTGACCGAGGTCCTCAATGGGAGGTGTTTGCCGGAGTCATTCTGTGGTTAAGGCCACAGAGACGTAGTTACGATCGGCTGTTTCTTTTATAGATACCTGCATGTGCAGGGGCTCTAAGCCTCGTCTTCGTGTGGTTAATCCGCGCCAGACGTGTGGGTAGTTATGTTGGCTCCTCGGCGTCCCAGGGAATTTTAAGTGCGAAGTTGTGTACCCTGGGGACGTACTGCCCGCCGCTAGGGCACGCGAGGAGCCCGCATCCCTATTTCAGGTACGGGGGTAGCTGGCCGAGGTCGACTTGTGCATCCCGGGCTCGCTTCAAAGAGCGAGCGGCGCGTTTATCGCTGCGGGCTGCCTCCTCGGACGCTTGGACCTCGGCTGCAAAAGCCATGGTCTGTTCCTCTGTCCGGAGTGAACGTTTGGTATTACCATTGACTGTGATGACACCGTTGGGTCCTGGCATTTTGAGCTTGAGGTAGGCGTAATGCGGACTACGTTGAAGCGTGCAAAGGTTGTGCGCCCTAGGAGCGCGTGGTATCCACTCCGGAAGGGTACGATGTCGAAGATTAACTCCTCGCTTCTGAAGTTCTCGGGCGAACCGAAGACTACCTCGAGGGTGAATGTCCCGGTACAACGGGCCTCGACGCCCGGAATGACACCTTTAAAAGGTGGTAGAGCTCGGCTTTATCCGAGATGAGTCAATGCCCATCTTCCGAATTGTGTCCTCGTAGATGAGGTTAAGACTGCTTCCCCCGTCCATCAGGACGCGTGTTAGATGATAACCATCAACGATAGGGTCTAGAACGAGCGCCGCGGATCCGCCATGCCTGATGCTGGTCGGATGATCGTGCTTGTCGAAAGTGATCGGGTAAGCCGACCACGGGTTATACTTCGGGGCGCCTGGCTCCAACGCATATACGTCCCGAAGCACACGCTTTCTCTCCCGTTTAGGGATGTGGGTGACATAGATCATATTGACCTCTCTTACCTTGTTGGGAAATTTCTTTTGCCCTCCATTATTGGGCTGCCGAGGTTCATCCTCGTCGTCGCTGCGGTGTTTGGTTTTATTCTGACCCTCTGCCGCTATCTTGCCGGCTTGTTTGAAGACCCAGCAATTCCTATTGGTGTGGGTTGCTGGTTTTTCCTGGGTACCGTGAATCCCGCACGGGCGGTCCAAGAGCATGTCAAGCTGGCTAGGTCCGTCTTTGTTCCCCTTATAGGGTTTTCTTTTCTGCCCGGATTTAGGTCCGGTGAATCCTGCATTGACCGCGGCGTCTTCAGTGTCTCTTCCACCATTTTTGTACCTGCGCTTATTCTTATTGCGCTTCGGTTTTCCATTGGCGTTGCGGGTTTCTGAGGTGCCTGCCTCGCCGTTATGAGTACTTCGGGTGAGCCAGCTATCCTCTCCCACGCAAAAGCGGGTCATTAGAGAGGTCAGGGCAGCCATAGTCCTCGGCTTATCCTGGCCGAGCTGTCGAGCTAGCCATTCATCTCGAATATTATTTTTGAATGCGGCGATGGCCTCGGCTTCGGAGCAGTCTATGATCTGGTTCTTCTTGGGGAGGAACCTGTTCTAGAATTTCTGGGCTGATTCGCCTGGCTGCTGGGTAACACGGCTGAGGTCATCAGCGTCCGGAGGTCGGACATACGTGCCCTGGAAGTTTGCTCGAAAAGCATCTTCTAGGGCTTCCCAGCTGCCAATAGAGTGAGGAGGGAGGCTATTAAGCCAGTGTCTCGCCGGCCCCTTTAACTTGAGCAGCAGATATTTGATGGCATGGAGATCATCTCCATTGGCCATGTGTATGTGTAATAGGAAATCCTCGATCCAAACTGCTGGGTCTATGGTACCATCATATGATTCTATGTTAATGGGTTTAAACCCTTCCAGGAATTGATGCTCCATCACCCTGTCTGTAAAGCAGATTGGGTGAGCTGGACCTCGGGACCGAGGAGGATCTAGTCGGGTCTCAGAGGAGAGCAGTGAGTAAGCTTGATCTCGAGCATGGCCGTTCCTGTCCATCCAGGCATCGTAGCCGTTGGGCCCAGCGGGGGCATGTCCCCTTGATCCATAGATGGACTGAGGGGGAGCCCTATTTTCTTCAATATGATGTCTAGCGTCGCGATGATCCAGGTAGTCCACGGGGTCTTTACCATGATGGCGTGGTGGTGGCTTTTCACCATGGTCTTCTCGTCTTGGCCTGTCCCGGCCTCTAGGGGGGCGATCGAGGTCGTTAGCGAGCTCTTCATCAAATTCTGGTAGGAGGCGCCTACGTGGGTAAGACTTCGGCGCACTATGGCGTCGGTTCTCCATATCCTGCTTGGCGGAGAGCACTTCAACCCACTTGTCATTTAGCGCGTCGGTATTTTCCTGCAGGTGCTGCTGCTTCCGTTTTAAGCTCCGGGCCGTCGCAATGAGGCGTCGCCGGAAGCGTTCTTGTTCGAAGGGGTCCTCGGGGACGATAAAGTCCTCGGTACCGAGGCTGTCGTCCTCCTCGGACTCCGGCATGTAATTGTCGTCGGCCCCTTCGAAGAGGTCATCGGGATCGGAGTCCACAAGAGGTCGGTCTGGTGTGCCGTTCCTTACTGGGGAGGCTTGAATGTCCTCCTCATGGTTATCGGCGTCACCGTCCTCCTCGTTGCCGTTATTGGCTGTTGCGTCATTGCCACTGGGTTCCCCATTATTGCCCCTTCGGCGCCGTCGCCAGCGTCTTGGAGGGGATTTGGGGGTGTCCACCATATAGACATCGTAGGTGGATGTGGCGGTCCACCTGCCCGTGTTGACCGAGGGCAAGGTGTTCTCGATGGGGCCGTCGGAGTCCTCCTCCATATCTGAGGGTTCGCCGTAGTCCAACACGTCGGTTAAATCATCGATCGTGGCGACTAGGTGGGTGGTGGGTGGGATGTAAATTTCCCTATCGTCGGCTTTGAGTCCGATCTGATCATAAACCGAAGTCTTGCCGTCCGAGATGGACATGCTCTGGATGCGGCAAAGCATCTCATCAAGGTGAGATAACTCTTCGGGATCCATGGATGCGCCGTAGGCAGGGCTGATTCGAAGCACATCCGGCGTGTGACCAGGCGCGTCTTCGGAGCGAAGGGAATCTGAACATAATTCGGAGTTTCGATTCGAAATCAACTCTGGCATCAGCCCCGCTTCGAGAGTGGGTGCCGGATCTTTCTCCGGATTAGTGGTCGGGGAGAGATCAGCCGAAGTGGCGGCGTCAGTAGTCTCAAAAGATGTCATGATAGAGTTCGGTTCCGGGGTCGAGCCTCCAGAGCCGGCCGAGCTTTTGATCAGGCCGGGCGTCCATCCCGATAGGACGAGTTCGCCGCGGGAGTCGGCAGTGTACTCGAGGCCACCGAAAGTCATGATCCATCCCGGGGGTAGTTCTCGACGGAAGTCAGGTGTCCCGTCGAATCGGCGCAGAATACCATGCTGCTGAAGATGAAAAGCTGTCCGGGGACGTAGACGTCCCCACAGCTGTTGGCGTGATTGATCCGTAGGTGAGCCATCGACCCTTCTGGTGATCGTGCAGCGGAACTCTCAATGAAAGCACCAGTGTCGGTGTAAAAACCGGCAGACCTCGGGGTAGGGGGTCCCGAGCTGTGGATCTCGGATCGATGGTAACAGAGACAATGGAGACGGTATTTACCCAGGTTCGGGCCCTCTCGATGGAGGTAAAACCCTACGTCCTGCTCTTGTTATATTGATAGAGATGTATCGAGTACAGAGTAGATCTACCTCGAGATCGTAATATGTGTCTAACTTCTATGGCTAGGTAAGTAATGTTGCGTTGATGTTCCCTCTACGGGCTAAACCCTATGGCTTATATACACGCCAGAGAGGGTACCTAGGGTTACAATGTCGGTATCTAGGAGTAAGGCGGCTGGACAAATCTTGAAGTGTACTACAAGTCTTCGATGGAGACAGCGCGGATCACGTCTCCCATGTACAATCTCCGGAGTCCATCTTGGTCACGTACGGGGGTACATCGGCCCAACCGAGGAGACGGGTCGGCCCGGTTAGCACCCCCTAATCCAGGACACCGTCAGTGGGGCTCTGTGATTTGACTGCTCATTAGTCATTATTACCGCGGCGCAACGACCGGGGTGAACCTCCCCTGCGGTTGTGCACTCAATATTGGTACATGGCATGTGGACCCGGATGCTGAATGTCCCACATGTCAGCGAAAGGAAGTTCAATGGTGTCTAGCATTGCTATCAAGCTTTCAGGATTTGTTTATATGTCACATAATTTTCCAACATAATAAATTATACTGTAATGCTATGAAGCTTTCAACCTTGGTTTCTTGTGTCCACTTGCCTCCAAGGTTGTCTCGTTACAACATTCCATCAAATACAAGGTTGTCCCGTTACAACATTCCATCAAATACAAAGAAAACTAACATGGATGCTAATGGATCACAATGATTCGCAGATTAGCCCCAATATTTACATCACAACTGAAGACAAAGTTGTGAGAAGGCCTACAAATAAAGAAAAATTAAAAATTGATCGATGCTGTCCGTAGGCATGGTTCCATTTCCTGGCCACGGTGTTCATTGGTAGGCAGCTAGTTTCACGCAGCTCTGTCGAACTAAACAAGACATGTTAGCCAAGAAAGAAGTCAGTGGAGGACATGGACCATCCGATCATTTTGTGCAGTTCCACTAAAATCGAGCTGAGCATCCCTGTTTGCAAAGATATTGAATAAGTGTTATTACAATAATAGTGGCACTAGTTCATGCAACATACACACACAAATAGAAGCCGATCACCTTTGCAATCTCTCGTAAAACTAACTACTTGTTGGAGAAGATTAGGCTCAGAATTGGATCGGGAGGATAGCACCACCAATCTCCCTTTGTGCAGTCCCACTGAAATGTAGAAACATTGCCCGTGTGATATTTTAGTGGAACTGCACAAAACACTCTTAAGAAAAAAGTGATTTGTGCAGTTCACCAAAAGGTCGCAATAGCAACGAGGTGAAATGGATAGCCCTGTTTGCAAAAAGAGGTAGAAAGGAAAGAATTACTGGTCAATAACAGTTGATGACACATACACCGACAAAAAGAAGCATATTCATTGTCTTAAGGGGGAGATAGCAGCACAGTGGTTTCTCTCAAATGGTGTGAGGACGAGATTGCAAAATGGGAAGTACGCCGGCCGAGCTATGTTTTAGGCAAAGAACTAGAGAAGATCCACATGTAGGATTTTCCACATGCAGCGACGTCGGAAGTTGGGCAGTGGAGCAAGGCCAGTTCCAGAGGAAGCTGTATCTGAGGGTCGTCGGGATGTAACTAGGAGGGCGGCGGCGGGCGGGATCTACTGCGGCAGCGAGCAAGGAGCGAAGGCCCTACCGCGCCGGAGCTTGGTTGGAGAGAACGGCGGGTGATACGTCTCCAACGTATCTATAATTTTTGATTGTTCCATGCTATTATAGTATCAATATTTGATGTTTTATATGCAATTATATGCCATTATATATCATTTTTTGGGACTAACCTATTAAACTAGTGCCCAGTGCTAGTTGCTATTTTTTGGCCTGTTTTTGCCTTTTCAGAAAATCATAATCAAACGGAGTCCAAACGAAGAAAAAACTTTGGATTAATTTTTTCTGGAGCAGAAGAGACCCTCGAAGCTTCGGGAGAAGACCAGAAGAGCCATGAGGGAGCAACAAACTCGGGATGCGCGCCCCCCAGGCTTGTGGGCCCCTCGTGGCACCTCTTGACCTAATTTCAGCGCTATAAATTCAAAAATATTCCCCGTATACCAAAAAGACAGAAGAAAAAACCTTTCCGCCGCCGCAAGCCTCTGTTCTTCCGCGATCCCATCTGGAGGCCTTTTCCGGTACTCTGCCGGAGGGGGAATCGATCACGGAGGGCTTCTTCATCAACTTTGCTGCCCTTCCGATGATGTGTGAGTAGCTTACCATAGACCTACCGGTCCATAGCTAGTAGCTAGATGGCATCTTCTCTCTCTTTGATCTTCAATACCATGTTCTCCTCGATGTTCTTGGAGTTCTATCCGATGTAATCTTCTCTTGCGGTGTGTTTGTTGGGATCCGATGAATTGTGAGTTTATGATCAGATTATTCATGAGAAATATTTGATTCTTCTCTGAACTCTTTTATGCATGATTGTTATAGCTTTGTATTTCTCTCCGATCTATCCATTTGGTTTGGCCAACTAGATTGATTTATCTTGCAATGGGAGAGGTGCTTTCTGATGGGTTCAATCTTGCGGTGCTCAATCCCAGTGACTGAAAGGGACATGACACGTATTTGTATTATTGCCATTAAGGATAAAAAGATGGGGTTTAATCATATTGCTTGAGTTTACTTTGTCTACATCATGTCATCTTGCTTAAGGCGTTACTCTGTTTCATACTTAATACCCTAGATTCATGCTGGATAGCGGTCGATGGGTGGAGTAATAGTAGTAGATGCAGGGAGGAGTCGGTCTACTTGTCTCGGACGTGATGCCCATATACATGATCATTGCCATGAATCCGTCATAATTATTTGCTTTTCTATCAATTGCCCAACAGTAATTTGTTTACCCACCATATGCTATGTGTTCGAGAGAGAAACCTCTAGTGAAAACTATGGCCCCCGGGTCTACCTTTATCATATATTAAAATCCAAAAATACCTTGCTGCAATTTATTTACTTTTATTTTGTTTCGCAATTTACTTTTCTATCTATCACTATCAGAATTAATCCTTGCAAATAACCGCTAAGAGGATTGACAACCCTCTTATTTGCGTTGGGTGCAAGTGTTTGCTTTTGTGTGTGTAGGTGCTGCTAACGAGGTTCTATGTGGTTCTCCTACTGGATTGCTAACATTGGTTCTTAACTGAGGGAATTACTTATCTCTACTATACTGCATCATCCTCTCCACTTCGGGGAAATCCCAATGCAGTTTACAAGTAGCAGCGGGTACCGCAGATCGGGACGCGCCGGCAATGAGTTTCCTGCCTCGACGCCGGCGACCGGAGCAACGCTGCACATCCTCCCTCTCCGCCGACGGACGGGATCTGGCCAGATCAGTGACCAGCAGTGAGAGAGAGAGATTGGCCACCACCGTCTTGTGTGAGAAAGTGTGAAGAGACGAACCCCAGCAAGCAAGCATTGAGGCTCCTGCCTATATTTTATAGTATAGTGGAGTGGTGTTCTTTTTTCTCTCGATAATAATCATTTTATATTCTGTACGTGCCATTGAGGAATAAACTTTATTTAAAAATAACGCGCAAATGCGTCGAGTCGCACTTTGTTTTATTCACGCGTGGTACACGACCCTCCATCAAGTGAACAACTGCTACACGCGTCAAATTATCACGTGGGCTACCTTTTCGTACAGAAATGAGCTCGACCGTGTACCCGCGCGGGTGTGGTTGGGAATGAGACGCGAGTACGTGCGTCGTGCGTGCACCTCTTCTCTTCGTGCACGTACCCCACCTACGTGGGGGTGTGTGAGAGAGATACAAACCTAGAGAGAGATGGTGACTGTGTTCGTGAGTGTTTTTTTTGGGGGTGACTTCGTGAGTGTATTTGTGTGCGTGAGAGATATACAGGAAATATGTGTCGATGATATCTCCAAAAAAATGCAACGTATGCAATGTGTGTAAAATAGAGGCCTAGATATATCATATATAGAGGGGCGATCCACGAGAAGAGAGGGGAGGGATCATCAGCGTGAGATATTGATAGAATTGAAGAGAGGGATGAAGGTGTATGGGTGCGAGATCTATAAAGAGAGCCAGTGAAATTGTGTGTGCGCACGTCAAAGGTATAGGGTGGCTGGCCTACTGCAAGGTTATAGGGAAGTGGTGCAGTTTGTGTGTGGCAGGGAGACCTAACTAGAGCGTTCAACTATCGGTGTGGGGGGGGGCAGAGACCTAAGTAGAGAGGTAGATCAACTAGTATATGTGTGGAGAAGGAGAGACCTAGCTATGTATTGAGGGAGATCGATCGGCATCCATACATATGTGTAGGAGAGGAATACGGTTGGGAGAGATATAGAGCTAGAGTGCCGGAGAGGTGGTGGTGGAGTTGCTTCTCGGAGATGGTGGGGCAGGCCAACTAGACAAACGGAGGGTACGACTGCAATATCAATAAGAGAGGGGATGTATGTCTGTGTGTGCGCGTGCGTGTGAGAGACGAGTCGGGAGGCATGCATGGATGATGATGGGGGGGCGATATGTCTGTGGTAAGCAGACCTAACTAGATAGGTAGATCAATCGTCGTGCGTCGGAGAAAGGGAGAGACATATCTAGTGAGGTAGATCGATCGATGTGTGGGGAAAAAGAGTTATAGTCGACCTAGCTAGCTATAGAGGGAGATCGATCGGTATACATGCATGTGTTAGAGTCAAATAAGGCCCGGAGAGACGGATAGAGAGAGAGGGATGCAGCTAGGAGGTGGTGCAAGAGGCCTACTATATAGAAAGGGGGATGAGTGTGCGAGTGCATGATCAATGAAAAGAGGGGCGAGAGTGTGCATGTGTGTGGGACCGTATGAGAGATAGGGGGCATGGACGGTGAGAGCAGAAGAGGGAAAGTGTGTGTATGTGGTAGGCAGACCTGGCTATAGAGAGGTATATCGATCGGTGTGTGCAGAATAGTTATTCTGCCCACACTTCCGAACTGCATGCTCAATGCGAGGGCGCTGCACTTTCTGAAGCAAAGGTACTGCAATACAGAGATTAGTGAACTTCGCGTCATAAAAAACTGCACGCGGTGTTTTTCGGTACTATTTTTGAGCCAGTTTTTAAACCGTTTGTCAGAATGAGGCATGTAATATACCGTTGGAAAGCTATGGATTAGGCGCAACTTCTCCATGTTGAACACTTTTCGAGATTCCTCGCAGTTTAAGAGCAATTTCGAAAACAGTGGGCGCTCGACGAGTGGCAGCGAGCGTATTTTCGCGTTTTTTCGCAAACCGCTTGTCGGAATGAAGCAAATGATACGCCGTTGGAAAGATATCATCGAGGCACAACTTTTTCATATATATTACTTTCTTTAATTCCTTACGATTTAAGAGTAGTTTCAAATTTACTAAATCGAGGAATTCTGTTTTTCAATTTTTTGCAATTTTTCGGTACTGTTTTCGCTCCAGTTTTTTAACCGTTTATCGAAACGAGGCATGTGATACGCCGTTGGAAAGCTATGGATGAGGCACAACTTTCATATGTAGAAATTATTTTGAGATGCTTTACGGTTTTAAATTAATTTTGAAAATGGTGCGGCGGACGACGAGTGGCAGCGGCCGTTTTTTCACGAATTTTTACAAACCACTGGTTGGAATGATTCAAATGATACGTCGTTGGAAAGATCGATGAGGCACAACTTTTTCATATAGAACACTCTCTCTAATTGCTTACGGTTTAAGAGCAGTTTTGATTTTACCGAAATGCGGACACTCTGTTTTTCGCGACACCAAAATCGACGAGGGAACTGCATCAGACAGAAAAATGCACTGCTTCAGACTGATAACCGCACTGCATCAGACGGGCAAGCGAATTGCATGATTTCTTTTATTGAGACGTAAATTTCCCAGACGAGGAAGTGGACTACGCTTCACAACGGGCGTAAGTGAACCGCAAACACCATCGAGAAGTGAACCGCATTACTTTTTTCTGTCGTTTCTGTAACATTTTTTTGGTTCCCATTGGGAGCAAGTGAACCGCGAAACTACCGAAAGCAAACGGCGTCACTACCGAAAGTGAACCGCACGAGTTTTTATTGTCCTTTTTCTTAACTTATTGTTTTTTACGCGCATAGACCGGACAAGTGCACCGCACAGACTGAGCGAGTGAACTATATGTAATAAGGAGCGAACTTTTTTGAGATGTTTTGGTTGCTATTTACCAAGTGAACTACGGAGGAGTTTTGTAGCGAACTGCATGAGAGAACAAAGTGAGCTTCAAAATATACATATTCATTCATTATTTTTACACACACACACTCACATTAGTCAACCGCATTAGGCTTTTAATTTTTTCAAAATGTGCACTGCTGTTGCACTCCTTGTGAACCTCTTTTTTCCATATCCCTTTGAAAAATACATGGTCAAGCCTAGTGAACTACATTCTTCTTTTTTCTCTCTTTTTTATAAATGCTTTTCAGACTGCTGAGACGAGACGAGTGAACTACATGGTTTTTTTTTCAAACAAGGGAAGCGAACTTGCGAATGAAAGCAGACTGCTCGAGACAACGAAGTAAACTGCATGTTTTCTTTTTTTCATGGGTTTTTCACATGTGCTCTGGACTGCACATGATGAGAGCAGTACAATTTTTTCTATATCTTTCTCTTATAAAGTGAACTTCTTAAATTTACCACAGTGAACCGCACTGATTCTCTCAACAATTACAAAAACATGTCGCCCATTTCTCTCAAAACAACACTTATAAACAAAAAAAGAGTACAGAACTGAACTACCAAAAACAGTGAACTAGTTTGGATTTTTTGTACTGCATATGAACCGCATTGAATTTTTTGTATTTGTTCTTTTTCTGCATTAGAGAACATAGTGGTCTGATCTGTGTCTTCGTTTGAGCACACACTGAACTGCACACACGCACTGCAAAAGAAACTTTAACATGCCAACTGCAAGGGCTGCAGCTCCTGGTCGTCGGGGAGGTAGCGGTCGAACGGGATCCATGGTGTGGCGCGGGGACAAGATTGAGATGGCCATGGCGTCACCTGCGAGGCACAAACAAGATGTGAGGGAGAGGTGTGGAGGAAGAAGGAAAGGAGAGAGAGGAGGGTGCTCACCTCCGGTGCTGCTGTGTTGTTGCTGTCCGGCGCGTCGGTGTGGGGAGGGGCGGGCGGCCGGGAACCGCGCGTCCTCAGCTGTGGGGCGGCCGCCGAGGATGGAAGTAGGGAGGTGGAAGACCACCGGGACTGTGGGGCGACCGGGAAGCTCCAAACTGAACTGCACAAAAGAAATCTGAAGAATAGAAGAGCACCGCACTGCATTGGCGCTCGTCGTGGACCGCACACCGCACACCGATGGGCTGCATCCCGTGCTGGAGGCTAGCGTGCTCGTCGGAGGTGGCCGGCCACGTGCCGTGCCATGGCAATTGTTGTGCGGCAGTGATGGGAGGAACGCGCGGGGCGGCCCGAGGATGGATGCGCAGGAGGTGGGGAGGTTGCTCCTCGGGTGGCATGCGGTCGGGTGCGCGGCGGCGCTGGGGAGGGCTCCGTGGGGCGTGGCGGCCGGATGCAGTGCTGGTGGCCGTGGAAGGGAAGGTCGCGCAACGGCGCGGGCCGGCCAGGCGTCGGTTGTTGGATCCGGCAGTGTCTCCCACGCCGGAGGGAAGCGGGGCAACACGGATCTGAGAGCGCCGGCACGGGACTGGCGCAGGTCGGTGAGTCAGGGCCGCGGTGGATCCGGAGGTGGCAGTGGTGCCTGGATCCGTTGCCGGCAGTGCGCAGGGTATCCTCGGATCCGGTGTAGGAGAGGGTGGACGGCGCGGGAGGGGCCGTGGCCGCCATGGATCCGGCGTAGGGGAGAGTGGGGCGGCGCGGGAGGTGCGGGGACGATGCGAGGCGGGCTGGGGCACGATGGCCGGCGGCGGGGTTGCTCCGGCGAGGCTCCTACGCGCGAAGGAAGTTGGTCAAGAGAGGTGGGGATCGTGCGGGGCACGAGCAGGGGAGGAAGAAGGTGGGAGGGATTGGGGAGTGCGCGTGGGGACGAGGGGGTTTCAGTAGTGATCAGCGTGTTGGTTCGGTTCGCGGCGTGGGGTGTTGGCAGAATAAGCTCAGGTGTTGGCAGAATAAGGTCTTAAGGGTTTTGTTAGAATAGACCCACCCTATATATATATATATATATATATATATATATATATATATATATATATATATATATACACCAACCCCCTTAAGACCTTATTCTACCATCTTTTTGATTATTCTGCCAACACCGCCGAACCCACCGCTCAACCCACTCCCGAACTGCAAAAACAAAAACAAAACTCCCAGCCCACCACCACACGCGTCCCCCCATCCCGCTCCACCTTCCTTCTCATGCCCCCGAGCTGCCCATTTCTCCTCCTGCCCCACATCACCACGCGCCGCTGGAGCTGGAGCCCCATCCCGCCCCACGCCGCCGGAGCCCCGCCCCGCCCCGCGCCGCCTGAGCCCCGCCCCGCCTCGCGCCGCCGGAGCCCCGGCTCCCTCCCTCTGCACCATCCATGACCGGGGCGCCCTCAGCCACCGCGGAGCCCACCCCGCCACCCCGCCATCCAGCATTGCCACGCGCCTCCTTCATCCAGCGCCGCCGAGCTCACTAGCCGCCGTGCAGCCACCACCAGTCCCAGATCCGTCCGCGAACAAGCAATCAAAATTGGCGACTAGGCCTTTCCCGTGCTGCATCCGGCGACCGGAGGAGAATGGAACTCCGACGACCTCCTGCTGGTCGCCATGGCCAGATCCACCCGCCAGACGACCGGATCCACCGCGGCCTTGCCTTACCTCGCGGCCCTTCGACAGTCCAGCACTGTCATGCTCCCCTCCTGGTTCGCCGGTGGAGGCAGCCACGTATGTGGGTGCCGTGCCAGTACGGTTCACCGGCAACGCATGGCGCAGTGCGCCTCGCCGTGTGGTGCGGTTCAGAAGAGTTTTTTTCTTCCTTTTTTCTGGATTGCTTGTGGTGCTTGCTAGGTACTGCAAATGTTTGTCTTTTTTTTACAAATAGGTGCAGTTCGTTGTAAATCCCTTCGTGGTTCACTTTGAGAAAAAAGGAGAAAAGGGGGAAAATTGCATCGATATTGCAGTGCGAATTTGGTCGCACGGCGGTGCATTTTCAGTGGTTATGTAGTGCGGGGTGCGCACACATGCAGTCCGGTCACATCAGTTCTCTTGCGAAAGGCAGCTCAATTGTTCGTCAGTGTGCCCCGACCCTGCATTGTGAAATTCTATTGCAGTTCACTCTGCATAATTTTTGTGCTTCACTTACAAAAAAATAATGCGGTTCACTTTCGATAGTGTTACGGTTGACTTTCGGTACTGTTGCGGTTCACTTACACCCAATGTGAAGTGCAAAAAAAATGACAAAAAAGAAAAGTAACGCGGTTCACTTTTAAATAGTGTTGCGGTTCACTTTCGGTAGTGTCGCGGTTCACTTATTCACAATGTGAAGTGTAGAAAAAAATGTTATGGAGATGACAAAAAAAAGAATGCGGTTCACTTCTCGATAGTGTTGCGGTTCACTTACGCCGGACGTGAAGCGCGGTCCACTTCCTCGTCTTGAAAAATTTACGTCTGACAAAAGAAACCATGCAGTTCGTTTGTCCGTCTGATGCAGTGCGGTTTTTGGTTTGAAGCAGTGCGGTTTTCTGTCCGATGCGGTTCACCTGTCGATTTTGGTGTCGCGAAAAAACAGAGTGTCCGCATTTCGGTATAATCAAAACTGCTCTTAAACCGTAAGGAATTAGAGAGTGTGTTCTACATGAAAAAGTTGCGCCTCGTTGATATCTTTCCAATGGTGTATCATTTGAATAATTCGGACCAGCGGTTTGTAAAAATTTCGCGAAAAAGCGGCCGCTGCCACCCGTCGTCCGCCGCACCATTTTCAAAATTAATTTAAAACCGTAAGGAATCTCAAAAACATTTCTACATATGAAAGTTGCGCCTCGTCCGTAGCTTTCCAACGGCGTATCACACGCCTCGTTTCGACAAACGGTTAAAAAACTGGAGTGAAAACAATGCCGAAAAATTGCAAAAATTTGAAAAAACAGAATTCCGCGATTTAGTAAATTTGAAACTGCTCTTAAACCGTAAGGAATTAGAGAAAGTAATATATATGAAAAAGTTGCGCCTCGATGATATCTTTCGAACGCGTATCATTTGCTTCATTCCGACAAGCGGTTTGCAAAAAAACATGAAAATACGCTCGCTGTCACTCATCGGTCGCCCACCGTTTTCGAAACTGCTCTTAAACCGCGAGGAATCTCGGAAAAATTTCAACATGGCGAAGTTGCGCCTAATCCATAGCTTTCCAACGGTATATTACACGCCTCATTCCGACAAACGGTTTAAAAACTGGAGCGAAAATAGTACCGAAAAACACCGCGTACAGTTTTTTCGACGAGAAGTTCACTAGTCTCAGTACTGCAGTGTGTTTGCTTCAGAAAGTGCAGTGCCCTCGTGTTGAGCATGCAGTTCGGAAGTGTGGGCAGAATAACTATTCTACCAATATTGGTAGAATAGACGGGCTGTATATATATTTTTATATATTTATATTTATTATGTCTTTGCCACCCGTGGGCATTGCCACCTCTCTGGTTTCCGTCTGATCTGGCTTTGAGATCCGTGTAGCATCTTTTAGGTCTGCCATTGATTACTCTTCCATTTGTCTAATTGCACTGAGACGAGTTCATAGCACTAAGTATTAACAAGGTTAAATGTTGATACATGTGTATACTCATGAATCTTTTTTGGGGAATCTTTTTTGAGTTCATAGGGAACTTCCTTTAGGAATATAAGTCTTAATCACCAACCAATTTTATTGTACTATTATAGAAAGTTAGTAAGTTATACTACTTTTTATACTATTAGGGAATCTTATTGGTTAATTATTCATGACCTGATATTTTGATACCCCTAGTCTAACACATACTCTACTGGAACCGTATTAGTGTGATCATTACCATGCCTCATTAACTGAATCCCGATGAAGAAATGACGATAGCATAGTGTTTACATGGATCATGAGGCATGCATTGAACGGGGATAACATGGGGTGGCACTACCACCAAGAGGGGTGGCATAGTCCCCGGGTGTTAAAAAATCCACACTAATATATATATATATACAGCCGGTCTATTCTGCCAATATTGGCAGAATAGTTATTCTGCCCACATCCGAACTGCACGCTCAACGCGAGGGCACTGCACTTTCTGAAGCAAAGGTAATGCAGTACACAGACTAGTGAACTTCGCGTCGAAAAAAACTGCACGTGGTGTTTTTTTGGTACTGTTTTCGATCCAGTTTTTAAACCGTTTGTCGGAACGAGGCGTGTAATATACCGTTGGAAAACTATGGATTAGGCGCAACTTCGCCATATAGAAATTTTTTTGAGATTCGTCACGGTTTAAGAGCAGTTTTGAAAATGGTGCGGCGCACGACGAGTGGCAGCGAGCGTATTTTGGCGATTTCTTCTAAACCACTTGTCGGAATTAAGCAAATGATACACCGTTGGAAAGATATCGTCGAAGCGCAACTTTTTCATATATATTACATTTTCTAATTCGTTACAGTTTAATAGCAGTTTCAAATTTACTAAATCGCGGAATTCCGTTTTTTCAATTTTTTTGCAATTTTCGGTACTGTTTTCGCTCCAGTTTTTTAACCGTTTGTCGAAACGAGGCGTGTGATACCCTGTTGGAAAGCTACGGATGAGGCGCAACTTTCATATGTAGAAATGTTTTTGAGATTCCTTACGGTTTTAAAGTAATTTTGAAAATGGTGCGGCAGCCGATGGGTCACAGCGGGCGTTTTTTCATGATTTTTTTCAAACCACTCGTCGGATTGATGCAAATGATACGCCGTTGGAAAGATATCGACGAGACGCATCTTTTTCATGTAGAACACTCTCTCTAATTCCTTATGGTTTAAGAGCAGTTTTGATTTTACCGAAATGCGGAGACTTTGTTTTTCGCGATACCAAAATCGACGAGGAAACTGCATTGGACAGAAGAACGCACTGCTTCATACGAAAAACAGCACTGCATCATACGGGCAAACAAACTGCAGCATTTCTTTTGTCAAACGTAAATTTTCCTAGTCAAGGAAATGGACCGCGCTTCACATCGGGCGTAAGTGAACCGCAAACACTATCGAGAAGTGAACCGCATTACTTTTCTTTTGTCGTTTCGGTAACAATTTTCTGCAGTTACGAGATGAACAGCATCAGACGGCCAACCACACTGCTTCAAATGGAAAACCGCACTGCATCCGAAGGGCAGGTGCACTGTATGATTTCTTTTGTATTTTCTCTAATAGTCGACTGAATTTTGAAACACACGAAACAAATTGCACTTCATACAGAGGGGTAATGAGCTGCTACACAAATTGGAGTGAACTACTTTTTTCAATCATCCCACAAACAAAACAAATTGCCTTAGAAAAAGAAGTGAACCTCCCGTGGGGATTTCTTTCTCCTTTTTTACAAAGTGAACCACTAAGGGCTTTTTTTTTACAAAGTGAACCACTATTTTGTTTTTACAAGTGAACAACAAAGAGTTTCATAGTGAACTAGATGATGTTTTTAATAAATACAAACAAGTGAACTGAAGCAAAATTAAGAAATAGGCTGGCAGCACATAAAAAACGTATAAAGTGAACTGCACAAAATAGGTAGTCGAGCCGCACGCGCGTGCAAAACTGAGCTTCATGCCGCTCGAGCCGAACAAAGTGCACCTCCACAAAGAACGTACTGCCCCACAAAACGAAGTGCATGTCGATGGCCAGCGAACCACACCGCAATGTTTTGTAATCTGGGAATCAAAAGGAGCACTTGCAGGCCATATGCTCACATACACTGCAGCAAGATGGGCTTCTACAGGTTCAGTAGACAACTACGGGGACGCGAACTGCACGCCCGTGTCCTCTCCACTGCTCGCCCCGGAGCCAGTGGACTACAAGGCTCCGGCGTCGCCGACAAACTGCACAAAAACAAAATCTGAAACGCATGAGCACTGTCACTGAGCATCCAGTGGACTGCACATCCGCACCACAAGCCTCGTCCCAATGGACTGCAGCACATGGGCCTCGTGCGGAAGGGTGAACTGCGGGAGGGGGGCAAGATAACTTCACGCACCTGTGGGCCGAACTCCACGGCCTCATCAACGGAGCCCATGCAAAGCGAACCGTAGGGCCACTGCACCGTCGTCATCCGCGCGCGAGGAGCGGTGCTCGCCGAAGCTGCACGGCCGCCGGCAAGGGGAGGTAGGAGGAGTGCTGGGCCGGCGAAACAACCCGATCCCCTGACGGATCTGGCGACTTGGCAGGATGAGGAGGCCGTCGGGGCCTCGAGCCAGCGTGGATCCAGCGCGGCATGTGCGCCGATGAGTCCAGGGGAGGCAGGGGCACGGGAGCTAAAGCAGAGGAGGGGGGCGGTGGAGCAGCACCAGGCATCCAATCCCCAACCATCGCAGGTCACCGCCGCCATCACTCTGCCAACAAGCCGAATGGCACACCCGCCGCCGCACGAGCCCCCTGCTCAAGCGAGTGTTGACCAGAACGGCACTAGATCCGACGATGCGGCGGTGGTGCCGGCCCTGATGTGCCAGATCCGAGCGGGGGGGAGGGAGGTGGTGAGGCGGTGGGAAGGAGGTTCTCCGGGGAGTGAGAAAACGGCGCCGGTGGAAGGTGGACGGGGCGGTGCCGGCGGCAGCGGCCTGGGCTGGTGCTCCTAAGGCGGCGTTGGTAGAAGGTGGACTGGGGTGGTGCGGCGGTGTCCTGGGTTGGTGCTCCGGCAGCGGCGTCGGTTGAAGGTGGACAGGGCAGGGCGTGGCGGCGCGGCGGCGACCTGCGGTGATGCTCTGACGCGGCCCCTGTAGAAGGAGGAGGGAGCTGGGGAGTTGGACAGTGGGAGGAGGGGTAGGAAAGTGAGATCACGCGAGGAGTGGGAGTTGGCAGAATAAGAAAATGTTGGTAGAATAAGACTCTTAAGGGTATTGGCAGAATAGACCCACCCCCTATATATATATATATATACCCCTATATATATATATATATATATATATATATATATCGAACAATCTCACATTTATTTGAATTTGTGATAATCTGTGGCTTTTGCAGCTCACACCTAAATACTGGTAGGCGTAGGGGGCGGGGCACTATACATTGTGTGATTTATACATATGAAACATGGTTTAGATTATGAAGATCTAGCTAGAGCTTGAAATGTACTATTATTTGAAATCAGCATAAAGTGGATTCAAAAATTTGAATTCGAGTTCATATAGTACACATAGTTCATATCTAACTTGACAGTAATCATGTGGTGTGTTGTGAAGATAATATACAGATGATGGTTTAACTTGACAACAATCATGATTGTAGTTTCTTATTCAAATAGTGAAACGAATTCAAATTTGGTTCATATTGCAGCGGTAGTATACACATTTGGAATGCACTAAAATGTTCATTTGAGTAGGTTACATGCATTATACACCTAGCGAAATATTTTAATTGAACATAACATGGATTCAAAGTTTTGAATGACATTTGTAGTAATTCATACAGTAAAACGGGACAAGACCCTCTCTTCTGTGGTGCGAATTGATTTATTTATTTTTTGTTTTTTTTTGGTTGAGGGAAGTGCGAATTGATATGGTACCGTACACGTTAGCCTTGTCCCGAAATTTCAACCAGCGACTTGTTATGCCGAAATTTCAAGATATCTCTTTGTCTCTTTGTCCTCTGAAAACTCCCTCCTTCTCAACCCGCGCCTTGCTATCCCGAAATTACAACGCGCGCGAAAACTCCCTCCTCCTGCGAAATCCCGACACGCGAAATCCCCGTTCTACCCCTGAGCGGAAAGAGCCGCTAGTTCAAATTAGAGGGGGTACTTTTGTAACTTACCTACATTTCAGACAAGCAGGTCCCTTAGTCATGGTTTCCCCCTCCCATCCCCTGCTTTTCCCCATTCGAAAACCGAGGCCGCCAAAACCTCTCTCCACCAGCTCCGAAACCCCACCCTCCTCCGTCCGCCCCCCCACCGCCGCCCAGCCGGAGCCTCTTCCCCGACGACGTCGTCCACCGCAACAGCTCGACGTCCCTCATCCACCGCACCATATGAGGATCCGTCGTTGATCTCGTCGTCCCGCCGGTTCAGCCACCCCGGCCTCCACCTCCAAGGAGTTGCTCCGACGATCGCCTCGTCTATTGCGGCTGCTCCATTCTCACAGCGCCGCCTTAACCTGCCCCACCAGAACCGGAGCATCCTCACCGACTCCTCGGATGAAGCCAAAGCCTACTCGGCGCCACCAAAGAGGTTGTACACTCATCGTATCTTCTCCTTCACTTGACCTCACGGCGCCGCCGGTGCTTGATCCTGCTCCGCCATTGCGCGGCTCCCTCGACGCCGGCGCCGCCGGTGACATCCTCCACGACGGCTCTCCCCAATTGCGAGGCTCCCTCGACGGTGGCGTCCATACCAGCCGGAGCTACTGCTGCTGCTCCGGCTCTCACTCGCGTTGCTGCTCTGCTCTTGCTCTCGCTCGTGTTGCTTCTCTGCTCTTGCTCTCGCTCACGCTGCTGATGCTGGTACACGGGCTGCTGCAGCTACACGAGTTGCTGCTCTGACTCTCGTTTGCGCTGCTACTCCGGCTGCTATCTGCTAGTGCGTTCTCTATCGAGCGGCTGCTGATTTAGATCACTGCTTCTCTGCTACTAGTGTTCGAGCGGCCTAAACTACCAGTGAAGTGCTTCTCTGCTACGAGTGCGTTCAATTTCGACAGTAATAGTCAGTTTCGACAGTAAAATTCAATTTTGACAGTTAAGTTCAGAGTCAACAGTTTTTACATCATCTGTTGGAGTTGGGTGTTTTTTGGTGATGTAAATTTTACAGCTAGCACTTTTTGGTGATGTATTTTACATCATCTTTTGGAGATGGTATTAGAATTCCACTTCAGATTAACGATGTTCGTCTTGTACTGCTTCAGCCTCGACGTCGTACAGCTCGCCGGAGCTGCTCCAATGACAGAATCATCCATCACAACAGAGCAGTACCCTTGACGCCGTCTACAGACGCCTCAGATCTTCTTCCCCAACTCCGACAGCCACCTCCACCACAAGATCTTCAGCGACCGACCCAATGATGCTGATGTCGACACAGCTACGCCAAAGAGGTTGTACACTTGTCGCATCACTTTTTACTCTACATTCATGTCGATCCCTTAGGGCTATTTTGGTTCAAAGGAAAAAGTGAAGGAAAAACATAGCAATAGGAAATTTTCCTATGGTACTCTACTATTCAATTATTCATGCATTTGGTTGAAAGGAATGGAGCAAAACAAAAGTGAAGGATTTTTTCCTTTCGTGTCTTATTCAAAGGAAAAACACAGAAATTTTAACATCCACCTGGACCTACTTATCAAAATCCTATGCATGAAAAAAAGACTAAGTGCATTAGTGTCATAATAACATTCTAACTGTACACATTTTCACGTGGTTTGACTTTAATTTGGCCATGTTTCTTTGCATTCCTGTGGTCTCCCAATTCCTGTGAACCGAACACCCTAGTTGAAAGAAATCATGTGTTTAAAAATGCTCTATTTTCCACGTGCATTCCTATCCTATTCCGGTGTTTTTCCTATCCCTGCATTTTTAGAATCCTGCAAGCCAAAGGAGCCCTTACAGAATTACTTCAGTTACAGATAGGTCTCGAAGAAAACTTTGTGTGGTTTGTCCTGCTCCTGCCACGTCGTCTTCCACCTCACCTGAGCTGCTCCATCAACAGAAGCGTCCACCATACCAGACATCACGACTCCTTACCGTCTTTCGCCGCCTCAGATCTCCTTCCCCGCCGCCGGCAGCCACCGCAACTTCATCACCATCATCGACTCAGCAGATGAACCTGAGGAGTACACTGGTCCGCAAGAGAGGTCGCACTCTTTTGTTTCTACTTACTTTATGCGTTGCTTAATATTACTTGCTAGTTTATCGTCCTGTTCATCTCTTAGACTCCAAGTCAGGTCCAAATTAATGTTCAAACTTGAGTTTTAAAATGCTTGTGGGGCACATATCGAGGCAACAATGAATAGTATCTCTATCTACTATCTGGTTCATATAGGGTATCTACTATGTCATTCATCTTGGGTGGGAAACAGACAGTAAAGCAGCCATCATCTAACTTTTTATTAAATAAGCTATCATTTGCTTACTATCATTATTTTTGGATCTATCCACTGGTTGTTACCATCACTCTAGATTTCTCCATGCTCTCCTTACATAATCTCACTATATTTTTTTCGTATGCATGTCAGTTATTGTACACAGTCATGCTGAACATGTAGAGAAAAGGAGAAGAGTCTTGCGTGGCAATACAAAGTCATGCAGACATCACTCCATGGTGGGTGCAATGGCAACCCCACCCCCTCCTCCAAATTGTAATCCAGAGGAAGATAGCTGTTTAGAGGTGGATTCAGAGGGAGCTGACCACTCCTATTTACCCCCCGAGGTGTTTTCTCTAACTTGACATGATGATGTTGGTCATATCATGCATATGGTGCCTTGCTTTGCTTACTTTCGACATCATATATGTCATCTGCTTAGTTTAGACATGCTCTGTAATGCCGCCTATTTAGTTTCTATATCATATATGTGAATTATGCAATGCCATCTTTTTAGCCAGCCATAATATATGTGAAATATGCAATGACATCCTGTTTAGCCAGGCATCATATATTTGAATTATATCTTGCCATTCCTTATTTCATTACATTTCCCTTTGTTGACAATGTTTGTACATTCAACTACTCTTCCTGTGAATCAGCCATTCGAGTGGGTGATGAAAAAATCTGGAGTGAAAACAAGGTCTTCAGAGTAGACAGTACTACCTGTCGAAGCAGATCTCTTGCTGGGTCCAGATAGCTCCTCAGAGGAGGATTCAGCGACAGATGACCAGTCCTATTCCCCCCTCCCTGAGGTGTATGCTCTAACTTGGCAGGGTTATACTACTTGTATCATGCATATGGTGTCTTGCATTGCATAGTTTAGACTTCATATACACAATATTCAACACCATCTGCTCAGTTTAGACAACATATATGCGAATGCCATCTGCTTAGTATATAAATCACATATGTGAATTATATCATGCCATCCTATTTACTTAGATAACATGTGTGTGAATTATGTCATGCGAACCTGATTACTAAAGACATCATATAATTATCTCATGCCATCCTTTTTAGTTAGTCATCATATCTTTGAATTATGTCATGCTATACAGTTTAGATAGATATAATATATGTGAAATTATGTCATGCTATCCTATTTAGTTAAACAACATATATGTGAACTATTTCATGCCCTCTTTTTTCCTCACTATCTCACTACTGCAGGTGACCACTAACGCGACACATGAATCAGAGACCCCGCGACCAAATTGTGTGCGATGCATGAATCGCAAACGGTGTCGTAAAAAACCGTCCCCAATAAGACGAACTGTTTGCGATGCCGGAGGCATCAAAAACTATTCGGATTAGAGATGCGTGTGTGATACGTGGCATATAGTTGATCCATACGAACTGTTTGCGATAAGCCAGAACAACAAACACGGTCAGCCAGTTCGTGGTGTGTGCGATACACGGCATACAGTTCACTCGGATGAACTGTTTGTGATTACCCAACACAATAGAAATGGGCAGCCAGTTTGAGGTGTGTGCGATACACGGCATACAGTTCACTCGGATGAACTATTTGTGATTACACAGCACAACAGAAATGGTCAGGCAGATCAAGGTGTGTGCGATAGACAGCATGCAGTTCACTCGGATGAACTGTTTGCGATTACCCAACACAATAGAAATGGTTCAACTTAACAAGATGTGTGTGATACGCGGTATACAGGTTAGTAATCAGAAATGTGTGGGAAGACCGATAACAACACACATGATTCCTGCTAATAACCCGTGTGTGTTGTAGGCAAACGCTTGCTGGTAAACAATTGTCGGCGATTGATGAAATCATCACCGACGAGTTCCATAGTTTAATCCGTGTGCGATGTGATTTGCTCAGTCTGCACAACATCTACGCTCTCTGTCTATAGAACAACAACAGATATACTTATAAGGACATGATTTCATAACCAAATTAAACATCCAATTACATAACTGACTACAGATAGCGTTTGCACATCTAAGTAAACAAGTACATGCATAATAAACTAGGAGAAACGATCATCATATCAACTACTTCTTGTTGTGACGCTTGCCTCCAATGCTCTGCTTGTGTCTCGATCCCTTGTCGTCTACAATAAGGAGGCACTTCCTCATGTCAACGATCCGCCTGTACATCTCATAGCATGTGTACGCGTCCATGGCCGCGTACTTGAGGTGATCTTCATCCAGTATCTGGCGGGGAAGGAGGGCAGGTCACCTCACCTAGGATGCATGCCCAGCGCCGCCGCTGCAGCAGGTTAGGCGATTTGGCTTCTTCTACCGCCCATCTGAACAGCCGCACCGGGTTCGTATACCATTCCGCAGGCATGCGCGATCTCTCCTCCGTAGTTGACTCCGTGAATATGATCTCTGCCATTAGCACCAGCTCCAAGTCGGCGCGACGCTACCAGATGCTGACATCCCTCAGCATCTCTGCTAAAAGCACATTTGCTCCCTTGGTGGTTTTGGTAATTCATAACAACATATATCTCATTGAACTAATGTCCATTCAAGTTAAAGATTTCAGGATGTTCAATGATTGGCATGGCAAGGACTAGAGATGTGGACCCCTCAAAATGCTAAGGACATGGATTGGCAAAAGCTCAAGACTCTACATTTTATGTTAAGTGATCCAAGATCACATTGAGTCCATAGGAAAGCCAATACTATTAAAAGGGGATGAGGTGTTGCTTAATGGTCTTTTTGCTCAAGTGCTTAGTGACAGTACTCCAAAACCCTCAACCACTTTCTCCATCCAAATATGTCCAAAACCTACATTTCAACTCGGTCCCACCGAAAATTTCCTATCCGGAGCCACCGAGTTCATCTGGACTTAGCCACTGCCAAAACCCTAACAAATCGGATCCACCGATATGGATCTCGGTCCCACCGAGATGGCCTTGCCAACTCTCTGTAATCATTTGCACTTACTTCGGTCCCACCGAGTTTTGCAAATCGGTCGCACCGAGATGGCTTGCCAACTCTCTGTTGCCTTATTGCTTCACTTCGGTCCCACCGAGTTGATGCAATCGGTGCCACCGAGACAAGGTTTGCCCTAACCATTGCACATCGGTCCATCCGAGTTGTTCCAGTCGGTCCCACCGAGATTCCTAACGTTCATATCTTTTACACAGTTCGGTGCCACCGAGATTTCTGATTGGTGCCACCGAGTTGGGTCAAAAGTGTGTAACGGTTGGATTTTGTGTGGAGGCTATATATACCCCTCCACCCCTTCTTACTCAGTAAGGAGAGCCATCAGAACATGCCTACACTTCCACCATACATTTTCTGAGAGAGAACCACCTACTCATGTGTTGAGATCAAGACATTCCATTCCAACCATTTGAACCTTGATTTCTAGCTTTCCCAAGTTGCTTTCCACTCAAATCCTTCTTCCACCGTAGCCAAATCTGTGAGAAAGAGTTGAGTGTTGGGGAGACTATCATTTGAAGCACAAGAGAAAGGAGTTCATCAACAACACACCGTCTATTACCTTTTGGAGAGTGGTGTCTCCTAGATTGGTTAGGTGTCACTTGGGAGCCTCCGACATGATGTGGAGTTGAACCAAGGAGTTTGTAAGGGCAAGGAGATCGCCTACTTCGTGAAGATCTACCCGAGTGAGGCTAGTCCTTCGTGGACGTAATCCATGGTGGAATAGACAAGGTTGCTTCTTCGTGGACCCTTCATGGGTGGAGCCCTCCGTGGACTCGCGCAGCAGTTACGCTCAGTGGGTTGAAGTCTCCATCAACGTGGACGTACGATAGCACCACCTATCAGAACCATGCCAAAAATCACCGTGTCTTCATTGCGTTTGAAATCTCCGATCCCCTCCTTTACTTACATGTGCAATTGCTTACTTTACGCTGCTACACTCTTAGAATTGCATGTGTAGGGTGATGCTTGACTTGTATACTTGCTAAAATCTGCATGCAACTAAAATTGGGAAAAGGTTAGGTTTTTATTTGGTCAAGTAGTCTAATCACCCCCCCCCCCCCTCTAGACATATTTTCGATCCTACAAGTGGTATCAGAGCTTTGGTCTCTGTAAGCCTTGATTTCCATTGCTTTGGTGATCATAGCCTTGGTTTCACAACCTAGGAGAGTATGGCGTCTAATGAGCGTAATTATCATCGTAGAGGTCCATATTTTGATGGTACAAACTTTGCTAGTTGGAAACATAAGATGAAAATGCATATTCTTGGTCATAACCCCGCCGTTTGGGCTGTTGTTCGTGTTGGCTTGCAAGGTGAATTCTTTGAGGATGGCAAGGAACCGGATCGTGAAGCAACCCCGGAAGAATTGAAGATATTGCAATACAATGCTCAAGCTTGTTGCATTCTCTTCAACGGTTTGTGTCCCGAGGAATTCAACAAAATCAGCCGCCTCGAGAATGCAAAGGAAATTTGGGATACTTTGGTTGATATGCATGAGGGTACCGAGTCCGTCAAGGAATCTAAGTTGGATGTGCTTCAAAGTCAACTTGACAAGTTCAAGATGAAGGATGGTGAAGGAGTCACTGAAATGTACTCTAGGCTTGCTCTCATCACAAATGAGATTGCCGGCTTAGGAAGTGAAGAGATGACCGGCAAATTCATCATCAAGAAGATCCTTAGAGCTTTGGATGGAAAATATGATACCGTCTGCACATTCATCCAAATGATGCCAAATTACAAAGATCTCAAGCCCACGGAAGTCATTGGAAGGATTGTTGCTCATGAAATGTCACTCAAGGACAAAGAGGAGCTGCACAACAAATCAAGTGGTGCTTACAAAGCCTCAACCGACGCTCCAACAACTCCAAGTGACAATCTAGTATCCAATGAAGAGATAAGCCTAATGGTGAAAAGATTCAACAAGTTCTACAAGAACAAAGGGAAAGAAAAAAGCTCTAGCTCAAGACACTATGAGAGAAGATCATCAAGTCTTGACCGTAATTGCTACAATTGTGGAAAACCCGGACACTATTCCAATGAGTGTACGGCTCCCTACAAGAAAAGAGAAAAATCACCAAGAGGAAGACATAGAAGAGATGAATCACCTCATAAGGAGAAAAGGAGTAGAGATGATTGTTATGAACGAAGACCCTCTCGAAGAAGTAAGGATTCGAAAAGGAAGGACAAGTCATCAAAAAGCTACACAAGAAGAAGACATCAAGCTCATGTTGGTGAATGGGTTTCCGGCTCCGACTCCGACAACCACTCCGAGAGAAGTTATCACTCCAACTCCGACTATAGTCAAGATGAAGGTGTTGCCGGACTTGCTCTTGTGTCATCCAACTCCCATGATCTATTTGACTCACCAAATGAAGGAATTGGAAGATGCTTCATGGCAAAAGGCCCCAAGGTATCACACCCGAGTATCTTGATTTTAATAGTGATGAAGATGATTTGCTTGGTGATGATGATTTACTTGTTGATAAGGCTAGTGATGTGAGCTATAATGAAAATGCTAGTAATCATGATAGTCAAGAGGAAACGAATGACAATGCTATGAAGGAGATTGAGCGTCTAACTAAAGAACTAAATGCTCTTAAGTTAGCTCATGAAACAACTCAAGAGGATCATAGAGAACTTCTAAGAACTCATGAGAAGCTACGCTTCGAGAAGCTAAATTTAGAGCAAGAGCATGAGTTTCTTAAAGCTATCAATGACGATTTTCGAAAGAAGAGTTCTTCATATCTTGCCAAATGTTTACTCTTGTCTACCTTTATGCCACAAGTTAAACCTAAGCAAACTAGTAACAAGGGTAAAAAGGGTTCTACCTCTAGTAGTAACAATAACAATGCTATATCCAATGTTGTTGCTTCTAGTAGTTCTATTGATTCCACTAATGATTCTCTTAGCCAAGTTACACTTGAGCAAGAAAACAATCTATTGAAAGGAATTATAGAAAAAGGTGTCTACAAGAGTCTTGCCGGGAGTAAGCAATTTGAGGAAATTGTACGCAAGCAAGGAAGGCACCGGAAGAACCAAGGTGTTGGTTTTGAATGAAAGTTCAATGCCAATGGAGTTGAGTGGGAAGAAGATCAATACCCCAAGACGAAGTTTGTTCCTCAACAAGAGAAGTATGATCCTACTTCATTCAAGGGAACACAAGCTCAAGAAGATCTTCCACCACAAGACCACAAGCTAAAAGGCAAGGACAAGCTTCAAAAAGAGATTGATTCATTTGAAGAAGCACCTCAAGCCTTGGTCAAGTGGGTTCCCAAGACTTCATCAAGTTCTACTTCATCAAGTGCTACTACAACTCCAAGGATTCCCATCTAGTTGATGTGGGTCCAAAATAAGAAGAACTAGAGAGTTCTTGAGGGTGACTCCGCCAACAAACTTCACTCACATTCATTTATGGCAATAACTTGTGCAATCAACTTCCACATTTTGCACTAGTTCATGGAGTCACAAACCCTCTTGTTGGTAAGGCAAGGGACAAGGTAATCAATGCATTCATGGACATCATCATATGTGTATTTCACTCTATGTCTATGGATATCCTTGTATGTTCCTTGTGTGGGACTAACCCATGTAGGTATTGAAAGCACAAAACTCCAAAGGATTGCTCCCAACTCTTGATGGTCTACATCAACATTGAGCATCCACATCTTCAACATCTACATGAAGTCATCATCGACAAAACCGAAGGTTAGTTCATCCCTCTTTGGGGGGTATCACATCTAGGGGGAGCTTTGCTCTAAGACTTGAGCTAAAGCAACTCTAATAGTGTGAACACATCAATGCTTTATGTAAAAGTGGCAACCCCACTTATGCTTAAACGATGAGTATGACCTATGATCAAATGTTCTCATTTGACTCCTAAGTCAATATACTCATATATAGATGACTGCTACTTGTAGCTTGCGTTGGTATTTTCCCCGAAGAGGAAGGGATGATGCAGCACAGTAGAGATAAGTATTTCCCTTAGTTATGAAACCAAGGTTATCGAACCAGTAGGAGAATCACGCAACACCTCGTTAGCAGCACCTGCACACAAACAACAAATCCTTGCACCCAACACAAATGAGAGGTTGTCAATCTCTCGGCGATAAATTGCAAGATTAAACTGTATGTGATAGATAGATAGATTGAAAAAAAATACAAAATAAAATAAATAAAATAAAATGGCAGCAATATTTCTAGGGTTTTAGTAATATGATTTAGATAGACCCGGGGGCCATAGATTTCACTAGAGGCTTCTCTCGAGAAAATAGCATACGGTGGGTAGACAAATTACTGTTGGGCAATTGATAGAAAAGCAAATAATCATGACGATATCCAAGGCAATGATCATGTATATAGGCATCACGACCAATACAAGTAGACCGACTCCTGCCTGCATCTACTACTATTACTCCACACATCGACCGCTATCCAGCATGCATCTAGTGTATTAAGTCCATAAAGAACGGAGTAACGCCTTAAGAATGATGACATGATGTAGACAAGATAAACTCACGTATGAATAAACCCCATCTTTTTACCCTTAATAGCAACGATACATACGCGTCATGTCCCTTTCTGTCACTGGGATTGAGCAACGCAAGATCAAACCCATTGCAAAGCACCTCTTCCCATGGCAAGATAAATCAACTCAGTTGGCCAAACCAAATCAATAGATCGGAGAAGAAATACAAGGCTATAATAATCATGCATAAGAGAGTGCAGCAAAGACTCAAATAATTTCATGGATAATCTGATCATAAACTCACAATTCATTGAATCCCAACAAACACATCGCAAAAAGTGATTACATCGGATAGAACTCCAAGAACATCGAGGAGAACATTGTATTGAAGATCAAAAAGAGAGAAGAAGCCATCTAGCTACTAACTATGGACCCGAAGGTCTGTGGTAAACTACTCACGCATCATCGGAAGGGCAGCAAGGTTGATGTAGAGCCCCTCCGTGATCGATTCCCCCTCCGGCAGATTACCGGAGAAGGACCCCATATGGGATCTCTCTGGAACAGAAACTTGCGGCGGCAGAAAAAGTATTTCATGGACTCCCCTGAGGGTTTCTGAATTTATAGTGCTGGAATTAGGTCAAACGGAGCAAAGGGGGGCCCACGAGGCACCAGGGCGCGCCTGCCCCCCCCCCCCCCCAGGCACACCCTGGTGGCTCATGGCCACCTCCTGGGTCTTCTGGCCCTCTCCCGAAGCTTCTAGTGTTTATCTTGTCCAGAAAAAAATCTCCAAAAAGTTTCGTGGCATTTGGACTTCGTTTGGTATTGATTTTCTGTAAAACAAAAAAAGGGCAGAAAACAGCAACTGGCACTGGGCACTAAGTTAATAGGTTAGTCTCCAAAAATGATATATAATTGCTGTAAATGATTATGAAAACATCCAAGATTGATAATATAACAGCATGGAACAATCAAAAATTATAGATACGTTGGAGACGTATCAGTATCCCCAAGCTTAATTACTGCTCGTCCTCGAGTAGGTAAATGATAAAAACAGAATTTTTGATGTGGAATGCTGCCTATCATATTCATCACATATTATTTTCTTTTATAGCATGGACATTGGACTTGAATGATTCAAAGCAATAGTCTATAATTTGACATGAAAATATAAATACTCAAGCATGCTAACAAGCAACCATGTCTTTCAAAATATCAACGCTAAAGAAAGTTATCCCTAGCCCATTATGCTCAATCATTGATCCATTCATGAAACACACCCAAATATTAGCTACACACAATGCACAAGTTTGACAATAGTGCTCTCTAGTTGGTGCTTTTGTAAGAGAAGATGGAGACTCAAATAAAATAAAAATTGCATAAAAGTAAATAGATAGGCCCTTCGCAGAGGGAAGCAGAGATTTGTCAAATGTGCCAGAGCTCAAAGCTGAAATTAAAGAGATAAAAATATTTTGAGAGGCATGCTTTTCCTATCAACGAAAACGACCGAGAATTCCCAATATTTTCCATGCTAGACACATCATAGGCGGTTCCCAAATAGAAAGTAAATTTTATTTCCTTTCCACCATTCTTTCACAATCCATGGCTAGCCGTATCCACGGGTGCCCTCCATACCAACACTTTCCAAGGAATTTTGTTGTTATTAATTTTTGATTTCATTGTGGGACTGGGCATCCCTATTACCAACCATTCTCTCGTGCAATGACAAGTGAATAAACACTCATCGTGAGAATAATACACCAAGCATGGAAAATAATGGCTACCCCCTACCGCTTCATGAGTGGTACGGGCACACTAAACGGGAAAATTATTTTGAAAATTAGAGTTGGCACACGCAAATTTACTTGGAACGGCATTGAAATACCGCATATACGTAGATATAGTGGACTCATTTGGCACAACTTGGGTTTAAGGATTTTGGATGCACAAGCAGTATTTCCGCTTAGTACAAATGAAGGCTAGCAAAAGATTGAGAAGAAACCAACCAAAAAACGAAAACGGTCATAAACATGCATTGAACATAACTAACACCGAATAATGCACCATAAGTAGGATATAATTTCATTGCATAACTATTGACTTAATGTGCATGCATAGGGAATCACAAACCTTAACACTAATATTCTTACTAAATCACAATTACTCACTAACATCACTCACATATTATCATTTCCATATCGCAAAACTATTGCAAGGAATCACACTTATCATATCCTATATGAAAGTTTTAATTATATCCCTCTTGAATATTCGTCACTTTGGGACTAAATTCATATCTTGTGCAAATTACCGTTACTATTATCAACTCTCAAAAAGATTTAAGTGAAGCATGAGAGTGCAAATATTTCTTCAAAATTTCAATCTTATCAATTCTCAAAATAATATAAGTGAAGCATGAGAATTCATTTCTTCAAAATTTTAATCAACTCTCAAAATAATATAAGTGAAGCATGAGAGTTTATTTCTTCAAAATATAGCCACCGCCGTGCTCAAAAAGATTTAAGTGAAGCACTAGAGCAACTGCCTAGCTCAAAAAAAATTAAGTGAACCACATAGAGTATTCTAACAAATGATGATAAACGTGTGGCTCTCTCAAGATAGGTGTGTTCAGCAAAGATGAGTATGACAAACTAAAAATCAAACAAAGCAAAGACTCATATAATACAAGATGCTCCAAGCAAAACTCATATCATGTGACGAATAAAAATATAGCTCCAAGTAAAATTACCGATGGTTGGTAGAAGAAAGAGGGGATGCCTTCCGGGGCATCCCCAAGCTTAGACGCTTGAGTCTTCCTTGAATATTACCTTGGGGTGCCTCGGGCATCCCCAAGCTTAGGCTTTTGCTACTCCTTATTCCTTCATCCATCGTGATCTCACCCAAAACTTGAAAACTTCAATCACACAAAACTCAACAAAACATTCGTGAGATCCGTTAGTATAACAAAATAAATCACCACTCTAAGCACTGTTGCAAACCCATTCATATTTTATTTTTGTATTATAACTACTGTACTATAACTTCACCATGGCTTATACCCCCCGATACAATCCATAGATTCATCAAAACAAGCAAGTAGTGCATCAAAAACAGAATCTGTCAAAAACAGAACAGTCTGTAGCAATATATTTAAAAGCCATACTTATGTAACTACAAAAATTCTGAAAAATGCGGAAAACGTGGTCAATTCATATACCAATACTGTGTAGAAATTTCAGATTTTTCTGACGCACCAGTACAGAAAAAAAATTCGGGCACTGGACCCAAAACTTTCTGTTTTCCAAACAGCATCAATTATACTATCTTCCAAATCATCCCAAAGGCTTTACTTGGCACAAACACTAATTAAAAACACAAAAACACATTCATACCAGTAGCATAAATGTGAAAACATATAATAACAGAAAAAACTATTTTATTCATTGGGTTGCCTCCCAACAAGCGATGTTGTTTTATGCCCCTAGCTAGGCATAATGCATAATTTCAAGTATTGTCATCTTTCAAGTTGATTCCATAAGTGGCCCTCATAATTGATTCATATGGTGCTTTAATTCTTTTCCTAGGTAAATGTTCCATACCCTTTTTTAATGGAAATTGAAATTTTATATTCCCTTCTTTCATATCAATAACGGCACCTATAGTTCGTAAAAACGGTCTACCAAGTATTATGGGGCAAGAAGAATTGCATTCAATATCAAGAAAAATAAAATCAACGGGAACATAATTTCTATTTGCAAGAATAAGAACATCATTAATTCTACCCATTGGTTTTTTAATAGTAGAATCCGCAAGATGCAAATTAAGAGAACATTCATCTATATTGGTGAAACCTAGCACATCACATAGAGATTTTGGAATTGTGGAAACGCTAGCACCCAAATCACATAAAGCATTGCACTCATAATTTTTAATTTTAACTTTAATGGTGGGTTCCCATTCATCATACAATTTTCTAGGAATTAAAACTTCTAGTTCTAACTTTTCTTCTAACGCTTTCATCATTGCTTCTACGATGTGTTTAGTGAAAGCCTTGTTTTGCTCATAACCGTTGGGTGAATTTAACATGGATTGTAACAAAGAAATGCACTCAATCAAAGAACAATTATCATAATTAAAATCTTTGTAATCCAAGAGAGTGGGCACATCGCTATTTAAATTTTTTACCTCTCCAAACCCACTTTTAGTAATTTTTTCACTAAGATTTTCACCCTCCGAATTATGGGGACGCTCTTTAGCTAAAGTTGACTCTTCTTCAATCCCCTTTTCATCAAGTTTAATATTGCTAAACAAAGAATCAATAGATGAAACACCAATCATTTTAATATCCTCATCATTACTACGATAAAAACCGGGAGGAATCGCTTTTTCTAAAAATTCTCGTTTAGCTTTTAGCACAGCGGTTCTTTTCTTACTCTCATCCATGGAGACATATAAAGCTTTAATTGATTCACAAATATCAATTTTGGGTGGCAAAATTTTAGTCTTAAGATTTTCCACATCATGAATAATTCTATCAATGATCCTAGACATATCATCAATTTTACTCAATTTTTCTTCTATCGTAGTGTTGAAAACCTTTTGAGCATTAATAAATTCTTTAATATTACTTTCAAGATAAGAGGGCATCCTATTATTATTATTGTAAGAATTACCATAAGGATTGCCATAATTATTAGAGGAATTTCCAGGAAACGGTCTAGCGTTGAAATTACCTCTATAAGCATTATTATTAAAATTGTTTCGCGAGACAAAATTCACATCTACGGGATCATTATTTTGCTCAATCAAAGTGGACAAAGGCACATCATTAGGATCAATAGGAGCATTTTTGCTAGCAACCAATTTCATAAGCGCATCAACTTTATCACTCAAAGTATTAATTTCTTCAATAGAATTCACCTTTTTACTAGTAGGAGTTCTTTCAGTATGCCATTGTGAATAATTTGCCATAATATTATCAAGCAATTTAGTAGCTTCCCCCAAAGTAATTTCCATAAAAGTACCACCCATGGCGGAATCTAAAAGATTTCTAGAAACGAAATTCAATCCCGCATAAAAATTTTGTATGATCATCCATAAATTTAAACCATGAGTAGGGCAATTTCTTATCATTAATTTCATCCTCTCCCAAGATTGGGCAACATGTTCATGATCAAGTTGCTTAAAATTCATGATTTGATTTATAAGAGAAATAATTTTCGCGGGAGGAAAATACTTGGTAATAAAAGCATCTTTACACCTATCCCAAGAATCGATACTATTTCGTGGTAAAGATGAAAACCAAATTTTTGCACGATCCCGCAATGAGAACGGGAATAATTTTAATTTCACAATATCATTATCCACATCTTTTTTCTTTTGCATGTCACACAATTCTACGAAAGTGTTTAGATGGGATGCAGCATCTTCATTAGGACTACCGGAAAATTGATCTTTCATGACAAGATTTAGCAAAGCGGCATTAATATCACAAGTCTCCGCACTAGCGGCGGGAGGAGCAATCGGAGTACTAATAAAATCATTATTATTAGTATTGGAAAAATCACACAATTTTGTATTTTCTTGAGACATCGTGACTACGCAAACAAGATAACAAGCAAGCCAACAAGAAAAAGGCAAACGAAAAATATTTTTGTATTTTTGTAAAAATGTTTTAGAAGTGGGGGAGATGAAAACGAGAGGCAAATGGCAAATAAAATAAATGCAAGGAGATGAGAGTTTATGCAAAGGTACTTGATAGATGTTGATGATGTCTCCCCAGCAACGGCGTCAGAAATTCTTCCTGCTACTTGTAGCTTGTGTTGGTATTTTCCCCGAAGAGGAAGGGATGATGCAGCACAGTAGAGATAAGTATTTCCCTCAGTTATGAAACCAAGGTTATCGAACCAGTAGGAGAATCAAGTAACACCTCGTTAGCAGCACCTGCACACAAACAACAAATCCTTGCACCCAACGCAAACGAGAGGTTGTCAATCTCTCGGCGGTAAATTGCAAGATTAAACTGTATGTGATAGATAGATAGATTGAAACAAAAATACAAAATAAAATAAATAAAATAAAATGGCAGCAATATTTTAAGGGTTTTAGTAATATGATTAAGATAGACCCGGGGGCCATAGATTTCACTAGAGGCTTCTCTCGAGAAAATAGCATACGGTGGGTAGACAAATTACTGTTGGGCAATTGATAGAAAAGCAAATAATCATGACGATATCCAAGGCAATGATCATGTATATAGGCATCACGTCCAATACAAGTAGACCGACTCCTGCCTGCATCTACTACTATTACTCCACACATCGACCGCTATCCAACATGCATCTAGTGTATTAAGTCCATAAAGAACAGAGTAACGCCTTAAGAATGATGACATGATGTAGACAAGATAAACTCACATATGAATAAACCCCATCTTTTTACCCTTAATAGCAATGATACATACGCGTCATGTCCCTTTCTGTCACTGGGATTGAGCCACGCAAGATCGAACCCATTACAAAGCACCTCTTTCCATGGCAAGATAAATCAACTCAGTTGGCCAAACCAAATCAATAGATCGGAGAAGAAATACGAGGCTATAATAATCATGCATAAAAGAGTGCAGCAAAGACTCAAATAATTTCATGGATAATCTGATCATAAACAAAATTCATCGGATCCCAACAAACACACCGCAAAAAGTGATTACATCGGATAGAACTTCAAGAACATCGAGGAGAACATTGTATTGAAGATCAGAAAGAGAGAAGAAGCCATCTAGCTACTAACTATGGACCCGAATGTCTGTGGTAAACTACTCACGCATCATCGGAAGGGCAGCAAGGTTGATGTAGAGCCCCTCCGTGATCGATTCCCCCTCCGGCAGATTACCAGAGAAGGACCCCAGATGGGATCTCTCTGGAACAGAAACTTGCGGCGGCGGAAAAAGTATTTCGTGGACTCCCCTGAGGGTTTCTAATTTTTTTCTGAATTTATAGTGTTGGAATTAGGTCAAACGGAGCAAAGGGGGGCCCACGAGGCACCAGGGCGCGCCTGCCCCCCCCCCCCCAGGCGCGCCCTGGTGGCTCGTGGCCACCTCCTGGGTCTTCTGGCCCTCTCTCGAAGCTTCTAGTGTTTATCTTGTCCAGAAAAAAATCTCCAAAAGGTTTCGTGGCATTTGGACTTCGTTTGGTATTGATTTTCTGTAAAACAAAAATAGGGCAGAAAACAACTACTGGCACTAGGCACTAAGTTAATAGATTAGTCTCCAAAAATGATATATAATTGTTGTAAATGATTGTAAAACATCCAAAATTGATAATATAATAGCATGGAAACAATAAAAAATTATAGATACGTTGGAGACGTATCAATGACCTAGTCATCGCCATTGCTTGATAGATGCTAGAATTGGTTGTGCATGTTTGACACATATTTCATTTGCTATCTTATTTTGTGAGCATGTTGGTTTGCATGTTTTCTTCATTCGAGGACATCCATTTGTTGTTTTGATTGTCTTGGTTTTTCTGGCCAAGTGGATGTACAAGAATGCCTAAGTACCTTCTCTAGCTATCTATGCTTTCTTGTCTCAAATTATATTCTAGCTACATCACAAAAATTGAACAAGTCATTTTCGGACCCTCCGGGTGAGGCGCACTCGGAGCCACCGATCTGAAAGGGCTGAACCTCCAAAACCTTCTACATGATTTCGGCCGAACCAATCCACTCACACTCGGTCCAACCGAAATCATTTAGATTGGTCTAGGTTTCCATCTCGGTGTCACCAAGTTGAACCATTTCGGCGCCACCGATGTGCTAAACTGCGCAGTTACACATATCGGTGCCACCGAGTTGTCCAACTCGGAGCCACCGACAGCACACGGGTATATATACTCCGCGGGCCCGAACGATTGAAATTTATCAAACCTCTTCATTCCCGCACCCCGTTGCTGCCGTCACCCAGGTCTTCGGATCGTCGCCCTCATCTCCAGCGCGCCTTCGCCGCCGGAATCCATCGCCGTCAATGGGAATCTACCCCGCCGTTGCCGCCATAGAGGATCTCCCCCAAGTTAGGGTGAGATTCGACCCCCTCCGTGTTCCTCTTTCTAATTCAATGCACGGATGGATTGCCATTATTCTTGCCACGGATTGAGACCTTCCTTTACACTGCAAATTCCCTAGATTAGATTCGAGCAAAAAAATTAGGTTTAAGTTTCCGCCGTAAGCATCTCGGACCGACCGAATTGAGATTTTTGGAGTCACCGATTTGGCCCCAGGCCATTGCACTAGTACGTCTTGGTGCCACTGAGTTGTACGAATCGGTGAGACCGAAAGTAAAGTCTCTGTGAAACCCTAACATCTCGGAGACACCGAACCACATCTCGGTCTGACCGAAATGGAGTGTAAACTTTCTGATGAGTGCTTCGGTATCACCGAGATGATCAACTTGGTCCATCCGAAATGCCTTCTGTGAAAACTTGAAACTAAGATTTGAACTCAATTTTCATGAAAAATGTCTGCTTTTTGTGATGACTCATCCACTCTTCCCATACCCATCTATTCACAGGGTCAGTCTTCAAAGATGTCAGATGCCAGCGACAGCCAGAATATGTCAGAGCAGCACATAGATCTCAGTTCAGGCTCTAGCCCTGAGGGCAGCTACTATGAGGGAAAGACGAGTTCTCCAGAATTGCCCAAAGCTGCAACAAGGACAAGGAAGAAGAGAACCTTAGATGATGAGAATGAGGACTTTGTGGCAAGTGAGGCCACATCAAAGAAGAGGACAGTGGTTGCTAAGGAGTATGGCAAAGCAGCTAGCTCAAAACCTGCTGCCAAAGATAAATCTGCTGTAAAGAAAGTTACAAAGAAAACCATGACATTTACACTTGAGGAACCAAGTGATACAGAGGAAGCTGCTGCAGGAAAGAAAAGGAGGGCAAGGAAGACAACTGCTTAGGTTGTGGGCAAACCCTCCATGAGGATTGATGAGGAGGAGGAGGAGGAGCCAACAACTGATGCACCTCCTGCAAAGTCTCAGAAGCTTATGTCTGATGCTATAAGGACTGCTGCCCCCACCAAGTCCAAGCCCAAAGCTCCAGCACCCAAGAGATCCACTAGAAACATCCCTGCTACAGAGAAGAACAAGGCCCCGGTGCCTGAAGTTGATGTTGATGAGGAGCCACTAGTGCTCAAAAAATTGAAGCCCAAGATTCCAGATCATGACAATGCACACCGTGTTGCCGAAAACATGATGCTCAGGAAGGATAAAGGACTGCTTCAGTGGAGATTGTCAGATCCTTATGCTGCCAGAAGAAGAACTGCTTGTGATTACCACTTCCAGACCAGAGAACAACAAGATTTCTGTGAGATTGTGTTACTTGATAAGAAGCCAATCGTCAGTGACTTGAGATGGGTGGATTGGAAGTATATCGATGCAAATGAAGACTACTTCCCCCATGTTCATGAGAGCTTCAGGATAGCCGGTGTAGATGATTTTGTTGGACAGAAGCTTACCAAGTGGAATGATGAGATGATCATGCAATTCTACTCCACAACTCATTTTTATCCAGATGGCCGAATTGTGTGGATGACTGAGGGATCCAGATACCAGTCAACCATCTCTGAGTGGGCTACTCTTCTTGGTGCTCCAAAGGAATAAGATGATGACATTGACATATATACCAAGCTCAAGATGGACCACAATTCCATGGCTAATATGTACACAGCTATTCTAGAGAAGGACATTGAGTCTCACAAGCTAGGGTCAGTGAAGCACTTGCTACCTGGTTTGGCCACCACCAACACAATCTTGAGGTACACTCTGTTGCCCAAGTCTGAAGATGATAAGATGATACGTGGCCACTCCATCAACTTGCTGCACTTGTTTGACACACATCAGAAGTTCAAAGTCATGAGCCTCATAGTTGAAACTATCAAGAGAACCGCAGCTGACTAGAAGAGATCTTGCGGATATGCTCCACACATTCAAATGCTCAGTTGGAACAAGCACATATCTTCTTGATTGTGAGCATCTCCCATTGCGTCCAGAGTTCGAGGACAATGTAGTGGTGATGGACCCTTCACACCCTACATCTGCCCAAGCTCAAGAGAGGATCCGGGCAGCTGAGGCAGCAAAAGAAGCTCAGAATGCATCTGCTCCCAATGCACCTATAGCTAACCTCAAGACAAAGAATGATCAAATGACTTATCTGCTGGAAGCCACCCTGAGGATTGAGCGAAGTCTGGCCAACCTCACCAAGAGCCAGGCTAGCCTGGAGCGGATAGTCGAGACAAAGATTCATGATCTTGATGTGAAGATCACTGAGGTTCAGACCATAGTGGAGAAGCTGAAGGATGATGTTGATGCAGCTAGGGCTACTTCTGATGATAGTGGAGATGACAGACCCACGACTGAGAGATTCCAGATAGTGCCCAGGGCATCCAGGTCTGCTATCGTGCCAGTTGCAGGTACGAGGACCACAGTCTCTGCACCTGATGATGCTGCTATAGTGCCACCTCCAGTCTCTACTCCACCAGCCCAGCAGACGTCAGCTGAAGCCTTCGTGGACGCACTTCTCTCAACGCCATCTACGCACACCGGAGCTGCCAGCCGGAGATCACCTTCAGGAGCTTCCGAGGATCGTGCCAAGAGAGCCGCATAGTCCTATACCCATTCGAACTTTTTGGTACTTGTTGCCAAAGGGGAGAATTTGTATAGATCATTAGGCTTCGAGAGAGAGTCTTGCTTTTGCTCGTCGTTTTCTTGAGTTTCTGCTACTGTTTGGTTTATGCTACTCTTGCTTGATGTGCTTGATACTATGTGTGTGAGATACTTTGATCGTTATGTTTGTGAGCTACTATGTGTGATTGATCATACTATGCTTCATGCTATGCTTAATGCTTATCCTTATTATTATCTTGTATGATCATTCACTTGTGTTTTTGGTGATGCGTGCCTACTATTCCATTCATATCATTTTGCGCGCTCCATCAAGTTGTATGTGACATGGAAGAGTGACCCATGATCCTAATGGATTGTGCATTTGCATTCAAACGCAAATTATTAATAATGCACAAATTTAGGGGGAGCTCTTGCTTATCACATACTTCTCAAAGCGATGATGTATTTCATTCATTTAATCATTTGTCGAAGCTTTGATCTATATGTTGTCATCAATTACCAAAAAGGGGGAGATTGAAAGCACATTTGCTCCCTTGGTGGTTTTGGTAATTCATAACAACATACATCTCATTGAACTAATGTCCATTCAAGTTAAAGATTTCAGGATGTTCAATGATTGGCATGGCAAGGACTAGAGATGTGGACCCCTCAAAATGCTAAGGACATGGATTGGCAAAAGCTCAAGACTCTACATTTTCTATTAAGTGATCCAAGATCACATTGAGTCCATAGGAAAGCCAATACTATTAAAAGGGGATGAGGTGTTGCTTAATGGTCTTTTTGCTCAAGTGCTTAGTGACAGTACTCCAAAACCCTCAACCACTTTCTCCATCCAAATATGTCCAAAACCTACATTCCAACTCGGTCCCACCGAAAATTTCCTATCCGGAGCCACCGAGTTCATCTGGACATAGCCACTGCCAAAACCCTAACAAATCGGATCCACCGATATGGATCTCAGTCCCACCGAGATGGCCTTGCCACCTCACTGTAATCGTTTGCACTTACTTCAGTCCCACCGAGTTTTGCAAATCGGTCGCACTGAGATGGCTTGCCAACTCTCTGTTGCCTTATTGCTTCACTTCGGTCCCACCGAGTTGATGCAATCGGTGCCACCGAGACGAGGTTTGCCCTAACCATTGCACATCGGTCCATACGAGTTGTTCCAGTCGGTCCCACCGAGATTCCTAACGTTCATATCTTTTACACAGTTCGGTGCCACCGAGATTTCTGATCGGTGCCACCGAGTTGGGTCAAAAGTGTGTAACGGTTAGATTTTGTGTGGAGGCTATATATACCCCTCCACCCCTTCTTACTCAGTAAGGAGAGCCATCAGAACGTGCCTACACTTCCACCATACATTTTCTGAGAGAGAACCACCTACTCATGTGTTGAGATCAAGACATTCCATTCCAACCATTTGAACCTTGATTTCTAGCTTTCCCAAGTTGCTTTCCACTCAAATTCTTCTTCCACCATAGCCAAATCTGTGAGAAAGAGTTGAGTGTTGGGGAGACTATCATTTGAAGCACAAGAGAAAGGAGTTCATCAACAACACACCGTCTATTACCTTTTGGAGAGTGGTGTCTCCTAGATTGGTTAGGTGTCACTTGGGAGCCTCCGACATGATGTGGAGTTGAACCAAGGAGTTTGTAAGGGCAAGGAGATCGCCTACTTCGTGAAGATCTACCCGAGTGAGGCTAGTCCTTCGTGGACGTAATCCATGGTGGAATAGACAAGGTTGCTTCTTCGTGGAGCCCTCCGTGGACTCGCGCAGCAGTTACGCTCAGTGGGTTGAAGTCTCCATCAACGTGGACATACGATAGCACCACCTATCAGAACCACGCCAAAAATCACCGTGTCTTCATTGCGTTTGAAATCTCCAATCCCCTCCTTTACTTACATGTGCAATTGCTTACTTTACGCTGCTACACTCTTAGAATTGCATGTGTAGGGTGATGCTTGACTTGTATACTTGCTAAAATCTGCCTACAACTAAAATTGGGAAAAGGTTAGGTTTTTATTTGGTCAAGTAGTCTAATCACCCCCCCCCCCTCTAGACATACTTTTGACCCTACATCTGCCCTGAGATCGACTTCCGCCTCCGCCTTGTGCCTCGCCATGCGCAGCTCCTTCGAACATGTCTCCAATCGATGTCTCGCTTCCTCGATTTGATTTGCCCTTGCTGCCCACCACATCCAATGCAGCCCCGGCATGTCCTCCGGCGCCACCGATCTGTGAGTCCAAAGCAATGGATCCCCTCTGATAGATACGTGGGTTTCGCTCAACGGCGGCAATGCCGCGGGCCGCAGTGAGAGGGAAGCCCACGGGATATAGGGATCTAGGGGATTATCCATGACGCAATCCGATGGGTGAGGCGGGGAGGCGAGCGTGGAAGGCCAGATTTGAGGGCTGCTAGAGGAAAGAGACGATAGAGAGCAAAGAGAGGATAGAGAGTGAAGGAGGAGGAGTGCAACCAAGGTGAACAGGAAGTGGGAGAGGCGAAAAAATTGACCGCGCCAAATTGCCAATGAACACATCCCATTAATTAGGTTATTATAATTGCCAGTGTGGAATCACTGCCCACTTCCTTGTCGTTTTCCTCTTCCACCACGCATGCATGCAAACATAATTAAATTTTGGAGGTAGTTGGTGGCTCATACGTGGGAGGGGAAAAACTAAAAACTAAAAACACTTTTAACGATGAGAAAGATAGTCGGGCAATTGGTGCTAATTAAGAAAGTGCGACTAAAATTCTTGGAAAAATCTGGATTCTCTTAGGCGCCCTACGGACCTGAATGTTTCGTGTGCGATTATGTTTGTGTACAAAAACCTTTGAAAATGCAAACGAGTTGTTTACGATGGTAGGAGCATCGCACACGATGCGTGGTGCGAGTACTCGTGAGTGATGATTTGTAAGTTACACATATGTTTCCTTATGTTAACACGTGTGTGATAACACGTGACACCGCATACGGTTGTGTGCTGGGAATTGTGTGCTCCATTTAGTCTTCCCGCGCTCTAGCGATGCCTTCCCGCGCAAGCGCCAGCCATAGGGGTAAATTGTAAATCCCCAATCCCCTAGCCAGCTACTAGCTAGCTATAAATAACCACAACAATGGCCGGCGGCAGCGACTCACTACTGATCTCCTTGCTAGCTTGTTACCCACACATACCGGCATACCCGGCCCCAACGGCCGATGATCGGATGGAGTTGGGCGATAGTGGAATCGAGGCTGCCGGCGCGATGGTCAACTTTGCGGTCGACGGCCATGCCGCCACCTCTCCCGACGACAGCCAGACGAGGCGGGAAACACAGTACGAGCAAGCTACCAGGTTAGCCAGGGTCATCCTGAAAGCGGCTACGGATCACCAGCGGGCGATACTTCGGGCTCGGCGTAGAGTGTGGCGGATGGTGCGGGCGGCGGAGCAGGAACCTCAACGACGCAAGGACAGCTGCAGTAGTGGCGGCTGCTGCACGAGGCACAGACTTATGTCTGAGATGGAGGTGGGCGCAGGCCTGGGGGCAGTGACGGCAGCCCTGGCGAGAGCCAACGTCTCGTTGGCCGCCGGGGCAATGTACGCAGAGCCGGCGGTCGCGGCACCCCTGGTGAGAGCTGCGCCCGAGGCAGCACCGGCGATCACCGATGTCGAGGCTGCCCCAGCCTCGATTGATCAAGGTGGTTTGTTATATTGATGTAAATTAGGGAGCTAATAATGGTTTGTAAATTACTCCTCGAACTAGGCACTGGACCAATTTGAGCATATATATGCTCGATTGATTATTTGTTCATGCATGTCAAATATGTCAATTGTATGGGCTGGCATATCTATATATTATCTCATTTTGCAATATGAAAAACATCCCTAAAAAAGATGATACCTGGCATGGTGCCCCTAATGCCATGGTATGACCTTAGTATTATGTGGTAAATAAAATGGCAAATTCTGGCAGAAGTTGTAATGATAACTCCTTGAAAACGAGAGCATCTCAAAAGAAGAATCACTCTTTCCAAAATGATAAAATGGCAATTAGGACTTGAACTTACTGTGACTTTATCGTTTCGCCTTCAAACTATTTACACGGTGCGCAAGCACCATCAGCCACTAGATTTGAATTTTTTGCACATTTCAGAACTTGTTTGATATACTAAAGCACTTTATAGCATTTACCTGACAATTAGCGCATATAATTCAAATCCCAGCTACAGCTACACGGGTGTGATGGGAGGGATGTGGATTGCCGTTCGATTGCGGTGCATGCTACGGTCCACACGCGCGATCCGCGTGGCTGGGGTTCCGGCCAATCAGAACGCATCGCACGATAGAGTCAGCCCACACGGCTTTCATAAGCAGCGAAAATGAACCGTGTGCGATAATAAATCACCAGGATTTCAGGGAATCCAATTTTCCTTGGTCGTCTGCCCTTGTTTTTTTCTACGATCTACATAGACCCTAGAACGCACCGTGTTCAAATTTGGCACTTTTCCGGGCTCATTTACCATATTTGAGCCATTATTTACATTTCTAGGCATTTATGCACATAATTCAAATTGGCACGATAGGTGCATGAAAAGGCGCACAATAACTGTATGAAAAATGAAGCTTGTGGTATTACTAAATTTCCATGCCTTTTACAAGGGAATGGGGAGAGATTTCGATGATATGTGTCGCAAGAGTCAACGACAAACGTGTCGTTTATTGGTTTTTTGACTCTACAAAATTGAAAAACATGCCTAAAAAAGATGCTACCGGGCATGGTGCCATGGTATGACCTCAACAAAGCATGGTAATTTTTTGAGAGGGTTCCGCGAATGTCGTTGTACACGCTCTTCGTAAACCGAACCATCACAAAAGGAAGTTTTGGTGGTTTCGAGAGGGAAATCACCAAGTTTGAAGGGGAATCCAAAGTTCCTTCGTCGTTTGTCCTTGAGTTTTTTTCTACGATCAACATACACCATATAATGCACCGTGTTCAAATTTGGCACTTTTTGGGCTAATTTACTATATTTGGTCAGTTATGTGCATTTTCTAGGCATTAATGCACATAATTCAATTTCACACAATCGGTCCATGAAAAAGTGCACAAACATGGTTTGGAAAATCATGCTTGTGGTGTTTTCTAAATTTGCATGCCTTTTACGAGGAATGGGGAGAGATTTCAAGGGCATGTGTGGCAAGAGTCAACCACAAACGTGTCGTTTATTGGTTTTTCAAATCTACAAAATTGAAAAACATGCCTGAAAAAGATGATACCTAGTATGGTGCCATGGTATGACCTTAGAAAAGCGTGGTAATTTTTTGAGAAGGTTCGGCTAATGTCGTTGCACACACTCTTCATAAACCGAACCAACACAAAAGGCAGTTTCGTGGTTTTGAGAGGGAAATCACCAAGTTTGAAGGGGAATCCAAACTTCCTTCGTCGTTTGTCCTTGAGTTTATTTGTACGATCAACATACACCCTATAATGCACCGTGTTCAAATTTGGCAATTTTGCTGGCTAATTTAGTATATTTGGGCAGTTATGTGCATTTTCTAGGCATTAATGCACATAATTCAATTCCGCACAATTCGGTCCATGGAAAAGTTCACAAAACCGTTTTGGAAAATCATGCTTGTGGTATTTACTAAATTTGCATGCCTTTTACAAGGAATGGTGAGAGATTTCAAGGACATGTGTCCCAAGAGTCAACCACAAACGTGTCATTTATTGGTTTTTCAACTCTAGAAAATTGAAAAACATGCCTGAAAAAGATGATACCTGGCATGGTGCCATGGTATGACCTCAGTAAAGCATGGTAATTTTTTAAGAAGGTTCGGCTAATGTAGTTGTACACGCTCTTCATAGACCGAACCATCACAAAAGGAAGTTTTGGTGGTTTCGAGAGGGAAATCACCAAGTTCGAAGGGGAATCCAAAGTTCCTTTGTCATTTGTCCTTGAGTTTTTTTCTACGATCAACGTAGACCCTATCATGCACCGTGTTCAAATTTGGCACTTTTCCGGTCTAATTTACTATATTTGAGCCGTTGTGTGCATTTTCTAGGAATTAATGCATATAATTCAATTTCGCACGATCGGTCCATGAAAAAGTGCAAAAAAAAGGGTTTGGAAAATCATGCTTGTGGTGTTTAGTAAATTTGCATGCCTTTTACGAGGAAATTGGGAGAGATTTCAAGGACATGTGTGGCAAGAGTCAACCACAAACATGTCGTTTATTGGTTTTCCAACTCTAGAAAATTGATAAATGGCAGTTAGGACTTGAATTTACTGTGACTTTATTGTTTCGCCTTCAAACTATTTACACGGTGCGCAAGCACCATCAGCCGCTAGATTTGAATTTTTTGCGCATTTTAGGACTCGTTTGATATACTTAAGCACTTTATAGCATTTGCCAGACAATTAGCGCATATAAGTCAAATCCCAGCTACAGCTACACGGGTGTTATGGGAGGGATGTGGATTGACGTTCGATCCGCATGGCCGGGGTTACGGCCAATCAGAACGCAAAGCAAGATAGGGTTAGCGCACACAGTTCTCATAGGCAATTAGATCTCGAATGCTCTAAAAAAACACCGCAGTACGTACAGTTGTCCGGCCACTCCGTCCCAGAGCTCTCTCCAAGCGTCGTCGACCATGCCACCGCACCGCACACTAACTGGTAAGGAAGCGATGGCATCCCGGCGCACCGAGTTATTCGCCGCCCGCGACCACACACTAAGTGGTAAGGAAGTGATGGCATCCCGCCGCGCCGAGTTCATCGACGCCCGCGACCGCACACCTACGTGGGCGGACTTTGAAGCTGCCATGGTCGAATAGGCGGTGGAGAAAGAGGACGCCAAATCTGCACAGAAGGAGCGGAAAAGGCAGAAAGCACTCAAGAAAAGAGAGTCATGCCGCCGTAAGAAAGAAGCGGCCGCATGCGCTGCTGAGGAGAGCCGGGCAGAGATTCAAGCACGGTGGCCTGCCGCCGACAAGGCCGGTAAGGAGTACGACGATGTCTGGGGCTGGCCAGCATGCGAGAAGTAGTTAGTGTGTGTGTGTCGACCGTACGTTTGTTTAATTAATTATGAGCATCTACTACTACTAACTACTACTTTTTTAGAGCAAATTAGTGCCTGGTCAGAAAAAGTTGACTCAACCGAGTCATAGCGGTCCAACCCGCATCCACCCGGAGCTCCTTCCTCTCTCACCTCGGCACAACCGGGTCGGAGACGAGCTCGCCGGAGCTGGTTTTTAGTCCCACCTTGCCGCACGGGGCGGACGCAGACCGGCTTAAATAGCAGCGCCGGCGGGAGGCAGCAAGCATCTTTCTGGTTGCATAGGTCGATCAATTCTCGCTGTGTGAGCGAGGCAGGTTGACACTTGATTGCATTTTCATTAACTTATGACTGTTCATCAAGTGTCAACTTCGCCTCGTTCATGTACGTTGATGATAGCCCTACCACAATGAAAGAGATTTTTAAATTTGTAGGCTGCGGCTCTAGATGCTGATAGATATTTTAATTTTTAGGAGACCACAAAACACACGGTTGCTATGACGTACCGTGTGCGTTAATGATCCATAAGTCGGTTAGAAAACATCGCACACGTACCATCACAACCGCCCGTGACTGATTTAATCAACTACACGCGTACAAGTTTTTGAATACGGGATCCACCAATTTTCTCTTTTCTCGCACACGAGTATATTATACGCTTCGACTGCGTTGTGTGTTTCGCCCGCGTAAGTTTCAAGTTTCGCAACAAAATTTTCAGTAGCACGACAAGAAATATGTCAACTTGTGACCTTCTGTCAGTGACCCTGGAAGAAATGGTCGTAAATCTATGACCATTTGAGACCAATTGGTCATAAGCTGTTCGGGGGGCTCCAAACCCTAAACCATAACGACCATTTTGGTCAGAAAGGTCATAATTTCCTTACACGAAATGGTCATAAAGCATACAGCACTGGTCCGCTGCCTTATTTCTAGCTGATCACGACCAATATAGATGGTCATAGCCTTGTAAATTGTGGTGCATTGCTATGACTATGCGCCACCTCATCAGTTTTGCCTATGTGTCATGTCCATGTGTCAATTTTTGCCTATGTGCCATGTCCATGTGTCAATTTTTGGCCTAGGTTGTGAAGCAGCCTACATGTCTGTCATTCTCAAAATTCCCAAAAAATTCTCATAAATTCTTTGGATCAAATCTTACTCAAAAATGTCAAAAACCTTCCTTTCCTAGTTCAAAAATAATTCAGGAATATTCATTTTCCTATTCTGTTCAGAATAGCACTTTGTGAAGGAAGTGCTATTTATATTTTCTTGATTGCCCTCAAAATTTTTGGGCACTCTTTCCTATCCAAATCATTGCCTCATGACAAAATTCAGCTCCATTTGCCTAGTAAATCTTCCTCGGCAAATTTCCAAAGTTTTTTGTTCAGCTAGAAGCTTTGTGAAGGGAGTACTAGCTAGGAATATCCTAATGAGTTGAATTTTTGCCACATCTTCTATATGCCCAAATCATATCTCTCCACAAAATTTGAGCCCCATATAACAATCCATGTGAGCTCACCATCCAATCTTTGTTTCTGGTAATATTTTCAGTTTGTCAAGCAACTATATTTTATATTGCTTTATAATAGCTGCAAATTTACCAGGACATGACCCTACCCATAGAAAACCTCCCTTCACCAAATTTTAGCTCATTTAATTTAGCCAATTTCCCTCAATGTTTTTCCCAATTTTCTGGTCAGTGGAGAGCATTGTGAAGGAAGTACCATTTTTATTTATCCAAATAGTATGAAATTTTTACAGTACCTTCATATGCCCAAATTATCATCCTCCTCCAAATTTTAGCTCAATCCAATCATCTATGTGAGCCCAGCTTCAATTTCTATTTTCTGGCCAGATTGGCACATTGCAAAGCAAGTGCTACCTAGACCCCTCCTATTGCCCTCAAACTTTTTGGGCACTCTTACAAGTCGAAATCATTGACACATGCCAATATTCAGCTCCATTTTCCTAGTAAATCTTCCTCAGAAAATTTCCAAAGTTTCTATCAAGAGAGAAGCTTTGTGAAGGAAGTACTAGCTAGGCTTATCCAAATAATCTGAGATTTTTCCAAATCTTCCATATGCTCAAATAATCACTCTCCACAAAATTTGAGCTCTATCCAGCAATCCATGTGAGATCATCATCCAATCTTTTATTCTGGTCATATTTTCAGTTTGTGAAGCAACTATATTTTATATTGCTTAATTATTGCTGAAATTTTACCAGGGCATGATCCTACCTATATAACTTCCCTCCACCTAATTTGATATCAATCCATTCATTCATTTGAGCCCAGCTTCAACATTCGTATTTCTGTCCAATGTGGTACTTTGCAAAGCAAGTGCCACCTAGGCTACTCCATTTGAGCTGTAAATTTGCCAAGACAGTCTCCTTAGTATGATCATCCTCAGCCAAAACTCAGGCCCATTGGTCGTGTGCATTTCCCCCACCGCTAATCAAACACTTGGCTGCTAATTCATGTTTGAGCTTAGTTCAGTCTCCTCGTGATATTCTTCTGTTGTCTTCTTCTTCCTAACACCTACCAGGGGAATTCATTTTTTAAATTGTCTACTATTCAATACAGAGACAAAACTAAATTTGTCAAAAGTGACAAAACGTTTTAATTAAAAACAAATAAAAACTAAAGGGAAAGAAAATAAACAAAATCACTACTAAACAGTACTGTTTTGGCTAAAACTAAAATTAAAAAAAATTGAAGTCCTACTAGATGCACAACAATTCTAGTGACAAGGTGCAAAAAGAATCAACTGAAAATGTATTTTCAAACAAAAGATATTAGCAATCTAGTGTTTGAAGCAAATTCATGCAAATTCAAATTTAAACTATTCAAATTTGGAAACTATTGGATCCTACAGAAACTAGAACAAATTATAAAACTAATGCAAAAAGAATCACTCAAAAATACTAAATATTCTAAAAGATATAGCAAATCTAAAAACAGAACTAATTCTGAAAATTTAAAAACAGAAACTAAAAATAAGAAAAACTACTGGGCGGCTAAGGGCTACGTGGCGTGTCCTGGTTGGCTGGGCTAGCGAGCGCACAAGAGGAAACGAGCGGACGACCGCTAATTAACAGAAAACGGTTCGACATTTTAATTAAAACCACGGGGAGCTACTGTGGCCGTTCGATCGAGATCTAAAGGCACGGGAGGCTTCCGACGCGGTGAAATGGGGAGGGCGACCGATCCTTACAGTGCGGTGGTCGGCGGTGGCACGGTGGTCGTCGGAGGCATCGTTCTGGTGGTCTTCGGCGATGGTGGCGGTGTCCAGTCGATGAAGAGGCGAACGGCGCGTCTGTGGGTGGTCGAGCTGGGGCTTGAAGACGACGGAGGCAAGCAGGGTGACGGGGCGGAGCTTCGGGTGCTCTGAGCTCTGGCGAACTGTCGGTCGCGGATGTTGATGTGGTTACGGCGGGCTTTTGGGGAGTTGGGGATGTCTGGGAGGGTCGCAGCGAGGCGCTGGGTTGATTGGTGGCTGCAGGTGAGTAAGGAGATGAGTGACGGCGTCGGAATCGAGCATCTAGGATTGCGGTGGCCGGCGGCGATGCGGGCAAGCTAGGGCTCTGACGAGGGCGAGTTGGAGGGGGCTTTTAGGGGTCTCGAATGAGCGAACCCTAAGGTATTTATAGGGCATGTTCTTGGGCGAGGGGAAAATATCGGGATTCAAATCCCAGAAGATCCGGGATTCGGTGGCGGCGCGGGCGTGCTCTGGCTTGGCATGTCGTGGGCGAGGGGAAGAAGAAGGGGGCGGGGTCCACACATCAGTGGTCGTAGGGGAGGCGAGCGAGGCGCGGGCGGCCGAAGCGTAGGGAGTTCGGGCGCGGCGCAGGCTGGCTGGGCCGATTCGGCCAGTTGACCCGGGGAAAAGGAGAGAGAGGGGCCTCGGGGTTCTTTTCTTAAAAAAACAGCAAAGAGAAACTAAAACAAAAGTGAAAAACTAAAATCTTACCTAGGCATATTATATATCAAAATTTTCAGAAAAATAAATCCTAAAAGATGAACTATTTTTCAAGATTAAAGAAAATCAAAAACAATTCAAATAATGCAAACAGTGCTACTGTTGCATTTAAAACTCAAATAAAATTATTTTAAGATACCAAAATGATTTAAAATTTATTTTTCTCCTCTTTTCTGTTATAGGGAATCATTTTACCCTAATTTCCATATATTTTTTCAATTTTTTTGATTTTTTTTGAATTTCTTATGCCCGTTTCAAAATGCGGTCAAAACGGCGGGCATGACCGTTCGTAGCTAGGGGTTGAATCTTGCAAAACTTATGGAGTTTCTCTGATTAAATATATACTTATGTACCTAGAAATGATTTTTGGAAAAAATAAAGAGCAAACTATGAGCCAACTATAGTTCAAATTTGACCCGCTTCCTACTAAATCGGCGGAAATTTGTCTTTTTCACGAGAGGTGGATCAAAACCTTTTGACACCCAACCATTTGGTCAATTGTACATTAAATATGGCCTAATATTTTATAAAATTGATTTGGTCCAATTTTGCAACAAAAATTTGGTAGGTTCTTTACAAAAAAACTCATTTTGGGCACTCGAAAAATGGAAAATGAATTTTCCGTGCAAAGAAAATGAAAACTTCCTTAGGCAACATTGTTTGTCATTCCAAGATACAAACTTGTGCCAAATATGATATCATTTGAACAAACTATGCCATGAATGTTGCCATAACAATGGTCATTTGCCTTGAAAGCCATGGATGTTCATACATGATAACTCGTTTTTGAGAACACTTTTTTAAGACATTTGCCGTAGTCCAAGTTTGTTATTTTTCCTGGAAACTAGGTCACATATAATGACACAATGAGAAGGTTTTCAATTTTTTTGATTGTTTTTGAATTTCTTATGCCCGTTTCAAAATGCGGTCAAAACGGCGGGCATGACCGTTCGTAGCTAGGGGTTGAATCTTGCAAAACTTATGGAGTTTCTCTGATTAAATAGATACTTATGTACCTAGAAATGATTTTTGGAAAAAATAAAGAGCAAACTATGAGGCAGCTGTAGTTCAAATTTGACCCGCTTCCTACTAAATCGGCGGAAATTTTCTTTTTCACGAGAGGAGGATCAAAACCATTTGACACCCAACCATTTGGTCAATTGTACATTAAATATGGCCTAATATTTTATAAAATTTATTTGGTCCAATTTTGCAACAAATATTTGGTAGGTTCTTCACAAAAAAACTCATTTTGGGCACTCAAAAAATGGAAAATGAATTTTCCGTGTAAAGAAAATGAAAACTTCCTTAGGCAACATTGTTTGTCATTCCAAGATGCAAACTTGTGCCAAATATTATATCATTTGAACAAACTATGCCATGAATGTTGCCATAACAATGGCCATTTGCCTTGAAAGCCATGGATCTTCATACATGATAGCTCGTTTTTTAGAACACTTTTTTAAGACATTTGCCATAGTCCAAGTTTGTTATTTTTCCAGGAAACTAGGTCACATATAATGACACAATGCGAAGGTTTCAATTTTTTTGATTTTTTTTGAATTTCTTATGCTCGTTTCAAAATGCGGTCAAAACGGCGGGCATGACCGTTCGTAGCTAGGGGTTGAATCTTGCAAAACTTATGGAGTTTCTCTGATTAAATAGATACTTATGTACCTAGAAATGATTTTTGGAAAAAATAAATAGCAAACTATGAGGCAGCTGTAGTTCAAATTTGACCCGCTTCCTACTGAATCGGCGGAAATTTTCTTTTTCACGAGAGGTGGATCAAAACCATTTGACACCCAACCATTTGGTCAATTGTACATTAAATATGGCCTAATATTTTAGAAAATTGATTTGGTCCAATTTTGCAACAAATATTTGCTAGGTTCTTCACAAAAAAACTCATTTTGGGCACTCGAAAAATGGAAAATGAATTTTTCGTGCAAAGAAAATGAAAACTCCCTTTGGCAACATTGTTTGCCATTACAAGATGAACCCTTGTGCACAATATGAGATCATTTGAACAAACGATGCCATGAATGTGGCCATAACATTGATCATTTGGCTTGAAAGCCATGAATCTTCACACATGATAGCTCATTTCTGAGAACACTTTTTTCAAATAATTACCGTATTCCAAGTTTATTATTTTTCCTGGTAACTTGGTCACATATAATGACACAATGCGAAGGTTTTCAATTTTTTTGATTTTTTTTTGAATTTCTTATGCCCGTTTCAAAATGCGGTCAAAACGGCGGGCATGACCGTTCGTACCCAGGGGTTGAATCTTGCAAAACTTTTGGAGTGTCTCATATTAAATTGATACTTATGTACCTAGAAATGATTTTTGGAAAAAATAAAGAGCAAACTATGAAGAAGTTGTAGTTCAAATTTGACCCAGTTCCTGCTGAATTTGTAATTTTTTTTCTTTTTGACGAGAGGTGGATGAAAACCTTTTGACACACGGCCATTTGGTATTTGTACATAAAATGTGGTCTAATATTTTTTATAAATGTTGTGGTTTAGTTTTGTAACAAATATTTGATAGATTCTTCACAAAAAACCCATTTTTGGCGCAAGATTTTTGAGAGAAAAAAAAAGAAAAGAGAGAGAAGTGCTTGATGAGGGGAGGGTTTTGGAGCGTTGGATTTAGGAGGGGTGGATGGTCATGATGTGATCCATGGGAGGGATCCGTGGCCTCGCTTGTGATTGGCTATTGCCTTTGCATCTCCTGCCAAAGAAAAGAAAATCCCCATGTCTCTCACACCGCACGAGAAGAAAGAAAAGAAACGAGAAAAAAGGGGAGACAGAAACCTCGCCTCTCGCTAGCCCTCCCTCTCCCCCACAACTCCTCGTCGCCGCTACCACCTACGGCGGCCGATTCCGGCGGCCGCCGCCGGCGCCCGGCACAGCCACGTGGTCCCCTCGCTCCGCTCCTCCATCTCCTCTGACCAGATCCAACGCACGCGTCCTCCTGCGGCCACGCGCGACCCACCCAGCGGCTAGGGTTTTGGCCACCGCGTCGCCGGAGTGGCTCCGATGTTGCTCCGGCGAGTCAGGCGAGTCCCTCCACTCCTCCTCCTCCTCCTCACACCCCTCCCTCTCTTCCTCACCTTGTCTTCTCTCCCTCCTCCCAGATCAAGCACTCCATGGAGGGGAAGGACGTCATGGAGGAGAAGGACGCCATGGAGGACGCAGCTCCACCACCACCCCGACGCCATCTCCGAGCCCCCTCCCGCAGCATCTCCGGTCGAGGTATGACCTCATCTCCTTCCTTCCTCTCTCTCTCTTTCTTTCAAGACCGCACCATTGCTTGCTTGTGAATTGTGATCCTGTTTCCATTAGATTAGATTAGGTTAATTATAGCCAAAGTATAGTAGCTTCTGATCCAAGTGGTCTTCATCTTGTGTGTCATCTGCAAGGCAATCAAGTTAATTAGATGCTGCTCTTGTCATGTTCTGCTTCATACATATGTGATGGCTCCCTGCCTCCCTGCCTGCTACATCTCTACTTGCATAAATCGAAGAGAAGAAAGAAACACTCAGCTTAAAATAACTGTAATGAGCAGCACATGCCTTTCATTTTACAGGATGATCATTGCATCATGATAACTGGATTATGTCTATGCAACATACAAATCTTGGACGGACCTCTGAGTTTTGGAGGAGCTACAAAGTATTTGTGTCTGTGGACAACTGCTGGTTTTAATATGCAAACAACAACATAGCTAGAGACGCTATGTTATAATTAATGTGTACTTTGTTGTAAATTCTTGCTTATATTGGTGTCTTTCATTCCTGTTCCGAGAATGGACATACTTCTCTCTGGATTGTGCAAGTTAAACGAACTGCTCTAATTTAAACAAGTTGGGATCCAGACTTCCATCGGTCCTTTCTTAGATGGATATATATAGGTGCAGTAGTTTATCATCTGCTCTTGTGCCATTGTGTCAACTTTATAGGTACTAGTGTCAACAAAAATCATAGCTCAGTTCACTTATCTATAGAGTAAAGCTTTCAGAAATCAGTTTGCAGTGTTGAACCAATACACATCTTTTATCTTGAATTTTGTTAGTATGACAAACACATTAGTAAATCTGAATAACTTTGACATATTTGCTCTATTATCTTGCACTGGATTGGTACCTGTCATTGCCTTGCACAAATATATCTCAATTCTGCTAACACTGATCCTTGTGTATGGTCTTAACCCTTTTGGTTGCATGATACTTCTACATGGATGAGTACCTGCAATGGCACGATGCAGACCGGATCTTCTTCAACTACAGCCCATCCACCGCATTGGCACAAAGTCAGGTATCTACTCCTTGTCTTCTCAAACAGATATGGGCCTGATGCTTGATGCAATATTGCTGCCTATAGGATAAGTATGCATTTGTTAAGTTTTTTTTGGCACACGTTGTGGCCTCAAAGTTTTGGTTACTTTTATTTTTGTTCATACATGAGTACATTTTCTTACTGCCTTATGTCAAGGGATCCATTGATCTGAATTCAGTCCTTAATGTGTGGATGGTTGTGCTGTTTTGCAGCTTATAGGCTCCAAGGTGTTTCAGATGGTGTTGCTGATGGTGCATGAGGAAGAGGAAGTGAAGCCTTTGATCTGTCCATTGAGGAAGAGGAAGCGCGAAGTCTTTGATCTGCCCAGAGCGTAAGTCCTCGGTCTGTCCCATTCTTCCTTTGTTATGTGATGGTGACCTCCATGTGTTATCTGGACACTTTGGTTAATATACTATTCTTGTGATTTTTCGATGCTATGTCAAGAAATGAATCTGTATCCTTTAATGAATTCAATGTATGATTGTGATGAGAATTATATGATACCTACCTGTTTTTATCCTTGATCAATATCATTTGTGGTAGCTCTTAAGCGACATGTACTTTTTCTCGCTACGAGTTCCTAAGTATGGTGTTGTATTTTAGTTAGCTAGGCCAGACAATCTTTTAATTTGGTGAACATTAGTAGCTAAATAAGTTGTGCCCCATTGATGTCCTGCTGCTGTTAATTGTTACTGCCAGGGTGCTAATACTGCTTAGAATATGATCTGTGCCTAAATTCTAGTAGTATTTGTCGTCAAAACATGATTGTATTGTGAGCAAGCAAGTTTTTTCAGTCATCTTAGAGCTTGTTGGTATTGTTATCCATGCCCTTATGGTTGCTGCCTGTGTATTTGTTTATTATTCTGTTCACTATTCTTTTCCTAGCTGTTGTATGTTGGAAGATATTGCTTTCATTCTGACTCGACGGCCATAATAACGATTGTTTCCTCTCTTTTACAGGAGCTCTAGACTGAAGAAGTTGGAAGAAGGGAAGGCTTCATCTTTGTAGCTAGTTATATGTTCTTGGGTGATTTAAAATATGGAATGGCTGTTATATACTACATAGCAGTACTTTTGTAGCTGTTCTAAATTCCTAGATGATTCCTGGATGATGTGAACTATGGCATGCTTGTAATATATATAATATTCTCATTTTGGTGAAAATTTGTGTGATTATGGCTTTGCTGACCGAAATATTGGTTATTTATTGCTGATACATCAGCAATGAAACAAATGCTATCTGGGCCCTAAAAAGGCCACCAACCAAATAATTCAAGAAAAATAGAACAAAATTGCTGAAAAGAACTGTAAAAAGGTGAAGACCCAGAAAATAAAAAAGGCCAAAGCCCAAAAAGAAATAGATTGTGAAACGACCATGGCCCAAAAATAAAAAGGCTGCAATGTTGGGCTTGGCCCATGAAGCCGACCAAAAATTGACAGGAAAAAAGATATAAATAAGCTGAATTGTTGGGCTCGGCCCATGTAAAGCACCGAACTAGACCGGGCTGATTCTAATCAACGACCATTTCGTTTGGTCGTAATTTTGCCACGTCAGCTTGCCACGTTGGATCTGACGTGGTCTGGGCAGACTGCCAGTGACCAAAACAATTGGTCGTAGAATCAATGACCTTTTATTTTGGTCGTAACCTTCTACGACCATTTCACAAAGAAGGTCGTTAAGTTTCATTAAAGACGGCCAACTTTTGACCAACTGTTTTTGGTCACAAAAAGGTCAAAAATGGAAAACAGTGACCATTCAGTGACCAATATTGATGGTCGCAAGTTGACATATTTCTTGTAGTGTAGGCACGGGATTTCAGAATTTACCCCCCCCCCTCTACCCCATCCCCACCCATCACATTTCCAAACTATCTCCCCCCCCCTCCCGGCAGCTCAAACCACCGCCGCCGCAACCACAGCTTCAACCACATCTACGTTCGGCCCGAGCCTCGTCGATCCAGTCAGGTAACCCACCGATCTCCATCACCGCCCCGGCCTGATTGCTTAGATGGCACCTGCGAAACATCCTCATGCCTCCAAATCCCCACCCCCTACTGCAGAGCATCGCCGCGTAAGCGTAACCACATATCACATGGGAGGGCGAGGAGCTAATGGCGGTCGATGGCGCGGTGGCCGCTGTGCGTGTCGACCCGGAGGAACACCTCACCTCCGCCGCCGCCGACTTGGTACGGGCTCTGGCCCAGATGAAGTGCCCCAGCAACTACCCCTCGGGATTTACCAAGTAGGAACTGTCCAGTTCAATTTTACCAATACATGTTGCAATGGCTATGTTTTGTACGGTTGATGTATTAAGCCTGTTGTAGTAAACACGTCTAACCATTCTTAGCTATTTTCCCTACCTTTTTATAGACAACTGGGCCATTCTCTGCTCTAGCAACACTTGCCTTGCGATGCTTAACTCTGTCAATTTCAATTTCATCAGTACCAGTTTCAATGGCTATATTAGGTTGTCTGTACTGAACACATGCCTTGTTTATTTCAGTAATGTACACTGTCATATTGAAGTATGAACTGCCCAGTTCAATTTCACCAATACCAGATAGAAACTTACAATGCCTGACTTAGGTTGCTGTCAAGCCTGTTGTAGCAAACAGTTCCATCCATTTTTTAATCTATCCCTTTACTACAGTGCTATTCTACGCAATGAAGATATCACTAGAGATACTGTCATTTTATTACCATTTTCTATTTTTGCTGGATGTTAACCCCGTTGTAGTTAACATGCCTTTCCATGTACTTACACAGGGCCACAATGCGAAATGTTGTTGTTTACCGTCGAGGTTAGTTCCATCCCAATGTCTTATAGTATTTTACATCATTTGTGCAATTGCAGTTTAGCTTATAGCATTTACGTGATTCTTGTAGGTACACATGTCAGCGGCATTGATCCACGCTTCAACCCGGAGGAACACCTCGCCTCCGCCGCCGCCGACTTGGGGCGGGCTCTGGCCCAGATGAAGTGCCCCACCAACTACCCCTCGGGATTTACCAAGTAGGAACTGTCCAGTTCAATTTTACCAATACCTGTTGCAATGGCTATGTTTTGTACGGTTGATGTGTTAAGCCTGTTGTAGTAGACACGCCTAACCATTCTTTGCTATTTTCCCTACCTTTTTATAGACAACTGGGCCATTATCTGCTCTAGCAGCACTTGCCTTGCGATGTTTAACTCTGTCAATTTCAATTTCATCAGTACCAGTTTCAATGGCTATATTAGGTTGTCTGTACTTAACACATGTCTTGTTTATTTCAGTAATGTACACTATCATGTTCAAGTATGAACTGTCCAATTCAATTTCACCAATACCAGCTAGAAACTTACAATGCCTGACTTAGGTTGTTGTCAAGCCTGTTGTAGCAAACAGTTCTATCCATTTTTTAATCTGTCCCTTTACTACCGTGCTACTCTTCGCAATGGAGATATAACTAGAGATGTTGTCGTTTTATCACCATTTGCTATTTTTGGTGGATGTAGTTAACATGTCTTTCCATGTACTTACGCAAGGCCACAATGGGCGATGCTGTTATTTGCCGTCGAGGTTAGTTGCATGCCATGTCTTATAGTTTTTTACATCATTTGTGCAATTGAAGTTTAGCTTCTAACATTTACTGGTTGCTTGTAGGTACATATATCAGTGGTACTGATCCAAGCTTTGACCCTTTTTGCGTATGGGGCAATGATATATTCATGAACAAGCGTCAAGTGAGGAAACTAAGAAAGATTGTTAGGCGGAAGAGACGGGTGATTGGAATTAAACTCTTTATTTACACTTTATCCAAGACAACAGTGAACTTTAGGATGGTAAGTAATATGTTGCCTTTTTCCCCCTGCCCACAACGAGTTACTCTATTAGACATGATTTTGTGAAAGTTTTCTCTTTTCAGTGGTTTCCGAAGCAATTTACTCATGATTACCTTGCAAACTACATGACCGGAGTGGAGGCAACTAGGGTTAAAGTATATAATTCATACTACCATGATAATGGTCTAGAAGTCTTCCTCAAGGCGGTGAAGGATGGGAGGGCGATCGTAACAAGGGGTTGGACAAAAGTTGTGCGCGCCTTTGGCATGGAGGAGGGCACATTATGGGCATTCCGCTTCTGCAACACTATCGGCAGCCAAAATGATTTACACTTCTCTCTTCACCTTTACCGCCTCTAAATATTGTGGTTCATCATAGTTATTCTGCTGCCTAATTCTGTAATTACTGAACACATTGTACTGAGATTTTGATTTATGGATTGGTTGTTGAACCATTGTGATGAGAATATTAAATATTTAAATTCCATGTATTCAAAATTTGAAAATTTCCAATTCGAATAATAAATTACAGGAAAAAATAAAATTAAACCGCAGGTATTAGAACACCGTACACACGGTTAGAAATAAAACAGCGTGTGCAATGGTAAAATAAAGAACACACGGTTCTTTCACAGAAAACGTGTGCGATACTCAGCGGTCGGACGCACGGTTTATTCGCATACACATGTGGGATTGCCATAAGTATTACACACGTTTCCGTATGATGTGCCTGTGCAATTCTTGGATAAAAAGAAGACAATTCACATTTGGAGACCGTCTGTGATAGGTATACCTATCACACACAGTTATGAAAATGGACACGTTGGCGATAGTAAAGACACCGCACACATTTTATATTATTGAACTGTGTGTGATAGTGTACGTATCGCAAACAGAATGGTAGAAATAAATGTTTGTGATATCCACCTTTTGCACACGTGGCTATCTGCGATATCATTTCTGATGTGTCGCGGATCACAAACGTAGTGCCCGTGTCTAATGTGTGGGATAGTCCATGACTTCGCATATGATTACTTTACGAAAGTCGTCAGCAGCGGGTCGCCCTATCGCAAACGTTTTCTGGGTCGTGTGGGAAGACCCCCCTTATTGCACACACAGGCAAGGCGATGGTTTAAAACTCCGTCGCGGAAAGGGGGTAAAAACCGTTTGTATAGCACGTAACGGTACCAGTGTCTATTGCATCTGTCTCTCATACAAGGTCTGTACATTCAACTACTTTTCTTGTTTATCAGCCATTTGAATTGGATGGGGTGATGGCAGTATCTAGCAGAGTAAAAATACGGTCTTCAAATAAAACAGTGCTACCTATCGATGGAGATAGCACCCCGGTTGTACTTGCACAAGAACCAGCCCTACCACACATAACCCAGACTCTCGCAGATTGTACCCCTACTCCGATGGACAGAGAACCAGCTTCACCCAATCTAACCCCAACCCCAGCAGATAGTAACCCAGTTCCAGTTGACACAGCACCATCTCCACCACAGAGCTCCCAAACAAGAGCAGTTAGTAAGGCAGGTCCAGTTCCCAAAGCACCAGGACTACCACGGTGAACCACAACTCCACCAGTTAGTACACCTATTCCTGTGGACAAAGCACAACCAGTCATCCGTAGTTTAGCGTCTATCGCATTTGATGTTGTTAAATCCTATGTGCGTATCTTCCCATCATGGAAATATTATACTGAAGATGAAGGAAAAAGCCAGTTGCAGGTGTTCCTCCAGGAGTTATGTGTAAGTATTCATGGCAATTACTTTGCTTTGTCCCATACTTTCTACCTCCCTGCTGGTTATAACACAGCAAATGTTCCCATTTTTCTGTCTAGAGAATGACCGATTTGGAAACTCAGGATGAGGTAACCTGTGCTAATACATGTGCTATCTTCAAGAATGCTTTGCGGCAGTATCGGAATTACCTGAAGAAAATGTACTTCACTGGCAAGGAAACTCATCAAATTCCCTTACTTTCTCCGGAGACACATTTACGGGACGATGACTGGGAACGCCTTGTTCTGTATTGGTCCAGACCCAATAATCTAGTAGGGTCTATGAGATCATATTTCATTTTGAAGTACTATATGCCTGCGTCTTACTGTACTCTCTTCTTGTAGAACAAGTTCTTAAACCTGAATAACAACAGTTCTCAGGTAAGATTCCATAGCTATGGTGCATACTGCTTTGCTCATGTATCACTGTATTTACTCATACCAACTAATTTTTAAATTGAATGATCCAATCGAAACTCCAATGGCACAACAGGTATGTTTAAACATGTTTCTTTAACTGGTTTGCTCTTCTAAATTGCTCAATGTTGATTTCAATTTCAATTGTGTAGACAGTTCTCTTCTCATATCATGCACATTACTAGCATCAAAACAGAGCCAATAGTGTTGTTAGTTGTACATGTATACCCGTGGTACCCAACTGAAATCTTGTGCTGCCGTGTAGTTTCCCACACTTATATTCTTTCAATGCTACTTTGTCTTGAACTGATATGATTTCAACTGTGTCTCTATTTTGATTTGGCAAGACAATGCAGTGACCATAGCACATAGATATATGTTTGTTTAATGCTTTTATAATGTACTACTTTGCAATAGAAGACTTGATAGTTTAATCCAGTCCACCTTACTACTGAACTGGTTCACCAAAATGAGTTTCATATACTACATGCTAAACCTGTTATTGTCTGCTTGTTTCTTCTTTTAGAATGCTGACAGAATATTGGAGAAGAGTACCATATTAAGCAACGGTAAAGGAAGTAATGCAGATAAGGTTGAAGATAGTGAGACGGCCTTGTTGGTCTCCCACAAAGCTGATAAAACAGATAAGGAAAACTATCTTGAAGATAGTGAGACAACCCCAAAGTCCTGTCTTGATGTAGTGTTCGAGTTACTGGCCACTACCGCTGGCACAAGCTCTTCAAACTCGCTGTCTGAATCAGTTCGGTTTCTTGAGTCTCAACTACAAGCTGAAAGACATCGATCAGTTGTGCTGCGACAAGAAGCCGAAGGACTGAGGAAGTCCCTGGAGAATTCAGATGCATACTTTCTGGTGCAACAACAAGCGTTGGAGGATTTTAGCGCCAAACAAGAGAAAGCTAATAAGCTTGCTAAGCTTATTGCCAGCATGGTGGATACCTAGGATAACGTTTCTTTAGCTCTTCTAAAGTTGTTTCAGTTCTGGACTTGTTTTGCCGCCGCGTTTATTTGCCCTGGTGGCCAATTTAGACGCCCAGTGTATGTAATATGCTGCTTTGTTGTTCCCTTTATTTGCACTGGTGGCGAACTTTGATACCCAGTGGATGTAATGTCTGTAATCACCGTAATAGCCTAGCGTTAGTTCCTTGCTTATTTATTTACTTATAGTCTTGTTTATTTGTTTGCGTGTAGTCACTTCAGTTCTTTTTCCTTGGTTTGCTAGTGGTCGCAATAACCATGGTCCACATACGGGCCGTGGTAACCATGGGCCTCCTACGGGCCGTAGGATACATGGCCCTCCTACGGGCCGTAGGATTCCTGGGCCTCCTACGGGCCGTAGGATCCATGGGCCATACTATTCGTGGGCCAAAACCGGACCGCAATATGGACCATAAATGGGCCAAAATCATAACCGTCCATTTATGGGCCCAGACCATAATGGGCCGTTAATAGGCCGGAAGACAGCACAGGCTTAATTCTATCAACATGCATGACGGGTCGTTAATGGGCCGGATTACATGACAGGATGAAAACGGCCCAACAGGTTAACAGGCCACAAACGGACCGATTGTTACCACGGGCTGAATTTGGTCCATTAGCATAACAGGCCAGTAACGGACCGTAAGTAATCGAGGGCCGGGAATGAGCCCAATAATTTATGGGCCCTTAGAAGGCCGAAAGTAAACACGACCTGGAAACGGCCCAACTGAATCATGGGTCGTTAATGGACTCAAAGCATTTTACTGTTCTTGATGGGCCAGAATCACCACGGGCCGTCAATGGGCCCAAAGATACAAAAGGCCTCATATGGGCCGAAAGACGTCACGGGCCATAGATGGGCCAAAAGTGACAACGGGCTAGAATCATATGGGACGGCCCACATGACTCTACTGGGCCAAATTTTGAAAGGCCATAACGGGTCGTGAGTACCCGGGTCGTAAATGGGATGTATGTGAATAGGCCGGTAACAGGCTTTCCATGGGCCGACCCGTTAACTTTTGACCAAGTCAAACAGGTCGGCCTTTTTAACCTAAATGGGCCACTATTGGGTCATGCCATGTGTCGACGTATCATAGGCACCTCTCGTCCAATGAATGGATGACATCTGTCCCAACGCCGAGCTGACACGTGGTTTCGTTGGCGAATGAGAATTTTACACGTGGAAAATCGCCATTGGTCCGGGCTGATAACGGTTATCGGATCCAAACCCACACCCGATAGCTTAACGGTGACCCGTTACGGTGGATGCCATGTATCGGTTACCCTTGACGAAAACACTTCCATGACGCGACATTTATCATCATGGAAGTGGACACTTCCGTGATGATAATTTCAGTATTGTCATGGAACACTTCTACGACAGCACAGGTATGACTGTTTTGATTCTGTCATAAAATCATCATGGATGTACATGCATGACAGAAAACGTGACCTACTGTGACAAAGACGTATCGTCACGAAAGTGTTTTTTTGTAGTGCTTGTGGGCCCTCGTGGCTCCGTCTGACCTAATTCCAGTGCTATAAATTCCCAAATATTCCAAAACCCCCAGAGCGAGACCCGAAACAATTATTCCGCTGCCACAAGCCTTTGTTCTTCTGCGGTCCCATCTGGAGGCCTCCGTCGGTACTCTGCCGGAGGGGGGATCGATCACGGAGGGCTTCTACATCAACCTTGCTGCCCTTCCGATGATGTGTGAGTAGTTCCCACAGGACCTAGGGGTCCATAGTGATTGGCTAGATGGCTTTCTCTCTCTTTGATCTTCAATACAATGTTCTCCTCAGAGTTCTATTCGATGTAATCTTCTATTGCGGTGTGTTTGTTGGGATCCGATGAATTGTGGGTTTATGATCAGATTATTCATTGAAAGTAATTGAGTCTTTTCTGAACTTTATTATGTGTGATTGTTATAGCTTTGTATTTCTCTCCGATCTATCCGTTTGGTTCGTCCAACTAGATTGATTTATCTTCAGTGGGAGAGGTGCTTTGTGATAGGTTCAATCTTGTGGTGTCCTCACCTCGTGACAGAAGGGGTAGCGAGGCACGTATTTGTATTATTGCTACTAAGGGTAAAACAATGGGGTTTAATCGTATTGCTTGGTTTTATTCTGTCTAAATTATGTCATCATGATTCAAGCATTTACTCTATTTGTTATGAACTTAATACCTTAAGATGCATGCTAGATAGTGGTCAAGGGGTAGAGTAATAGTAGTAGATGCAGGTAGGAGTCGGTCTACTTGTCGCGGACGTAATGCCTATGTACTGATCATGCCCTGAATAACGTCATAACTATGCGCTTTTCTATCAATTGCCCAACAGTAATTTGTTTACCCACCATATGCTATGTTTTTGAGAGAGATGCCTCTACTGAAAACTATGGGCCCCGGGTCCATTCACCATATTTACTAAAACCCTAATTTGCTTGCTGTAATTTATTTCTTTTATTTCCGTTTGCAATTTATATATCTCCTTCTACCAGAATTAATCCTTGCAATTAACGAGTACACGGGGATTGACAACCCTCTTGCCCGTGTTAGGTGCAAGTATTTGCTCTTGTGTGTGTAGGTACTGCTAAAGGTCATTTGCGTGAATCTCCTATATATTGTTTCGATAACCATGGTTCTCAACTGAGGGAAATAATATCCGCTACTATATTGCTTCACCCTTCCTCTTCGGGGAAAATCCCAATGAAGCTCACAAGTAGCACCATGTTATTTTATCTAGTTGAGAAAGAGCTTTGAGTTGATTTTCTTTGCTTCACTACACTTGCATAATAACCATGCCACCGCTACAGCTATACTAAGTTTTCAGGTCAAGAAGTGGAGGGCTATCTAGGCGTACTGATCGTAAGTGAACCAAAACCTTCTCGTTATTTCGGTTTAAACAACTGAGTTCCTTATGATTTAGATTTCTCTCTATGTTGCTCGAGGACGATCAAGTTTGAGCTTGGGGGAGTTGATGAGTGTTATTTTTACATTCTGCTCTAACCCAAGTTTAAACCAAAATATTTCATTAAAACTGAGATTTTGCTATGATATTGTCACTAATGACTAATGAATGCAAAAGGATTCCAAATATCCTATCTTTATTTTGTTTACATAGGAAATGGGCTATTTATGGACGAAATCAAGCCAATACATAGAAAGGAGGAAAGTGGAGATAGTGGAGATCATATGGGAGGTACACCAAAGGAAATAGATCAAAAGACGGCCTTCCATATGACCGCGCCCGCTCGTATGGGCGGTCATATGGCGTGGGAACCGAGGTGTTTGATCCACCTGAACAAACTTTATAAAGGGGCTGACGCCAAATGGGCAACATAACATCGCAGAACAAGCCAGTCATCTTCACCATAGCCATCTCCATCAACCCTAGCTGCCGCCATTTTCCATCTCCATATCCACAACCTTGACCACCACCATAGTTCTCAGCAATCTAGTCATACTTGTAATCGTGTATCACACACGACATCCACTTTAAGACATATTATCAATCAATCAATCTTCATGATGTGTTTTTCGATGAGTTCTTCGTGTGATCTGATCTCCATGTGTGAGTAGTTTGGTAAGGTCATGGGTTGAGGCAAGAGCCTTGCAACCCGATGTATTTGTTGGGGGGGTCGATGGAAGTACTTTGAAATAATGTCTTGTATGTGTAGCATAAAATTGTTTCATAGTTGTCTCTTGTCTCGTTCACGGTCTTCATCTCTGCAGGTACCCAGGATCATGGAGAGCGATTCATGGAGAGGCTAAGGGCAGGGAGACCGCGAAGTGTTATTCTAAACACCGGTGATAGAAAGGTGTTGTACGGTAACACGCTATCCTTGGGGATTCAAGAGGTGTAGTCATTAAAAGCCCAATGCTTTTGTCTGATTATTGCAATCTTAATTATCAGGGCAACCACATGCGATGGATAGGGCCTTCGGTTGGACAACTGACTCTTGATGCAGGACACATGCCGGTCAAGACGTAATTTGGACACATCCCCCACTTCGATACGTAACAAGCACATCTTGATGGATGACTTCCAGAGCACAAATTAAGATCATGATGGTCCCAACACAAATAAATGGTTGTAAGCATAAGTCCTCATACCCATGCCTATTTTTATTATAAGTGTTTTCAGTGTCAGCTTGATTTACGATTTGGCCAAAAGCTGGAATTTAATTCTCTAGCAAAAGCTTGTACGAGACCTTAGCTTAAAGGGCATCTTCCTCTCGTGGGTACGATAACTCAGGGTCACCTCTGGGAAAAAAGGCGAGAATCCTTTATGCTCCATTTCCGGATCACCAAAGGAAGTAATCACCATCTGGCACAGGCAGGCCCAAGTATTTGGGATCAAAAACTTGATATGCAACCTCTATAATATCCTTAATCTCAACCATCACTGCTTTTGACCAATTACTAGAGAAAATGATGGAACACTTTGAAGGGTTGATAAGTTAACCCATCGAGGAAGCATAAGTGTTCAACACACCTTTTACCATCTCTGGTTGTTGTCCATAAGCATGAAAAAGCGACAAGGAATCATCCGCAAACAATAAGTGTGAAATCAAAGGAGCTATATGACAAATCTTCACCCCAGTCAAACCTTCCATCGCAATAGATTTATGCAACAATGCAGATAACGTGTCAGGACCAAAAGGAATAGAAAAGGGGACAACAAATCACCTTGACGAAGACCCCTCATAGGGGGTGAAAGAATCCAAAAATTTCCCATTTAGATTGACTAACTATTTCAACGATGTAACACTTGCCATAACACGAGAAATTCACATGGGCAGGAAGCCCCACTTCACCAATGCCTTCTCCAAGAATTCTCAATCAACATGATCATACGCCTTCGTTAGATCCAACTTATAAGCGCAATCGAGGGCCTAATCCCCTTTCACAGACTGGATATGGTGGATACACTCAAACGCAATAACGGAATTATCCAAAATTAGGCGGTCGGGTACAAAAGCATTTTGATTCTCTGAGATCAAACCAGAAAGAAGTGGCCAAAGTCGGTTAACCAAGCACATAGATACGATCTTGTACACAACATTACACAAACTGATGGGTCTAAAATCCTTCATTTCTTTTGGGTATTAAACTTTAGGGATCAAGAAAGTGGTTGTATCATTAACACTGTTTGGCATCACTCCCGACCAAAAGAACTCAAGCACACCTATTTCAGTTTTGAGCACTTCCCAGTTCCTATGATAGAACGAGCAGGAAAGCCATTGGTACCTGGGGCCTTGATTGGCCCAATCTAAAACAAAGCATCAAGCACCTCCTTTTCAGTAAAAGCTGAACATAAGCCAACGTTCGTCTCCTCCGTAATCCTCTCCTCAATACAATTGAGGACCTCGCCCGGGGAAAGGGTTGCATCCTTAGTATAAACCTCTTTAAAGTAAGACGTAGACATCAAATCCATATCTGATGGGGTAGAATGATACGTCCATTTTGCATCATGTTTTCCTACTATTATTTTCATTGTTTTAAAGTTATATTTCACTTTTAGGTGCAATTCTAATGCCTTTTCTCTCTTAAATTGCAAGTTACATCACAAGAGGGAGATTGCCGGCATTTGGAATTCTGGACCTGAAAAGAGCTACAACATAGATAGCTATTCTCTGGAGCTCCAAATGACTTGAAATTCTATGGAGATTTATTTTGGAATATATAAAAAATACTAGAAGAAAAATCCACTAGAGGGGACCCACCAGGGAGCCACAAGTGCAGGGGGCGCGCCCACCCCCTCGGGCGCACCACCTCAGCTTGTGGGGTCCACAACAGGACTCCAGGGCCCACCTTCTCCTATATGAAGCCATTTACCCTAGAAAAATCAGAAGAAGATTTTCAGGATGAAGCGTCGCCGTCTCGAGGCGGAACCTAGGCAAGAGCACTTTTGCTCTTCGGCGGAGCGATTCCGCCGGAGATACTTCCCTCCGGGAGGGGGAAATCAAAGCCATCGTCATCACCAATGCTCCTCTCATCGTGGGAGGACTCATCTCCATCAACATCTTCACCAGCACCATCTCATCCCCAAACCCTGGTTCATCTCTTGTATTCAATCTTTGTCTCAAAACCTCAGATTGGTACCTATATGGGTTGCTAGTAGTGTTGATTACATCTTGTAGTTGATGCTAGTTGGTTTACCTGGTGGAAGATCACATGTTCAGATTGTTAATCATATATTTATCTCCTCTGATCATGAACATGAATATGATTTGTGAGTAGTTCTGTTTGTTCTTAAGGACATGGAGAAATCTTGTTATAAGTAATCATGTGAAGTTGGGTTTCGTTCAATGTTTTGATGATGTGTTATGTTGTTCTTCCTCTAGTGGTGTCATGTGAATGTCGACTACATGACACATTACCATGCTTGGGCCTAGGGGGAGGCATTGTGGGATTTGTAAGTAGCTGATGGGTTGTGAGAGTGACAGAAGCTTAAACCCTAGTTTATGCACTATTCCGTAAGGGGCTGATTTGGATCCATATGTTTCATGCTATGGTTAGATTTATCTTAATTCTTCTTTCGTAGTTGCGGACGCTTGCAAGAGGGGGTAATCATAAGTGGGTTGCTTGTTTAAGTAAGAACATCACCCTAGCACCGGTCCACCCACATAACAACTTATTAAAGCAGTGAATGCGAATCAACTAAACATGATGAAGCTAACTAGACGAGATTCCCATGTGTCATCGAGAACGTTTTATTCACTGTAAGAAGTACTTCCGGCTTGTCCTTTGCAATAAAGGGATTGGGCCACCTTTCTACACCTTGCTACTTTTGCTACTTGTTACTTGCTACAAATTATCTTGCTATCATGCTATCTCTCACAACTAGTTTACAGCACTTGCAGAGAATACCTTGCTGAAAACCGCTTATCGATTCCTTCTACTCCTCGTTGGGTTCGACAATCTTACTTATCAAAAGGACTACGATTGATCCCTGAAAGCACATTTGCTCCCTTGGTGGTTTTGGTAATTCATGTCAACATACATGTTTTTGGACTAACATTTTCATCTAGTATACTTCAGGAAAAGTTCAACCTAGGCATGGCAAGGATATTTGATTGTGGACACCCAAGCTACAAAGGACAAGCATTGGCTAAAAGCTTCAAGACTCTTCATTTTTGGTTGAGTGATCAAAGATCACATTGAGTCCATAGGAAAGACAATACTATTAAAAGGGGATGAGGTTTCATCATGAGTCATTTTCTCAAGTGCTTGAAGATATTGCTCCAAAAACCCTCAACCACTTTCCCACATCTCCATCTGTCAAAACCCTAAGTCAAACTCGGTCCCACCGAAACACTCATATCCGGACCCACCAAGTTAACCAAGACAGAGCCATAAAGCCAAACCCTAGAAACTTGGTACAACCAAGATGGCTTTCGGTCCCACCAAAGTGCAGTGACCAAGTTTCTGTAACCCATCAAAGTCATTTCGGAATTACCGAGATGAAACAATTGGAACTACCGAGACGAGGTTCTGCATAGGTCATCATGAATTGGTCTCACCGAGTGGATTCATTCGGTCCCACCGAAAAGCCAAACGTTCGAATCTTTTACACTGTTCGGTCTCACTTGAGAATTCTTGTCGGTGTCACCGAGTTGTGCTAATAGTTTGTAATAGTTGGATTTTTGGTGAAGGCTATATATACCCCTCCACCACTACCTACTCTCAGAGAGAGCAACCAGGACGAAACTACACTTCCCATATCCATTTTCTGAGAGAGACCCACCTACACTTGTGTTGAGATCAAGGCATTCCAATCCAACCATTTAAACCTTGATTTCTAGCCTCCCCAAGTTGCTTTCCACTTAAATCCTTCGCCTACCCAAGCCAAATCTGTGAGAGAGTGATTGAGTGTTGAGGAGACTATCTTTTGAAGCACAAGAGCAAGGAGTTCATCATCAACAACACCGTCTATTACCTTTTGGAGTGGTGTCTCCTAGATTGGTTAGGTGTCACTTGGTAGCCTCCAAGACCATGTGGAGTTGAACCAAGGAGTTTGTAAGGGCATGGAGATCGCCTACTTCGTGAAGATCTACCCGAGTGAGGCTAGTCCTTCGTGGGCGTAAGCCATGATGGAATAGACAAGGTTGCTTCTTTGTGGACCCTTCGTGGGTGGAGCCCTCCGTGGACTCGCGCAGCCGTTACCCTCCGTGGGTTGAAGTCTCCATCAACGTGGATGTACGATAGCACCACCTATCGGAACCACGCCCAAAATCACCGTGTCTTCATTGCGTTTGATCCTCCTATCTCTACCCCCTTTACTTTCCGTACACTTGCATGTTGTACTATTTCCGCTGCCCTATCTCTAGATATGCATGTGTAGGAAGTATTGATTGGAACTTAACTAGTGCCAAAATCTGCCTAAGTATCAAGAAAACCAAAAACTGCACCTTTGCCTTGTTAAGTGTCTATTCACCCCCCCCCCCTCTAGACCTACCTTCTCGATCTTTCAATTGGTATCGGAGCTTTGGTCTCCATAGCTTTGGTTTAATCACCATTGGAGGAAGATGGATGTGTCTATGTTGGGGAGTCTTAGATGTAGAGTACCTATTCTCAATGGAGAGTATTGTCACTTTTGGAAAGATGAAATGCTTGATATCTTTGATGAATTTAACTTGAGCAAGTATATTCATAGCCCATATGTGCCTCCCATTGATCCCTTGCATCCCACTCATGAGGAAGAGATTGACATGCTTCGTAATCTTAGAACCATCAATCTTATCATTAGAGGATTACCTAAAATTGTGTTTGGTTTTATGCAAAACTTTGAGTGCGCCTATACCTTGTGGAATAACTTGGAAAAGCGATATCCCGATTACTCTCTAAATAATCTTGATGAAATTCTTCATAAGACTACTGCTTTTCACAAGATGAAGCCTAGTGATCCCAACTTTGATGATTGTTTATTTGAGCTTCATGATTTTATGTGTGCTAAAGGCGATGTTAGAGCTATTAGCAATATCATCATAGAAACTATTCGAATTCATAATCCTAAACATGGTCACCATCTTGAAACTAATGAAGATATTGTCCTAGGTGATGATGACAATGTTGAGCATGGCTATTATGATGAAGATGAAGAGTTCCACATTGAATATGAGAAGACTATGAAGAATCTTAGTCTCATGGCAAATCTTCACGATTACATATCTGGAGGCAAAGAGTGGATTCTTGATAGTGGATGCACCGATCACATGACCGGAGATAGAGACATGTTTCGTGAGCTTGAAAGCAATGATGGTCCACGCAAGTATGTGACTTTTGGAGACAAATCCAAGGGTAAGGTACTTGGCCTTGGTAAGGTAGCCATATCCAATGATAGCTCTATTAAAAATGTCATGCTTGTTGAATCTCTTGGTTACAATCTTCTTTCCGTATCTAGACTAGCCGACTTTGGTTTCAGTGTTCTATTTACCGAAGTAGATTGCCAAGTGTTTCGTCGCGATAATCATAATATGATCTTTACCGGCATTTGTAGAGGTGATCTATATATTGTTGATTTCACTAAAAGAGCCCAACCTCGTACATGTCTTATTGCAAAATCTTCTAAAGGTTGGTTATGGCATAGAAGACTAGGACATGTCGGTATGCGAGATCTTGATAAGCTTGTCAAAGGAGATCATATCCTTGGTGTTAAAGATGTTATATTTGACAAAGATAGACTTTGTAGTGCTTGTCAAGCAGGAAAACAAGTTGGAGGAAGTCATCCCATGAAGAACATCATGACCACGAGAATACCACTGAACTACTTCACATGGATCTTTTTGGTCCCAATGCATACAAGAGTCTTGGTGGTAACTCTTTCGGTTTGGTCATAGTTGATAATTTTTCCAGATTTATGTGGGTGTTCTTTCTCCACGACAAATCGCATGTACAAAAGATCTTCAAGACCTTTGCTAGAAAGGACCAAAATCAATTTGAGGTGAAGATCAAGAAAGTTTGGAGCGACAATGGAACGGAGTTCAAGAACACAAATGTGGACACCTTTCTTGATGAAGAAGGTATCTCACATGAGTTCTCGGCTATGTACACACCTCAACAAAATGGAGTTGTTGAGAGGAAGAACCGGACTCTCATCGAGATGGCAAGAACGATGCTAGATGAGTACAAGACACCAAAACACTTTTGGGCGGAAGCGGTTGAGACAGCTTGTCATGCTACAAATCGTCTTTACCTTCACAAGCTTCTTGGTAAAATGGCATACGAGCTACTTACCGGTTACAAACCCCAAGTTGGATACTTTCGAGTATTTGGCTCAAAGTGTTACATTCTAGATAAGCATCATCGTTCAAAATTTGCTCCTAAATCTCATGAAGGTTTCCTACTCAGTTACAGATCAAACTCTCACACTTACCATGTCTACAACAACTTCACTCAAAAAGTTGAAGAGACGGTAGATGTGAAGTTTGATGAGACTAACGACTCGCAAGTAAAGCAATTTTCAATTGATGTAGGAGACAAAGATCCTTCGGAAGCAATTCAAGACTTGTCTATTGGCAAGATTCGTCCCATGGAGGTGAAGGAGAGCACTTCGTCTATTCAAGTGGAAGCCTCAACTTCACATCAAGGTGACCCACAAGTTGACATGGAGGCATCCACAAGTGGTACACCTCAAAACGAAGGGAACGAGGAAGTGCAACAAGAAGATCCATCTCAACCTCCTTCTCCACCACCTCAAGAGAACAATGACGCCAACAACAATGAAAATGATGATGAGGAAGCTCCTCCACAACCCAAGCAAAAGCTACCTCGAGTTAGAGCAAGAATCGACAAGAGTCATCCCGTCAAATAAATTCTTGGCAACATCAAATCTAGGAGAATCACTCGCTCAAAAATTCGTTTGGCTAAATTTTGTGAATATTACTCATTCATCTCTAGTATTGAACCTATGAAGGTAGATGAAGCTCTCGAAGACCCGGATTGGGTGAATGCTATGCATGAAGAGCTACACAACTTCGAGAGGAATCAAGTGTGGACATTGGTTGAGAATCCCAAAGATGAGCAAAACGTCATCGGAATGAAATGGGTGTTTTGGAACAAGCAAGATGAGGATGGACAAGTTGTACGCAACAAGGCTCGCCTAGTGGCTCAAGGATACACTCAAGTCGAAGGTATGGACTATGGTGAGACCTATGCCCCCGTTGCTAGACTTGAGTCCATTCACATTCTTCTTGCTGATGCCAATCATCATGATATCACCCTTTATCAAATGGATATTAAAAGTGCCTTCTTGAATGGTGAAATTGAGGAGGAAGTTTATGTTAAACAACCTCCCAGCGTTGTTAATCTCGAGAAACCAAACCATGTCTATAAACTTCATAAAGCTCTTTATGGTCTCAAACAAGCTCCTACAGCTTGGTACAAATGCTTAACAAAGTTTCTTCTTAAAAAAGGTTTTGAAATTGGGAAAATTGATTCAACCTTATTCACTAAGAGTGTTAATGGTGAACTATTTGTATGCCAAATATATGTTGACGATATAATATTTGGATCTACTGACCCTTCTTTTAGTGAAAAGTTTGGAAGGTTGATGTCGGAGAAGTATGAGATGTCTATGATGTGTGAACTCAAATTATTCCTTAGTTTGCAAATCAAGCGAACTAGGGAGGGTACCTTTGTTTCTCAAACAAAGTATATACCAAGGACTTATTTAAGAAGTTCAACATGCAAGAGAGTAAAGGTATGAAAACTCCCATGCCTACTAGTGGACATCTTGACTTGACAAAGGATGGCAAACCGGTTGATCAAAAGATTTACCGATCTATGATTGGTTCATTGTTATATCTATGTGCCTCCCATCCTGACATTATGCTAAGTTTGTGAATGTGTGCACGATACCAAGCGGCACCAAAAGAGTGTCATCTTAAGGCCGTGAAAAGAATTGTTAGATACTTGTTACATACACCAAACTTTGGCATTTGGTATCCCAAAGGATCTACTTTTAATCTTGTTGGCTACTCCGATTTGGATTATGCCGGAGACAAGACTGAAAGGAAGTCCTCTTTGGGTACTTGTCAATTTCTTGGGAGATCTCTTGTGTCTTGTTCCTCCAAGAAACAAAACTCGGTATCTCTATCTACCGCCGAAGCGGAATACATTGCCGCCGGATCATGTTGTGCTCAATTAGTATGGATGACATAAACTCTCAAAGATTATGGGATACAGTGAGACATGTTCCATTGCTTTGTGACAATGAGAGTGCTATTAAGATTGCACACAATCCCGTGTAACATTCTCGAACTAAGCATATTGAAGTTCATCATAATTTCATTCGAGATCATGTTACTAAAGGTGACATTAACCTTAAGCATGTTTGCACCGATAAGCAATTAGCGGATATCTTCACTAAACCTCTTGATGAGGAGATATTTTTTCGATTGAGGAGTGAGTTGAATGTCATTGATGCTTCCAACGTGAACTAGAAACTCACTTGGATGCATGCAAGGGCATGAGCTTTCATGACTAATCCTTGATGTATCTCTTATGATGACCACATTACATCTTTGATACATTGCTCCCTTGTATTGCATCTAACCACTTTGTAGGTACTTGGACAAGCTTCACTTCGAAAGATTGCTCCCAACTCTTATCTTGAGCAATCACGCACAAACCAAGTATCTACATCTTGATTGTTGTGTTCAAGGAACAAGACAACACCAAAATATCCTTTGACAATATATGATTAAATTCACTTCACTCTTGTCACTTTGGATATAAATTTTGTTCCTTGCATGACTAACCCATGTAGGAAGATGGACTACAAAAGAAGAAGGATAGCTCCCAACTTCACATCATGAGCATCCACAACTAGTTCAACTACATGAAGGAGTCAACATAAACCAAACCCAATTTAAGTATCACATCTTAGGGAAGCTTTACCCAAAGACATGAGTCAAAGAAACTCAACAAGATGTGAATACAGTGAAATGCTTAAATGAAAAGTGGCAACCCCATTTTGAGCTTAACGGTGAGTATGACCTATGATCAAGTGTTCTCACTTGACTCCTAAGTCAATATACTCTAACATAGGTGGCTTAGTCGCCGACCCCTTCCTAGATCAAGTTCCCTTGTGTTTCCCCTTCTTGCAATTCTCTTGTCTTCTAGTTGCTTTGTTGCCTTTCAAAAAAAACTTCATCTAGTAGGCCCTTCCTTGTATTTCTTTTCTTTTCTTGGCTAGTTTCTTCTAGTTAATTCCTTGCAAATCCTTATGAGATCTTATTGTCAAGTGAGCTGAGTTTGCCAAAACTTTCTTTCTGTCTTGAACTCGGTCCCTTCGATTCAAAACACACAGGTGTCACCAAGCTGCACTTAGCACTGCTTATATGTTCTTCGGTTCCACCAACTAGAACTGCCTTGGACACACCGATGTAATCAATATGTGATGCTTCATTTCGTGGACTCACCGATTGATACGACTCGTAGTCACCGACTTCACTACCCAAAGAACCTTTTGCCAAATATTTCCCTCAGATTTTGTCCAGCTCCACTCAATGATTCTTTCCCCTCTAATGCATTTAATATCATCATAGCTTGATGTTACACTCAAGGACCCTATCGTTGACGAATGACCTTGAAACTAAACCCTTCTTGGAAATTGATGTCAAAGGGGGAGAGAGTTGTGCACATCAAAGCTCTTATAACTCTCATCTGTTAAATAAAGATTGAGACAATGCATCTTATAAGAGGAAAGATTTCTATATGTTTCTAAGTGGGGAGAAACATATGTTTGATCTTTTGAGCTCTAAGATTTTATGCTCTGATTTTGTCTCACCCTACCTACTCCCAATATCTATCATCACAGATTCAGGGGGAGAGGAAGTTCAAAAGTTTAGGGGAGAAAAATCCTTGAATTCTATTGCAAATCTCTTCTTACCTCTTGGAGACATGTTTGCACTTAGGGAAGTATTCACTTGGTGATACTATCTCCTATACATGTCATCCAAATCTTGGTATTCTTGTTGTTCTTGCATTTTCTCTTAAAGAAATTCTCTTGTGTTATCTAACCTTCTTTTCTCAAGTTTGTTTCTTCAAGTAAAATGCTCAAGCACCTCAAGGTAAGTATATGCATCTCACTCATGTGCTTGATGATCTCTTGCTTCTTGCACATATTGTTTGCAAGAGAGATTCACAAACATGAATATATTTCATTCTCATCTATTTTTCTCTGATGCATATAGCCAAGATACATGTAACACATTAAGTTTCCTACCCTATTGTGCACTTGCATTCCAAAAACAATTATCCTTTTAAAAGTCTGCACACATGTAGGGGGAGCTTATACATGTTACATGTCTCTTAAAGCTTTCATATATTCAATAGTATATTCTTATTTGAAGCTTTGATGTATGTTGTCATCAATTACCAAAAAGGGGGAGATTGAAAGCACATTTGCTCCCTTTGTGGTTTTGGTATTTCATGTCAACACACATATTGTTGGACTAACATTTTCATCTAGTATACTTCAAGAAAAGTTCAACCTAGGCATGGCAAGGATATGTGATTGTAGACCCCTCAAGCTACAAACACTACTGGAATCTGGCATTTTGCCGTCTGCCAGCTCTTTGCCGTCTGCCAGCTCATGGCAAAGAGGCTCTTTGCCGTCTGCTTGGGGAAAGCAGATGGCAAAGAACCAGCTCATGGCAAAGAGGCTCTTTGCCATCAGCTGGTTCTTTGCCGTCTGCCAGCTGACGGCAAAAAGGTCAAAGGCAGACGGCAAAGAGCCAGGTGGGCCCCACGGGACACGGCGTGGCTAGGTCAACTTCTTTGCCGTCTGCTGGCAGACGGCAAAGAGGGGACAGATGGCAATGTCCCTCCTTTGCCGTCAACTAGCAGACCGCAAAGAAGTGACGTGGGCGAGCCCTAACGGTCACCCTCTTTGCCGTCTGCTAGCAGACGGCAAAGAGGGGCCACTTAACGGGCGGCCGTCTCCCCCCCCCCCCCTCTCTCTCTCTCTCCCTCCCGCGCCCTCTCCTCTTTTTGTCGCCGCCGCCAGTCGCCGCCGCCGGCCAGCCCCGCCCCCGGAGCCAGCCCCGCCGCCGGCCAGCCCGCCCGTCCCGCCCCCGAAGCCAGCCCCGCCGGCGGCCAGCCCGCCCGTCCCGCCCACTGGACCCAGGCCGCGGCGGCCACCCCGCCGCGCTCCATCGCCGGAGGTCACTGCGCCGCCCCGCCCCGCCGCCAGAACCCTCCCCGCGGCCCCTGCGCCGCCCTGCCCCGCCGCCGGAGCCCTCAGCCTTCCTCCAGCGGCCCCCTCCCCGCGGCCAGCCTCCACCGGCCGACCTCGCCGGAGCAAGGTGAGCTCCATTTTTTTTCTGTTATTTCCTGTTTAGTTCTAGGTTTAGTGCTAGGTTTAGGTTTAGTTTTAGGTTTAATGCTAGGTTTAGGTTTAGGTTTAGATAAATAGAAGAGGAAGAAGAAAGATGAAAAAAAAACAGAAAAAGTAGAAGAAGAGGGAGAAAGGAAAAGAAGAAGAAGAAGAAGAAGAAGAAGAAGGAGAAGGAGAAGAAGAAGAGGAAAAAGGAAAAGAAGGAAGAAGAAGAAGAAGAGGAGGAGAAGAAAAGAAGAAGAAGAAGAAAAAGGAAAAGAAGAGGGGGAGAAGAAAAAATAAGAAGAAGAAGAAGAAGAAGAAGAAGAAGAAGAAGAAGAAGAAGAAAGAGGAGAGGAGGAGGAGAAGAAGAAGAAGAAGAAGAAGAAGAAGAAGAAGAAGAAGAAGAAGAAGAAGAAGAGGAAGAAAAGGAAGAAGAGGAAGAAGAGGAAGAAGAAGAAAAGGAAAAAAGAGGAAAAAAAGAAGAAGAGGAAGAAGAAGAAAACGACACCCCGACCCGACACCCTAACCCCGACCCGACACCCCGACCCCGACCCGACACCCCGACACCCCGACAGCCCGACACCACACCCCGACACCACGACACCACGACACCCAGACACGACACCCCTGACACCCCGACACCCCGACCCCGACACGACACCCCGACCCCGACCCGACACCCCGACACCCCGACACCACGACACCCCGACAGCCCGACACCACACCCCGACACCACGACACCACGACACCCAGACACGACACCCCTGACACCCCGACACCCCGACCCCGACACGACACCCGGACCCCGACACGACACCCCGACACCCCGACACCACGACACCCCGACACCCCGACAGTCCGACACCACACCCCGACACCACGACACCACGACACCCAGACACCACACCCCTGACACCCCGACACCCTGACCCCGACACGACACCCTGACCCCGACACGACACCCCGACCCCGACACGACACCACGACATCCCGACACCCCGACACCCCGACACCACGACACCCAGACACGACACCCCCGACACCCCCTACCCCCGACACCTCTTCGGCCTCCTGTTGACCGAAAAGGTGCTCTTCGGCCTTCCAGAGGCCGACGGGGTCATATATTTGTGAATTATGAGTTAGGTCATATATTTTCCGATTTTGTTATGAAAAACATCATATATATTTGTGTTGATCAGGTGGATTTAAATGTGCAGTTGTTTCGTCGCTGCGAGGGTCTGGTGTTCGACGACCTCCCCGTGCGTTCGACGACCTCCCCATGCGTTCGACGAGCTCCGCCCCTGCGTTCGTGGGTGAGCACAAATGACATCTCCTCCTCCCCCCTTAATTTGCTCTGTTCCGGTCTTCGTGCCGATGAAACTTGCTAGCTATAGGTGTCTTCAATCATCAGTATGCGTGACCAGTATGCGTCTCCCGTTCGAAAGGGCGGCATCTATAAATATGCATGTCTTTGTCATTGCAGGTATTCAATTTTTTTATGTTGTACTAATTTCGTTTACTCTTTGTCATTGCAGGTGTTGACAGATGGTGGGCGCGGGTCGAGAGCGCTCCGAGCCTCCTTCCTCGGCGCGTGCTGGGAGGGGTGCTATTATTCCACCCGAGCACCTCCGGATAGCGCTGGTACACAGTATGCAGACACCGGCGGGCGCTTCTTCTTCGGCCGGGAGAGGTCGGGGGAAGACGAAGAGGGGTGCTAGAGGTGGACGTGGCGACGGAAGAGGTAGGAAGGCTGCTGCGCCTTCCTCGCCGCCACCCCCAGCTGATTCTCCCGACCACAGGAGTGCTCCGTCTCAGCTGGACCCGTCTGACTTGGACCCGTCTCGGACTCCGGTCCACGAGCCTCGGGTCGCCGAGCCTTCGTCCCAGGAGACTCCGGTCCCAGAGTCTTCGTCCCAGGAGACTCCGGTCCCAGAGTCTTCGTCCCACGTGACTCCGGAGGCTAGTGGCCATGCTGATGGTGGCGAGGACAGCTTTTCTGAGGATAGCTATAGCGAGGGCGAGCTGGTTGAGGAGGGCAAGAAGGTCTACCAGCGTGGTGGTACAAAGCTCCCACCCGTGCCGGCGACCCGCGATCAGAGGTGGTTGATTGTGCCTAATGGGGAGAAGTAAGTGCATTTACTCTTTTTTAACCTTTTGCCTTCATGTTTCTTCAAATTAATATCTAATGTGTTGGCCTTGTCATACTGCAGGGGTTGGAAACACGCCCCTGGTGTCCGCAGGCCCAACCAGGTCCTTGGTGTGCTTCTCCGGCACCACTTCCCGGGGTGGGTCAAGTTGCCCGGTGAGGGTGAGGTTCCACAGCTAGCACTGAGCTGGGAGCTGTACGTGGCTGCCCCGGCCCCGCCGGAGGAGAGGGTCGACGGTGTCTTGTGCGAGACGGTGGCCGACATTGTGATCCGGCGGTTTTGGGTAATTTCTCCTTTACAGAATTAAAAATCAACATCACCTAGTGATTGTACTAATCAGTGTTGTCTTGTTTGATTGCAGACCTTCTATAGGTGTCTTGAGGAACACGAGGCGGACGCGGCTATTGTTCTCGTAGCCGAGTACAAGCGCCTATTTCAAAACTTACGGCACGAGACTCGGGTGCAGGCTGTTCGAGACTACTACGCCTCGACTAACATTAAGAGGGCCAAGAAGAAGTGTCGCGCCAAGTTTCTGAGTAAGGAGAAGTACATGAAGGTAATTACCTATTCTTAAGGCCTTGTACTTAGTTTCCTTGATTTGATTCGTAGGCGTAGCGCTGAAATTTCTCTTGTCTAACTTAGGTGCCCCCGAGATGGTGTGCGGATAGGATGGACTGTTGGGAGGCGTTGGTGGATGAGTGGTGCTCTCCCCAAAGGATAGCCGTCCACAACAAGGCCAAGGATAAGCGTGCCCAAATGAAAGGTGTGCCACACCATCAAGGGAGCTCCAACCTGTTTGAGTTCGGGGATCACTGGGTATGTGGTTTGCTTCATGATTCATGCAATTTCATTCTTCATGCTAGCTTGAGCCCTTAACTAATATTTTGTTCCTCTCTTTTAGGCGCGACACAACAAGAAGGAGGTGCCACCGCTGTTCGACCTCTATGCCATGGCCCATACTGCCCCGTACAAGAAGGCCAAGGCATTCTCTGAGGATGACCTCGATCATCCAGGACGCTTCAGCAACATCTCCTCCCACAACAAGCTCGTGAGGTACAGAGATGAGGGGAAGACGAGGAAAGGGAAGGACTTCAACCCGAGCCAGAGTCCTTTTGATCTAGAGCTCGTGATGATATCTGGTGGCGGGAGGCCCCATGGCTCGATAGCCATTGGGGATGGACTGATACGTTGTCCTAGAACTCTCCCGGAGATCAAGAAGCGCCAGACGAGCTCCGATCCTGAGATAAGGCCTCGTCCACGGCCAATGGAGCTCGCCATCGAGGCTAGGGCCCATGAGCTTCTGGCGGAGGCAAACAGGCAGGCGGCGGAGAGGGAGAGGGACATGGAGGAGAGGACGGCTAGGCTGGTGGAGGAGGAGAGGAACCGGAACGACGCGTCTCACCGGGCCCTATACGAGCTCCTCGTGGTAAGTTTCTCCTGCATATTAGCCAAATCATGCACGTAATGTTCGTTTCATCACTAACTAATATGACTGACTCATGAAAACAAAATGTGCAGACCGTGTGCCAGAACAACGGTCAGACCCCTCCGCCGATGCCCCAGATTGGTATAGCGCCCACAGTGAGTTTCATTTGAATGGTCATTAGTTACTAGTATTCACATTTGAGTTGCATCATGCTAACGAGACATTGCAAATGATCTTTGGTGTAGCATGCCTCCCGACAAGCATCGACCGATCCTTCTGCGTCTGCCGCAACCCCGACCGGTCCTTCTCCGTCTCACACTGGCGCAAGCCCGACCGGTCCTTCACCTCCGTGATGATGGTAAGTTTTCCCAAGTGTTTTGCTTAACAAATGCATACTTAGCTTAAGAAATGGCCTATTTAGCTCCAAAATGACCTATACTTAGCTTATTTTCCTCGAAAATGACATAATAACCTTACTTAGCTCGAAAATGACATATTTTACCTAGGATAGCTATAAAATGACCTATACTTAGCATTTTTTCCTCCAAAATGACTTGATATGCTTAGTTAGCTAAAAAATGGCATAACTACCTAGGATAGCTCAATAATGATCTATACTTAGCTTAGCTAGTTCATTTATGACATAATTAGCTCACTTAGTTAAAAAATGGCATAATAACCTTGGTTTAGCTCCAAAATGACCTATACTTAGCTTATTTTCCTCGAAAATGACATAATAACCTTACTTAGCTCCAAACTGACATACTTTACCTAGGATAGCTATAAATATGCTTAGTTAGCTCAAAAATGGCATAACTACCTAGGTTAGCTCAAAAATGGCATAACTACCTAGCTTAGCTCTAAAATGACCTACACTTAGCATTTTTACCTAGCTTAGCTAAAAAATGGCATTTTTACCTACCTTAGTTAGAAGAAGAAGAAGATAAAGAAGAGGAGAGGAGAAAAAGAAAGAGAAGAAAAATTCTTCTTCTTCTTATTCTTCTTCTTCTTCTTCTTCTTTTTCTTCTTCTTCTTCTAGCTAGTCTTCTTCTTCTTCTTCTAACTTTCTTCTTTCCCAATTTGCAGATTTGCTTTAGATGAGGAAGCTTGCATTGATGGAGTCTACTCTTCTCCTTGTGCTTCCTTTTTGTTTTGATTTTGTACGATGAACTTTGTTGTTGGAAACTTGTTGTTGGATATGTTGTTGGAAACTTGTTGTTGGATATGTTGTTGGAAACTTGTTGTTGGATATGTGTTGGTATGCTTGTTGAAAGTATTTTCAAATGTGTATATATATATATCTATGAAATTCTGTGAAATTGAATGAATTTAAGAAAAAACAGAAAAAACAGGGGCTATACAGGCTCTTTGTCGTCTGCTGGCAGACGGCAAAGAGCTTTGCCATGAGCCAGCAGATGGCAAAGCTGCCACGTGGCAGCTACCTGTGCAACCTGGGGGGGCACTGGGCTGGCCTATGTGGTTGCTTTGCCGTCTGCTGGCAGACGGCAAAGAACTTTGCATCTTTGCCGTCTGCAAGCAGACGGCATAGCGAGCCACGTGGCAGCTATCTGGGGGGAACCTGGGCTGGCCTATTTGGCCACTTTGTCGTCTGCTAGCAGACGGCAAAGCACGCCGTTAACCCCTTAACGGACCTAAGCTGCCGCATGTGCCATCCATGCCCTTTGCCGTCTGCTGTCAGATGGCAAAGACCTTTGCATCTTTGTCGTCTGCCAGCAGACGGCAAAGTGCCCTTTACCGTGGCTTGTTCAGCCGGATGTGGTGCCGTCTGCTGGCTGACGGCAAAGACCTTTGCCGTCCGCAATGCATGCCTTTGCCGTCAGCCATGGTAGAAGGCAAAGATCCTGATTCCAGTAGTGAAAGGACAAGCATTGGCTAAAAGCTTCAAGACTCTTCATTTTTGGTTGAGTGATCAAAGATCACATTGAGTCCATAGGAAAGCCAATACTATTAAAAGGGGATGAGGTTTTGATCATGAGTCATTTGCTCGAGTGCTTGAAGATATTGCTCCAAAAACCCTCAACCACTTTCCCACATCTCCATCTATCAATACCCCTAAGTCAAACTCGCTCCCACTGAAACACTCATATCCGGACCCACCGAGTTAACCAAGACAGAGCCATAAAGCCAAACCCGAGAAACTCGGTACAACCGAGATGGCATTCGGTCCCACCGAAGTGCAGTGACCAAGTTTAGGTAACCCATCGAAGTCATTTCGGAATTACCAAGATAAAACGATCGGAACTATCGAGACGAGGTTCTGCTTAGGTCATCACAAATCAGTCTCACCGAGTGGACTCATTCGGTCCCATCGAAAAGCCTAACGTTCGAATCTTTTACATTGTTCGGTCTCACCGAGAATTCTTGTCGGTGTCACCAAGTTGTGCTAAAAGTTTGTAACGGTTGGATTTTTTGTGAAGGCTATATATACCCCTCCACCACCACCTACTCTCAGAGAGAGCAACCAGGACGAAACTACACTTCCCATATCCATTTTCTGAGAGAGAACCACCTACACTTGTGTTGAGATCAAGGCATTCCAATCCAACCATTTGAACCTTGATTTCTAGCCTCCCCAAGTTTCTTTCCACTTAAATCCTTCTCCAACCCAAGCCAAATATGTGAGAGAGTGATTGAGTGTTGAGGAGACTATCTTTTGAAGCACAAGAGCAAGAAGTTCATCATCAACAACACCGTATATTACCTTTTGGAGAGTGGTGTCTCCTAGATTGGTTAGGTGTCACTTGGTAGCCTCCAAGATCATGTGGAGTTGAACCAAGGAGTTTGTAAGGGCAAGGAGATCGCTTACTTCGTGAAGATCTACCCGAGTGAGGCTAGTCCTTTGTGGGCGTAAGCCATGATGGAATACACAAGGTTGTGATACGTCTCCAACGTATCTATAATTTTTTATTGTTCCATGCTATTATAGTATCAATCTTGGATGTTTTTATATGCAATTATATATCATTTTTTGGGACTGACCTATTAACCTAGTGCCAAGTGCCAGTTGTTGTTTTCTGCTTGTTTTTGGCTTTTCAAAGAAATAGTACCAAATGAAGTCCAAATGCTACGACACTTTTTGGAGATTTTTTTCTGGACAAAAGAGACCTTGGAAGCTTCGGGAGGAGGCCAGAAGCCTCACGGAGGCTTCACAAGGCAACAGCGCACGCCCCAGGGGGGCGCCCCGTGTTGCCTTGTGGGGCCCACGTGACTCCGTTTGACCTAATTCCACTTCTATAAATTCACAAATATTGGGAAACCAACAGAGAGCCAGAAGAGAAAACCTTTCCGCCGCCGCAAGCCTCTGTTCTTCCGCGATCCCATCCGGAGGCCTTTTCCAGTACTCTGCTGGAGGGGGAATCGATCTCGGAGGGCTTCTACATCAACCTTGCTGCCCTTCCGATGATGTGTGAGTAATTTACCATAGACCTACGGGTCCATAGCTAGATGGCTTCTTCTCTCTCTTTGATCTTCAATACCATGTTCTCCTCGATGTTCTTGGAGTTCTATCCGATGTAATCTTCTTTTGCGGTGTGTTTGTTGGGATCCGATGAATTGTGAGTTTATGATCAGATTATTCATGAGAAATATTTGAGTCTTCTCTGAACTCTTTTATGCATGATTAAATATAGCTTTGTATTTCTCTCCGATCTATCGATTTGGTTTGGCCTACTAGATTGATTTATCTTGCAATGGGAGAGGTGCTTTGTGATGGGTTCAATCTTGCGGTGCTCAATCCCAGTGACAGAAGGGGACATGACATGTATTTGTATTATTGCCATTAAGGATAAAAAGATGGGGTTTATTCATATTTCTTGAATTTGCTTCTCTACATCATGTCATCTTGCTTAAGGCGTTACTATGTTTTTATTAACTTAATACTCTAGATGCATGCTGGATAGCGGTCGATGAGTGGAGTAGTAGTAGTAGTAGATGCAGGCAGGAGTCGGTCTACTTTTCTTGGACGTGATGCCTATATACATGATCATTGCCATGAATCCGTCATAATTATTTGCTTTTCTATCAATTGCCCAACAGTAATTTGTTTACCCGCCGTATGTTTCTGTGCTCGAGAGAGAAGCCTCTAGTGAAAACTATGGCCCCCAGGTCTATCTTTATCATATAAAAAACCTAAAAATACCTCGCTGCAATTTATTTACTTTTATTTTAATTGGTATTTTAGTTTATCTATTTACCTCGATAAGATTTAATCCTTGCAAATAGCCGCTAAGAGGATTGACAACCCTCTTACTTGCGTTGGGTGCAAGTGTTTGCTCTTGTGTGTGCAGGTGTGCTTAACGGAATTTTGCTTGGTTCTCCTACTGGATTGATAACCTTGGTTCTTAACTGAGGGAAATACTTATCTCTACTATACTGCATCATCCTCTCCTCTTCGGGGAAATACCAACGCAGACTACAAGTAGCAGGAAGAATTTCTGGCGCCGTTGCCGGGGAGACATCATCAAAATTACCAAGTGGTACTTTTATGGAAATTACATTGGGAGAATCTACAAAACTTCTTGATAATATTATGGCAAATTATTCTCAATGGCACACCGAAAGAACTCCAACGGGTAAGAAGGTAAATTCTGTTGAAGAAATTAATACTTTGCGTGATAAGATGGATGCTCTATTGAAATTGGTTGCTAGTAAAAATTCTCATATTGATCCTAATGATGTGCCATTGTCTACTTTGATTGAGCAAAATAATGATGCTATTGATGTGAATTTTGTCTCTAGAAATAATTTCAACAACAATGCTTATAGGGGTAATTTCAATGCTAGACCGTTTCCTGGAAATTCCTCTAATAATTTTGGCAATCCTTATAATAATAATAATAGGATGCCCTCTGATCTTGAAAGTAATATTAAAGAATTTATTAGTTCGCAAAAGAATTTTAATACTATGATAGAAGAAAATTTGAATAGAGTTGATGAATTGGCTAGGAACATGGATAGAATTGCTCATGATATGGAAAACCTAAAAACTAAAATTTTGCCATCCAATCATGATATAAATGAGTCTATTAAAGCTATCTATGTCTCCATTAATGAAAGTAAAGAAAGGACCGCTAGGTTGAGAGCTAAGCGAGAATTTCTAGAAAAAGCGATTCCACCCGGTTTCTATCGTAGTAATGATGAAGATATTAAAATGATTTGTGTCACTCCTATTGAATCATTATTTAGTAACATAAAACTTGATGAAAAAGGGACTGGAGAAGAGTCAACTTTAGATAAAAAGAATCCCATATATTCGGAGAGTGTTCAATCTTATGATTTTTTTTAACAAAGTGGGTTTGGAGAGGTCATGCCTTTAGTTGATGTTAATCCCACTATTTTGGAAGATTATAAAACTTTTATGCATGTGGATCATGAAGAGAATATTTTATATGATAGCTATATTGTTTAATTTGATTATGATCCTACATGTAATTATTATGAGAGAGGAAAATATGGTTGTAGAAATCTTCATGTCACTAAATTACCTCTCTTTGTGTTGAAATTATTAATGTTTCATTCTTCCTATTTGCATATGCCAGATATTGGTTGTCTTGATAATTTGTTTTCCTATAAAATGCCTATGCATAGGAAGAGCATTAGACTTAAATGTGTTTGTCACATGTTTTATGATGCTCTCTTTGTGCTTCAATTCTTGTTTTTTATGTGAGCATCATTAATATTCCAAGCCTATCTTAATGGATATAAAGAAAGCGCTTGTTGGGAGGCAACCCAATGAATAAAATAAATTTTTGCTTTTACCTTCTGTTCTTGATTGTTTGCACAATTATAGATTCTGTGATGATTTTATTTTTATGTTTTAATTAGTGTTTATGCCAAGTAATACCTTTGGGATGATTTGGAAGATAGTATGATAGATGCTGTTGGAAAACAGAAACTTTTGCATCCAGTGCTGGAATTTCTAATTTTCTCTGGAGTGTCAGAACCTTATGAATTTTTTACACAGTATTGATATATGAATTTCCCACATTGTCCTAATTTTTCAGAAATTTTGGAGTTACAGAACTATGACCATAATTCAGATCTTTACAGACTGTTCTGTTTTAGACAGATTCTGTTTTTGTTGCATAGTTTGCTTATTTTGATGAATCTATGGATCGTATCGGGGGGTATGAGTCATGGAGAAGTTGGAGTACAGTAGCACTATGCCAATATTAAATATGAATCAATTTACAATAGTACCTAAAGTTAAAGATTTATTTGTTCTACTAACGGATCTCATGAGGTTTCTGTTGAGTTTTGTGTGCTGAAGTTTTCAAGTTTTGGGTGAGACTACGATGGATAAAGGAATAAGGAGCGGCAAGAGCCTAAGCTTGGGGATGCCCAAGGCACCCCAAGGTAATATTCAAGGAAGACTCAAGTGTCTAAGCTTGGGGATGCCCCGAAAGGCATCCCCTCTTTCGTCTACAATCTATCGGTAACTCACTTGGAGTTGTATTTTTATTCATCACATGATATGTGTTTTACTTGGAGCGTCTTGTGATATAGTTTGTTTGCTTTTGTTTGCTTTTTAGTTTGTCACAATAATCTTTGCTGAACACACCTTTTTGAGAGGGACACACATTATTCGTGATTTGTTAGAATACTCTATGTGCTTCACTTATATCTTTTGAGCTAGGCAGTTGCTCTAGTGCTTCACTTATATATTTTAGATCACGGCGGTGGTTATATTTTAAAAAATAGTTGCACTCTCATGCTTCACTTATATCTTTTTGAGAGTCTCATGATAGCAGTGGTAATATGCACGGGTTATGAATTTGGTCCTGATATGATAGGTATTCAAGAGGGATATAATAAAAATATTCATGTAGATCACTGAATATGATAAATTTGATTCCTTGCAATAGTTTTGCGATATTAAGATGGTAATATGGGGGAGGTACTAGTAGATGATTTTGGTTTAGTAAGAATAATTGTGTTAAGGTTTGTGATTCCCGAAGCATGCACGTATGATCTGTCGTTATGCTAAGAAGTTGGAGCATGATTTATTATTGATTGTCTACCTTATGAGTGGCGGTCGGGGACGAGCGATGGACCTTGTCCTACCAATCTATCCCTCTAGGGGCATGCGTAGTAGTACTTTGCTTCGAGGGCTAATAAACTTTCGCAATAAGTATGTGAGTTCTTTATGACTAATGTGAGCCCATGGATTATACGCACTCTCACCTTTCCGCAATTTGCTAGCCTCTTCGGTACCGTGCATTGCCCTTTCTCACATCGAGAGTTGGTGCAAACTTCGCCGGTGCATCCAAACCCCGTGATATGATACGCTCTATCACACATGAGCCTCCTTATATCTTCCTCAAAACAGACACCATACCTACCTATCATGGCATTTCCATAGCCATTCCGAGATATATTGCCATGCAACTTCCACCGTTCCGTTTTTATGACATACATCATCATTGTCATATTGCTTTGCATGATCATATAGCTGACATAGTATTTGTGGCTCAGCCACCATTCATAAT